>OY751314.1:15341928-15956928 GCA_963564615.1 Rhorus exstirpatorius | reverse complement strand
TTGTTCGAGAAAGATGAAACTGCTTCTTAAATTTGCTAAACATGTGTAGCAAAGTTTTTTCATTTGTAAATTTACTATACATTATTAGAAATTGGCTCAAGAGTTTGCGAAATTTACCACACACAGGATGGAGGAAATTCATTTGAAGTATTCTAAAATTATAAATTTAGTAATGCAAATAAATTTGCTGTGCGTTTGTTTCTATTTTGCAATCAAATTTTTTAAATTCAAGAAATTGTATAGCAAAATAACTGAAGTGATTATTGAAATTACTAAACAGTGTATTGAATTTGATGCACTCGAATTTTGTGACACTTCTGCATAGTATTGCAAACTCAGTACAGCAAAATGAATTGCTATACATTTGTATTAAAATTGCAATAAAGATTTCTGATTCCATTAAACTCCACTAAATGTATCTTAAATTTACCAAACATGCGCAGCAAATTTATTTCATTTGTAAATATACTACACATTATTAGAAATTGGCTCAACAGTTTGCTAAATTTACCACACACAAGATGGAGGAAATTCATTTGAAGTATTCTAAAATTATAAATTTAGCAATGCAAACAAACTTGCTGTGCGTTTGTTTCTATTTTACAATCAAATTTTTTAAATTCACAAAATTGTATAGCAAAATAACTGAAGTGATTATTGAAATTACTAAATAGTGTCTTGAATTTGATGCACTCGAATTTTGTGACATTTCTGCAATAGTATTGCAAACTCAGTACAGCAAAATGAATTGCTATACATTTGTATTAAAATTGCAATAAAGATTTCTGATTTCATTAAACTCCACCAAATGTATCTTAAATTTACCGAACATGCGCAGCAAATTTATTTCATTTGTAAATTTACTGCACATTGTTAGAAATTGGCTCAACAGTTTGCTAAATTTACCAAAAACACACTGTAAAAAATTATTGTGAATTTACAATACATTTACTATACGAAAACCTTGCGAAAAAACAAATTTGGAGTAGCAAAGTCAATTACTATGCATATTTATTATATTCACAATACAAAAAATTAATTTTACTATACGTAGTACGAGAAATACGTAACATTATCTTAAATACACTAAACATGCATATATAGTAACCTCATTTGTTTTGTAAATTTACTACACATTACTAGAAATTTGTTGACCAGTTTGCTAAATTAAAGAAAATTAAGCTCAAGTATATTAAAATTACAAACGCTTGTCAACACATTATTCGATACTAATAATAATAATAATAATAACAACAACAACAATAATAATAATAATAGTGTGGCTTATTTTTGTTATTGTTGTTATTATTATTATTATTATTATTTGTTGGTTATTATTATTGTAAATGTTATTGCTATTATTGTTATGACGCGGTTTTTCGGGACGAGAAACTTCACCGTCTGAAAATTAAATTTGCCGGCCACGATTTTTAATATGATTCACTATCTTTTCTTTTCTGCACGGTGGTATATAGCTCCCAACATGCAACTGATCAAGTGTTCTCTGGCATGTCAAATAATACATGAAATGAATTACCAAAGTTCCATAACAGTCGATAGCGTAGTGGGTAGCGTGTCAGGAAGATAGGTAGGATAGGTAGGTAGGTCGCAGGTTCGAGTCCCCGTCCAGGAGAATAAAATCGTATCGAGTAATCCGTGCCGTATTTTTTTTTTTTTTTTTTTTTCAGTAACGACAAAATATGTGTGCGGAACCTTTCTGCAAGTGATATATTTCATGTTCGTTTATAATTTGCAATAAAAAATAAAAATAAAAATCATGAGTCGATTTATAATACCGAGGTTTGCTAAAATTACTACATTAATGCTCAGTAACTTCACTGTAAAAGTACAGTAAATTTAATGTGTACATGCTTGGTAAAATTGCGTGATCATTGTGACATGTTTAAAATACATGCACATCAAAATTAATAGACAAATACACTTTAAGTTTGCAAATCATGAGTTGATTTATAATACTCAAGTTTGCTAAAATTACTACACCAATGTTTAGTAACTACGCTGTAAATGTACAATAAATTTACAATGCAAGTATTTTAAAATTACTTCATAAATGTGTAGTAAATTTTACAATACCATGCCCGAATATTGCTTCCTGTACATTTGTTGTAAATTTCCAACAGAAATTTTTAACAGTGTGGGAGTTATCGGTGGACAGATGCCGCCGAACATGCAGTTTTTTTTAACTGCCCCATTTGAACACGTCTGTCCCTGTGGTTAATAGTAGTTTAGGATGAGTATAATTCTGTTCTAATATATGGACAGACGCTTAGGACGGGGATAAGACGTGGACAGACGCTAATGAAAATAGAAAATCTCAATCTAGGCTAGTGTCATCCTGTACCACTTCATCAACTGGGTTGTGTTGGAATGATTTTTTTCGGGGAGTTTTCTAAATTTAATAATTCTTTGAAGAAATATCTTACCTTTGAGGGCAAAATAAGGTTCAAATGGATAAAAATGGCTAAAAAACAAATATTGGGATCCTCGTGTCTATTTTGTCATTCAGGCTCACCAAAAATTTTCGACGTCTAATAACTACTACTTTTGTTTTTATCAACAAACTATTGGCATATTTTTAATCAAAATAATTTAAGGTAGTCCTAGCATCAGATGATTCAAGCAAAGAACTATTTTTTCGAGTTTATCAAAACCTCAAACAATGAAATATAATAGTAGAAATATTTATGTACAATATCCTATTATAAATTTAGAATCATATAACTGGATGTTTTTCTGGGTATAATTTTTTTTTTTTAATTTTTCCTCTTGAATTTGAGTCACTCATTGTCAATATTGACTGACAGTTGTCGCACCGTAACCTACAAACTAGTTTTTGTATTTGCTTTATCATAAAGAGATTCGACGTTCACGCTGAGCATGGTATTTGAAAAAGAAAAAAACAAACTATTCAGTCCGATTTTCCGTCAATGATTCGAAACTTTCATAGCCCGCATAATGCGGGCTATAAAAGTTAGCAAAGATAGCAGCTTGAATGCGGGCCGCATTCAAGCTGCTACGTGACTTTCAAGTCACGAAAAGTCTCGGGTTTCGTCAGCCATATTGAAATTGTCTGACGATTTCATGCCATTTCGCTACCAAAAACTCATGAAATCTTTTTCAAACATGCGTTAAGCATGTACAGTGAAAACCTGAATCATCAATATTTTTCAAACAAATTGAGCGTTCAATTGTGTGATTTTCGACTATATTGTGTATGAATTTCGAGGTAATATTCGCGGGGTTATAATTCACACTATAGTTGCCATGCTAAAATCGTGATTTTTAACTCAATTTTTCTCGATGAAAAGGTCGTTGAGGCACATTCAAACTTTGCAAGAGCATTGAAAGATGCTCAAAGATTAACATATCAAAATTTCATGTGATTCTGCACTATGTGTCGGAACGTTCGGACTACCTTAAAACAAAAAATGGATATATGAAATAATCTTCTAAACTGAATCTTTTAAAAACTTTGAGTCTCTCGTAAACTGCGGTAGTAACATACTTGTATTTCTCACAGAAAAATAGATCAAGAAGAATATCGATATGAGAATGTATAGAAATTGTCCATATCTTTCCATAACATACTTACCAAATTTTTTATATTTGAGAATACAAATTGAGTAGCCTATGCGCAAAAATAATGTAAAATATAATGTTTACACGCAATTCTCATCTTCTGAATCATTGGTTTCCTCCGAATCTTCGCCACAACTATTATCGAAATCATATTCATCTTCTTCGTGGCTGTTTACGTAATCATCTTTCTCTTTTTCATGGTCTTTAAATTCAATATAAATTGAATTCGAATGCACTGTTAGAATTTTACAAAACTGCAAAAAACTCTTAAACCCTGAAAAAAACTCTTGAATCAAGAATATTAAGTTTGAACCCAGCATATTATCCCTGCTAACACATAACGTTATAAAAACGTTGTTAAGACGTTTACAAAAACACGCAAAAACGTCTCTTTTGAATGGTCGAAAAAACGTCTTGAAAACGTCTTACAAACGTTATTTTGGCGCAAACGTCTTGAAAACGTCTTGAAAACGTCTTTTAAACGTTATTTTGGCCGGAATTTTTTTTCCCAAACAGTTTACAGCGGGTTTAACACATTTCTGTCAGCTTCTGTAAACTTTGTTGGGAAAAAAATTGCGGCCAAAATAACGTTTAAAAGACGTTTCCAAGACGTTTTTTCGACCATTCAAAAAAGAAGTTTTTGCGTGTTTTTGTAAACGTCTGAACAACGTTTTTATAACGTTCTGTGTCAGCAGGGATGCGTACTTGAAACACGAATAAAATTTGGCTTGGTTGAAGTGTCAAATCAACAATGAATCCGATAATAAATTCCTGCTTCAAGCACTTTTATTTTTGGATCAAGAATATTTCGGTAATACGTGACTCAAAACAAGGATAAAAATATTTTTACGTAATTCAAACATGGTCTTGAAAGTTACCTGGCTGGATGATTACTTCATCAATAATTGACGGAAGTACCTCGCTATCAAACCAGTGCAATATATATTCTTTTTTTCTTTTTTCCGACCCCATTCTGTAGCGACCAGTGAACTTGGATATTTTAAATGTGCATTACCCCATATGTTGCTAATGTATATTCCTCTTAATTTGTTGGTGCACAATTCTCGTTGACATGGAGGCAAACCGGATCCGTCATATGTTTTTATATTTTTTTGAAAATTTTCTGTATTCTTTTTTGCTTTGTAGGTCATTTCAAAAACTCTTCCCTCGTTCAAGTTTTTGGTTTTTCGCAACCCGTACATTTCGCAAACAAATTTTTCCATTTTTTTCGATACCTCTTCCTGACGAGGAATTGCAGTTTCTCGAATCGATATGAAAGCATCTTGGAGGACTTCTGATTTTTTCAATAGAGCAAAAAGCTTCTTCCTTCCTTTACGAAAAATGCAGGGTTGAAGTCACAACCGGTGAGCGCGTGGAATCCAGGTAAGACAGCACTCAGTTTTGTTCCTAGAATTTCATAGAGCCGATTTATACTAATGCAGCGCTGATTGTTCCCTACTCCTATTTCCATCCAAATGTGTACTAGGTCTTTCAAATACTGCATATTTCCTAATATTATGAAAATAATATCCGTATCTGAGCATCTGATCGATACATTGGCATTAAAATCAATGCTGCAAATATGAAAAGTTATTTTCGTATTCGCCTCTTCATGTCCTGGACAGTTTCAACTGTGGTCGTAAGATCGGACCACCTGCCCCCATTCTTCTCTGTAGGTGTGGCATTTATCATAATTTATATTTATAAACTTATCTGTTATATCAGAAGCTGCTTCTTTGGTAGCCCAATCCTCAATGAAAAATTCTAGGAGCGCTTCTTTGAATTTTTTGTTCCTCAACTGAGCACTGAAATTGGCAGGCCGCGTTTGCGTTTTGAGTTATATCTTATAATAATCACCTTCAAAGTTTTCGCGCATGTTATGATCTTGATCTTCTTTCTAGTAATTTAGGATGTTTCATGTAGGGCTTCGTAACACCTTCTTCGCTTTCCTAAATTGACACATTCGATAGAAGAGGTGCCACCGTTACCATGATCATTATCAATCATATTTCATGCTGATGCTGGAACTGCATCCTCCTCTTCTGCCACATCTTGAAAAATTATTCCTACGGTATCATGAAGAGTGTTCTTTCCATCGATGGTTTCGACAAATCTGTCATAATTGTCAAATGCAACCCCCATATTTAAATTTGGCCTTTTCTTAATATTCGCTGGACAAATATCAGTCTGGTGAGTATTGGTATAAGTAGCTTCCATCTCGAATTCTCCCAAGACATTGTAACTACAACAATGCCCAAATTTGTTCAATATTTCTATAATTTATCCACTGTTCGTGAAACTCTTAAGTGTCAAACTTAGTGTGATTTGCTTTGACGGTTTAATTCGGCCATTGGTAACACCAAATATAACATCTTCAGAAAGTGATTGGACGATATTTTTGCATTTTTGCCATGTTCTTTTCTCGTATTTCCATCAGTTATTAATGTGTCAAAGAAACATTGAAGCATTCCAGGTGTTTCGGACTCGCCTTGTATTAAGTCATGAACTGTAACTTTTTCTGGGAGTGATTTTTTTCAATTTTCTTGATTTCAGCCCGTAACATCAATGCAGTTCTTACAATCAAGTCACTTATTTTTAATTGCTCATACTCTAATTGCGGACCAAAGTTATCGTAATAGGGTGCCAACGTTTCTTTACGATTTATGAAAATAATCTTGATTTTGTTCTCCAAAGATGGATCTTTTTTTAGTTTCTCCGAGAAATCCCGCACCTTGAAAAACCAGGTTGGTTTTTTGTCGAAGCACGTACCGTCTTCCGTACGTTTGCAATAATGGTGGTAAGGAACCGACTTATTTTTTTCGCGTAACCTTGTAATATTCATCAAAAGATGTAAATCGTTCCGTTCAGTTATGTGTTTCTTGATAAAATTTACAGTGGTCATTGATTGAGTATGATGTATTTTCAAACACCGCACATTGTGTCTCTTACGGGATATTTGGCAAAAGATACATTTAACACATTCGCCGATCCTTCCAAGTTCAATATCGTCTTCATTACCTGTCCCAATGTCAGTATTTTCATTTTCTTCCTCGGTGAACTGTAATTTAACTGCAGATGGAGATGCACAAGACGCAACTGATTGTAGTACAATATCGGTGACTTCTGCTACGTGTGGCGTGCTTGTAGATACAAGTGACTCCGGGCATGAATTTGATTTTTTGTCTTGTTTATATTCAATACAAGACTTTTTTAATTTTTTTAAATTTGTCGATGATTGCGGAGGATGCTTTGTACTATTTATACACCGATTTTTTAAAGCAGTGTAGGTCTTATAACAGCTGATGGTATGGTATCCAACAGTGTCCGATAATTTATCCGGTACCACTGAGTCATTATATTTAAAATTGAACTACCAGCGAATCTCTGAGACTTCTTTATATTTATTCAGTGTCTTCTCGGTAAATAAACGGACATCGCTATCTTTATTGCAAATATAAAATACAGCCTTTCCCGTTAAAGCTATTTTTAGTTTGCATAGGCGTTAATTTTTACGAGAATTATTAAATGAATTAAAGGACCACGAGCCACGTCGCATAGTGAGGCTGTCAAGGTTATACTGTAAAATATATGTCCTGTTAAATGAAAGGTGTGTGTATTGAAATTTCGCACAGCTTTTATTTCAAGAAGACTTTATGAAATCCTCTTCGAAAAATATATTTAACAAGGTAACCTTAATTGCTCGCTGCACAAAGTTCCATGGAGTGAGTTGTCTTTATAATTTGCAGTCAACTAATTTTCCAAGCGTTACACTGAGAGAATTTTATAGAAACCACTGATAAAAAAATATAGTAAAAAATGCCATAAGGTATTGTAATGTTGGGACATACTTGCAATATGGTTGTTTCTATCAGACAGTATAGGAAATATCACCAGCTCGGTTTTACTATATATGGTGTAGCAAAAATTGCTATACTTATATAGCAGTAAGAGCCGAGGTAGTGTATTCCGTTTAGCTGAACTGTCGTATAGTGATTATCGCTATACAGCATATACCAAGTGCCCACGTAGAGTATGGTAATTCGTGTACAAGTATGATTTGAGATATTTTACTATACGGTATAGCTAAGACTCCCATACTAGACAATAACCCGTAACGCAGTTTCACATAGAAAATTTCACGATATAGTATAGCCAAAAATCGAATACTAATATAGCAATCCATATCCAAGTGTGATTTGAGATATTTTACCATACGGTATAGCTAAGACTCCCATACTAGACAATAACCCGTAACGCAGTTTCACATCGAAAATTTCACGATATAGTATAGCCAAAAATCGAATACTAATATAGCAATCCGTATCCAAGTGTCATATTGGAATTTTCACCATACATCGTAACTCCTTACTCTTTACCATATAGCAATCCCTACTCAAGTATGACAATGGTAATTTTGCCATATGGTATGGCTAGAATCCTTATACTGTAAACAGCGAATAAATAAATAAATAATGAATGCCATAGAAATGAAAATGGGAATGAAAATATCTTTTATTTATTTGATATCATTCTTGCTATACATTATAATTCGCTTTTAATTATTTTTCCTTCACCCCTCACATAGGTATTCATTCACATAGTCTATCTACGCTCTGCGAAGATCATAGGATCTACGCTCTGCGAAGACGTACAATTATATTCATAATTTATATATTCCAGTTCAATTGTTTTTTTGAGATCCACATTCAATCTAACATTTTAATACATATATGTATACATAAACATTATAATAATTATATTGTGTACTATATTTGAGAAATTTTTTAATAGTTGAAAGAACTTAATATTACGCTTGATCCAATCATGTATGCAAATAATATAAATGATCTAATCTTGGCGAGTAAAACGAATCGGTAATAGTCTCTTTTAGTTAAAATGGAAGTGCGCGATTAGTTTTTATAATTCTATGGCAAGATCATCACGTGAATACTCTTTATCAATCTGATTTCACGAATGGACCAGCAGACAGAGATATATTTATTTTTAAATCACATCCACTTTTTCGCGATATAAAAACAACCGTCACTACTGCGATTTTTGTATGTAACAACTGCACCTTTCAAATCTTTGTACTTCAAACATTTATAATCGACATCTTCCATGCTCATTATTTTATATGCTTGGGAGTGCTCATGAAAATAACAGTCCATTAATTCTCTGGTTATAATTAAAAAGTCATAATCAGCATGCAGGATGATACAATAGACATCATAAAACACGGGTCCTTCTTCGGAAGGAATCATTAAAATACTGTTCTTCTTAATTATTTCACTTTGGTATTTAACCCACTTGGCTGTATACACGTGATCTGTCAAATCAGGTGGCAGTACGTTGAGCAACAATTTTTTTGGAAACACGTGTCCTAAGTTTGTTAACGCTTTCGGTCCGGTAACATAATTCGAATACGAGTATCGTTTGCATAAAAGCCGGTAATTCAATCGCAATTGCGATGTCTCAGTGCGATGGTGTGACAGACATTGACGCGACTTACTGCAGAACGAGACACTATTTTTCCCTCACGATGTTTGCTCTCATAACGCAATGAGCTGCTTTTCCACAGAACACCTAAAGTTTGTAATATCCTTGGGTAGTGGACAAGAAAGTGATGCTTGGGTTTCATGGATTGAGGAAACAACTTTGCATGTAATTGCAAGTATTCTGTTATTAGAGTGGCGAGATACTCGTGGGTGCCTGATTTAAGTTTATCACTTATGACTACTTCAACCATCATCTTCAATAATTTTAGTAGCTGCCAGTGCTCATTTTCCTCAGATACCAAGTCACCTAATATCATGCATACGTGTCTTGTAAAGCATAACATCTCTGCGGAGGACATCGCTAAGCGATTTTTTTTGTTCAGGTAATGTTCTAAAATCTGAGGGGGTTTATTTTGATTATATTTGGACCCGTAATAAAATCCTCGAATCCTGTCGTTCAATTCTGCTAATGAAAAAAGTTTTGCTTCATAAATGAAATGATGTAGTATTTTAGCTTCATCCGAAGGACAAATTCCTTCCAGAAAATCATGCATGACGTCGGCGCTTAAATTCTTTGTCACGTGGAAACCATTTATTCGGTGAAAAATACATTCTTCCTTTATTCCACTTTTTGTCACATCGTTAAACTGTAAATGCGTTTCGTAGTTTTCAGTGTCACGTAGAGTGCATTGATTTTCGCAAAAAATGTTGTTGATATTATTCCTCGTAGTTAAGCAAAATCTACAGAAAAAATTAGCCTGAAAGCTTTCTGTGAATCCAAGAATCGAATGGAGGCCAAGATTGTCACCCAATATTAACCCCAAACTAAAAAATAATTGTATGCTGCTGGGGCCAAGATTAATTGTTACACCCTCGTTTTCAAGAAATTTCAATTCCTCAATGACTTTTGTAAAAATGATTTCGTTTTTGAAAACTTGTCGATCTAGTGTATTGAATAGGACAAACAGAAAAATATTTTCCAATTTGGACTGAAAATCCGGCGGTAGACATGGTATACTAAGATATACGGCACCGCACTTACCAATGCCTTTGTGACTTCCCAGGGGGTTATTGTTCTCGTAATCATCAAAGTACATAAAGAGTGGCAAGACTATTATAGCATTGTTGGATATAACTTACAGCAGATTGCTAAATTAGATGGATTAAAACATTCCATCGGCATTTTCACGTTAACAAAAACTTGTCGGTTTATCTTTCATGTATTAAAATGATAGCGATATATCACTTTCGAATCAAGACTTATAAAACATTTTCATATCAACAATTCAAATGAAAAACTCAATAATTCTGAACCACGAGCGCTGACTGAAAATTCTAAAGACAACTCACTCCTCGGGACTTTGTGCGGCGAGCAATATTGAGGCTATGTTTACGAACGTTACCGACCGGAATAACATTGCAGTATATACATTTTATACTTACAGTATATACATATACAGTATATACATTGCCTGCTACTTCAATCGGTAAGTTCAGACATTGTTCATACACCCAAACCCACTCACAGGACGTTAAATGTCTTTATAACCGTCAGTCAACGCCACCAGGCTAGTGAAACGTTTAATAGGTATCTTCCAAATTTTTCAGTTAGGCTGTCGACATATGTAGCGCAGGATCGCCGGATTACGGAAAGACGGAACGGAAAATCCACTAGATTTCGTATACGTTCCGTTCCGTCCGGCTCTACATGGGACTGCGCCCTTAGATTCAGCTAGTATACCTGGTGCCAAATTTAAAAGTTATAAACTAACACATCATACTTTATGGGAGGATCTTCAATGAAAACGCGGATGATGTATGGTTTATCCGCTTTCAAGCATAAGTGACCAGTAATCTAAAGTAGTAAAACCACATAAAATGTACCCTATATCCCATATACATATTCAGAAAATCATAAAATCTGAAAATCCGCTGATCCGAAAATCCTAGAATACTTTTGTGTATACGATTCAAGTATGATCAGATTTTCATCCCACTCTGAAAATCACAGGAAATACGCGAAAATGTCTGCTTTTACACATAAAAAAATGAAAACAATTCATTTTTATTTTTTTCGCATATACAGGACCGAAAATGTCGAAAAAACGTGTTTTTTTCGGCAGTTCATATGAGTCTACGTTAAAATTGATTTTATATTTGAAAAGATCAGACTTTTTTACACAAAAAACATACCAAGTCATATTTTTTTTCCGAACATAGGATTGAGATAAAAATTGAAAAGAAAACCTAAAATCTTGTGAGTGAAAAACTCATCAGCGTGTTTCTCCCAGACTTTAAGTCCTAAAAATCTAAAAATTGCAGGACTTTCATATTTCAGTATACACTATAACATATCTTAATTGCAACCAAATCGGATATGTGACCCTAAAATGCTGGCTGAAAGTTGGTGGATTAGCCCATATACACTGTTTTACCGTCAGAGCTAGTTAAATAAAGCTTTTAAAAGTTCTTAAATGTACCATAGGGTTCGAATGTTTCACGACGTGTATGTCAGGATCAAATTTTGCTCCGTGACTTATACTTTCGTCATGACACCTGACCAGACGTTGCGTAACATGTATCTCTGGCTGACTGAACCAACGAAATGGGACGGTTTTAAAGGGAAAAAAAGTGCAAATTAGAAATCCGCACATTCCTTCCTCATTTGTTCTGATTATTTTTAAACTGGAGCTAGCTTCAGGCTATGAATTTATAGAAGAGAGGAGAATGGTGTCTATTGAATTTCGCATATTGCTTCATTACACTAGGACCGCGATTTAACGGCCAGTGGTGGGACCGGCTCCGCATCGCACCTTGTTAAATCGAGGTAGCGTATGCCCGCCCATGCTGTATCTGCGCATTGGCACTCCGTGCTACGGGCCTGATCGGGGAGAATTTAAGCGTCCCCCACCATCTCCCACCAAGTGAAAGACCGATCGATAAATGCGATATGGTGGGGACTGTCTATTAAATCGAGGGTCATTAAATCGCGGTTCTAGTGTATCATGTTCGCGAACTTGCGAATCTTCCTCCATGAAGGCTTGGCTTTCTTAATTTTGGCTTCTTTATAAAGAAAGCATTGTAAGCCCGCAAAAAATGATAACAAAACAATGTGCGAGATTCAATTTATTCCATTCTTCCCTCTTCTATATATTTATAATCTGAAGCTGGCTCGAGTTTTGAAATAAATGTGAAATGAGGAAGCTATGTCCATGTTTCTAATTTTCACGCTTTTGCTTTCTCACAGAGGAAGCTGTTTGAGGGTGAAAAAAAACTTTCGAGTTATTAATACCAATATGTTTTAAATTTCTTAAAACGTCAAGAAATAACCTTTAAAAAAATGTCCCACACCAGGACATTTTTTTAAAGGTATTCAAACGCTTGTAGTTCGAAAACTACCGAAGCACTGATGAGAAAATTTTGCACATAACTTGAACATAAGACCGTCTTTGTTTATGAAAACTTTCACCACAATCTATAATGGGTGTCCCATTTTACGTGATTTTAAATTTGTCCGAAAATGTTTGTGATCGCTCTAGCTGTCGTAAAATTGTTTTTTGGGGACGACAATGTTTAAACTAATAAGTTAGGGGATAGAGATATTAGGTATTGAATTTGACATGAACCTCTTCAGGGATTCGAATTTTAAGAATTTATAATAGCTTTAACTACCGTAAATATTTGGCTATCGGGCCCAAATTTTGAATATTCATAGATTATTTGATAAGATTGTATGGGATTGAATTTAATAAGAATCTCTTAACGGGTTCAAATTTTAAAAAAATTTGAATTAAATAATCTGTTATTTTTACTCCCATTTGCCGAAATTTTAAGATATCGAGCTTATATTTTCGACCTTACAAAAAATGTTTAAATGGGTAATTGGCATTGAGTTGTGCAAAAATCGGTGAAAAAGTGTCCTTGTTAATAAAATTTTAAATTATTGAAAAATTTGCGTTTGTTATTGTATTGTTATTCAAATCGAGTGCATAAAATAGCGTGCAAAATAGAAATTTGCATTTTGCCTTCTCATTGCTTTATCTTGCTCACAAAGCTTCCTTTATGAGGGAGGCAAAATTGAAAAATCCATTTGCTCATAGAGGAAGCTTTGTGGGCGAGACAAAATTATGAGGAAGCAATCCGCAAATTTCTAATTCGTACGCTTTTTTGTATTGTCTTTTGTATTTTTCTAAAATATACTTTAGCTGTGATCCTGTGATGATGTGTGATGATGTGTGTTGTGTGAATACTTTTATTGTTATTTTGATTATTGTTATTATCATTACGATCGTTGTTGTTATTCATATTTTTGTTGTAATTATTGACGTTACTTTTTCGGTTTAGTTATTCTTAATGATATTGTTGTTGATAAAATAAAACGGGGACATGCTCACTTTTTCTCGTACTCGGAGAAAAAAAATTCCGTCATAATACGACTTTTTGATACATGAATTGATAACAATGTTATGTCCTGACAATTTTCCACATCACGACAATATGTTGACAAAAAAATGACCTCGAAGAGTTTCACCCAGAAATTAGACCTATTAAAACTATGCGGAAGCGGCAAAACAATCATTGAGAATTCGTATTTTTTTTTATTACAGGCGGAAAGAGGATCACAATAATCAGAAAAAATGGGTCCTACGTAGCAACGGATGAGACTCGCGAAGCCCCATGCTCCACGGATCTCCACGTATCTACGAGTAACTTCCAACTAAACAATCATAATTACACCAAAAAAGTCTTTAGGTGCTTCTTATTGGACGAAAGAATTAATAATACAATATTAAAAATATTATAAACGAAGTATATATATGTAGAGAAGATTATTCGTCGACCGAGTATCAATAATCATCTGTCATCAATCGCTTGGTTGATAGACGAAACGTAAGACCGTCACCAACGACCATACGGGAAAAATATAACGTTCATACGAAGAATTCTAGATGATGCCAGATAGATGGTCCTGGGATCTTGGAAAGAAATCCTGAAATTTCCGTACCGTAAAAGCACGACTGAAATATTTACGGATCCACGGATGTAGGGTAAGAGGGAAAAGAAAAAAACATGAGGAGGGTGAGCAGCGGATAAAGAGGTTGCTGTGGCGTCAATAAAATCGATCATCCTCACGAAGACTGAATCAGATATTAATTTTCTCGTCGCTTCGAGCTCTTCGTCGCATTTCTATGGATAATGTAATTTATCCTAACGGTGAGGTACACGTTCTATGTAGAAACGAATCGAGTAATGTTAAAAAGATAAAAAATAATAAATATAAATTACAAAATTTTAAAAGACAGCGAGGACAATCTTAGAACAAAGATACCTAATTAGCTCATAAATAAACTGAATTAATGAAACCATAGATTTTATCTAAGAAATTGAATATTGTTCGACAGAAGAATGCAACCATTTTGTTGATAGTTATTTATCAAAGATATATGATGCATAACATACATATATAATGTATGTATATAGAACCGTATAAAACCTATGTTTAAACGATGTTGATCTGAGAGACGTGAGTTGGCATGATTTTACTAATTAATTTGTTGTCTTTATAAATATATATTATTCGTAAAAGAATATAGATAAACATTTCATGCAAAGGCGAAAAATCGATCGGCCACTTTAAATATCCTCATTAAATAATAAACCTACTGGTATAATTTGACTGCGTCTGAGACTCTCGAATATATATCCATCGTAGCCGTCGTCGTTTTAGCACTGGATGGGAAAAATATTGCTTGAAGGCGTTCAAAGGAAAAGGACAATATTGCCTCGATAAACATATCGTGAAGACGAACCACGAATTATACCCACGACAAAGTGCTTGAACCGATCGAGTCATAGGCTTCGGAAAATATGGTTCAATGATAGTCATCGCAAGAGAGGAATAAATAAATCAGACGGAAAGACAGACGAAAGAAGTAGCAAAGAAAAAACGTCAATGAACGAACTTTTAACGAGGAAAATTTACCAATTTAAATCTCCATGAAGACCGCAAAACTAATACAATGAAGTGAGAGATTGTTGAGAAAATAATTAAACTGTTTAAAATATTTATCAATCCATTTGCATTTCATTGATAT
Organism: Rhorus exstirpatorius; assembly: GCA_963564615.1. Taxonomy (NCBI): domain Eukaryota; kingdom Metazoa; phylum Arthropoda; class Insecta; order Hymenoptera; family Ichneumonidae; genus Rhorus; species Rhorus exstirpatorius. The sequence goes on along the minus strand of OY751314.1, from coordinate 15,941,735 downwards.
ATAAAGAGGGTAATCTCGCAGAATCGCATAATTTACAGACGTGGGAACATTTTCCAGACTCCTGCTTTCATCTTGATCAGAGAATTTGATCTTATCACCTGACGACATTGGTTGTTTGAAGCTTGAGACAAATTTTTCAGAGTCTATTCAGTCAACTCTGGAGAAAGCTTCTTTTCTTCCAATTAATGATTTCTTCCGAAATAACATTTGTTTTGGCCATTTGAAAAATTAAAATTCAACTTTACCAGATTTTAGATATTGATTTGTTCTAGCTCAAAACAAAAAAACACAAACAATATTTCCACTTTGCTTCCACATCATCAAGTGTAGATTTTGCAAGAACAAAAAAGAATTTTCGGGACAACGATATTCGTAAAGCTGCATCTGATTGAATAAAAATCCTTCCGCGCTGCAAATGAATAGGCGAATAAAAATTGGATAAATAATTCATTTTATAAAATCGGAGACTCGTCACCCTTATCGTGGGAAATCCTGAACAAGAGTGGCTACGGAACGATGAGACCCATTCCTAGGTCGATGAAGAACTTTACCAAATAATTCGTTAACATTAATGCGAACGATGACGTTTTGTTCACCAAAATATTACTCAGCAGTATAATTACTCTGCGGTAGAAAATATAGTGAGTTAACGTCATTCAAGGATCGATGAAGGGTGAATAATGTGGGTAAAAATGAAAGATGTGGAAAGGTTGAATTTTCCGCAGGGCTAGTTCCCAGTTACTGCCATGCTCATGAAAGCTTGAGACGAAGTTCGTGATGGCAGTAAAGTCGAGGGTAAAGCTCTAAGAAAAACGTGATTGAGAGCTCCCTTAAGGGACTGAAAGGAACGAAAACAGTTCATACCCATTCTACCTTGTATTAATGTACTTCAGTCTTTCGCAATCTCGAGATTTATAACGTTCCAGTCAGAGAAGCCATTGCTGAAAATGAATCTCGAAGTAGAGTTGATAGCAGGGGTGCTTAAGGGTGGAATGCCACCAGCCTATTTACCAGCGCCACGTCTCATCAAGATATTCATTGCCGGTGAACGGGATGGTAAGTAAATCTTCTTGTTATTGTTGCTAATATTATTTTTTCATAATTGCGCAGCTCCAAACAATTTTGCATACGGAGCGATAGCGTATGGAAGTAAATTATTAAATCACCAGTTTGTAGTTGGAATGTCGTTTTTCCAATATATCAATCAAGTAATTTCGTTGTTAATTAATTGATTCAAAGGTTTACAAACAGTTGTGATTGCCTTAATTTGCTTCCTTATTCAGGACGCTTTGTGAAGACGAAAAAAAATTAATTTGAGTTGTCAATGTCAATGTGTTCAAAATGTGCCAAAATGTCGAGTAATCACATTGGTAAAAAATGTCCGGACACGCGCGAGTGCGTGTGTGTGTGTGTGTGTGTGTGTGTGTGTTGGCCTTGAAAAATTGAAACTCCCATATTTTGAGAACGGATTAAGTGATTTTATTGAAATTTTGCACACACTTCACGTACTGAACCACCTTGTTCGCTGCAATTTTTGTTAGAATTTCTTCAGACATTTGACGAGATTATTAAATTTTCGAAAAACATGTGTGACCGCTCTAACTTTCGTAAACTTTGAGGTGTTGTGCTAATTTGTATACATGAATAAAATATCATTGAAGAACGGTTCGTATTGCATTTAGCGAAAATCACTTGGAGGGTTCAAGTTTTATGAAATTCTGAATTTTTTAAAAAGTCTGTGACAGCTCTAATTTTCCCAAATTAGAAGATACATATTGGGCTAATTCTTTTTTCCATGAATAAAGTATCATTAATGAACGGTTGGTATCAAATTTCGCAAGAATCCGTAAGAGGATGAAATTTCGAATTTCCCAAAAAATGTTTGAGACAGCTGTAATTGCTCCAAACTGTGAGAGATCTAGCGGGTGCATACAAATTCGTTTATCTTATGAATGATTTAATGTTTACAAACGTTTTAGTAATATGAATCTCAAGAAAATGAAACTGCATGTGATGAAAAGAACGAAAAAACCTATAATTTGAAACTTGCAAAATGCTTTCTCCAAATTTCGCACAATGCTAAATGTTCCCTATAAGAAAACCAAAACTTACATCCTCGTAGAGGGGGCGTTGAGCATTATACGAAATTTGGAAGAAGCAATTTGCAAGTTTGAACTTTTTTTATTAAACTAGACATAAATTACAAAAATAATTCCCAAAAAGTACACGTAAATAAATGAAAGCATTGTTCAAAGGTCCCATCAGATCGTCCACAGAGAAGATCTTAAAATATAAATATTTTATTCGAACGATGCTCGTATAATGTTCAAGCTTGCATGCATATCAGGGCTATTTACCAAAACAATATATCTTTTTATAATGTCCTAGCTAGGGTGACTGAACCAGTGAATGAACGCATAAGCCTTTTTTCTATTTCGATAAAGCCGTATAATTTAATTTATTACGAATTTCTTTATGAGCTAATTAGATCTTATAGAACAATGTTCACAGAATATTAAAAAAAATATTCGAAGTGCCCTGTTCGCGAGGATTTTGTAAAAAAAAATTATAATGAACGAAATTACCAATTTCCCAGTGAACGAACAAAAATTCCAATGAATGAACTCTTATCTTTCCAGTGAATGAACGTACAATGGAACCAGAGATGCGTACGCATACTCGTGCGTTTTGAGGTTATGAAAAGCCTTTTCAACGCTCGTTCAATCACTGGAAATAGGTTAAAAAGCTGGACCAGTGAATAAACGGCCATATATCGCAAACAATATTGGGTTTTTGACCAAAAATTCATTAATATAATTGAAGCTTAGCAATGTATAACGTTGAAAAAATTATTGCATATCTTTTAAAAAGATTTATCGAGGTGATATGGAATATTCTGGTATTCGATGCACAGTCAGATGGTTATAACAACATGGCTGTCTCTTATGAATATGCGCCCCAAGTACGAAAAAAAATCCATAGCATCGCAAATCTTTCACAGCGTCAAATAATATCACTACTAGATGTTTTCTCAGAATTTTCACTTCATTATGAATACAAAATTCTTCATAATAATAGAATCATATCTCTGCCGTTTAATTAAAATACTAAGCCTGTTTATTCACTGGTAGGTGTTCATTCACTGGTTCAGTCACCCTATCCAGGAAATGCATCTTTCTAATCACAAAAGAACACCTGCACAAAAGGCTCAGTGAAAACAATATTTATTATCGCTTCGTTGTAGATAAAAATTTTCCCGAATAACGTAATTTTATTTGCATGTTCCTTAACACAAAAGAATGAGTTTCATCAGATCTTAGACCGGTGCAATAATATTCCGTGCTGCCTTTTTCATCTTCAAATGGTTACAATCCCGAAACATACATTGCGGTATTTTCTATCATATCAGCCACGCTTTTTTGGACCCTCTAAGATATTGCTCATAATTGGTGACATTTTAGTACTACTTGAAAGTAGTTTCTGATATTTTTCGATCTTTTTTATTCAATCCTTTCAGGAGATGAAGTTTTTTTTTTGTAATTTATAGAATTGGATTTGGGAAAGTCTAGAAAAAAAGTTGTTCGCACGAATAAATGATGCTGTTCAGTGAACTTTGTAATGCATTACGTCATATTTTTTATTCTTACTGCAAAGGCTGTTTTGGACATTGGAAAATTCAAACGAATTTCTTTCACTCAATTTGACACCTTCGACTTTACTCTGAATTTTATATAATTAACAGGGGTAAGTGACAAACCGATAAAAAATTGCTTTGGGGACATCAGCTATTTAATGGAGTAAAAAAATATTTATCGAAAATCTCAGCACGAAATAATTAGGCTGACCACTTGGATCACTGTCTATGAAGTTTCCCCAAGTAGCTTCATTAGTAATAATACTATATATAAATTATAATAAAAACTGATTACTTAAGTGGCAGGTCTAATGCGATTGTATGCTGGAACTTTCGAAAAGAAATTTTTTTTTTCCATTAAATAGGCCCACTAATGTAAGCCGATTTTTTTGTAGGGTTTTTACACATCCGTGTAGATTATATTAAAATGAGAATAAAATCAAAGGTGCCCGATTGAGTGGAAAAAATTCATTTCAATTTTTTAATACTCAAAACACCTTTTGCAATCCGAATGAAACTATAGACCACTCTAAAGCATTACAAAGTTTTGTGAAAATCAACATTTGTTTGTACTAACAGTTTTTTTTCCAAACTAACCTTATCCAAGTTATATGAATTACATAAAAACTTTAATCCCCCAAATGGATCGATTTAAAAATCTGAAAAAGAGGCTACATTCAAGTAGTGCTAAAATGTCCTCAATTATGAACGACATTTGAGAAGGTCCGAAAAAAACGTGACTCAACTGAGGGAAAATATCTCTTGTAACTGTTGATACGCCGAAATCCGAAAACTATGATAAGAAATTGAAGTAAAATTTTGATAAAGTTAAAGTACATTAATGGGGAAGTATTAAATATGTTATGCTCGATCCTGGATTTCGTAATAAGATTATCAAGATATGAGATTCCTGATGAAATAGTGAGATGAGTATTTGAATTCATGTATTATCCAGGATTTAAAACTTTTTAAAATCAATCAGGCAGTACTAAATATTATTCTATGGGTGTTGGGCTTGGCAAAATTAATTTCTTTGTGTTGAGGAACAAGTAACTCGAAGAACACTGGAGTTCCTGCACATAAATTGATACCTGAAAATACGTATTCTGTCGCATCTTCCGTGATAATAATTTTTTTTAACCCTATGACTGACAAGAAAACATTCTCAAGCGCCCCCCTCCGATTTTTATGAGCTTTGGATATGTTGTAGTCCGTCATAAAATAGAAGACATTTTTTATACGTGCTTTTAAGCCGATTTAAAGGGTGAAATCAGCCCCCAAAGTTAAGGGTTGCAGCTGGTAATTTCGCTGTTTCACATAGAAACATTGCTACGATCAATATAAAATCAATTACAGAATGTTTCTTACGTTAAGTAATGAAGATTACATTGTTGTGCACCAGCCTGTCGCTCGCGCCCTCTCCGTTTCTTTTTACGAAAGGAAGCCTCTCCTACAACAGAAAAAGTACACAAAAAACAAAATGAACATCTAGTTATAATATTGATTCAAGTTCACTAATGTCGGTAAGTAAGGTAATATTACCGGGGGGGGGGGGGGGGGGGGGGGGTCGAAACCTCGTCGTGACCCCTGGTCATCATAGCGGAGATGCGGTCCCCCCCTACGAAGCCTGAAATAATTAAAAGAAAGTATTACAAGATTATGAGCAGATAGGAGAAAATATAATTGAATGCCGAATGAACTCTTCAAGTCAAGTTTCTTTTATTATATACTTACCGAGAAGTTTCTCCCTGATGCTCAATTTCCGCGCGGATTACATTACCACTACACATCCGTCATATGTAACAAAACACAGGTATGAATAAAAAACATCTATATAGCAAAGCTGGAAAACTCAGCTGTCGCGCGCAGGTTTGAAATGTACGAAAAACAAAACTCAGGAGCCCAGCTGTCACGCGAAGAATTTTATTGCTTGTCGAAATACGGTCATTCCTGATTTCAAAAGATAAATGTCTGAGCTTATATCAAATGTTAGTTGCAGCCTCGGCCGAGATGTTGCGCATATCCTCGAAAACGTTTTCACATGCTTATTGTACCCCGAAATGTTATTTAATCAAAGGCTGTAATAAAATAAATAATTCCTCTCTGGTCTCGAACAGACCTTGCAGAATAAATACTTTCGCAAGTCACCTCGAATAAACCATTTTCATTTCACCGACTCCTCATTCGAGGCTTTCTTGCTCAAAATCTGGCAGCGGAATCTTACTCCTGCAAGGGGTGAGTAGCTGGTTTCTCGCTCCAGGTCACCAGCTAAATTCTCGCTACTCGTTTAGGGAGTTTTCTCCCCGACCCACCAAATTTTCTTCTAAACCGTCATATGCATGTATCGAGGGACGGGAAAACAACATCGCCACCCGCCTAAGCCATCAGCAGAGTCACGCGGGTCACCCGGGGGCTCGAGCGTACACACACCGCCCAAATCGAAGAAGGGCTCATCCACCAACACCGTCTCAGGCCGAGACTCCCCATTGTCGTATTTGACAGCATGCCCGACTTTTTATGCACCCCTGTTGCAGTAAGGTAATATTTAGGGAGGTATGGACATACTGTCCCCTATCCCCCAGAATGCATTGCGAGTGGCTACCGGGTTAACGGGTTTGGTCACAGATGGCGCACAAAGCGCACGCTCCCCTTGCCCCGCATCGCAGCAGACACCCACTAACTCACCCGTCACTTAACTCTGGCGCGCTTTTCGTGATAAAATAGTTTTAATCTCATTTTAAAATAGTTTCAATCGTAAACAAAAATATGTAATGCTCCCTATTAAATGGTAGTGTGTTGACTCTGAGCAATATTGCAAATGAAAAAGTCAACATCAGTAAGCAAGCTCAATGAATATGAAGCTTCAATGTGCTATTATATCTACAACCCACTATGTCCATGTCGTCTAAGGCATTTCCAGGCAGCTCGAAGGTCACGAGTTCGCACCCGACTCATAATTTTTTTTTTTTTCGTAACATTTATCACATGCATTTATATTATTATAGCGGAAGTACTAACTTCAGCAAGCGATAACCTAATGCAATTTCTTTCTCCTATGCAGACTAACGCACTCGGAACAGCCCTACCGTTTCTCCCTGCTCACATGTTTTACATAAATATTCTGAAAATAAAAATATTTATTGAGTAAAACATGCGAGCAGGGAAAGTGGGGTTGCTCCGAGTGCGTTAGTCTGCATAGGAGAAAGAAATTGCATTAGGTTATCGTTTGCTGAAGTTAGTACTTCCGCTATAATAATATAAATGCATGTGATAAAGTTACGAAAAAAAAAAAAAATTATGAGTCGGGTGCGAACTCGTGACCTTCGAGCTGCCTGGAAATGCCTTAGACGACATGGACATAGTGGGTTCTGGATACAATAGCGCATTGAAGCTTCATATTCATTGAGCTTGCTTACTGATGTTGACTTTTTCATTTGCAATATTGCTCAGAGTCAACACGCTGGCATTTAATAGAGAGCATTACATATTTTTGTTTGCGATTGAAACTATTTTAAAATGAGATTAAAACTATTTTATCATGAAAAGCGCGCCAGAGTTACATGACGGGTGAGTTCGTGGGTGTCTGCTGCGATGCGGGGCAAGGGGAGCGTGCGCTTTGTGCGCCATCTGTGACCAAACCCGTTGCAGGGGAGTGAACGACGCATTATAACGTTTACATCTATACAGTTTTTGATGTAAGAAATCGGATTAGCTAACCGATTTTAATGAAATGGAAACCAAATTGAAGAGCACAAAAAAATAAAGTTTGTGTTTTTTATTTTTTTCGAATATTTAAAATAAAGGGCTCCTCATTTGAATTTTTTTTCACTGAAATATTTTGATTCGATCGCGATATGTTTCTGATGCTAAATAATTAAAGGTACACATGTCGGACTCTCCATGCACCCTTGTCGCAAGGGGGTGAACCAGCCCTTGAAACGTTTATTTTTATACGTTTTTTTCTGTAAGAAATTGGATTATTGACCGATTTCAATGAAACAGAAACAATATTAATGACCATAAAAAATAAAGCTTAGATGTTTTTACTTGCTTTCGGGGAATCAAAATAAAGGGGTAATCTACCCTTCGGAAACATTGAGAGATTTTTCTCTCGAATTTTGATGAGCTTTAGGTATGTTGTGTCTTTGATATGATAAAAGACACGTATTTTTTTTTTAAACGTGCCTTAAGCCAATTTAAGGGGTGAAATCAACCCCCAAAATTATAAATTGCAGCTGGTAATTTCACTGCTTTACATAGAAGCAGTGCTCCAATCGACATGAAATAAATTGCAAAAGGTTTCTTGCGTTAAATAATGAAGTTTACATGTCCAAATTTTCATGTACCCCTGTTGCAAAGGGGTGAAACACTCCTTATAACTTATTTTTATACGTTTTTTGATGCAAGAAATTGGATTATTGACTGATTTTAATGAAATAAAAACCAAATTAAAAAGTAAAAAAAAAAAGTTTCCGGGTATTCGATATTTTCGCATAACCAAAAAAAAAGATAAACTACCTCTCAGAAGGAAGGTTTTTTTTTTTTTTCAATTTTGTATTTGTGTGTTCCAACGTATTCCCATGCGGGTTTTTACGTATTAACCCTTCCCATTTGATCACTCCTATCACTCCTTGCCCGCACTTCGCTAAGGTAACCTAACTTCTGTCGCATCCGCAACTGCTTTTTAGCTACACTGTATCGCATTCGCCTTGGATATGGAGACACTGCGGAAAACCCATGCCGATACAGACGGCTTTATTTTTACTGACAAGGAAACATTCCCAGGTGTTCCCCTCCGATTTTGATGAGCTTTGGATATGTCTCGATAAAAGACATGCCTCGATAAAATAAGAGACACGTATTTTTTTGTATGTGCTCTTGAGCCGATTTAAGAGGTGAAATCAGCCCCGAAAGTTAGGGGTTGCAGCTGGTAATTTCGCTGTTTCACATAGAAGCAGTGCTCCGATCGACATGAAATAAATTGCAAAAGGATTCTTATGTTAAATAATGAAGATAACATGTCCGACTTTTCATGCACCCCTGTTGCAAGGAGGTGAACGACCCCTTATAACGTTTATTTTTATACATTTTTTGATGTAACAAATTTGATTATTGACCGATTTCAATGAAAAAAAAAACCAAATTAGAGAGCACAAAAAAATAAAATTTACGTTTTTCAGATTTTTTTTGAATAATCGAAATAAAGGGGTAAACTACCCCACAGATGAAAACATTTTTTCGCTCTGAAATATTTGTATTCCTTTGCAAAATGTTTGTAATGCTCAATAATGCAATTTAAGGTAGAAGGTACCTCTTTTGCGGGGCAGGCGGCGAGAGGGGTACTCCTATGCGTTAACATGGGGAGCCATTCGTGTTACCAACTGCACGTGAATTAATTTTCTGGTTTTCAATTTACATGTTAGATGATGATTGTGTACTTTTTGTTGAAAAAATAACCATTAATAACTATTTCAAACATAATATTCCTGGTTTTGGCGACAAAAAATGCTCCTCGTCGCATATTTCAAAACATTAAACATTTCGCAATAGTTGCTTTGACAGCGGCAACGCCGTATACCGGTTTCAGTTTTTAACTGATGGCTACATTTCCCAAGCTCCAAGCCCAAGCTCCAGAGGCGTTCGTCAGATGTTTTTGCGGAAAGGTTGAAAGGATGATTTATAATAGCGAAAAATAAAAAAAATTGGCAAAGGCTCGTTGAAACTGGCAGGAAATTTAAGGAGCAAAAATTAATGCAAAATAAATATAGGAGGCAGAAAAGGTGAAAAACGAGGGAAAAAAATCGTGTCTTGTAGGACGCCGAATTGTCAATATCGTGGTTATGTGTTAGCATGTCAATATCTGCAATGCGTTTGTGTGTGTGCGTGAGCGAGTCTGTCAATCTGTAAACCGGACTGTATATAGGTATACGAGAGCGCCTTGGTCGATACAACGTTGCCGCGCTTGGAGCTATGTCCATCAGTACAGAGCGAAAAAGTGCATTTATTGTTTTTTTTTGTAAATGCAGATAATCGGTACGGTGAAATTGCTGCAAATTTTGCAGGAGTGATCTTGAGGGTTGATTGATATTCTTGTGTTAGTTTGATCAAAAAGTGGCTTTTTTAAAGGTAGTTTTTCAATGTTTTTTGCGGTTTTCAACCCTTTTCCATAAGATCCAATGTAAAAAAACTAATTCAATTTTCTCAGAAACGGTACGGTCAAATTTGTTGAAATTTTTCGAGCAAACATTTTACTCAATTTCGAATGTATCTACCAATTTTCATCAAAATCCCTCATTTTTGGCATATGGTATCGTTCTACCTTGAATGTTCAACTTTTCATGCATCCTTGTCGCAAGAGAGTGAACCACCCCTTAAAAGGTTCATTTCTAGACTTTGGGAAAAATTACGTTCTGTATCGTTAAGCCGTTACAGATGTCATAGTCGAGGTACATATTTGAATGCAAAAAATTCATCGTGCTATGAGATATGGTCAACCTTCTAATTTTGGTACTTCGAAAAAACCGCAAAAAATGCAAAAAGTATTTTTTTACAATTCATTTTGGCATTCGATTCATAAACATCGCTTAACAATTCGTTCTCTAACGGTTTAACGTTACAAAACGTAACTTTTCACAGAGTCTAGAAATGAATATTTTAAGGGGTAGTTCACCGCTTTGCGACAAGGGTGCATGAAAAGTCAGACATGTACATTTCATTATTTAGCATCAGATACATCTTGCAACCGAGCAAGTATATACCAGTGCAAAAAAGAAAATATCTTTCTGAGAAGTAGTTTATCCCTTTATATTGGTTATTAGGAAAAAATCAAAAACACGTAAACTTTATTTTTTATGCTCTTCAATTTGGTTTTTGTTTCATTAAAATCGGTCAATAATTCAATTTGTTACATCAAAAAATGTATTTAAAAAAAAGTTATAAGGACCGGTTCACCCCCTTGCAACAGAGATGCATGAAACGACGGACATTTAATCTTCATTATTTAACATAAGAAACATTTTGCAATTGGTTTCATATCGATCGGAGCACTGCTTTATGTGAAACAGCGAAATTACCAGCTGCAACCCTTAACTTTGGGGGCTGATTTAACCCCTTGAATCGGCTTGAGAGCACTTACAAAAAAATACGTGTCTTTGATTTTTCCAGGACTACAACATATCCAAAGCTCATCAAAATCGGAGGGGGACACCTGGGAATATTTCCTTGTGAGTTTCCGATATGTTACCGTCCGAATCTCAGTAAAACGGCCTCCCGCTCGGGAGTCGGCGCGCCAAGCCAGTGCACGGCTGAGCGGTCACCCATCCAAGTAGTGGCCTCAGCCAATACTGCATAACTTGGGAGATCGCCAGAGCCGCACACTGACCGCGTGTCCACTACTGTCGGTCACTAAAATATTTTCATTTCATTGCAAAATGTTTTTGATGCTTAATAATGAAATTTGCATATTCTACTTTCCAACTTTCCATGCACCCTTGTCGCAAGAGGGTGAACCACGCCTTAAAAGATTTAGTTTAAGATTTTTTGAAAAGTTATGTTCTGTAACGTTGGACCGATTGAACGAATTGTTAAGCGATGTTCATGGATCGAAAGCCACAATGAATAGCAGAATAAATACTGCTTGTATTTTTTTGCGGTTTTTCGAAGGATAAAAATTGAAAGGTTGACTAACCTTGTAGCGCGATGATTTTTAAAACATTAAAATATGTACCTCGATTATATCAACACTTTCGCAACTTTTATGTAGTCCTTTTTGTGTCTAAAAATTATATCGTCTATCCTTTTGACTCTTGAACATTGCATAACAATTCGATCTGTCGCGGTTTAACGTTACAGAACGTAATGTTTCAAAAAATCTAAAAATAAACCTTGGCGTGGTTCACCCTCTTGCGACGAAGGTGCATAGGAAGTTGAACATGTAAATTTCATTATTAATCAGCAGGAACATTTTGCAATGGAAACCTTTCATTTCAATCGGAGCACTGTTTTTATGTAAAATAGTGAAATTACCGGCTGCAATCCATAATTTTGCGAGTTAATTTCACCCCTTAAATCGGTTTAAGGGCCCGTATAAAAAAATACGTGTCTTTTATCATATCAAGAACTACAACATATTCAAAGCTCATCAATATTAGAAAGGGAAACCTCTCAATGTTTCCGAAGCGTAGTTTACCCCTTTATTTTGGTTCCCCGAAAATAAGTAAAAACGCGTAAACATTATTTTTCATGCTTTTTAATAAAGTTTTTGTTTCATTGAAATCGGTCAATAATCCAATTTCTTAAATCAAAAAACGTATAAAAATAAACATTTTTAGGGCTGATTCTTCCCCTTGCGACAAGGGTGAATGGAAAGTCCGACATCTACTTTTCATTATTTAGCATCAGAAACATTTTGCAATCAAATAAAAATATTTCAGTGCAAAAAAAAATTTCTTCTGATCCCTTCATTTTAGTTATACGAAAAAATCAAAAACACGTAAACTTTATTTTTTTGTGCTCTTCAATTTGGTTTTTGTTTTATTCAAATCGGTCAATAATCCGATTTGTTACATCGAAAAACGTTCAAGAATAAACGTTATGAGGGGTGGTTCACCCCTTTGCAACAAGGGTGCATGAAAGGCAGGGCCGGATTAATCAATAGGCCCGCTAGGCCCGGGCCTAGGGCGCCAGGATTTAGGGGGCGGCAGCGTGGGCGCGATTTTTTTTAAAAATTAAATTACTTGCACTAATCCTTTTTTTTTTTTTATATTTCGTGCCAGTGCCCGGGGGGTTTCCCCTTTTAGAAAACCGTTCCTTCTTCTTCCTCCACCGAAATATTCCTCCTCCTCTCTTAATTTTCTTTCATGCTCAATGTAGCTACCGTTGCCACTACTGATAACTAGATGCATTCCGAGAATCTCCCTTTTCCCCCAATGCTCTACGGCTGCAGCCGCTTCGCCTTTCCTCCTTGACCATGTATCGCCTTTGCCATGGACGGAGGGAAACTGCAGAAAACCTACCGTCGATACAGGTCGGAAGCTACCTAGTCGCCCCCTGGTAGCTGCGCGAGTAAACTCAAGCGCCGCTACCCGAGGCGGCCTAGGCAGGTCCCTGCTTTGCTGTGATTCAATCGGTCAGTCAGTGAACGGCTAAGAGGCCACCTTCCGAGCGATAAGAAACGCTGCGGGAGTCCTCTAAAGCCGCACTCCGATCACTCACCCATTACAGAAAGGTATTTTTGTAACACATGCACGATTTCTGCGTTTTTTTGACCTATTAAGCGGGCCTAAAGTGACCTTTTTTGACCGGTTCGAAAAAGCGGGCGTAAAGTGAGCACTTTACGCCCGCTTCTGAAAGACTGTATATACGACCGCGTCCAGGTCGCCTAGACCGTAAGTCTAGGTGTCCAGGTCAACCGGACCGTAGTCTTCGGTGTCCAGGTCAACCGGTTCGTAGTTCTTGGTGTCCAGGTCGACCGGCTGACCTGGATTTCAAAAACTTCGGTCTGGTCGACCTGGACACAAAGACCTACGAAGACCTTACAATTAGTGCCGCTTAGAGGCACGAAAAACGCAGAAATCAATACATGCGTTACAAAAAATATGGTGTGCACCAAGGGCTAAGTGGGCTTTTTGACCTCTTGTGGTTGCAAAACTCGTCTTTGGCTCGCGGACGCACTCGCCTTCGGCTCGCTGCTGCACTCGCCTTCGGGTCGTGCTAGCTCGCCTTCGACTCGTGCTAGCTCACCTGCGACCCGTACTGCAATCTCCACACTCGGTCTAAAAAAGCCCACTTTACGCCCTAGGTGCACAGTATACTATTTTGGGCATTTGTTTTCTTAAGGTGGAGTCCGAACCAACCAGGATTGCAGGAAAAACACGTAGAAAAACTTTTTCCATTGGTGTCGACAGTGGGGATCGAACCCGGGTCCACGGCGTGTGAACCCAGAGCCTCACCCACTGAGCCACTGCACTCCTATATATATTTCCACTAATCCTTTCGTTTGTGGTTTGTGAAGTCGATATTTTTGTACGGAACGGGCGTGAGAGTGCGTTGGTGAGAATCTGTGTGTAGATTGCCCTGCGAGCGCAACGATGTCGCTGCGCTCGCAGTATATCGTATATACGACGTACTGATCAGCAATACATCGAGAGTCCACAGTCTATATATGTAGTGTGAAACAAAACATGCGAGTTCTGACGCGTTCGGAGACTAAAGTTGACACGTTCAAGTAAGTGCAGGTTTGGAGTCAGTCTGTCACGCTGACGCGTACAGATACATTGTATTAGCTCTGCAAGCAAAAATCGGGGTGATTCGAATGAAACGAATAAAATACGTGCAATGAATTAATTACATTATTGTTGTTGTGTAACGCAATAATTTATTTATTAATTTCTCATCGTCACGAATAAAAATATCAATTGAGAGTATGAATTGTAACAAGGTTTTCGCAAATATTGAAGTAGCATTGAGGATATATTTGAGTAGCGCGTTAACGAACTGCACTGGTGAACGGTCGTTTTCGACTCTCAAACGCGTGAAAAATTATTTGCGGTCATCGATGACAGAGAATAAACTGAATAATCTGTCCTTACTGTGCATAGAGTCGAAGGTACTGATAGAACTAGACTTTGAAGATGTATTCAAACAGTTTTCGGAAAAAAGGGCTAGAAAAAAACCGTTCTGAATAAACACATCAAAAATACTTTTCCTTGTTGCGTATGTATTTATCCATATTGAACCCGTTCCTTTATCGAATGTGCGAGCAGAACGTGGTTATAAATACGCGAGTAATATTGACGATGTACATTAAATTTTACACCGGTCAGAAACAAACTACACTAGGACCTCGATTTAACGGCCAGTGGCGGGACCAGCTCCGCATCGCACCTTGTTAAACCGAGGTTGCGTACGCCCGCCCATGCTGCAAATCGGCACTCCGTGCTACAGGCTTGATCGGGGAGACTTGAAGCGTTCCCCACCATCTCCCACCCCCCGAAAATCTTATCGATAAATGCGACATGGTGGGGACTGTCTATTAAATCGAGGGCCGTTAAATCGAGGTCCTAGTGTATGATATAATAAAAAATGTGAGCAGTGGGGGCGACGATACTTGTATGGGCCTGGGCGCCTCTTGACCTTAATCCGGCCCTGATGAAAGGTTAGATTTGTAATCTTCATTACTTAACATAAAAAGTACTCCGATCGACATGAAACCAATTGCAAACGATTGGTTTCATGTCGATCGGAGCACTTCTTCTTGGAGCACACTTCTTCGATTTTGATGAGCTTTTGATATGTTGAAGTCCTTAATAAAATAAGCGACACATCTTTTTTATACGTGCTCTTAAGCCGATTTAAGGGGTTAAATCAGCCCCCAAAGTAAGGGGTTGCAACTGGTAATTTCGCTGTTTTACATAGAAGAAGTTCTCCGGTCGACATAAAACCAATTGCAAACAATTTGTTGAAGTGAATACTTTTTATGCGACAACGGCACAGCTCTTGGTAACGCTAAAAAGTGTCCGTAAACCGGACAAGAAAATGGAGGAATATAAGAAGAGAGAGAGAGAGAGAGAGAGAGAGAGACGTATAGTTTGTAAGCAAGAGAGCGAGTGCCTCGCCATCCACAGTGCTATTCGCTTAGCTTCGTCATCCATATAGTATACGTGGGTATATGTGTATTAGTAAACAGCGGCGGGTACGCATGCCGTTCTATCCGTTGAATGTGTGAGTCCACCCTATGTCGGTACGTGAGTCGAAAAGTATGACACCTCAGATTAATGCCCGAAACTATGACACCTTCATTTAAATTTACCCGGAGGTGTCATAGTTTCGGGCATTAATATGAGGTGTCATACTTTTCGATTCACGTACCGATGTGTGGGCTCACTGCGCTTCGTGCGGCATGTAGACAATGTTCACCACCATTCGTTAGAACTTTCGCTTTACGGGAAAGCAGGTAGTTGGTATCGGAAAGGTGTTTACGAATAACCCTTTTCATATATACTCACCAAAAAACATCTTTATTAGTTCAAATCAACGGATAACAACTATGAGAAAATTACTGACAGTACACAATGTTGGAAGAAATATTAAGCTTGATTGATAGGTAGAATGTGGAGGTACTTTCAGGTATTAAAAAATGTGCTTTCGCGGAGAAATACGCTCTCCGGAGTTTTCCTCCGTTCGATCGTACGATATTATTTTAACTACCTGAAAATACCTCCATATTTTTCCTATCTATCAACCTTAATATTTTTTTCAATATTTTGTACCGTCAGTAATTTTCTCATAGCTGTTATCCGTTGATTTGAACTAATAAAGACGTTTTTTGGTGTGTATATATATGAAAAGGGTTATTCTCTTAAGTGAACACCTTTATTCATCCCGACACGAAATTACCAGACTGCGTCAGAATCCATATATCACACTGGAACAACAGTTTTTTGATTTTGTCAGCTCAAGGAGGGGCTTATCAATAGTTTCATTCAATTGTAAAAGCTTGAACGCCCACTTAAATGATCTCATGGATAAAGTGTTTCAACATACAAAGATTATAATGCTGTCAGAAACGTTTATGAAAGGAAACGAGCCATCATCGGTCTTGAATTTTTATTTTATTGTACGATTTCAACGCGAAGAGAAACGGAATTTTGGAGTCGCCATTTACCACCATCAACGCGACGAATGTTACGTTGTAACGCCTCACTTGCAAGTTAAGGCCCCTTACTCCAGTGACGGAGAGGTCACCGTGTCGAGTTCTGGAAGAATAAGAGATCTATGTGGAATTGAATGCAAAATGGAAGATAGTCCGGATCAGAAAATTACTTTAATAGCAATTTATATTTCGCCCAATACATCGATTAAAGATCATCGCTAAAGCGTTAATGCCCTTAACAATAGGCGGTTCTCAAGTGTTAGCCGATATGCTAGGAGACCCTGTGCATTACCGTAATGAATCGGTAATTCTCGCAGGAGTTTTAACGTCAATTTTTCATTGCCACAGGTTGAATCACTCCTTCAATTTTTAGAAATACATTTCTCGTTAAAAATGATCAACGGCAGGAATGATCCGACCACTAAAGGTGGTACAATGATAGATGCCGTATTTGCAAAAAATATCGAATAGCTCCGAAGCATTTCATGTCATAATTGAGTTATGATAATCCCATTGTTGGTATTGTAGAATCAGACGATTCTATAAATAATGGTCATAAGAGCAATGAAAATAGTATAGAATAAGAGAACTGAATTAGTTTATCCCAATTTTTTACTTACAGAGACAAATACTAATGTGCACAAATAAAATTGATTTCATGTCTATTACTAATTCCTACTTCTTTGCTCACCCTATCCATTCTCTCCCCCCCCCCCCCCCCTCTATACAAATAAAATTTGTAACTTCAACGTCAACACGAGGTATGAAGACACAGTAAATTCAGCTGTAAACTCATACACACAACGGATAGAACAGTGTAAAATAAGGACAATCCTGTCATTTCGTGTTTTTATGTATGTCAATCTCTCCTCTTTCCCTCTCACTATTCTTTCATCGGATGAGAATAACAAGCGAGTTCCGTCGATCACATACGAGTATTCACTTCTGACGCGCGTCCCGTGTGTACACGCACCCGGTTTTTTTTTTTTTATTAAGGACTTTAACATATCGAAAGCTCATCAAAATCGGACGGGGACACCTGGAAATGTTTCCTTGTGAGGGTGGCGTCACATGGTGAGCCATGTGTCACAAAATCAGGGAACACGGAAAGACGGAACGGAACGCAAACAAAAGTTACTAGAATCCGTGCTCCGCTGATTACCTTCCTCCATTTTTTCACAATTGGATGATCCGCCAGGAATCAAGTTACTTTACTGCTTATACGCACTCGGATATCACCCGTAAAGAATATTGTTAATTCACATTGTTATCCGAGTAGCGATTTTGAGTAACAATCGTCCGGTAACGTACTTCCGATAGTAATTTAATAATTGTTGAATCTATTTCTCAGAAAGTTCTCACGTTTAAAAATAGAATTTCATGCCCACATACATACATTTAGAGTAGGTTCATAAAATTTGAGGTTAGAATAAACAAATCCCATAAAAGTGCGCTCATGAATGGAAATATCCATGAGGTTATGTAGTCATCTGCATACATGATTTAGAAATACCAGCTGACCATTTTATGATATGATTGTATGAGAATATAATTTTGTTGTTACATGTTTTGAATATTTAGTTAACTCATAGAAAGTTCAATTTTTGCTATGGGAAGATAAACTATTTTGAACCAAGTACCCCATATATTTCATGATTTTGTATGTATCCAGCAAACCAAATTTGGATATTGTGGGTGGATTTATTCGGTACAAATATGAACGTGCATCGCAATTAATAAAAGTACTCTGAGTTTCCTTGTTGATTACTTCGGTTGACTATTACTGTTGCGATTATTACGGGAGGTTTCTACTTTGATGGGCCAAAACTATTCGATTTTTCACCAATTTTTTATGCAAAAAATATTAAATATAGACGAATGTTGATATTTGGTATGTTTACTAATTGGTCATTATTGAACACGATAATATTATTTAAAGTTTGAAAAAACATGGTATGTGGAGTGGGAGGAGCCGCGTATGTCGGTGCGCCGGCGATGATATTCTTCGCTTGCGGAATTCCAAAGTCCTCGACAGGTGATCTGAAGCAAAAAAAACAAACATATTTTTACTTTGTACAATATTGTGTATAAGTCAAATTAGAATTATGCAATCATATTCAAACGTTTTTATTTTATGAGCGAAAAACTGCAAAAATTTTAAGTGCAAAAAATCTTTGTTCTGCGGGGTGGTTACCCCTTTACTTTGGTTATTCGAACAAAAGCAAAAACACGCAAACTTACTTTTTTTGTGCTCTTTAATTTGGTTTTTGTTACATCAAAATCGGTCAATAATGCAATTCATTACATCAAAAAACGTGAAAAAGGTTATAGGGGCCGTTTCACCCCCTTGCATCAGGGGTGAATGAAAAGTCGGACAGGTAAACTTCATTATTTCAGACAGGAAACATTTTGCAATTGGTTTCATGTCGTTCGGAGCACTGCTTCTATGTAGAGCAGTGAAATTACCAGCTACAATCCTTTATTATGAGGGTTGATTTCACTACTTAATTCGGCACGTATAAAAAAATTCCGGTTCCTTATTATATCAAAGAGTACAATATATTCAAAGCTCGTGAAAATCAGAGAGGGACACTTCACGCTGTTTCCAAGGGCTAGAAAAAAGTCAAAACGCGTAAACTTAATTTTTTTATGCTCTTTAATTTAGTTTCTTTTCATTAGAGTTGGTCAATAATCCAATTCGTTAGATCGAAAGACGTATAAAAATGAACGTTTTAAGGGGTGTTTCACCCTCTTGCGACAAGGGTGCATGGAAAGTCGGACATGTATATTCCATTACTTAGCATCAGAAACATTTTGCAATCGAATAAACATATTTCAGTGAAAAGAAAATTTCCTCTTGAGGGGTAGTTTACCCTTTTATTTTGGTTATTCGAAAAAAGCAAAAACACGCGCACTTTATTTTTATGAGCTCTTTAATTTGGTTTTTGTTTAATTAAAATCGGTCAATACCCAATTTGTTACATCAAAAAACGTATAAAAATAAGCGTTATAAGGGGTGGTCCACCCCCTTGAAACAGGGGTGCATGAAAAGTCGGATATGTAATCTTCATTATTTATCATAAGAAACATTTTGCAATTGGTTTCATGTTGATAGGAGCACTGCTTTAATGTGAAACAGCGCAATTACCAGCTGCAACCCCTAACTTTGGGGGCTGGTTTCACCCTTTTATACCGTTTTTCCGCCAACAAAAAAAATGTGTCTTTTATTGTTTAATGTTCTGTAACATACATGAGTTTCAATAAAATCGGAGGGAGACACTAAAGTGATGTTCCTTGTTAGTACTGAATGTTCTTTGTATGCGCCAAACCACAAAAAGTGAAATAATGGTGAATTATGTTGGAAATCACCCTGTTTCGAATTTTATTGAATTATAGTATTGGAAGCGACTTGGTTGTCGTAAAAAACCTTTAATAGAAAACAACAAAAAAAAATAAAAGAGCCTCGTTGAAATCTTATTTTTCCATCCCTTTCACATTTATTGTATTCACAGAATTTTCCGTAGAGCGTAAATTGCTATTGGAAACTGTCGGACCTATGCTGCAGAGTGTCTATTATGATATGGGCATCGAGGTGAGTGACGAACCAAAGCACGGCTTACCCAGGAATTAACCCGTCACACACGGAGCATTTTTTTTATGGGCACGAACAGCCTTGAATACTTTTTCTTATAGCAACTCGCGTAGAAAAAAATAATCATGGCAAGAATCTTTTAGAAAATCTTACAAAATTCCTTGAAAACAATCTTGTAATGAATCTTAGACAGAATCTAGAAATGAGTGACAGGAGCCCCAACGAGAGTTTTTCGAGATATTTTTTTTTCCAAAAATGCAGAGTGTGATGGTTGAACGGGGTTTTAAATAACTTATACGAAGTGTACGTTGATTGCGTTTATTGGTACATGTTCGGGGACTGCACGCCTGAATGGTTAAAAGGTTGATGATGAAATCAAGTGCTAGTGAGATGCGAGAGGGAGAGAATTTAATGAGAGTGGAGGGGATGTCGTCAGACAGAGGAACAAGGCCCTTGGGACCAAGGACAAATTGGAGTGAGGTGTTGACGGTTATGAGATTAGCTGAAAAGGAGATTAGGTTCAGCTGAGATGTAAGGTTTGAGCGTAAGAGTGGATTGATAGTAAGAGTAAAGTTCATAATGTTGACGTGAGCATGTAGTGCTTGGGAAAAAGGCTTTAGGTTATAGGACTGAGCCGTTACAAGAGAATTTGGAAGAGAATCTCGAAATGAATTTTCGCGGTTTGGGGTTGGTAGTAAACAGAAACGAAGGCAAAGGATGGATGGAAAAGAAGAGAGGAAGTGCTAGAGAAGCGACAAGAGGCGGAGACGGGGGCGGGGGGGAGGTGATGAGTAGGAGAGGAAGGAGGACAAGTGCAGAGAAGATGGCGAGAGAAAGAAGCATGAGCTTAAGAGGGCTGGCAGAGGTAATCGAGAGGTGGAAAAGAAAAAGGGAATAGCTGGAAGGGAAAGGAATGGAAGGAAGAGGAAGAGAGGGTCTTACAGAAAAGTAGAAAGGTGCAGAGATCACCTGAAGAAAAAGGGTGGGATGGGGAAAAGGTAGAAAAAATAGAGAGGTCGATAAGAAAAATGAGATAGGAGACCATGAGAGACACACAGGAAGTTAAGGCACAGATTAAGGAGCATCGGAGAGAGATGAGAGAGAAGCTAGGGAAAGTCAGGGGGGAAATAAAACAGGCTGAGGGAACATGGTGGCAGGAAAGGGCGGTCATAATGAGAAGAATAAGCGTAAAAGAGAAAAGAGTAGAGGAATTAGAGGGTCAAGAGGGAATCATAGAGGAGTGGGAGGAAGGGATCGGAAGGGTTGAAAGGCGATAGAGATTAGGAGAGAGGAGCGGAGAAATAGGCAGAGCGGTTCAGGGGAAGGAGGTAAAGGAACGGATGAAGGAACTGGAACGGAAGATAGAGATGGAGGAGAGGGAGGAAAAAAGGAGGAACATAATTGTAAAAGGAGTCGCAGTGGAAGGAACGGTGATGAAGGTGGCAGCAAGGATACTGGAGGGGATAGCTGTAAAAAGAAAGGTAGAGGGAGAAAGAAAGTTAGGAAAAAGAAGAGCAGGCGTAAGGGAGGGGATGCTAGAGATAAGAATGGAGAGCGTTGAGGCAAAGAAGGAAGTAATTATAGTCCGGGAGGTATTTTAGGTATTGGCGTTGCATTTTAGGTAGTGTTTTTACGCCGATCGATTACCATCTTTTTCAATAGATCTCGAATCACTAATAAGTGAACCGACCGTCAGCTGACGCACCCGCGGTGGGTGTGGGCGTGGGAGGTCGCGAAAGTAGTAAAAAAAAAAAAATCAAGCAATAATACGCCGGCTGAAATTTTTTTCAGAAATAGTTGACATTATGCTGAGCTGAAAAAAAATAGTCAGCTGCATCGCATGAATTTGTAAAAAAAACACATAATATAAAGTTATAGTACGCCGGATGAAATTTAACTGAGTGATTGTTTAAATAATTACAAGCAGAAAAACAATAATCAGCTGCGTGTTTAGCGGTGGAAAGACCGTCAGCTGACGCAGTAAAGTTTGAAAATATTGGGCAACGTCGGCAGTACCAACTTTTAAATACTGAATAATTATGATTTGTACGGACGAATAATGCGCTAATTTTTAAATATATAAATGATAATATTGATTTTATTCACCAATATGTTTATTTTAATCACTTATAACTAAAAAAAAATTAAAAAATTAAAAAATTAAAAAAAAAATAAAATTTAAAAAAAAAAAGTAGTGTGATCGCATATTTTCACTAAATTCTTGTTAATTAAGTCGGTGAACTGTCTCTTTTTTTCACGAAAATCGTGTTATATTCGTCCTCGACAGAGTTCTCGTTTTTTAAGTATTTTTCTCCGTGAAAACGGATGTTATATGCAAAAAAAGTACGAGGGTCACGTCTTTTTCTTATTTGAGCAATGCAATTGAGCAAGTTTTTCACTGAAGTTCAACATTTAATTTCTCAAAAATAAATGCGGTAACTCGGATTTCCTTTCGCCAGTGTGTTTAAGAAATATTCATTGACAAATAATAAAATTCTTACTAGTCCAGTCAAATTACGAAATCATTAAACATAAAATTATGTAGTTTAGCGATTATTAAGGATCGATAGGGGGGTGCATTCTGAGCATACATTTCAATTTAAGGGGTTCTCCGAAGGTCAGCTGTACCTCATTTCGCTAAAAACGCGTTTAATTCGATATCTCGAGAACGGTTAGTGTTAGGCAAAAAATTGTAGAGACCTTTTCTCTTCTAAATTAAATTTACTAACTTTTTTATCTAAAACTTTTTTTTAACATCAATATTTTTCAACTTATTACTTCCGAAAGGCAAAAATTTTCCTTTTTTTCTCCCTATTTTTCAATTTTCGCCATTTCCTCCCCAACCGTTCAAATTTATGAAATTTTTCTGATTATCAAAGTTGTAGATCTTTTAATTATGAACAACTTTTGTTGAAAACTTTTTTTCTCTAATACCAATACCTTCGGAGTTCGGAGTTATACCTTACTTTGCCGAGCGAAATCCGCGCCATTGTCACAATATCATCGACATCAGTGGGTATTCAGTACTTGAAAGAAATGTTAAAGTATTCCATGATCATTTATTAGCCAACTTGCTTGTATAAAAAGGTGAATCGATTAAACCATTTAAAGATTGTACTTCATTTAAATATTAAATATTGTAATCATTTAAATATCATTTAAATATTGTTTTTTTTCAATTTGGGTATTTTTTATTGCATTCAATGGGATCATATTGTGAATAAGGATTAGAAAAAGAAGTAAATGAATAATTAAAACTGTTCCACACATTTATTGATAAAAAATAGAATGTAAAATTCGTAAAATTAAGCACCCGAGGTGGATGGAAGTGATTCGTTTGTATCACTAAAGGCCCTGTCAGTATCGGGGCATACGTCGTCCTCGTCAATTGCGTCAACAACATTAGCGATATTTGAACAATAGTTTTCTTGGCAATTGGTACAAATTACTGAGCAAAACAGGCCGACCTTTCTTACCCCAGGTACGAGAGTCGAGGAACAGATGTCCCTTACCCGCACTAATGCACGCAACAGTGTGTCCGTGAATACGCGTTGCGACAATGGCGCGGATTTCGCTCGGTAAAGTAAGGTATAACTTCGAAGGTATTGGTAGTAGAGAAAAAAGTTTTAGGCAAAAGTTGTTCATAATTAAAAGATCTACAACTTTGATAATCAGAAAAATTTCATAAAATTGAACGGTTAGGGAGGAAATGGCGAAAAATGAAAAATAGGGAGAAAAAAAGGAAAATTTTTGCCTTTCGGAAGTAGTAAGTTGAAAAATATTGATGTTAAAAAAAAAGTTTTAGATAAAAAAGTTAGTAAATTTAATCTAGAACAGAAAAGGTCTCTACAATTTTTTGCCTAACACTAACCGTTCTCGATATATAGAATTAAACGCGTTTTTAGCGAAATGAGGTACAGCTCACCTTCGGAGAACCCCTCAAATTGAAATGTATGCTCAGAATGCACCCCCTATCAATCCCTAATAATCCCCAAACTACATAATTTTATGTTTAATAAACCCATTTTCAGCCGTAATTTGACTGAACTATACAGAAAACTATTCATCTCGAATTTTTTAGCAACAACCTTAATAATATTGAAGTTCGCATTGCTGATTTGCAAGAAAAAATATTTTTTAAATTTATTATTTTGTCACGTTATCCTTTCAATTTTCCTAACAGTTTTAGCTCTTTAATATATAGCTTTTTAATATTTATATTTCGTCTTTTTAAAATGATTTTTATTTTAGTCAATATCATTCCTATTTCACACGCTATTTTATTTCATATGACGCATTTCCTTCATGTATAACAATAAAAAAAAGGGAAGAACAAAATGTTTTCGTACGACATTGGTGTACACATATAATTTCCAAAATTATCATTGAATCGTCACTATGCCGGTTGAAATTTGACAATACGATAGGGTAATAGGTAATCATATTACGTTTGCGAAAACAATCAGTCAAAACGGTCAGGGGACGGGAGTTCTGTCAGCTGGACCCTGAAAGATACTGTGCATTGCTCAAATAATCTGTATCTTTACTGCGTCAGCTGACGGTCTTTCCACCGCTAAACACGCAGCTGATTATTGTTTTTGTACTTGTAATTATTTAAACAATCACCCAGTTCAATTTCATCCGGCTTACTATAACTTTATTTTATGAGTTTTTTTTACAAGTTCATGCGAGCAGCTGACGCATAGTCCCCCCTCAATGATGCAGCTGACTATTTTTTTTCAGCTTAGTATAATGTCAACTATTTCTAAAAAAAGTTTCAGCCGGCGTACTATGACTTTTATATTTGCAACGCTACCTCCCGGACTATTAGGAACGAGAAGTTATTAAGAGGAAGGAGGGAGAGAACAGAAGATGATCTAATGTGGAAAGAGAAAAGAATGCAGTGGTGGCTGCAAATGATTGGAGAAGAGGAGGGAAGGTAGGGGAAGAGAGTAAGTATACGGGAAGATAGAGATGATTGAAAGAATCTAGTGGTGGAAAGAACAAAGAGAGGTGCTAAGGAATGAGAGAGGAGCGGAAGGGGTAGATGAAAAGGAAGAGGCAAGAAATGGATAACAGGGAACGGAGAAATCGAGAGTCAAGGTGTGGAGTGTAGAGGAGATATTTAAAAAAAAGTAGATGGCGAAGCGGGGTGGAGGAGAAAGAAGAGAGATGGCAAGGAGAAAAGCTGGAAAATGGGATTCTGGAATATAGCGGGCCTGACGAATAAGGATAGGGAGTTTTGGAAGGAGATTGATGAGTGAGAAGTAATAGTTATAATGGAAGCGTGGGTAGAGGAGAAATGATGGAACAGGATAAGAGGGAAGTTTCCGGCAGAAAATAAATGTAAAATACAATGGGCAAAGAAAAAGAAGAAGGGTAGGGCGATGGGAGTACTGATGGTTGGGTTGAGAGGAGATCGAGATGCAAAAGGAGGAGGAAGGGCTGACGATATAGAGGGTAAAAGCACGTGGAGACATATGGATTGTGGTAGTGTTATACGTAAATGGGGACATGGAAAAGAAAGTAGAGAGCGTTAGGGGTTGGATGAAAATGCAGATGGTGGGAGAGGGAGTTATAGTAGGGGGAGACTGGAACGCGTAGGAACGGCAAGGAGGGAGGAATAGTGGGATGGCTGGAGGAAGGAGAGGGGGAAGGAGGAAGGTGTTTGCAGGACAACAAGATAAACGAGGATGAAAAGAAGGTGATGAAAATTATATAAGTAGCATGGGAGAGTATAAACGGGAATGTGAGGGGCTATGAAGAGGAGAAATATACGCACACGGGGGGAAGGGGAGAGATAGTAATAGACTACGTGATGGGAGATGAAGATACAAAAACGAGAATAGAGTGCACGGTGATAGGGGATATAGTGGAGTTGGATCGACACCCGCTAATAGTAACAATGAAGACGGGAAAAGTGAGGAAAGAAGAGGAGTGAAGGAAAGAAAGAATGGCAGGGAGTGGGGAATGGTCGGAGTAGAATGTCCCATGTGGTGCCCACGTAAAATTTCGTAGCTAGTTTTGCAGCACTTCGAGTGACCTCCCCACTCTCTGATTTAGCGGTTGCGGTAGCTTTGAATTCGAATAGTTCAATGTTAGGTATTTGGACGGTTAAATATACAAACACAAGTGTAAAGTCATAGTAATACATATATTAATAGTTAAAAATGTGCAGCTTACACAAAAAAATAGAAAATTAGTTTATACATTAATACCTACGCTATTTACACTATTCACAATAATAACACTATTTACATTATTTATACAATTCAAAATATTTACAGTACTTAACGTAGTTTTTACATTTTTTTTATTCATCTCAATTTGTCCCAAAACTTTTTTTGTTCCAAATTTACTAATTTTTTTTATCTTTGCTGAGCCAGAGCCTCACTCTCTTCCAATTCTCGCCGCAAGAACCTAGCTTCCGAACGAGAACTGACTCGTATAAAAGGGAGCATAAAAGCCCTAGGGTAGACGAACTAGTTGTGGCCACTTCAAGCATTTTCGAACATTCATTTGCGAACAGTGTTCACATTATTGCAATTTCAGAATTGAAAAAGTGATCGATGTAACCTAAAAGGTACAGAGAATCGAATTGTTATCATTTAATACCTTTTCTGATCATGATAAATAAGAAAATAGAAATTGATCTTGTAGCTGTCATTTTCACCATCTGTGGCCACAATTGTACTACTATTGGTCATCCGAAGTACCGGTTGTGGCCACCAAGCTTTAAATTGGGATTGGCCATAAGCTGGTCACAAATAGAACAATCGCATTTTGATTGTATCACTTTTGGACACCGCGTATTTTTCAGGTATTTTAGCTAATATGTCAGTTTTTTTGTGATTTTAACCGGCAAAATGAGCTTTAACTGATCAAATATACATTTTTATGGGGCGGAATGACTTTAGATGATGGGAAACCGTAGTCTTCTCACCTCGGGATCCCTTAACACTTCTGACAAGAAAACTACAAAAACCGCTCAGCGTTGACACATTTCGTCGAAATAAATGATCAGATATTCAATAAAGCAATCGATATTGGTGCGGAAACATCTTGAATGTCGAAATATTACGCTCGATGAAGTGAACATAGCCTTGAAACTTCAAGAAATTCGAGGGAAATGCGAAGTGTCCACAAACGGTACAGTGGTCACAACTGGTACGTCTACCCTACTGCTTTCTGCGCTGCATAAATATAAAGGAGTGCACGTCTCTATGATGATTCATTTTACCGTCATGGTGATGTTACTTGTATGTATAACTTGTGTTCGTGTAACTGCCTTGTAATGGTGTTCCCAAGCAAGTATGGTTTTAAATACATTTCCTGCAGCGTGAAGAAGCCCATTGGTATCGGCGAATATTTTCATTATTGTGAATAATTTATGATCTGTGTAGCTAGTATCACCTGCGATAGACAAAATCTCTTTGCATTGGCCACACTTGTGTAACGTCAAAATTTTTAAAATTGAATAGCCGTAGATGTAGTATATGGCATTAGACTCAGTAAGCTCCTGAGTCTCTGTCTCAGGAAGGCATTCACTAAGATCGGCGTCACTGATTTTAACTTGACCAATAGGTAGAGGAAGATACGCAGTATCTGTCTGTATGTGTTTGATGGCACTTAATTTAGTGAACATTTTATTTCTGTCAGATTCACAATTAGCTGCGTTTGAAATTTTAGTCAGATCTGTAATTAGGGTGTGTCGAATTCCTATTTCCAATTGCATGGGTGACGAATACTGCGAACAACCATGCTGTTGTCCAATAGTTGTAAATAAATTTTCTAACGGGTCTTGATTAAGACGTCTTGTACGCAGATGTTAAATGCTGTAATTTTAAACCAAATCATCAAACAGCTGTAGCACCACGTTAATAGTAATCACTAACCCTTTGACGCATGGAAATTTCAGTCCCTTAACTGTAGCCTCATCAAAATTAGTTACAATGTTTCGTAAAAATTCGGCATCCCGCGAATCATTCGACATAGCATAATTTAGTTTATTTGGAACTGTTTTTCTGAAAAGGGAAGAATTTAGTGAATCAAATATTTTGTCCAAGTCGATTATCAATTGTGACGTAGTATCGTCAGAGCCACATTTCCAGGAAACATTGTTTTTTTAAACTAAATATGCCGTGTACACTAATTCGAAAAGTATTCGTACGGCAACAGAGACACTTATATTTTAATACTTGTTTCAATTAAAATGACGCTTTAAGATTTTTGGAATCAAATTCAACGGATTTTCTTGGCTCTTGGATTTTAAGCTTCCGCCGCTATGTTAAAGTTTTGTACCCTTAAAGTTATGCTCTTATCTGCAATAATTATGAGATAGTGAAAATTCGATGCACAGGCGATTAATTTTTATCAGTCTCATAAGAAATTTTTGGCATGCACTTGTGCTTGTACTTTCTGTTGGCTTGATAGTGGGTACATAGTGGGACATTGACTTTTTTTGGAAAAATTTACAGGATTTTCAAAAGTAATGAAGTAACAAGTATTAAATTCTTTCACAGATAATTTTCAATTGCTAATTTATAAACAATACACTGTATTTATTTCCGTGTACATTCTAGTTCAAGAGTATTATTATCCGTGACTCTTTTAGAGATTCTTTCTAAGATTGATTCAAAGATTTTCTTTTTCTAGGCGGAAATGAAGACCAGTAATGAATTTTCTAGCGCGTTATCAAACTGCCAGTGTCCGCAGGCAAAATCTCCTCAGAATTTATTGACATTATTGTATAACTGATTGAGGAGATTGAAAATTGTTACCGTCAAAATGTTGCAATTTATACATAAGCCATCTGTTGGTGAAGGGTTAATGATTGAATATAAAATATTAAACGTAGATTCTGGAGAATAATTAAAATTGAAAAATAACAGGTTTTACTGGTCGACATGCAATACGGAACCACCAGAGACCCTGATATTGATCCACGATTGGCCGAGCAATTTCTCGAAGAAATAAGTGCTTCCCAACAACGCTCGAAAGGATGTTTTCTTCTCGTAAGATAATTCATATGTACAGATTGTATATTATGATCGATCGGGAGTGCAACGTTTTTGCAGCGAATTGAAAAGAGATAAAAAAATATATGGGGCAACTCATTGCATTTTCCTGATCGTAAATTAATATAAAAATATTCTCTCGGGCTATTCGAAATGTTGCTGTTCTTTTTTGCGGAAAAACACCATTAAAATCTTGTTCTCTTTCCAGCTGTTGGTTGGAGCAGATTATACCGCGGGCTGGGCACCAACCAGTCTTGAAGATGAAACTTATCATTCTCTCGTAACTCATAACTCAATACTCAATGAGTATTATGAGCACAACATGAATTGTTACACGCTGATAGCTACCAGGTAATAATGCATTTATTTCCTTTATCTTTGCCCAGCTTTCATATTCTCCTACTGCTTGAAAGTTATAATCAGAAGTAAGCGAATCTTTTTTGTTTTATTTTTACCTCCAATTCCCTCATTCAATTAACTTAATTCTGTTAAGTAACTTCGATCATGTCATTCATATTTATCGTCCATACGGGTATCTTTATGACCAAAACTCTTTTTTATTAAGTACTTCAGCTCACAGAAATGTGGTAATTTTATCATTTTGTAGTGAGGAAACTGCCCAGGAAGATTGGCAATCAACTCATGGCACAAAGTTACGAAACATCCTCAAAACGGCAGCAGAGACAGCTCTATTTCAGCAACCGAATAATCCTGGTATTGCAAACGTGTTGAAAAGCACCGCTGAACGTCAATTGGATTGTGGCCTAAGTATCTGTCAACTTCTAACGATTTATATTCCATTATTTAAGTAGATTGACAAACATTCGAATGAACGAAAATTGAAAGAAATACTTATCAACTCATAGTCTACCAAAGAAATATTCAAAAACACAAGTTCAAAACTTGGAACACTCATTCCTAGTGTACAAAACTAATGTAAGTAGTGCCAATATATACAACATGGCGTCCGAGAGTAAGCAAACGAAATTATCTGCATTATAATACGATAGAGTGTGTCTTTCGACCTCGTAAGTAAACTTACAGACACTCTCACAGTTACTCACAGAGACACCTGCTACGTCTTCATATAGGCAGCCACATGGTCAAATTACAAATGCCCGCACATGTAAAAAATGACACGGACACTTACTATATTCTCACAGAGACACTTACATGGTCACTCGGAGATTCTAGAGATGGTTCTCTCTTTCTCACAGACCCTCGTTGCACCCTCACACCGGAACTAATCGATAAAATAACGGTCTGTCAAATACTAGTTAGTAAACATTTCGCGAACGGGTAAGGATCACTCAATAACCTTCGCTAGTAAATAAAACAAGTATAGTAATTGTTCCATTTTAACGGTTTTGGCGCCCCTGCTTTGACATTTGAGAGTTTCGGTGCTAAAACGTGATTATCATTTAACTTAGGGGCTTTCGCGACTTTCGACATTCTTGCGCCACTCTTGAGGTTGTAAATCTTTGTTGCAGTACCAAAATAGCACTGGGAAATCTAATATGAAGTAGCTTTTATTTTGAGTTATCAAAATGTGTTGTTTACTATGCGTACAGAATGCATGCAGAGTGCGAAGGCAAAATTGATACGTACATTTCTTGATTTTGTTTGAGATAAGAAAAAAGCTTTGGAATCGGTGGCATTTATGAATTGAATATGACGGTATTTTGGCTTTTACGTTTTGAGGATGTATCAGTTTCCAAGGAAAATAAAATTCATTGACACTATTTTTGGGAGGTCCTCCATACAGACGCCTAAAAAGCGGCACCAAATCCCTACAGCGTGCCCTGGAGCCCCTTTCCTACTTTCACCCTATGCAAAACTATGATTTTCTGGTGTGGCTATGGCTTTATGTTTTCTTCTTGCTGTAGTTCAATTTTAGGAAATCTTCAATTTACTCCTGCCCCTTATTAGATTGCGAACAAATTGTAACTCGTGAATGACTGGGAGGTATCTTAAACAAAAGTAATGTTGGATCTGCTATTAGAATATCACCTGGCACTATTCTCAATTTGTCGCTAAAAAATGTTCCAGGTATAGATCCAGATGGAAAAGGCATAATAGGTGTAGTTCGTGACTGGCAAGACGCACCACTCACATCCCGGGAAAGTGAGATTCTCAAATCAAAAATAGTATCGTCACTTCCATCGAGCAACACGATACGTCTGAAGGCGAACTACATGCCCGATGGAATAGATCCCGAGTTGAGAAATCACGATGCATACATAACGGAACTACGTCAGCGCGTTCTTGACTGTATACAATCTCTGGTCAACTCTTCGGTAGAAGCTTATCCGGAGATCAAGAGTCGCAAAAAAATGGTCCAGGAGGTGTACGCCGAGAGTATGGCACATCTTTCGCAATTGCGCGAACTCGTACCGGCCGAAGAAACAGACGAGGCTGTGCAACGCATCCAAAAGCTGATGGTTGCTGGAAAGGAACAGAAGCACGGCCCTATTCTTATAAGAGGCCCACGATCATCCGGAAAGTCCGGTATACTTGCCAAAGTTTATGAAAGATCACAGGAGTGGTTGGAAAAGCCGACCTATCGGATAGTACGTCGTTGCACATCAACACCAAGGTCCGCTTATAGTCTAGAACTCTTAAGGGTTTTGTGTCAACACATTGGTTTTCTGACGGGAAACAATGATGGAAATTTGCCGCGTGATGCATCGTTCGACCCTCTTTATCTGAACAATTGGTTTACTCAGATCATGCGAGGTATAGAGAAAGGAGCATTGGGAAATGTGCAACTTATAATAATGATCGATGATCTTCATCGTCTTTATCCACTCGAGAGTGATATCGTTGCAGCACTTTCGTGGCTACCACTCCAATTACCAGCGGGTGTTCATCTTCTCCTGACGACATCCGTTCCACCTGAAGCTCTAAGGCTGACACCACTTCAGAAAGATCGCTTGAAAAGCCTCGATATTCTTATTGAGCTATTAGATTCTCGTAGCAACGTGCCAAACGTAACGAGTGCGCTTGACAAGCTCGAGAAACTCGTCGGTATAAAAGCAGCAAAAACCGTTGGATCGTTTCTCGCTTGTACCGAATACGGTTTGTCCGAGACTGAAATTCTGGAATTGATCATGCCAACGGGAGGTGATGAACCTCTACATTTGTCAGATGGGCAATTCAACTTTGCAACTTGGTGTCTCGTGCGACGGTTTCTCACGCCCTGGCTCAAGGCAAGTACAGACTATCGATGCTTTGAAATATACTATGAGGGTTTTTAGTTGATAATGAATAATTAAATTCGTGTCTCTTCGAGTCTAGCCTCAATTTTTATTAACATTGCATGTTGTTTTATTAAATTCTAAACTGATTTACTACTGCAGGTTTTTTAATTTAAGGGACGTTTGGCTGGTCCCCACTTTTAGCCGCTCGATCAGATGCGCAATCGCATACACATGCGCAGAAGGTAGAGAAGAGAGAGAAAGAGAGAGAGAGAGAGAGAGAGAGAGAGAGAGAGAGAGAGAGAGAGAGAGAGAGAGAGAGAGAGAGAAAGAGACAGTGGTACCAACCCATCAAAATATTGAGGAAGACATGTAGCAAGACATCGAGAAAGATATTGAACAGAACATGCTAGATTTTTGGAATAAACATAACCTTTATCTGCTATCATATTGTTCGGAAAATCCGCGAGCCTCGGTCTAAGATGGCCTCAGAAACGGTTATGTTCCACTGTTGCCAACCTAATCAAGAGTTGCGGTAGAGACTCGAGACGACTAAATTTTTCTACTATATTGACATATCGAGACAAGCTCCTAAGACTCTATACACCTTCCAACTTGCTTATACAAGGTGCCTATCTATATGAAAAAAAAATTTCCTTATAACTATTTAAATATAGAGCCTCGGGGAACTTGAAAAGATACGTTTTCTTCGGTTTTTTCTCTTCCGATTGGAATCCAAATGAATACTGCAGCTATTAGTACATGGAAGATACAGTGCTCCTCCCGTAAGTTTGCCCTCTTTAACTTTTCTTTTCTCCTCATTTGGAGGGGAATAGCTTCTCCCACGCTTTGCCGTTGTTTTGTATGCGTCACTGAAATACTTCTAATTTCAGGGGTCTACACACATATCTAGTCTGTAGCTTTCATATATTTATATCAGAGTGGGGCATCTCCGTAACATTGCGCTCGAGCTCCGAGCGCGCAAAGTTAAGGGGGGAGCACTGTATCGCGTTTTATTTATTCGGTACGACATACGACCACTTCGCGTTTTGTTTTGTCTCCGTCACTGTTTGAGCACGAATTTAGTGTCGGTAAGGAGTGTGAGAAGGTCGATAAAAAGAGTGAGGAGGGCGTACGAGGAAAAAGTGAAAGGCAAGTCGAGACCACGAGGCATGGTTGCTAGAGATGTGAGATTTTCTGTCCTTTTATTCAATTACTCTACTGTACAACAAAAAATACGATTATCAATCGAAGATTGGTGAGAAAGTTAGCGAAATACGCGAACTAAGCGAACCCTTTGGCAGATAGGACAAGAGATTTTCACGGATTTCCGAAGTACAAGACGATATCAGGTGCTAACACGTGAGCGCTCAAGCAGTTCATGAGTTGCGAGTAAGAGGGTCGTGGGTTCATGAGTTGCGAGTAAGAGATAGGCGAGAGAGGGAAGGAGCCCGAGAGGTGGCACCATCAACTCGCTAAGCGGACGAACCATGAGACAAGCGAGCAAGCTGGTGTCCCGTAAATTTTTTTCGGCGTGGCCGGAACATACACCCCCAACATCAGCAAGTGTTGCTGACACAGTCTTGAAAGGTAGTGAGATGGACGTAGTTGAATGATTGCTGATGATCACAACTTGGTGAGATCGGTAAAATCATCAAGTTGGTAATAGGACGATCGAGCGTAAAGCTGGCAGTCCAGATGGTTATCACTCTGGTGAGACCATCCTTCCCAGGGCGCAGAGCCACTACCCGAGCGAAATTCCACTTTGTCGGTTCGTTGCTGTGCAGGATGGTAGAGCCAATCTTTATGTCATGTGATGGATGGTGCTACTTGGAGATGGACTAGAGACATTGCAAATAGCTCGTGGACCATTGGTTCTAAAACCTTTGGAGCAGCTTTTGAATGAGCTGCTATCGAGATCGACGAGAGACGTTCAACTTTTCCAGTAAGAGCTCAGGGATTAGGGTAGGGGTGTTTCCAGTGAGGAAGTGCCCAAGATTGACAACCAAGAGGTCGTCCGGGTCTTCTGAGAGGGACTCAAAATGCCTCGAGTTGAGCACCGCTTCAATTTAAGCGAGTAAGGCGATGAGTTCCTCTGGTCAATGTCTTGAGTTTAGTCATGAAGTGTGCTGTTTGAGTCATCTTGATGCAGATGAGCTGAGCTTGTCCTGGGTCGCCGGAAGTGAGGTATTCAGAGAGAAGATCCAGATATGTCTCTGAGTCGCGTGATAAATCGTTGATAAATTGCCGAAATCCTAAGTAGTTTTGTGAGGGAGAAGATTCGATCAATGAGTTCCCAGACGTCAAGAGGCTTTACTTTCACCGCGACCATGACTCCAGGGTGTTGTTCGAGACTAGCTGAGTGATTGGGTGTGACATTGAGTGCAGGCCAAGACGTGGTGCCTTCGGACAGTCATGGCAGCTCCTGCCATCACAGCTGGTGCCAAAAGAGCTGGGCTGTGGAGATTCCACGAGACGCGCAATCTGCGCGATTTTCCTTTCCGGAAACCAGCCACCATCAGCCTGATATGTTTCTTGAATAAGCATGACCGGATTCCTCACGTACTCTTTCCACCGTGAAGCGAGTGAATTGTTCCAAGTGGGACTGATAGACGAGTCAGTCCAGAAAAAGGTCGATGAGTCTGTGAGCTTTTTTTTCACGTGGCTGAGTAGATAAACAAGGAGTACAGTGGCTGAGAGCTGTAATTTTGGAATCATCAGCGGTTTGAACGGAGCAACTCTCTTTTTGGAGCAGGCCATGTTAATTTGAAGGTCTTCACCCTTGTTGAAGACCTTGAGGTAGACTACAGCGGCCATAGCAAGCTGTGAGGCATCAGAGAATCCATGTACGATAGTGATATGATAGTGATAGATAGTGATAGAAGAGTCCGAGCTATCTGGGGACTGCCACTTTGGAAAGTCTCTTGAGATCATTGCGGAAGTTTACCCATCTCTAAGCCATTTATCTAAGCCGAGATATCGTCATCCGGACCGAGCTTAACAATTCAGAACTCCTGTGGCAGTTGTTTCCCTCTAACTATGACAGGAGCAAGAAAGCCGAGAGGATCGAAGAGCTGTGTGATTTGTGGGAGAATCGTTCTCTTTGAGATTTTTGAGTTGAACGAAGGCTTGGTCGAGAAGGTCAACTGATCTGAGCTGGCTTTCATAAGTGCCAGTGAATCCTTGTCTGTGATGCTCCGAAAAGACATTGTTTATTGGGGGTGTCTTCCAAGAAGATTGAGCTGAAAAGCTGAGAAATTTTAGTGTACTACTTGGCGAGAGGAAACTTTCCAGCTTTGCCGAGTCCCATTAATTGGCAAGCTATTTCCTTGAGCTGATGAAAAGTGTTGGAACCACGGTAGATGTCATGAAGATATCGCTTATTCAACATAGGTGAGGCCGCCAATGGAAAACGAGGCCCTTCGTCCTTAAGGACTTAGAGTACTTGGTCGTTTGTCGTGAGTGAGAGTTGTAAGCTGTGACTGGATGAGCTCCCCTTTTCAGTCGTTCCAGAGAGGTTGCTGCGAGGGCCAGTCATCTTCCTGGATTCGAATTTGGCGAAACTTCTCAGTGATGTTGGTCATCAATACGACCTTGTGTTTCTTTAACCATAACAATACAGCAGAGATGTCCCCAACCCTGTTTTGGAGTTTGGCACCAGCCTGGAGAATGTCATTGGGCAATGTGCCTGAGCTCATGTGGTCAAGCCCCGTTTTCTGTGAGAGTCGAGGTAGAGCTAAGGGAGTTGCGGGTCCTTATTTAACCTCGATGTCATCCTGACTTGTCACGTGAGTGTGTCTCCAAGAAGTGCTGTTAATACTTTAGCTCTTATAGTGTTAAACATGAGTCATTGAGCTCAGGAACTTCTTCTTGAATCCAAAATGTCATGAGAAGGTCATTGAGCTGTTCGTTGGACACTGTCACGTGATGAGTTGTGGCGTGAGTTACCTGAGCTGATCCGGTTGGTCTATAAACGATCCACCCGAGATATGTGAGCCGAGCGACAGGTGAGCTGGACCTATTCTTGATCACTTCGGGTCAGATGAGTTGGCTGAATACGTCCACACCTATAAGAATGTCAACTGGAGTGGTAACGTAAAACTCACGATCCGCCAGTCGCAACCCCTCGAGATGACTCCAGTCAATACCATTGGCTGAGAAGGTCGGAGAGATGCCATAAGATTCTCGAGTGGGTGAGCTGTGAACTCGATGGTGTAGCTCGAGAGACACTATTTTAGCGTAAAGTGGTTGATGCCGAGTGTTTTCCCAAACGAGGAGTCTCCGATACCGGAAAGGTGTACTGAGGATCTCCTGCTCTTGAGCTGCAGCTTGCAACTTGCTTGGCTGAAATTAGCGAAAACTCTGAACCGAGGTCCATGAGTACGCGTATTCGATGTATCAGTCCTTGTTCGAGAATGAGAAGAGCAATACTCGTTGAGAGGAGGACCCTCGGTCAATAGGAGCGAGTGGAGCAATTCAGAGTCGTCGTCATTTGGGAAGCATCACTTTATTGAGGATCTGTGTGCGACTGTTGCGATGGCGTTGGACAGTTGATATGTGTCGGAAACGTCAAAGGCTCGTCCATCGTCGTCAGAGAAGAGCTGGCTTGAGGAGCTAGATGAGTCATCTGTGGAGTATGCCCGAGATGAATCAAGGTGTGACGCCTCTGCTAGCACATCTGACAAGTGCAAGCATATTGACAAGCTCGAAGGCTGTGCTTCCTGAGATAGTTGAAACAGAGATAGAGACGACCAGCCACCGCCTTGCGCGCTTTGGACATGACCTCCCGAAACCCACTGTGGGAAGAGATGTAGGGCCCTCCATGAAACTAAAAATAGGGGTACCGGTTTTCTCTAAACTTTCAGTTTCTCTAAACTTTCTTTAAGAGATGAAGTTAAAATGCACGAAAGAGTGAGTGCGAGCACGAAAATCTAAAATGACGCGCACCGAGAGCCCCGCGTCACTTTGGCGAGAGTGACAACTGAGATGCACGAGAGAGTAAGCGCGAACGCAAAACTCAAAAATGGTGCGCATTAATATCCACATGATACGTTGATCAAGAGCGACAGACACAATGCGCGAGAGAGTGAGTGCGAGCAGGGAAGTCCCAAATAGCGGGCACTGGATGCAACCGATATGCGCGAGGGAGTGAGCATGCACGGGAGAATTCAAAATGGCGTGCACTAAAAAGCACGAGTTGCTTGGGTCGAGAGTACAAATGAACAGTAAGGAAGAGAGCGCACACGCACTCTCCGATCGAATATGGCCTGCTTAGAGGAACACACAACGTGTCGGCTTAGAGTTAGCCAACGAGACGTCGAGGCCAAAAGCTTGAGCCGGTAAATGTTAAGGGTTTAAGAAGAGAGCGTGAACGTAGCTTCCCCCTTTCGTTGCTTCACAATTCACTTTCACTACATTAAATCTTCACAAACACTCACTGATCTGGCTTGAAGTACCAAATGTTCGAGCTCGGATCTGGTGTTAATGAGAAGTGTGAGAAGATCGAGAAAAAGAGTGAGGAAGGCGCATGAGAAAAAAATGAAAGACACGCCGAGACCACGTGATATGCTCGCCAGAGATGTTTAATTTTTTATCCATTTCTTTATTTCTTCATTCAACAACAAAAAATACAATAATTCAGCGAAGATTGGTGAGAAGGGCAACGAAATGCACGAACTAAGATAATCCTTTGTGAGACAAGACAGGAGATTTTCACGGATTACCGAAGTACAAGACGAGAGCCGGTGCTAACCGTTAGCTACGAAGCCGGTAAGAGGGACAAAAGGGACGGAAGCTGGAAGGTGGCGCCGCCAACTCGCTAAGCGGACGCGTCATGAGACAAGCTGGTCTCCAGAAGATTTTACCAGTGTGGCCGGAATAGTTAGCAAAATTTTTCGCACACCTATAACGTCACGATGAAATTATGTGACGTATGTAACTAGTGTGCCTATGAATTAAAATGTTTCGTGATATTGTGAATTTGAGATTTGAGCCTTCTGATCAATATAGCTTATGAAGGGGTGAAACTGCAAAATAAAGATTTTTATTTTTGTATTATTTAATGTCTGTCACTTCGTTTCTCCGTGACGAGGCAAAGGTTCGAGTCCGGCCCGATGTCAAAAACTCTCGAGAGTGATAGGAGCGGGATTACCGTATTCTGATTTATCCTTTTATTTGAGTTTTTCGAGAATGCCTCAGATTGATATTGAATGTTATTCCCAATTGGTAATGGTGTAACTGGGGGTAACGTGACCCTT
Source organism: Rhorus exstirpatorius (assembly GCA_963564615.1). Classification (NCBI taxonomy): domain Eukaryota; kingdom Metazoa; phylum Arthropoda; class Insecta; order Hymenoptera; family Ichneumonidae; genus Rhorus; species Rhorus exstirpatorius. The sequence continues at coordinate 15,903,386 of OY751314.1, read as the reverse complement.
CATCATCGGCTGTAGATTGAGTGGGCCACTTGAGAGAACGAACCTTGAGAAGCAAGGTTTCGCTTATAAGGATGCAAATACTTTACTCTAACGGCAATTGGCCAAATAGGACACGAGAGGTTTTTGAGGAAGGTTGTATTAGTTGGGAAAATAATATGCGACTCTAGAGAGTCGACGATGTTATTGAGTTTGCTTTTCGTCTTTTGTCTGACTCTACGAGCCTATTTCGAGTTAGTCTCGCTCATTCGTTCATGTCTCACTGTTGGCGTGACTTGTCGAAGTTATGCGAAAACTGACTGTAGTCGATAGCTTTGCGTTCCGGCAAAGAGTCGCTTGTGTTGAGCACAATCGGCTGCGATATCGGGTGCCCAAGACTATTTATCCCGCGTATCGGATTTTGTTACGGGGTTCCCGAAATAGAGACGTCTTTCGAGAATGTTTTCAATTTGAGATAATTCTACTTCACCCCATAAACATGCCAGCTGGCTCAGATAACTTTACGTTTTATCAGCGTCCTGAGAGTGGTTAGGCTACTAACCTACATTTAAATAAATGAATGACGTAGATAGAGAAGCTTACCACGTTTCCTTTAGATTTGAGAATTTGAAATGATTATTCGTCGGAAGAGAGAAACTTTTCCATCGGTATGGTTCATCTGTGCGTTCTCACCTTTCGCCTTGTTCCCACATTCAGACACGATGCTGAGGCTTTCCCAAAGTTTCCGACTCCCTACCTAGAAGATGGGTCGACTGACAAGGAAGGTATCCCAGGTCGATCTCTCCGATTTTGATCTAACTCATATATGTTGTAGTACATTGAAAACTAAGGGACACGTATTTTTTTTATCTGCCATTAATCACTTTAAGGGGGTGAAACCACCCTCCAAAGTAAGGCATGTCAAGGGGCCATTTGGCAGTTTCACCCACAAGGACATAATATTTTTTAACCAATCCAACTGCAAAAGTTTTCTCATAATGAGAAACGAAAAATGTAATTTTCTCGATTTAAAAAAAAAAAAACAAGGGGGTGAGCCACCCCTAAATATTATTACATTAATGCCAAAAATGGGCAAATTCAAGTAAAAAAATCTGGAAAAAATATATATTACGTATGAACACAAAATAAAATTGACGTGTTTTTGGATTTTCCCGAAAAAAAAAATTGGCCGGGGTAACTACCCCTGAACGCTGTTTATCTTGCGTGTACGCGAAAAATGGTCAAATTCAAGTCTAAAAATCAGAAAAAATGTATATTGCATATGAACACGAAATAATATTGACTTGTTTTGGATCTTCCCGAAAAAAAAATATTGGCCGGGGCAACTACCCCCGATGAACAAAATTCATTCGGGCGGTTTTTACTCTACGTACACGTTTCAAAGGTGATCGTGAGGAATTTAATTATATACAAAATACTGAATCTGCAAGGCAGACGTCGAAACCGAAGGCTGCACAAACGTTGCTGTTATTCGATGTTCATGGTGTAAAAAATCCTTCTGCTTGAAACACTTTTTCGACGATTATCATTATTGTTCAATATTCGAAAATTAATAATTTTTGGTTTATCATTTTCGTAACGATAAGTTATACCAATAAAACGTATTAAACTTCATTCGAAAAATTACCTTGTCTTTGTTCCCGATGATTTTTTTGTTTAAGCATTTGATGATATTGTGAGAAAACAAACAAACGTTAACAATTCAAAGCATTTAGGGGTAGTTACCCCGGCCAATATTTTTTTTCGGGAAAAACCAACGACACGTCGAATTTCCTTTGGGTTCTTACGCAATCTATTTTTTTTCAGATGCTTAGAGTTGATTTGACCATTTTTCGCATACACACAAGATAAACAGCGTTCGGGGGTAGTTACCCCAGCCAATATTTTTTTCCGGGAAAATCCAAAAACAAGTCAATATTCTTTTGTATTTATACGCAATGTACATTTTTTTCACATTTTTAGACTCGAATTTGACCATTTTTCGCATACACGCAAGATAAACATCGTTCAGGGGTAGTTACCCCGGCCAATATTTGTTTTCGGGAAGATCCAAAAACAAGCCAATATTCTTTCGTGTTCATATGCAATATACATTTTTTTCTGATTTTTAGACTTGAATTTAACCATTTTTCGCGTACACGCAAGATAAACAGCATTCAGGGGTAGTTACCCCGGCCAATTTTTTTTTTCGGGAAAATCCAAAAACACGTCAATTTTATTTTGTGTTCATACGTAATATATATTTTTTTCAGATTTTTTTACTTGAATTTGCCCATTTTTGGCATTAATGTAATAATATTTAGGGGTGGCTCACCCCCTTGTTTTTTTTTTTTTAATCGAGAAAATTACATTTTTCGTTTCTCATTATGAGAAAACTTTTGCAGCTGGATTGGTTAAAAAATATTATGTCCTTGTGGGTGAAACTGCCGAATGGCCCCTTGACATGCCTTACTTTGGAGGGTGGTTTCACCCCCTTAAAGTGTTTAATGGCAGATAAAAAAAAATACGTGTCGCTTAGTTTTCAATGTACTACAACATATATGAGTTAGATCAAAATCGGAGAGATCGACCTGGGATACCTTCCTTGTGAGACGTGCACCTGATTTCTAATCCAACTTCCAGACGCAATGCTGGGGTTTCATATAAATCAGGCTCCCTAGAACCTGTAACTTTTATTGGAAAAACTTGTAAAGAGTTGTAGTTGAATCGTTTTAAAAAAGACAAATCCACGACGAGTGTCACACCGACTCGATAGCAGGCGATGTCCTGGAGAGTTTTGAGATGTTCAAGAGTGGAGACGAGAAGTCCACGATGAATCTTGGAGAGCTCGTGGTAACCGTAGTGAAGTTGAACATAATGATGGATTATCGTCGATAACGGAGTTTACAAGAGAATGCTTGACACGTATAATGCTCGCCGACTATGAGTGCAAAATGAGAACGATACTTGGTCGTGCGGATCATAAATAGCTATCGGTTTCTGACCAGCGTACCGATTTTATTGGTGGATAGCTTGCGAGTGGGAATTTTTCGATTTACGTCACATGATGCCGAGAATTTTTTCAATCTCAATTTGTCTTTCGTGGAAGCTTTTTTTGATAGAATTTGGTATGGATACAACTGGAAACAGAGGTATGAGTCACCTGATCCAGTTTTGTCCGGTTCATACAAGCTTTGGTGCTCGTGTGTGGTACACGTGACACTGGACACTTGGTAACGCCTGCTGTTGTTAGAAATGGGCGGGCCCTGTAACGAATTCTCCTTGTATCGGGCTGCTCCTCAGCTTGTTCCCTTACAGTAAATATATCCATTTTTTATCATGTATTGATCACTCAAATGGAGTGCTGTGAATCGAAAAAATAATAATATAGAATATTTACGAAAGGAAAAATCATGTTTTTTTAATGATGTTAATTAGAGTAATTTCAGTTATGCCTTTGGACCGCGGTAACTGAGAAAGAGCGAACAAGCGCTAGATATAAGTAAGCCTCTTGCATATGAAAGCATGTGAGACAGGCCCACTAAAATGCCAAATGTATTGTCTCCGAGCACGGGCAGTCGGATGTTGACCACGGGCTTAGACACACCAAAATAAATATACTGATACACTAACGTGGTATGCCACGCGTGCAATGATAAAATAAATTGTCATGAGCGATGACGAGTGGGAAGGAATAGCAAGATTGATGCACGCAGGGCAGGTAAGTTGGATTTACAAGCGTACCAAGCTAATGTTAATCGTGGTGTGCGAAGAATGTGGAGTGCTAATTGATGCAAACCAGACTATTGATGTGATTTGCAAATGTTTGGCGGAGTTCTTGAAAAAAGTAAGCTTGAAAAAAACAGTGACGGGAAATAAGTATCGCAACAAGCGACACAACCGCTCCAAATGATGAATTCGGCGTTTGAAATCATTGAGACGTTCAAGAAAAGTGATGATTCGGAGACATTCAGGCAGCAGCTCGATGCGACGATGACCTTAAACAATGTGCCGGCAGGTAAACAGACCGCGCTCTTGTTGGCAGGGTTCACCCCCTTAATTTTATTTTCTTCAATTGAGAAAATTACGTTTTACATTTCTCGTTATGAGAAAACTTTTCCAGTTGAATTGGTTGGACAATATTATGTTCTTGTGGGTGAAACTGCCAAATCGCACCTTGACATGCCTTACTTTGGAGGGTGGTTTCAACCCCTTAAAGCGTTTAATGGCAGATGAAAATAAAAACGTGTCACTTAGTTTTTAGTTTCCTATAAAATATTACAATGAAACATGAAACGTAAAATAAAAGGGATCGCTAATTGAGGCATGTCTCTTCCTAGCGCAATTTGACAATTTTTGTTCGATTACCGCATGTCACGGCATGCGACAACTCAAAAAACTCCAGCAAGCTTAATGTTAAAAAGAGAGTTAAGAAAGAGGTTCTCTATTCTGAGACCACCATTAAGGGGTCGTCAAGTAGAACGACAACAAGAGCGAGGGGTAAGAAATCACAAAGGTGTTCGAGCTCTAACGTTTGTGCGAGGGGATATAGTATAGCGGTTAAAGATTACAGAGAAGGGAAGGAACGCTGGGTCATCGCTAAAGTAGTAAAATAAATCAGACCCGGAATCACGTTCAAGGTAAAAACCAAAGACGGACGAGTGTGGAAGAAACATACCAATCAGATGATACAACAAAACGATGTATGTACAACCACGAGAATCTACGATCGAGGCATAAAGGTTTAAGCGATCTACGATGAAGCAAAACAGTGGCATAAAACTTGTAACGCGAAAGATCCGCGAGATCCAGTAAGAATACGATTACTATGATAATATTAGATAATTAGTATAATGATAAGCAACAATGTTTACAATGTATGTAAGACAGCAATAGCTGATAGCGTGCTCCAGAATACAGAAAGGGAGGCTGCGGTAACTGAGACCGCGAAGGAACAAGCGCTAGACATGAGTAAGCTCGTGAGTAAGCTTCTCGCACACGAAAGCTTGTAAGAGAGACCCACTGCAACGCCGTATATATTGTCTCCAAGCATGGGCAATCGGGTGTTGACCACGGGCTGAGGCACAGAGAAATGAATATACTGATACACTAGCGTCGTAATTCCTTGTCATCTTTTTCCTGCGCACAACAGGACGATAATTGTGGAGAAAAAACAAATATATGGGGCATTCCATGACATCTCGATCAAGATCTGGCGACTATCTCTCAGATTGACTCCGTAATTTTTTTATACGAAAGTACTCATCGAAAATAACAAGTACAATTTTTTTTCCAATTTTTCAACGTGTTTTTTTTAGACATAATTTTTTGAAATTTAAAATAACATCCGTTTTTTTGGCTGCAAAAATTCACAAAATTCTTATAAATTATGAAAAAAAATTTGGACCTCATTACAAGATGGAGCTTTTATACCTGCTGAAGAAAAAAAATTAAAATTTCCTCCAAAATTAATGTAAAATAAAAGTTGCGTTTTCCATATAAAAATAAACGTCAAAGTTGTTATGCGCAGGCACATGTGCCCACGCATTCCTCAAATAATCCTCCCTCGATGTAGTTTTAACCATAACCAAAATAAGAATAAAGTCCTAACTAACAAAGCAATAAATTATATACCAAGAGAAACACGCACTAGAGAACATAGATACCCGGGGAAAAATAATCAAATCTGATCATACATGATCATATATAACTAGTCATGTATGACTCATGCCAGAAAAGTGGCCATGTCTGATCATACCAAATCGTGTATGATCATATCAAGTCATGTATGCACTGCAAATCCAAGCGTTTAGTAGTAGTAATAGTTTATTTATTATTTATGAATTAGCTATTAGGAATGATCGATGAACGAGCTTAAAACTGTTATTCCATTATTTTCGAAAATCCTGTAAATTTTGAAAAAAAAAAAAAGTCATTGACCGGGACTTGAACCCACGATCCTCCGCAGTAATCGAATTCAGCACTTTCGATCCTTAAATAATCATAAAAAAAAAATTAAAGATTTTGAGAATTTTTTTTTTACGAGTGTTTCCGGCTTCGTGGTCCGGACGTTTTTCCGTCGAAATTAATTTTGAGCCTACCTGAGATTTCACCTGAGACCTACCTAACGACCTACCTAACGAGCGACACTCTACCACTACGCTATTGATTCCTTATGAATTTCTTGTATTTAAATGATATTAGTATACGAGTTCTAATGAAAAAGCACTGTCTCACCGGGCTCGATAGAAGAGCGTGATATTCAGTAAAAAGGTGATATACAGTGAACAAATTTATTCAATTGTTAATTAACAAATGGATTTGTTTAATAATAATTGTTATTATGTAATATGGCTGGATAGAATCGCGTGATATTATTCAGTAAAAAGGTGATATGCAGTGAAAAAATTTATTCAATTGTTAATTAACAAATGGATTTGCTTAATAATGATTTTTATTATGTTATTTATATAGGTTATTAAGTTGGTTATTATGTTGTTTAATAGTAAATGTTGTTTAATAATCATTTTTATTATGTAATAATGATAATAATAGTTGTAAAATGTCGCAAAATGTGTGATTTACCAATAAATGTGTTATTTTAACACGAATCATAAAGTGTGTAAAGGTTTAATGCGGACCGTGCGTGTAAAGTTACACAGAAAATGCGGGTAAAAGTAGCATAACACGCATATGTGTGTTGCTTTGAAACACATTATGCCATTTACACGTGTTATTTAAAAAATTACACATCTTTTGCGTGTAACATAACACACTTGGATTTGCAGTGTGGTCGTATCAAGTTATGGATGATCATATCAAGTCGTGGATGATCATACCAAGTCGTGTATGATCATGCCAAATGATCTATAAATGGTCAAAAACGGATGAATCTATATTTATAAAAATAATTTTTTTTCCAGATTTTGACGGACTTCATGAGAAACATTTTATTTGGGGTCGGATTTTGAAAATGAAAGAGTGAATTCATCCGCTTTTGATTGTGAAATGTATATATGATCATATATGATCATATATGATCATATATAATATGTTTTATATAATCCTAAACGATTATATATATTGTTATGCTGTATAGTCCATAAATATAAATTTATATACGATCCACATGTTCATCTATAATATAATGGTCATATATAATCAAACATAAATGTATGTATGACCATACAGAATATCATATAAAATCGTATAGGATCTTATATAACTTTATATGCAATTATATATGACCATACATAACATCATATATGAATATAGTTCCTATATAAATTCATGTATGTTTATATATCAACGTCCATAACTTCATGTATGATCCTATACGATTATACATGATGTTGTGTATGTTCATACACAATCATGCATAAATGTATATATGATATATACATGTTCATATCTAATGTTATATGCTTATATATAATCAAACATAAATGTATATATGATCTACATGGTCATATATAATACTATACATGGTTATATATGATCATATATAATGCTACATATGATCATATACGATTATACATGAAGTTATGTATGTTGATATATAAACATACATGAATTTATATAGGAACTATATTCATATATGATGTTATGTATGGTCATATATAATCATATATACAGTTATATATAATCCTATTCGATTTTACATGACGTTATGTATTTTCATATATAATCATACATAAATTTATGTATGATCATATATAATCATACATAAATCAGGCATGAACCAGGTATGTTCATATCTGAACATATCTGAACATATCTGGTTCATGCCTGACTCATATATATAATCATTTTTTCCCGGGATGTATGATCCTATACGATTACACATGATGTTGATGTGTATGTTCATACACAATCATACATAGATGTATATATGATATATACATGTTCATATCTAATGTGATATGCTTATATACATAATCAAACATAAATGTATATATGATCTACATGGTCACATATAATACTATACATGGTTATATATGATCATATATGTAGGATCGCAGAAAAATTTAGGCTTCGGGTGACTAGACTGGGATTCGAACCCAGGCCCTCTCGATTGCCGGTCGAGTGCTCTGACCACTGAGCTACCTAGGCCTTCTACCCAATCTCTCCACGATCCGTACTTATAGTTCTTTCTGGGGGACCTCGCACCCCACATATATAATGCTACATATGATCATATACGATTATACATGAAGTTATGTATGTTGATATATAAACATACATGAATTTATATAGGAACTATATTCATATATGATGTTATGTATGGTCATATATAATCTACATAAATTTATGTATGATCATATATAATCATATATAAATGTATGTATGATCATATATAATCATACATAAAAGTATATATGATCTACATGTGCATATATGATGTTATGTATGGTCATATATAATCATACATAAATTTATGTATGATCATATATAATTATACATAAATGTATGTATGATCATATATAATCATACATAAATCAGGCATGAACCAGATATGTTCATATCTTATCATATCTGAACATATCTGGTTCATGCCTGACTCATATATAAACATTTTTTCCCGGGTATATTGACTCGCACACACACTTATACACACACACACTCTCACTTCACGCAACTCTCTACGGAATTTCCCCCATACTCATGAAACCCCGCCCTTCAGTCCCCGAGCGTCACGACACGGGACTTTGAATTCTCGCGCTGGCGTGACCCCCACCAGCTCGGCTCAGTGCACATAAGCAACCGAGAGAGGGCGGCGGCGCGGAGCAATTCTCGACCGTGGACGCGACGCCGGGTGGCATTATAAAAGCGAGCGCTAGCCGCTAAAAATAGCATTTGCTCATACACCGATCAGGTGAAAACACCCACTGTTTAAGTGCTCCCACACTGCTTAAGTGGAACACACTGCTCAAGTGGTCCTGCACTGCTTAAGTGATTTTTCCTACTACCACCAGACTACCTCCATTATACTATTTTTACTCTTTTAAAGAATTAATACACATACAAATTTTCCTTCTTCTCATTTCATAATTATAATTTTCTTGACTAATTATGTTACGTTTTTATTACCCCCTTACTGTAACCATCATTATAGTTTTGCTTCGTACCTCTATTTTTAACAATACAGTATCTTTATTACATACATAAATAAAGAGAAAATATGAAAATATATTCAAATATAAGATCACTCATTCCTTTACCATCCCTTTGCAAGACTCCCTAATTATCTTGTTCATACGCGTCGGGGGGAACTCCACTTTTTCTTCGTCATCGACGTGTTTTTGACAAAGTCCTTTATGATATAGGGCTAAAAAGTATATTTGGATACTTACAGATAAATGAATATACTATAATATTTATTACTGATATTATAAACTTGTAATATTATGTATGCGTTGTTTAATGTTTCACAAATTTGACATTTGATTATTTTTCGACTGGTCTCAACTGTAGATGCATCTTATAAAGTTATACATGTGATGTTTAGAGTTGGACGTCTCAACAGTAGATGCAGAATATCAGCGGGTGATCACTTTTTTCGATCCCTGGTATCTCACAATGCATTTGTTGCGTTTGTGTGATTCTTCGCGCGTGAACCCAAAATCATTATACGAATGGTGCAAACTACATATTCACAATATTGAGTTTTTCTATAAACGCAAACAGACTATGACAACACTGCTAAGCACAACAACGAGGTTTAATAACGTGGGAAGAATTCCACAAACGCAACAAATGCATTGCGTAATACTAGGGATCGAAAAAAGTGATCACCCGCCGATATTCTGCATCTACTATTGAGACGGCTTGTAAGATAACCAAATGATAAATTCGTCCAACTCTAAACACAGCATGTACAGTTTTATAAGATGCATCTACTGTTCAGACAAGTCCAAAAATAATCAAATGCAAAATTCGTGAAACTTTAAACATCGCATATGTAATATTAAAAGTTTATAATATCAATAATAAATATTATAGTATTGTGACGAACCGCGGTATTGCTACTCGCGCTCATTGCAACACAACAGAGTCATCAGATTCCAGAGAGTACGCCGACTCTTGCGACAGACACTCTCTGGAAACTCGAGCAAACCGCGCGTCAGCAAATTCCTCTTTTCGTCCTTGGAATCTTGCTACCTTACCATATCTTGCTACCTTACCATATGACCTGGTTTATTCGATCCCTTGCATCACATATGACATCACATATGATGGATTATTTGCATCCCTTGCATCACCAGGTTTCGTAAATCATCGAGATTTCCATCCATCGATGATTTCTCAACTCATGGGTTTCGAAATCATCGAAACTTCCATCTACCGATGATTTCTCAATCCACCCCCACGAGACCCTTGCAGCCGGACGCCCAAAGCTAATAAGGGTTCTTTCGACATATTATCAAATTAGTCTTAATACGACGCTCTTAGCAATCGGTCGAGAGATCCCGTTCCTTAGCGGCAAGTCCGTTCGCGTACTCAGGTTCTCGCGGGCGTGATTGACGTGATCTTCTTAAACCCTTGTTGTAGACAAGTGTATATAAGAACTCATTAAGTGAAGGAACACCTTAGCGGCACTTCACTTCCTCTGTGATATAATTGTTCGTGCCAATTACCTTAGCGGCATTGCGCGTCAGTGTATGATAGAGTATAACATTGAACCTTTATAACAACTTAAACTATTATTGTAAAAGTGACTGATCGATCTGTGTTCTTGAATAAATACATTCGTGTGAAACCACCTGTACTCCTTCATTGCATCACAGCTCATCTGATCATCACTAACTACAGCTATATATACAAGGTGAGGTGCTACCCAGCTTAAATAGGACAGAGAATCCATTCGCCGGGGCCTTTGACTTCAGCGAATAAAATAATAATAATAATAAGTTACCACGGGATAAATAAACCCGTGTGTAACAGTATATTCATTTATCTTCAAAAAAATTGATTATTTACTTGAATACATAATAAATACATTTGCAAAGTTCAAATCAAACCAACTGTATAGTTTCATCAATGAAAAATGTCAAATAAAGCGGTACTTTCAGCACAAAAAAGCAAATCCCTTCTTAAATTATTTGTGATTTAGTACAGAGTTGGATCTATGTAAGTTGTAATCGTGTAGGATCGTTCTCCAGTCTTCGTGTGTTTGAGATATTGGAGTGAATGTGGACTTTTTTCATTAACAAGAGACATTATCATCATCGAATTATGTCATGTTCTGATGGACTGCTCTTCACTATTAGTTTGTGCAAATATTCAACTCAATCCAACGGAAATACAACTCATTTCTAGGAACATTCACGGTGAGAATGGGATTGGTTGTAAGCAATTAGATTCAGTACAAACGCTTTCAATAGTAGTGTTAGTAGTTGGTCGATGCTCGATTTTCCCAACATCCCCTAAGTTTCAACTATTTAATTGAGAAGCTATCAGTTGATAATAAAACCTATCGGTGATTATTGACGGTCAATTTTATCTACATAAACCAAGTTATTTCACAAACGACCATGTACAAACTATTCCATTCGACAATAAATAACCAACTATAAACACTGCTATCGACAGTTTGGTCTCGAAACAGGTTCTTTGATACCGATGACACATCAACCCTATAGTTAATATGAATTTGTTTAATTATAGTGAGACTTGGAATGGATTTTTGGACAGAAAAGTCAGTTGGATTTCTGTTGGAAGCTAATTGGTCAATTCCGTTAGGACGACGCATTTAAATTTGAACAATGATCGATCACTTACCATAATTTCCTGCTGATTCGCAGATACGGGTAATGAGCGGAAGATTGATGTTTTCATGGCGTTGGACAAGCCGTGAAGTAGCCAGAAAGCGCTATCTCACCAATCAGACGGTTTGCAAATCGTGTCATGCCGAACTCGCGAACTTGTTCTTCGCGGAAGAATCTGAGGAGAGTGAGGAAATATCGCCGGAAGATACTGAAATTCAACCGGCAAAGGAGACACCGTTTCAAAGCACGTTGCATCGACAGGACGTCACTTACACTCTTCGTCATGTCGAAGAAGCCTGGTTCCATTTACTTCAGGCTGGTGATGTCGAGAAGCTTAAGAGACTCGCCGTTTGCGCTTTCGATTTTCTTCTCGCTGCCGTCCAAATGGTATCCGTCAGTTATTTGAGATGTGTTCTCGAGCACGCTCGACGATATCTTCTCGAGAGGGATCTCGAGCTCGTCTATTACGCGATTCGGAACTCGAGCGACGTTCTTACAAGGGATCCCCTTCAACTTGGTGCTCAATTAATCTGTTGGTTGAGACCGGTCGTCGAGGATGGCGGTGATCTCGTAAGCAATTATCAGTTTAAATACTCTTTCCAGAGTACAAATTTCGGTGTAATTTTTTTAAATTACTAAGTCGTTGATAAATTAGTTCATTCGTGAATTTGGGTCGGAATTGGGCTTGGATCGGTTGGTGAATTGAGCGAATGATTATACGAGAAAATAATTAGTTCATCAGTTAGTGAATTTGTGAGTAATGTCATTAGCTATGTACAGTGAAACCTCGTTTATGCGTTTTTCAAGGGCTATGGAAATAACTACGTATAAGTGAGAAAAACTTAGAAGTGAAATACTTGAATACGTATTTAGGAACTGCCGGGACTAAGAAAATGTAACGTATAAACTAGAAAAACGTACAAGTGCGAAACGTATAAATGAGGTTTTACTGTATATCAATCTAATATTTCGCGAGATCGACGCAGCTATCGAGAAATCAAATACCGCGACGTCACATTGGGCAGTGATTTCTTGCACCCAGCCATAGTAAGTCAATGACATGATTCAATACATCATTACATCAGGTATTCAATACACCTGAAGGCCCATAAAATGTGATATATGTCATCCCAGTGGTCATAGGTGAAACTTTCCAAAATGGCGTTCGTGAATTATTCGTTTACGACAGACATTTCTCTTAATTATGGAAATAACTAGCGGGGCCACATCATTGTGGCGAAAGTTCAAAATACCGAATTGTTATTTTTCCGAAAGTTATATTTACGAACAAAATTTTTACGAAACGTTATATCAGCGAATTGTTGTTTTGTCGAAAATCACATTAGCGAATGTCATATTTTCGAAACGTTATTTTGCCGAATCGTTGTTCGAACGAAAGTCACATTAGCGAAAGTCATTTTTGCAAATCGTTTTTTCGCCGAACGTTATTTTTTCGAAATGCCATTTTGGCGAATATCATTTTACCGAATCGTCATTCTGCCGAAAATCGTTTTTTCGAAATGCCATTTTCGCGAATGTCATTTTGCCGAACCGTCATCCTGCCGAAAATCATTTTTTTGACACGTTATCCACCGACTAAGATCGAAAAGTTGTTTTAACGATAAACAATCGTGAACAATATCTCGAAAATACTGAATATAAGATCGTCAATAAACAATAAATCAAAATAATTAACATATATTTTCGATTTTAATTTAAATTAGTAAATAATTATGTTTCAAAAAATGACTGACGGTAGAATGTAATTTCGAAAAAATGATTTTCGGCAAAATGCCATTTCGAAAAAATGATTCTCGGCAGAATGACGATTCGGTAAAATGACGTTCGCCCAAATGACATTTAGAAAAAATGACGTTCGCGAAAAAACGATTCGCAAAAATGACTTTCGTTAATGTGACTTTCGTTCGAACAACGATTCGGCGAAATAATATTTCCAAAATATGACGTTCGCAAATATGATTTTCGGCAAAAAAATGATTCGTTGATATAACGTTTTGTAAAAATTACGTTTGTGAATATAACTTTCAGTGAAATAACAATTCGGCATATTGAACTTTCGTCAAAATGATGTGGCCCCTAATTAGCTTGTCTGATTAATCTTTTTTTTTTTTAATTTTTTTCCAACGAATACTCTTGCAAGTTTTCACCCATGATTCGCCTTAACTTTTCCCCTATATCACTCCTTACTGGCACTTCGCTAAGCTAACCTAACTTCCGTAGCATCCGCAGCTGCTTTTTAGCTACTCTATATAGCATTTTTCGTGAATATGAGGAAACTGGAAAACCCATGCCGATAAAGACGGTCTTATTTTTTTTTACTGAGTTCTAAATGTGTTATTATCAGAAACTCAGTAAAAATGCCTTTCGGTCGGTAATCTGCACGCCAAGCCACAACCAAGCGATTACCCATTCAAGTAGTGGCTTCGGCCATTGCTGCAAGGCCTTACATGTGCGATTTCGTTGACTTTCGGAGGTACATGTACAGAAACGGTGAAAAAAAAGTGACGCACATATTGACAGTTTTTTTTTATACATCATTTATTCCATTGATTGACATAACAAAAAAAATTTACAGAAAGATTAAAAAATGGTGGAGTTATTAGGCGGTAAATAAATGGTTTTTCTTGACGCACGCGTTGATGGAGAAAGTTTTTGGCATTGATTTAAGTGTCTGAAAAAAATGGACTTATATATAATTGCATAATAGACGTATCTTCGGTGTGAACCAATAATAAAATTAACAAAAAAAAAAACAAAATAAATTCGAGGATATCAATTTTTACTCAATTCTCTACCGGTACTTTTTTTTTTTGTTTTTTATCGTGTAATTCAATTTTTTTTTGAGGTTCGCACTAAAGGCATCGATAAATAGAATATGCTGTAAAAATTGTAAGCGATCAAATAATGTGCCGTTCATGAGTTTGGGCATTCACAAAGTAAAAAAAGCGAATCGTGGAAAAACGGCTTTGGTTAGCGGTAGGACTCGCGCGCGTGGCTGCCTCTCCTGCTACCTGCCAGCTTCCAAGGAAACAAATGTTTGAACGCTACAAATGCTGTAACTTCGGCAGTTTTTAAAAATCTCCAGTTCTGAAAAACTTAAAACATTCTTAACAATTCAGGCTAATTTAATAAAAAATAAAAACAAATAAAAAATTCTAAAAATTTTCGCGTATACAAGGCCTTAACTTGGGAGATCGCTAGGGCCGCACACCGATTGTGCGTTCACTACCATCGGTCCTTATTTTTATAATGGGCCGAGCGATATCTAGAAATCGAAAACTTTGATTTCGCAGGTCAGTAGAATGATCACGGCTGCAATGGCCTGGTGCGATGGTTACGTAGCTCCACTTCTCGTTCCGTTGAACGGATGGCTACTGCCACCGTTACCCCTTCAGATAAGAACACTTAGCTGTCCTCAAGGTGTAAAATATGCCGAGCCGGCACCCTCGGGTCAGCATATCGTCGTCGTGCCCCCTCATGGCGATGCTCAGCTCTGGCATGTGATGTCTGGACAACTGGTCCACACGTTCAAGGGTATGAATAATTTTTTCACTATCCATTGAAGAAAACGTAGTGAGTACCACTGCGTGCACTCAATAATATTGTATGTGAAAACATTCTTATCAGTTTGAGGATCAGGACCCAGGACCTAATTATTTCCTTTCTCCGAAGTTCCCCCTAAAGGGTCCTCTGAGGCCTTGATTATTCTAAGACCCCCTGGGGTCCGTTCCCAGGTTCTGATTATTCTACATGACCCTAGGGGCCTTCTCCGAGGCCCTGATTGTTTTAACATGAGCTCCGCTAAGGGGCTTTCCTAAGCCCTGGTTATTCTAATAACGAAACGTAGGTTAGTATCCCACTGCGATTTTGATCTACATCATGCATGTTGTAGTATATCGAAAACTATATGATAGATGGTTGATAAACGGTTTAAAGCAGTGAAATCAACCTCCAAAGTTGACCACCTAATAGGGCGGTTTCTGTTTTATATAGAAGCGCTTGATAAATTTGAATGAAACCAATGTCGAAATGTTTCTGTGATAAATAATTAGAAATGAACTTAAATTATTTCAGAAGGGTGAAGTAGAGAGATAAATAGCGCCCTAAAAAAAAGTCATCTATAAAGATGATTGCTCCGATTTAAATGGAACCAAGCGCAATTTGCAGACGTCGAAAAACTAGGCGACACGTGTTTAAGAGTTTTTCCGGAAAACTCGTTTTAAGGGAGTAAACTACTCTCTTTACCAAAATAATCTAGAATATAATGTTAAACTCCTTTTTCTCTGACTATATTATCCTACGCAGCTACAAACGCGTATATTATTTATTTAGTTTCTGTTAAATATGAAAATATAATTGCTATCCGAGTAGATTTCGTAGAAATGCACTTGAGTCCATTTATATCGGATAGTCTTTATAGAGGAATTTTTTTTTTTATACGCTGTTATTGTTCCGTCTACTTCGTCTCTTTGGAATAACGCAGGTGGAATAACTCTCTGGCATAACTTGGGTTTTCAATTATTTATCATGTACTCGATAATTATCATGTTTGTCGATAACGCACAAGTGACCAAAAATATTCATAAGACTTGAAAGGTGAACAGTAAAACAATTAACTCTACAAGAACCCACGCGAAGCGATGAAACGATAACTTCCGATAGCGAGAGTAGCAACGCATGTAACGCACGCGAACCCGACAATAGATTCGGTGACGGAAAAGTGCATATGCGACGGTAGGTGAATGCGAAACGATAGCTAAAACACAGGCGAGAGCATGGTGACAGCGAGGAGCCTTTCTCGAGTTGGTAACATTGCAAGAGCTCTCCGAGCGGCGAGCCGCTCGGGGCGAGGTGAGAACAGCAAGAAAGAGATTCGAGCAGGTAATCTGCTCGAAAAGATAATTCAGAGAGAGATTGATTGATTGATCGATTGCTTGATTTATTATGCCTTGGTATAACCTTGAGGCAAATGACAAGACAGTAGAAAAATTTTTACAGTCTGAATCACATACAGAAATACAGGATAAGTACAATTACTAATATTATGCTTATACTAAAACTATACTAATGAATGGTCTCTCAATATTTATAGGGTCAATATTCATATTGACCCTACAAAATAAACATTATGAATTTTCCCATTGTGTGGGAAATAAAAAATTACAATGTAACTAGATGATAGCGAGAGAGATGATAGAGAGAGAGAGAGAGAGAGAGAGAGAGAGAGAGACCCGTAAGCGCACGCGCAACGAGAACTCGAAATCCTCTCTATTCCTGACGTCACAAGGAACACGTATGCCTTATCTTGACTCGAAAAATACCGAGAAAATTGAAATGCTAACAGAAATTAAACGATAAAATCAATATACTCTTAATCGATAACTCAAGTACGCCGAGATGTTATGACGGCGTGTGGGTCCTGTCATCTGCGATGATCTTTTTCCAAGTTGTATTCTTCGGGTATGGGAGGTCCGGGCAACCTAAAACTAAACCTAACGATAACGGAGCGATCGGGCAATACGTGATGGCTGGGTGATCGCAATCCCATCCACCAACGGCCTTCATACATAAACGTAACCTAAACGGACCTGAAACCTAACCACCCTTTCTTCCACCATTTTCTTGAAGCGTCGAGATTCCCACTCGATCCTCTATACTAACTTAAATTACTCCTTTAAGAGACCGAGTATACCGGGTGGATTGTTATTTTGGCTCTGATCCACGGTAACTCGGTATCTTGAACGCGAAAGGACCAAATACTAAAACCAAACCGATACTAAAACGTACGATAACGCGAAAATAAAGAAACAGATGCTGAAATGATAGCGGATACAGAATTCGAGAACGGACTTATAATCGACATACTAAAATTAACCGAATTTATCCAAAAATGAGTCGAAAAGAATGGTCGGAACGACCTGTGACGCGATAACTAAAAAAAAAAGCGCACAAACAATAGAAATATTTCAGCGTTGGTGTTAAAATGATTAATGAATTGAGTGATCTAGGTAGAGTAGATCCCCCATGAATTAAGGGATCTAGGCGTGGGAAGTGATCAGACACGGGTACGTGAGACTTACTATATTTATTATGTATATAAGGTGTACACTGTTCAGGTGTACACAGCCGACTGAGTGGCCATGTACAATATGATACCTAGATTACCGGAGGTCGCCACCTCTCGGGATACCACAATCTCCCCTCTTTATAATGCATTTTATTTCTGATACTAGTAACAAACAACCTTAACTAGTTTCAACAATTTCTTATATTTAATCTTATAATACGACATCTTATCTTACGCTTCGCTATTGGGAATCAACACGGAGGCGGGGCCTATCCAATATGGTCTATCATTCCCAGTTCGTTGCCAGTAGCCAGCCCTAGTTAGCATAGGGCAGCATATGGAACAGTTGTAAACATTAAGGAGGTACGACTAGTTCTTTGGAGTAAAAAAAAAGTCTAAATTTATTTTACCCACAGTTGTTCTGATTTATGTTTATTTGCGTTGATTATTCATATTATCGATTATAATGTGAAAAATTTTGTGGAAAATGATTAATTTATTGCGCATGAACTAATAAAAACTGAAAAATTAGATTGTCAACGACTCGATAGTAGTCTCCATCATAATAATAATGACATGTCTACCACAAAAACGGACTAAAAAACATTTTTTTAAGTCAGCCGAAAACCTATTAAAATAGACTTGAATTACCTCAGTGGAATTAATACGATCGGTTGAATGATAATTATACATATAATTGATACGTGATAAATAATAAAACTCTATAAATAACATGATGGAATTTGAAGTAAACACTTGGCAACGTCGCATTGGCGATGCTATAAGTTGGTATACGTGACCAACGAAGATGACTCTATCTTCGTTGCTAATATCAAAACAAAGCTAGGTTATGTTCGCCGAAACCCATCAGCTGTTACTCGCGACGTTGCTAAGTCTGTGGGTGCTATTTGATCGTTCTGACCATTTACAACCGGAAATTGAAACTTTTTTATGATGTAGTGCCAGAACTACACGGTGAAGAGTAATTTTTCAATTTTTTACAATATCTATTATATCTAATCTATCAAGTTTCAGTTTTTCAACGGGTGTAGTTGGATACGTGAGCAGCAAAACCGTGATCACAGCACTTCCGGTTAACCGTCTCCATAAGACGACGTGCTTTAGTAACTCAAACTGCTCGACTTTGCAATTTTATTACGAATAAACTAAACGGTTAATATAGCTCAAATTTTGGCAATAGGCGCATAAAGTATTCGGCAAAAACATATAAAAAATTCAAGTCCGTCAGTTGGATTCTTCATACTAGTCGTACCTCCTTAAATTATCGCATATTTTTCGACAAAATGCGATTTTTTATAGTAAAGATTTGACAATGGGGTTTATTACCGTTAAGAATCCACTCCGCAAATTGGATACGGATCAAGTGATTATCGCCATAAGGATACAATGAACCTACATATATGACATCCCATGTTTAACCTCAAAATCTTAAAAAAAAAATTCCCGTCACTTTTCGGCTAAATAAATGGGTTCGAGCAATAAATTGTTGCTAAAGATATCAAGCTATCGCATGAAAAATGTTTTATTTATAAATTATAGTTCATATTTCAGAAGTTATGAAAGTGGAAGTCACGGTGCTTGTGTTTACACGACATAAATAAAACGATTATTCATACTCTGCGTGTGCTGAAAATCTCATGCCCTCGCACCAAATATCGACTATGTTTTCTCGATATTTATTTATGATTTATTTCTTGTAATAAAGCAGCAGATTTTGAATCATTGATAAAAAGTGACAATTTCGCATGGTAATTATCGGACAGCGACTGCGAGAAAACAGTTAGGCATTTGGCCGCCAGAGGTCAGATGGACATTCCAAATTGTTTTGGTCGTGCTGCGAGGCGTTCTTTTAGGCGTAGTGATCGGCGCAAATCCGGTGTTTCCACCTCATCGCTCGATTCCTACTTTTTTTAACACCCGCGAGTTTTGACGCTGTCCGGTGTTCTCGCGATGAGTTGATTTACGTGTCGTTTCCAATCACGACTTCCACCTACTTCAACTTCGTACATAGATCCTGGCGTTAATTCTTTTGTAATGTCGCGCTAATCCAACCTTTCTCTCTCACGCCCCCCACTCCCCCCGTCAGATTTACGGTTCATGACTGTATTTCCCACCAGAAAGTTTACTAGCCGCGATCCTCTCTTATTACGATACCGCAGTTGGTTTCATTGAAACCCATCAAGCGCTTCTATAGGTACAAAACTGAAAAGCCACCCCATTAGATGGTCAACTTTGGGGATTGATTTTACCGCTTTAAGCTGCTGATCAGCCCATAAAAAATAATACGTGTTTCTTAGTTTTCAATGTACTACAACATAATAAAAATATTTCAAAATCGAAGGGGGGCACCTACCTAGGGTTCCTTGTAAGTTCTATAAGGATCCTAACGCTTTTTGTGGACTTTTTTCAGTTTTTCACTCAATTTCTAAAAGGACCGTAACGCTTTTTGACTACACTTTTTACTTTTTCACATAATTTGCAGAGGTACCGTAACGCTTTTGACGGCACTTTTCACCTTTTCACTCAATTTCCAGAAGAACTGTAACGCTTTTTGAGAATACTTTTCACTTTTTCATTTATCGTTAGATTCAGAAGGACCGTAATGCTCTTTGATGACATTTTTCATTTCGAAGTGCCCCTGAAGATGTCTTCACATAAAAAAATACTTTCATCTACTCAAGTACTTCACTTCAAAATCTCAACAATAGCTGTTAGCGTGGCATGCGTTAGATATTAAGGGACGTTACGTGTTGACTTGAAGCAATTAAATCAAAAAGGGACACTTAAAACGTTTACAAAGCTGCCTCTCATTCAGGCAGGGCTATCAGCAGTGATGATTAATTCATTTCTTATTTCTTAAATTTAGTAAGGAAAAGAAGGGTGAAAAAGGTTACAGTCGAAAAACGCCTAATTCCATGGGAATTTAATAAATCCTCGGATAAAATGTGCAAGCTGCTAGAGCAGCATCTAACGCGATGTGGACCATTGTCCGTGTCACCAACGCAGACGTACGACACTTAAAAAAAATGTACAAGGAAGTAGTTACGAACTGCGTACTGTCAAAAGATGTAAAATAGAAGATGCACGCATTATTCACTAATAAACAGATAGGTAAAGTCGAAGTTAGTAGAAATAATCAGAAACGCACAGCTCCTTTGGCATCCGCCACAAATTCCATACCGAACGTTTGTGTTCCATTCCTCAAGACTGTCGTCATTCACTTCAGATGACGACAGATGAGTGAAAAAGATTCTTGAGAAAAAATTAATGCTTTTCGGAGAAAAAAAACATTCGATTGATTTTTTGAAAAAGCAAAAGTTTCATTGGAAATTAGAAATTTTTGAAAAAAAAAACTACTTTTGATAAGGAAAAATTTTTTGCAATTTTTGGCTGAGGTACCCACTTTTTCCTGGTCTCCCCTATACAGTAAAAACCTGCGCTAGGCATTGGGCCTGAGTCGAAAATTCGGGGTAGTGGCTTACTGCGGGAGTCCCCACCACCAGCGTAACTTCTCCCCCACTTTTTAGGCTAATAAAAAGGGTCGACATTGGAAAATTTTTTAGGTAGAATAGGAATTTGTTACATAAGCTTGGTAGTTGAATACTAAAAGTAACTATAACGAAATTCTGTTCCTAAACTATCAGGAAATCTGAGATTAAGGCAGTAAAAACTTGGAAATCGCAATATCTCAAAAACTGTCTGGATTGAAAAAGTTTCAAGCAAAAGTTATTTGCATTAAAAAATAAATAAAAAGTTATTTTAAGTCCGATTCCGTATTGCTGCAAATAAGGGCACTAGAACGATTTAAACATTCGCGATGGACGCACAAATGGCACTACTTTAAAAAATCTATAAAAAGTATGAATTTATGTGTTTTACGATTTTATTTGGTATACGTTGAATGATAATGAAATGATCTATATTTCTAGAAAATAATTTTTTTAAGCTTCTGTTATTGTTTAATCGCGGAATCATGGTTCATTCTAATGATAGAATGTACTAGTTGATGATCACTGGCAGAGAGAGAGACATGCCATAGTCTGTACCACTAGTACTCACTGATGCGAGACGCTTCTGCACATGCGTTGATCTTTCGGGCAAATATGCCCAGTGAACACGTTTCATTACAGTAATATATGATGGAAGTTACATGTAATTGTCACAATGCAATAGCTATGTGATGTAACTGCTACGTAACATGAGAATAATATGTTATATATTATTGGTAATATGCAGGCAATGTAAATGTTATATAACGTTGTTGCATTACAGTTTTATAACTCATATTTACAACGTTTACAGAACAGGCTTATAACACTTTTTATATAACATTCGTAATGTACAGGTTATGTGAACGTTACAAAGTTTTGTTCCGTTACAGTTGTATAACTGACATTTGTAACATTAATATAACGTACTTGTAACGACATTTATATGACATTCGTTATAAGCATGTGATGTGAAGCTTACGAACGCGTTTCAGCGTTACAGCTGTATAACTAAGATATGTAACGTTTACGCAACATGTTTATAAATTTTTTTATATAAATTCGTAACGTGCAGGTTATGTGAACGTTATAATGCGTTGTAGCATTATATCTGTATATAACTAACATTCATCATATCAACATGTAACAGATGAAAAAATCAAAAGCATTTTGAACCCTATTCAAATTTTCATTTCTAAAGCAGTATAATGTACACTGAAGGGCATTAATGCCTGGTCTGACAATTTTGAGGGGGCTTGGCACTTTTTTTTCAGCCCTGGCCAAGTGACGGTCGTTAGAGCGGTGGTCGCGATCTCGTATAGATGACACATTCAAGCGACAGATTGAAATGACAGATCGTGATCGAGCTTAATTTTGAGGTTTCGCGGTGCGTTTCTTTAGCAGAAGCGATTATGACAGCTGAGATATCTATAATATTTGACAGATCGCGATCGAGATTGATTTTGAGGTTCCACGATACGTTTATTCGGAGCAAACGAATATATGTGACAGCTGAGCTATATGCGTAATCCATAAAATTTCAATTACGAATGTGAATAACGAAATTAAAACGTTGAAAAATACGGAAATATATTTCCTAAAGAAGAAACATAATTATATTTGAAAACAATTAATTATGATTGAAGAATATTCAATTGATATCAAAGAAAGGGTTTTTCATCATTGAATAATTTTTAAAATAAATTGTAGTTTATACTTCAACGAAAAAGTTTTGGAAAAAATCGACGTATGGGTGAAAATTTCCGACAATTTTTGTTTCAAATTTGTGAGTCATTTCTGATGCATGCGCATTATCGAAAATGAACCAGAAATTATTTTCTTGTAAAACGTTCTTCCTCGTCGTGTGAGATAATTATTATTATCGTATTAATATTAATAATAATAATGATATGAATAATAATAATAATTATTATTATTCTAATTATTATGAACATAGTTGTGATGATGAAAATAATTATTACTGATATTCTTATTCTTATGATGATTCTTATTATTACTAGTATTACTCGATCGGCATTAATGCACAAGAGCATGTTGACATTTATTCCACTTCTGGTTGCTTGAAATTATATTACTGATGATTAATTCTGTCTGAGAGTCGATTTTCCTATATATTAAAAATTATGTCACGAATTGGAGTAGGTAGTTTTTTTTCATAATTGATAAAAACTATGAAAACTAGCATTTCTCGAAATATGTAACAAACATAGCTATTGGGTCTATCAGATCCCTAACATTATTTTACAATTTTTAGTGCTATTTTCGCCATTTGTTTCACCTCGTAAGATGTCCAAATGTGAATCTAGACATCGTGCTGCTGGCTATTCGATGTTAGGAAATGAAACAAACATAGCTTTTGGTTCGATCTGATCCCTGACATTATTTTATAATTTCTCGTGCCATTCTCGCCATTTGTTTCACCTCGTAAGGTGTCCAAATGTAAATCTCGAAATCAGGCTGCTCGTAATCTGATGCTAGGAAATAAAACAAGCATGGATTTTGGTTCCATCTGACCGCTGACATTATTTTATGATTTTTCGTGCCATTCTTGGTTTTGTTTCACCTCTTAAGGTGTCCAAAAGTGAATCTCGAGATCGGACTGCTTGCTATTCGATGTAAGGAAATGAAACAAACATAGCTTTTGGGTCTATCTGATCCCTAACATTATATTGTAATTTATCGTGCCATTCTCGCCATTTGTTTCACCTCGTAAGGTGTCCAAATGTGAATCTCGAGATCGTGCTGCTTGCTATTCGATGTTAAGACATGAAACAAATATAGCTTTAGGTTCCCTCTGATCCCTGACATTATTTTATAATTTTTCGTGCCATTCACGCCATTTTTTTCACCTCGTAAGGTGGCCAAATGTGAATCTCGAGATCGTTCTGCTTGCTATTCGATGTTAGGAAATTAAACAAACACAGCTTTTGGTTCCACCTGATCCGTGACATTATTTTATAATTTTTCGTGCCATTCTCGCCATTTGTTTCACCTCGTAAGGTGTCCAAATGTGAAATCTCGAGATCGTTCTGCTTGCTATTCGATGTTAGGAAATAAAACAAACATAGCTTTTGGTTCCATCTGATCCATGACATTATTTTATAATTTTTCGTGCCATTCTCGCCATTTGTTTCACCTCGTAAGGCGTCCAAATGTGAATCTCGAGATCAGGCTGCTCGTAATCTGATGCTAGGAAATTGAACAAGAATGAACTTCGGTTCCATCTAATCCCTGACATTATTTTATAATTTTTCGTGCCATACTTGCCATTTGTTTCACGTCTTTAGGTGTCCTGATGTGAATCCCGAGATTGGGCCGCTCATAATCCGATGTTCGGAAATGCAACAAACATAGCTTTTGGGTCTATTCGATCACTGACATTATTTTATAATTTTTGTGCCATTCTCGCCATTTCTTCCACCTCGTAAGGTGTCCAGATGTGAATCTCTAGATTGTGCTGCTTGCACATTTTGACATATATGGACACCTTCCGAGGTGAAACAAATGGCGAGAATGGCACGAAAAATTACAATATAATGTTAGGGATCAGATAGATCCAAAAACTATATTTGTTTCAATTCCTAACATCGAATAGCAAGCAGCACAATCTCAAGATTCACATTTGGACACCTTACGAGGTGAAAGAAATGGCGAGAATGGCACAAAAATTATAAAATGATGTCAGGGATAAGATGGAACCAAAAGCTATGTTTGTTTCATTTCCTAACATCGAATAGCAAGGAGAACGATCTCGAGATTCACATTTGGACATCTTACGAGGTGAAACAAATGGCGAGAATGGCACGAAAAATTATAAAATAATGTCACGGATCAGATCGAACCAAAAACTATGCTTATTCCATTTCCTAACATCAAATAGCAAGCAGCACGATCTCGAGATTCACATTTGGACACCTTACGAGGTGAAACAAATGGCGTAAATGGCACGAAAAATTATAAAATAATGTCAGGGATCAGAGGAAGTCACTGTTCTGGACGAGTAAGGGCCGATTGTTCCACCTGCAGGTGGGACAAATTCATATGACGGGTAACCCTTACCCTTACATTCGTTACCCATTAGATAAATTTTACCTGGGTGTCGAACAACCAGCCCTAAGAGGGACAGTGCGATATGAAATACTGCATCGAAAGCATAGAAAGATATAGGCTTATGTATAACTGCATATATGATACAATAAAATCCAGCGCACCGCGAATTTTCGAGTCAAATTCTGCAAAAACAGTGACAAATAAGACAAAATTGTCTTCAACTAAAGATGTAGAGAATAAATTTCTGTACAAATAAGTCCTAAACGGCATAATAAACGGCATTTAAACATTTTGACACGCCTTGAGCACATAGGCATTAAAAAATTCAAATTCAATAGTTTTTTTTTTCACGGAGGCAAAGATTCCTCTATGAGAAAGCAAACAATGAAAGTGATAACGGCATTTTTTCGAAAATATTAAAATTTCGTAAATTTTAACATTTTGTAAAACTTGAACCCTTCGACTCCCAAAAGCATTACCAAAGATACTTTCATTACCAAACCCTTTGATTATCTCTAAAATTATTATCAAACAAACCTTTCTTTACACTTATTTGTATAGCCAGTTGTAGCTCGATAACCTCAAATTTATGAGAATTAACCAACATTTTCGAAAATTTTTTAAATTTTATTAAATCTGAATCTCTTCAGCGATTCTAGCTCAATTCAATATCAAATATCCACGATCCCTATACTCCAGTCGGATTAGACATGAAATCGACTGACTTGTGTTCTTTCGGCAAGGAGGTTTGGCGATTTTTTTATATCCTCGATAAATATACACTGGAAGGTTATTTTTATACAAATGTTGTCTTCGGTTGCATAAAAATAATAAATCACTGGCAAGGTGGTTTCTGCGATATGTATATTTTTATATGGCTTATGTAAAAAAATGTTTCCAACAAAAGTTGTTCGTCATTTAATTCTTTACGAAAAATTCCTTAAAACGGCTTGATAAATTTGGCAGGTTAGCCTCAGATTGCAAAAGGAAAAAAAAACCTCATCTCCGGTTCTACTGAAAATATAGAGATTTTGTTGTTTATTATTCGTCTCATAAGGATGAATAAGAATCTCCGATAAGAATTTATGATAATTCGATAATGTTGAGACTTTTTTTTATTTGTTTGTAAGGCAAAATCTTTTTTCGCAAAAAACGGCCCTTTCTTAACGCAAAACAAATTTCACCTCGCATTCTTAAAGTTTACAATGAGAACTATTGATTTGTTGATTCGATGAGAACCACGTCTGTCAAATGCTACAAGAACATAAATTTTTTATTGAGATCGCTTATTGTTGCTACAGTATATGAGACAAGAAAGTCAACTTCCTACAACTGTTACGGGCATAGTTTCTATATTATTTAGAATGAGCTTTAAATCCAAACATTGATAATTTAGGGAAAAAAATTTAAATGATAAAAAAATCAAAATATTCGGTTTTTCGCGATTTGCGGCTAAAGTAACAAAGATATAAAAAAGGTTTTAAGACCCGCTTTATTGTAAAGAAATTAAAGATTTTGCTCAATTTTTTTTATAAAAGCCAAAGTAAAAAATACGCAAAAACCATCCGTTCAGTTGTTTATTCATTTTTTTGTGCAACTGAAACCGAATTAACCAGTTCATTGGCAATGACTACTATATGAGTAAAAAGAAAGTGCCACATCTGGTAATGACTCTTATAGTATTACGTTGAATATCTTTGCCAATTTTAAAGGGATTTGCATGAAACTTGGTATGCCCATGTTTTTTGGGCGGCTGAATACGAATCTGAGCTCGAAATTGAAAATTTAAAAATAGTATGTATGTATGTATGTATGCAAGTATTTATTGATTCCCTTTCAGGTTACAAGTTTTTTACCAAGGTTTCCTCCTTCTTACATTACTTTTCCGTTTTCTCTTCTCTATATAATCCAACTCCTCTCTTTTCTTACACCTCCCGTCTCTCTCCACTTTTTACATTTCCGTTCCTTCCTCTTCCTCCTCCCATACTTCCCTTTTTTCATTCCATTTCCATCTCACCCCTTCCACCCACACCTTTCTGCCCTCCACCCTTACCCTCCTTCTCCTCTTTCTCTCTTCCACCACCCTCTCCCCCACCATCTGCCTTGTCCTTCTCTCCTATCTCATCCAGTCTTCTTTCACTTGCAGTCCCTTCTCTTCCATGTCCTTTCTTCTCTCCAGCACCCTTTTCTTCTCTTCTTCCGTTTTCAGCTCTACCACCACTATTGCCTCCTTCCCCCTCTGCTTCTTCTCAATCATCTTCTTTACTTTCACCTTCAGTCCCGTTCCCTCCTCCACCCTTTCCTCCACCTCCTCCACTCCTATCTTTTCCGCACCCCCCTTCCCCCTTATCCATATACTCTTTTTCCTTCTCTCCCTCTCTTTAACCTCCTCCCTCCATCTCTCATCCCTCTCCCTTTCCTCCTCGTCTCTCGTCTCCCTTTCCATTTCCTCTCTGCTTTGCCTCTTCTTTACTGTCTCCCATCCACGGGAAAGGGGGGAGGGATCCCCCCTTTCCCTCTGCCTGCCTTTTTCCCATTCCGTCTTCCTCCTCCTTTACTGTCCCCTTTTCCTCTTCTTTTTCCCTCATTTTTCTCTCTTCTTCTTGCCGTTCTCTCTTCTTTCTTCGCTCTTCCTTCCCCTCCTGTTCCGACTCCTTCTTCCCTTCCTCTTCTTCGTCGTCCTCCTCCACCCAGCTCCATCTTCCCTTTGCCCCTCGTTCGTCGTACTTTTTCTTCCCCTTCTTCCCATCCGTCTCTTCCATCTTTTCCCCTTCCTCTTCTACGTCTTCCTTCCTCGTTTCTTCTCTCTTCTTCCCCTTCCCTTCCCCCCGCTCGTCTTTCTCTTCTTCCCTCTTCTCCTTCGTCCTCTCTTCTCCCTCTCCTCTTTCCGCCTTTTTTTCCATCCTCCTTCTCCTTACCATCTTCTCCCTTTGTCTGCCCTTTACATTTCTCACACACCCCTTTTCCCCTCTCCCTCCTTCCTCTTTCCTCCGCCATTTCTCTCTTGATGTCCTTCAATTCCTCCACCACCCCTTCCACCGCCACCACTAGCCGGCCCATCCAGTCTCTGGTCTCATCCTCTCTCTCCATTGTCTCTTGGCCCTTTCCTTTATCCCGCTTTTTCTCGCCGTCTCCTCTTCTTCAGGTCGTTCGATTTCCCCGCTGATCCGTCCCTTCTCGCTTCGTGCCACCTGCACTACTCTCACCGCTTACTCTCTCCTGCCCTGATACGCCGCTTCCCGTCCCCGTCATCTCTCACTTTCTTCCTTGTCTCACCACTGTGCTCTTTCACCGCCATCCCCCTCCCTCTCACCTCGTATCCTTTGCACCACTCCCTCTCTCCTTCTCTCCCGGCACTAATACACCGTCTTCCGTCCCCGTAGTCTCTTCCTTTCTCGCCACTATAAATTTATTTATTTATTTATTTATTATTATTTTTTTTTCACTGCTCTTGTCCTTCTCACCTCGTGTCCCACTCACCAGTCTCACTGCTCGCTTTCCACCGGCACTGATACGCCTTCTCCGAGCCCGTAATCTCTCTCTTCCTTTATTATCCCTTCTCGCCTCACGTCACCTGTGCCAGACTCCCTGCTCGCTTCCGACCGGCCCTGAAACGCCGTCCTCTGCACCGAACCAGAGATCTTTCACTTTTTTCTTCTTTTTCTCACCACCGTCTCCACTTCACTCTTCCCGGGCCCTGATACGCCCCTTCGCTCGCTATCTTATTCCAAAATTTTCCGCCGTCTTTTTTCTTCACCTTTCCGCTTAATCCTTCACCTCTTTTCCGAGCCTTCTCACGTCGCGTCACACACGACTCTCACCACTCTCTTTCTGCCGGCACTAATACGCCGTCTTCCCAGCCACGCTTCCTACGCCTCGTGTCCCATGCCACGCTGCTACGTGCTCTTCCGCCAGGCCCTTTCCCCCTCTCCTCACATTTTCCTTCGCCGTAATCTCTGCGCCCACTGGCCTGTACGCCTTTGTCCGATGTCCAGATCGTGCTGCCCTCTTTTGTCTCCTCTCTCACTGCCTTTTCGATCCCGTCACTCTCACTGCCTTTTCGATCCCGTCACTTACTGCCGCTCCACACCGCACCCCCCTTCTTTCTTTGCCCCTCAGTGAGAAGAAGGGGAAAAGAGAAGGGTGAGGGGCCCTCACCCTTCTCTTTTCTTCTAGCCTCTACCGCCTTGTCACTTTTCTTTACCACTCTCGCCCACGCCTTTCCACTCCTTTTCCCTTCTCTTTTTCATGTCTCTCCACTCACTTCACTTCACTCTGCCATTTCCTCCACCTTTATCACTTTTCTCTCACTTTTAATCAGTCCTTTTCCTCACTTTTTCTCACCGCGCCCGACATCACATCTATCCCGTTCGTCATCTTGGGGGGGGGGGGCTAATTTAAAATAGTAAAAATTCATTATGGCAGACCAAAATCCAAAAAGTCACTCGATTTGGATGACTCGGTACTCAGGGGTTTTCAAGGTTGCTCATTACGAATCTGAACTTGGAATCTGAAAATTCAAAATGGTGGATCTAATAAGGTTGACCAAAATCTAAAGTCACTCGATTTAGATGAAACTCAGTACTTAGGAATTTCGAGGCCGCTGATCACAAATCTCAACTCGAAATTTCAAAATTCAAAATGGTGGATTTAATATGGCGGCATCAAGTGACTAACGGCATTCTATTATGGCAGTTACCTTCGTTTTTAGGTGGTGAAATATAATCACGACCCCAGAGTGTGCCACGGGAAGACTTCGGTTAAATTTTACGCCCCAATTTTTTTTTTTATTTGAAAAACTTTTTTTTTTGTTTTTCATTTCTTTCTTTTCTAATTTTTTGATTAAAACTTTTTAAATCTGATTTTCAAGATTTTTTATGCCAATTTTCCTGAAACATCATTTTATGATCGTTATACTGGAACATTTCTTGGGGGATAAAAGTTATTATAAGAATTTTATAGTTTCGTGTCCCCAAAAAAAATGTTCAGAACGAGTGGACAATCACTCCAAAAAATGGTGTACACTGGACTTCAAGACTACAATGACGTCATGGGACTTTACGGACTTCATGAGATTTGAAGGATTTCATGAGACTTAAAAAGATTTGAAAAGACTTCATGGGGCATCCAAAGATTTCACGGGACTTTATGGGATTCCAAGGGACTTCATGGGACTTTATGAGACTTCATGGTATTCAATGGGACGACGTGGGATTTCATGGGACTTCATAGGACTTCGTGAGATTACACGGGACTTTTTGGGATTTCATGGAGTTTCATGGGCCTACGTAAGATTTCATAGAACTTCACGGGATTTCGTGGACTATCGTCAGGCTTCACGGGATTTCTCGAGATTTCATGGGACTTCATGAGCTTCACCTACTGGTATACAACGGACTTCAAGAGTGATTAATCCGTCGTTCCAGAACCAATCATAAAACAATGTGCCAGGAAAATAAGCATAAAAAATCTTGGAAATTAAATAATAACAAAGAATTGAAAAAGACAAAAATTCAGAATTAAAAAACAAAAATTTCAATAAAGAAATAAATTGGAGTGTAAATCTTACCACAGCCTCCCTGAGGTCGTGATTATATTTCACCACCTAAAATCGGAGGTAACAGGCATAATGAAACACCGTTAGTCACTCAATGCCGCCATATTGGATCCACCACTTTGAATTTTAGAATTTTGAGTCAAGATTTCTAATCAGCAACCCAAAAAACTCCTCAGTGACAAGGTTTAATGGTGAATTTGAAATTATCAGTCCTTCCCAGTTTTGGCACAAAACGTTAATTCCGGGTCCACCAGTCAATCGGTTAAGTATAGTGTTTTTCAATGAACACTTGTCGGAGTCCTATAAAAAATCTAAAAACCTCCTCGCCGGGAGAATACGTCTCAATCCTAATCGGACTGACCTACTAATCTATCTGTGCTCGACAATATTAACTCACTCAGAGTTTCCTAAGCAGCGTGGTTGAACGAAGCAAAACTATCTGCTATGGTGCGCTTTAGAAATTCATATCTAAGTAGAGAAGACGGCATCGTTTCTTTCAGTCTCACCCACTGCGTTAATACTTTTTATTCACGCACACTCTTGGACTATGTACGGCAACCAGTGCGACAGAGTAGACATATCACCCTCCGTCTTTCTCTGCCAGTGGTGCTTTCGCAGAAAATTTCTTCGTCGTAAGCCCGGATTTTTAAATCGTCCTAGCGCCCTTATTTGTGAAAATAAGAGATTGGACTTCATACAACTTTTGTACATTTTTTAATTGCAAACAACTTTACTAAAAAAATTTTTGAATCGAGACATTAGTTTTCAAGATATTGCGATTTTGAACTTTTTATTCCCATAATATCCGGGTTCCTGATGGCTCAGGAACAAAATTTCTTTGGGGTTACTTTCAGTTTCCAATCACCTATCTTCAGTAAAAAATTCTAATTGTAAAAAATTTTCCAATTACGGCCCGTTTTATTTGACTATTGCGACAAACGTTAGAGTAGGGGCATTGGGTGGCCGTTGAAATGGCTGAAGAGTGAGGGTGAGCCGCAGAGCGGCCCCGATGGGGAAACGGTCGAGCACGAGCAGGCGTATGGCGGGAGTGTACTGTAAACTGTAGTGTACTGTGTACTGTACTGTATATTTCAATTGCTAGAAAAATAAATGAACGAACGTTTTTGTTTTAATTTATTTCATGTGATTATTTTGTTGCTGATTCGAATTGTAAAAATTAAGTTTTAAACGTCATCCAAGAGTAAATTAAGAAAAATTAGTATTTTATTTATCATCAAAATTTTAATAACTGTCAAATAATAAATAACTAAATAGCATCTAAAATAATCAATAAATTTGGAATTATGCCATTCACACATAAAATTATGCGTTTATTGAACGTAGGCTTTTTGATCCACTTCCCTGTATCTAGGAAACCATAGTTGTTAATTACAAATCCCATTGGAGATGTTTTATTCTGCATGAATTAAATAATAGTGAAATTTCCTTTCCCGCGACTGATGGAGTAATAATTAGCTTTATTATTTGCCTCCGCTAGCTTTTAGAGCCTTATGGTGCTTGTCCACTCGGCCCCAATGAATCTTTCATAAAATTTCCCTTTGTGGAGTTCAATTTGATCATTTACTTTGATGATATGGTCAGAAAAATAAAAAAAATATTTAAAAAATGTATCTTAATAGTTCATTTTTTTCAGGACATTCGAATCCCATATCTTGTGTGGCAGTGACCCAACAATCGCAATATTTACTCACTGGTTCGGAAGACACATCGATAATAGTATGGGATATGAAAGAATTGACCCTTAAGCGGCGAATGTGCGAGCACATAGCCCCAGTTCTGACGCTGACACCTGCATTGAACAATTCGGTTATCGTTAGCGGTGGTGAAGACTCGAGAATCATAGCAACGAGTCTTTTGACCGGTGAAGTTTTGATGAAAGTTGATCATCATCGAGGTCCGGTAACCGCAGTACGAGTTGACTCGGCCGGGGAAATTCTCGTTTCGGGCTCGGCGGATGGCACAGTTTGCCTTTGGTCACTCGAAAGTTTTACCCTCCTAAACAGCATACCGCTACCTTCTCCCGTAGCGATGCTCGACGTTTCCGCAGACTCTGTATTTCTTCTTGCCGCTTGTGAGGACAATCAATTATATCTCCGTTCACTTGCGACAGGAACGGAAATTCACACACTTCGGGGACATCAAGGACCTGTGAAAAGCATATGCCTGGCGAGAGATTGCAGAAGAGCAATTGCCGGTGGTATAGAAGGACGCGTCACAGTTTTCGATATGCACAGTGGTAGACTCATGAAAACGTTGCCGGCCAATCCATCAGC
Organism: Rhorus exstirpatorius; assembly: GCA_963564615.1. Taxonomy (NCBI): domain Eukaryota; kingdom Metazoa; phylum Arthropoda; class Insecta; order Hymenoptera; family Ichneumonidae; genus Rhorus; species Rhorus exstirpatorius. The sequence continues at coordinate 15,870,123 of OY751314.1, read as the reverse complement.
TGACGTGACCGCTGTTAAGGTGAGTCCAGCAGTTGTTCGTGACATTTGTAAATGAATATAAATAGAGTACTGATACTGTAATAAAGAAAGATTGTGTTAGTGTTAGAAAAAAAAAATTGTTTTGAGAAAACCTTCCCTTTGTCTTACCACACGTTCACAATATTTTCAGGCAGCTGCTAAATATTTTAAAACTTATTGAAAGATTCTTAAAAATTTGTATTGGGTATTGAAGGATGTTTTTCACTTACATTCCAATCCAAAAGTAAACATTATTGTGAATTCTAGTGGATTCCGATGAGTTAAAAATAGAAAATAAAAAATCCACAACATTCAAGACACCAAGAATATCGAGTATCAATTACAATAATGTTCTCTAAATATTCAAAAAAATTGTTATTCTTTTTCATAAATTTTAATATCGGATCTTTTTTATCCCACAAAATTTTTTCAATAAATTTTCCTTAATTGGTAGTTCTTACACCGACTTCCCTGAAGGTTGCGGGCTCCTAACACCATCTACCCTTGGTCTTCTCTCATGTATCCGTTTGTCCCCGGTTCGATTCCCGCCGCCGAAGCTTGTTGCGCGGCCGCTAGATGTCAGCACCTGGGACAGTAATAGTCGTAGTTCGTATGCCCTGCCTCTGGAGCTACGTCCGAGCCCGTTTGTGCTTTTACCATCTGCTGTGCTACGGCAACGCTTCTCGCTGCCGGAGCTTGTCTCGCACACGCTAGATGTCAGCACTTTGAGACAGAGTGTAGGGAATGAGGCGTGGTTATCCCTAACAAATAAACGTGAAGGCGGCTTGATAATGAAATACAAAACTTTTTTATTTCAAAGACGATATTTTATGACTCTAGTGCATATTAATTTTCTCGTAGAACTAGTAACGTATTTTTTCTTTGTACGCCTTCGTGCTTTGCCACGAGGCGTAGGGAGGAAATCACGTTAGTTATTTTTGGTTTGTTACTGGATATATATGGCGCTGCATTTGAATGCGGACGGACTCTGTAAGTTGGGCGTCGCGCGCTCGACGGTGATCGCTATAAGAGGCAGTCGTAGTTCATACGTCCTGTTTCTGGAGCTACGTCCGAGCCCGTTGTGCTTTCATCAGCCGTGCTACGGCATCGGGAATCGAACCCGAGACATCTTCGCAGCCTTTCGATCACCACACCAAGGCGCTGCTTTCTTTTGGACCTACTTTTTTAGGTGGGTTCAGAACCACCGGGGTCACAGAAAAAGCACTTAGAAAATTTTTCCATTGGTGCCGACAGTGGGAATCGAACCCGGCCACATCGCGCGTCACTGCGTGCAAGCCGGGCACGCTACCCACTGCGCTACTGCTCCCCTCTAATTTTCCTTAATTGTTTATGCGTTAATAATTTAAAAAATGAATTTATCTGTGAAAAAACATTGTTTTAATTTTTTTCTATGCTGCGACGAAATTATTTTATTTTGAAGAATTTTTCATAATTTTAATCATTTTTGTTAGGCAGCTCGTATGCTTGATAAATTATGTAAATGAAACATTTTCGAGATTTTCAAGAAGATATACAGTGGCATGCAAAAGTTTCGGGTCACCCTATTTTTCATACATATTGTATAGAGATACGACTGTGGGGACATATAAACGAGTAATAACAACAAGCATTCACTTATATTTAAAAACAATGAATTGAACACATGAATATTGTTCTTAAATAATTAATTGTTCAACAATTTTATTTAATGACTGTGAAAGAGTATCAGGCTGCATACTATTGCCGAAGAAAAATATAACGAAAAAATTGTGAAAATATGAAAACATGACTTGACTTTCTTCACTCTGCTTAAGGTAGTAGTCTGGTAACTTAAGCCGATTTTCATGTCTTTTTTGGAGGGCGTTTTTTTGTAAGAAAATTAAAATGAATCGTTTTGGATATTTAGGATATTTTTTTTTTAATATTATATTTTTAAAAAAAATGTTTGAAAAAATTTAATAGTTTATTATTATTATTATTGATCGAAGTTGGCACCTCGAAAAAAGTAGTGCTGTACGGCTTAGCCGGCTTAGCTGGCTATGGCAGCTAAGCCGGCTAGAAGTTAGCCGGTTAAAAATTAGCTGGCTAAAACGGCTTAGCCGATTAACCGGTTAAGCCGGTTAATCGGCTAATCGGCTAACTTAAGCTCATTTATATTTTTGTATGTACATTTGAAATATTGTTGAAATTTTAATTTGTATATGGCTTTCATATAATTTTCCTCATTCATATAACGGTTTACACGAGGATATGGTCCAGTCGAAATAAGTGATGCCGCCGAGACGAGATTTTTCTCGTCTCATCTCAACGAGACGAGTGTGCGTGTGAGTATGTGCGAGTGTGTTCAAGTGTATGCGAATGTGTGCGTGTGTGTGCAAGTGTGTTCAGTGTATGCGTGTGTGTGCGAGTGTGTTCAGTGTATGCGTGTGTGTCTGAGTGTAGTCGAGTGTGTGCGTCTGTGTGCGTGTGTACGCGAGTGTGTGCGAGCGTGTATGAGTGTGTTCGAGTATGTGCAAGTGTGTCCGACTATGTCCGAGAGTATGCGAGTGTGTTCGAATGTGTGCGAGTGTGTCCGAGTGTATGCGAATGTGTTCGAACGTATGCGTATGTGTGCGAGTGTGTTTGAGCGTATGCAAGTATGTGCGTGTGTATGCTGATGTGTGCGAATGTGTGCGAAGGTGTATGAATGTGTGCGAATGTTTGCCAGTGTGTGCGAGGGTATGCAAGTGTGTGTGAGTCTGTGCGAGCATATGCAGTTGTGATCGAGTAAAGCCTACGAACCACAATAATCCGAAATATTATGCTAACGAAATTTTTTGAGACATGATGAGCTTTCGATACGAGACGAGACGAGAAATTGGTCTCGCTTGGACACACACACACACACGCACACACACACACACACTCGCACGCACGCGCACGAACACACGCACACGCGCGCACACACACGCACGCACGCGTGCACACGCACACAGATACTTGCAAATATTCGCACACACTTGCTCATACCCGCACACTATGGCTTTTGTCTTTTTTCATTTGACAAACGATAACTTAACGACGACTTTACGTCTCGTCTCGGTGGCATCACTAATTTCGACTGGACCATATCCTTATGTAAATCGTTATGTGAGTGAGGAAAATTATATGCAAGCTATGTGCGAATTTGAAATTCTATCAATATTTTAAATCTAGATACAAAAATATAAATGAGCTTAACTTAGCCAATTTACCGATTAGCCGGTTAAGCCGTTTAATCGGCTAAGCCGTTTTAGCCGGCTAATTTTTAACCGGCTAACCCGGTTAAGCTACTAGCTGGCTAAATTTTAGCCAGCTAAACGGCTTAGCTGATTAAGCCGTTTTAATCGGCTAATTTTTAGCCGGCTTAGCTGTCATAGCTGGCTTAGCCGTACAGCACTAAAAAAAAGTGCGTGGGTGGCCCCGGTGATTTTGGCTCTTGATGTTATCTGAAATCAAAAATTCTTGATAATTCTTAATCTATAGACATGTCATTCTGGTCGGAACTACTGAAGTTAAATTTCATGGATAAATAACAAATTGGCGGACTTTGAAAAAAAAGTCCTTTTATTTCAGCAAAGAAGGGGTTATAAAATAAAAAGATACGGGTGAAAGAATTTCTCGGTAGTTCCGACGAGAATGACATGTCTATAGATTAAGAATTATCAAGAATTTTTGATTTCAGATAACATCAAGAGCCAAAATCACCGGGGCCACCCACGCGCTTTTTTTTCGAGGTGCCAACTTAGATCAATAATAATAATAATAATAATAAACTATTAAATTTTTTCAAAACAATTTTTTTTTTGTATCTTTAACATGTATATAAAAACATCCTAAATATCCAAAACGATTAATTTTTATTTTCCTACAAAAAAACGCCCTCTAAAAAAAACATGAAAATCGGCTTAAGTTACCAGACTACTACCTTAATACTTTGTTGCCACGCCCTAGCAGAGATAACTGCAGCGCACCGACGAGACATGGATGCATGTTGAAAAACCCAACCACGCGAAATATTTTTCGTTGCAAATGGGAGCATATGTTCTTGCAATATATTCCTACACGGTACTCCATATTGCCGTGAATTTCCGCCATCGGACCAATGCCGTCATCAGGAAATGCGCCCTAAACTTTAATGTTCTCACCACCGTGTTTTAGGGTAGGAATTTGGTATCTTACATTATATCTGGTACCTGTTGGACGTCTTACGTACTTTCGACCGTCACTTCCGAATAATTCAAATTTGGATTCGTCGGAAAAAAGCACTGCCCGCCAGTCTGAATGCTCCAATGCTCATATTTTTTCGCAAAATTTAATCTAGCCTTCTTATGCTTTTTACTAATTAGTGCTTTTTTCACACCTATGTGTCCAATAGTAGTAGGTGCACCACTCTGGCGAATCCCTACTCCTATCCCCACTCCTATCCCCACTCCTTCCCCCACCACACGGCTTCCCCCGCCACTCAATTTTCCCCTACCATGCGGCTGGGTGAATCGAGTGTTGAGGTGGCGATGTGTGTGGGTGAGGTGAGGTGAGGGCAAGGTAAAGTCATCAGAGTGTCGCACATTGTTATTATTATTATTAATTTCACTTTTATTATTATTTTCAATATTCTCATCTCTTTCTCTCTGGATTATTATTATTTTTTACTTTTATTACTATTTTCAATATTCTTGTCTCTCTCTCTCTCTCTCTCTCTCTCTCTCTCTCTCTCTCTCTCTCTCTCTTTCTCTTTCTCTTTCTTGACGATGGAGCCTTCTACTTTGCTCATGTCATACCTAGCACCCTGACGCGGCACGCCCGTCTAGCCGAAACCCATGTATCCGGACTGGATGGCTTCCCTGGCTTTTTATTGAGGCACAGCATTGTTACGCTGTCTCCACTGATATTGAATATATTTAACTCATCTTTGATGAATTCTGTCTATCCCTCGGCATGGAAAAGGTCCTCCATAACGCCAGTCCCGAAAGGGCGAAATCCTTCCAACGCTTCCGATTTCAGACCGATCTCACTACTGTGTGTCCTCTAAAAAATTCTTGAGAAAATTGTACTGGCAGACGTGACTAAGTACCTGCGTACCCTGGGTCTCCTCGATCCTCATCAGTTCGGTTTCGTCACAGGAGGATCAACTCAGGCCGCGCTGGTGAGAGTGCTGGACGCTGTGCGGCACGCAACGGACCGCCGTGAGGTCACTATACTCGTTCTTTTCGACTTCTCTAAGGTTTTTGACACCGTTGACCATTCAAAGATAATAGAGAAATTGGCCTCACTGAACATGTCCGGTTCGGTGTTGAAATGGTTCTGGTCATACCTTACAGGTCGAACACAGACAGTATGGACTCCTTCAGGCATGTCAAACTGGCTCCCTGTAACCTCGGGGGTACCGCAGGGGTCGGTGCTGGGTCCTGCACTCTTCGGTCTTTACACGGCGGATCTGAATCCCGTGATAAGAAATTGCTCAGTCGTCAAATATGCGGACGATTTGCAAATCTTCGCGCACTGCGCACCTACTAAAATTGGCGAATGTGTTGCACAGATAAATGAGGATGTGTCTCGCATCTGTGACTGGGCCGACTTAAATCTGTTAAGGCTGAATCCTACTACAACACAGGATTTGCTCCTTGGCTCGGCACGTGTCGTGAACACCCTGAGATTGGCGCAGGTACCAGAGGTAATGGTACGATGAGGGACTCCCACTCCCTACGTAGACCTAGCAAAGAACCTTGGCCTACTCATTACGCCAGTTCTAAATTGGCGCGAGCAAGTTACCTGCATCTGCAACCGAGTATTCAAGACGCTATACCAATTTAAATCATGCGGACAAGCTCTTACTACAGATCTTCGGCGTCTTCTGGTGGTATCGGTCATTTTCCCGATCTTCGACTACTGTTCCATCGTGCTAATGGATATAACCGGCGTGGAAGACACTCCGCTGAAACGGGCCCTTAACGCATGTGTGCGGTTCATGTTCAACGTGCGTAGACATGAGCACATCACGCCGTACTACGCAAGGTTGAAGTGGCTAACGGTCACACAGCGTCGGAGCTATTTCTTGGGCCTTTTCGTATTCCGAGCCTTATGCCATGGTATCCCTCACTTCTTCGCCAGTCAACTTACTCTCCGCTCCGCCGTGTGTGGGCGGCCCGTTTCTTCTCGTGGAAATGTTTCCGACCTCGTCATTCCACCGTGCAGAACTAGTGCGTATGATAAATCCACCATTGTGTCCGCTGCTCGACTGTGGAACTCACTCCCACCTGCTGTGCGTGACTCACGCTCTCTCGACTCCTTCAGGCGCCATCTAATGGAACATCTCACCCTAGAACGGGTTATCTGAGCGAACTCAGCACTATAGCTATACCTCCACATTCGTTCACTCCCCTATACTATACTCATCGGTTCTGCGTCAGCATCACCTGAGCTCCGTTTTTAGATCTAGTCTAGTCCATATTTCGGCTCACTCAAATTTGGGTCTAACCTAGCTTAAACTTAAGCTTTGTTTAATTTAGTCTAAGGATTATTGTTATTGTAAATTGTACACTCACATATTCTCATTTATACTCAAGGGTCCCTACCCTCGTATAATAAAATTATGTTCTCTCTCTCTCTCTCTCTCTCTCTGGGTTATTATTATTTTTTACCTTTATTATTATTTTCAATATTCTAATCTCACACTCTATCATTGGGTTATTATTATTATTTTTTTACTTGTATTATTATTGTGGGATTGTAGGAAAAGAAAAGTACGACACCTCTTAATTGTGGAATATAAGTTTAATGAATATCATAATCGATCGGCTTTACACACGTGTTGCTTCTCGCTCGACAACTTTTCGACAACCTCTCGATTCTCTCGCGTGATCTTATTCTTCCCTCTTCTAATTACGCGCACGCGCTATTCGCGATTCTCCCTACGCACCCGATACTTATTGGGACGATCCCACATTATCATTCTTAAATATTTCTACTTACGTTTCTTCCAAGTCTATTAGTCGCATTTATCTCTCGTTCTCCCGCGCACGCCTGGCGCTTCGAGTCCAGTCGGAATGTACATAAATTTGGACGACTTCTATTCAACTGACCCACCCAATCACCGATTTTTTCGTAAGTAGTTTTGACCCCAAAGAATTTACTGTGAAAAATGTCAAATCGAGTTGTTCTTTGGCCGCAAAAATTGTTTAAAAAACAAAAAGTCACTATTTTGATGTTATTATTTTTTAAATGAGATTTATCGAAAAATGACTCTTACAAAAAATGTGCGCCGTAATGAAATCTACAAAATAAGTTCCATACAAAAATCACGTAGAATTATTAGTTTGGCGGTAAATCACTGTTAAACAAAAATTTTTTTATTTTTTATTTATTGTATTTACGTGGATAATTTATGAAATACAGTAGAACCCCGATTAACCGGGACGCTCGGGACCGAACAGTGCCCGGATAATCGAAATCCCGGTTAATCCGAACTAGACAGAAAATAACGATTTTCCATATAACTTTATTTCGACTAGTTATACAATAACCTTTGGCACAACATAAACTTAATTATTAAGTAGTGTGAACTAGTATGCTATGAAGCTTTGGGTTTTTTTTAAATTAAAAATACGTAAATCAATCTTTCTTTTTAAAGTACTCCGTGACTTTTGTTTGCTTCTTGCATTTCCTTCGATTTTCATCGATCAAGTGCTTCATTTTTCGGAGATTCAAGTACTCGATGGAATTGCTGCCCTGCTCCTGTTCAAAATAGTCGAGGACTGTGTCGATTGCGTTGCTAGCATCCGAATGGGTGACTGTACGAGCAGGTAGAGTGGCAGAATCGTCTTCATCCTCAGTCAGTTCTGTCTCCGATCCGTCGTCTTTTTCCATAATTTTTTTCACCATTTCTTCGTCTGTGGGTGCCTCGTACCCCAAATCAGTTTTATCGCACTGCTCCCACGATGTAAATTCGGCTTCATCGATGCCTTCTAGTCCAACAATCTCTTGAAGGGCAGCGACGATACTCGGAGAACACGACGGATTTTCTGAGACCTCTGGATCATCCGGTTCGAGCACAGCTTCCTCCTCTTGATGGATAATTTTTCGGAACGAACGCGCGATATTTTGACTTTTTACACCTGTCCAGGCGCGAGCAATAGCGTAGATTGAATCTTTAATATTTAAAGATTTCCAGAATTTCATCAAATCGCGTTCTTCGATCAAATTAATCATAAGATCTTTTCTGTAAAGCCGTTTCATGGTTTCTATGACGCCTTGATCCATCGGCTGAGCAATCGAAGTCACGTTAGGTGGCAAAAACATACAGAAAAAATTGCCGTCTTCTGATTTGAGCACTGCCTCCTTCGGATGAGATGGTGCGTTATCAAGAAGAAGGAGAGCTTTCACAGGCTGATTTTTTTCGAGAAGAAACGATCGGACTTCTGGAATGAAGTGCTTGAAAAACCAATTTTCAAAGATTTCGCGTGACATCCAAGCCGAGCTTTGACTATAATAATGAACTGGCAGTGTGAGAATGTCGACGTGTTTAAAAGCTCGTGGATTCTTCGATTTACCCACAACAGCTAGCTTTAATTTGTGCTCTCCAGATGCATTAGCGCCGCACAACACGGTGATCCTATCTTTATTCGTCTTGTAGCCAGGCGCGCTCTTTTCATTACCGCCGGCTAACGTTCTCGTAGGCATGGCCCTCCAGTATAATCCGGTCTCATCGGCATTGTATATTTGACTAGGAAGAAGACCGTGCTCTTCGATGACGTCTTTAAGCTTCACACAGAACTCAGCAACGGCAGCGGTATCAGCACTCAATTTCTCACCTTGAATCGCTAGCTCTCGTATTCCATGTCTTTGCTTAAATCGACTGAGCCAACCACTGGACGCGTTGAAATTCCCCGGAAGCTTGAGCAATTCAAAAAAATGTTGAGCTTTGCTCGTACACATATGGCCTGATATCGGTACACCTTCCACGCGTTTCTGAAGGAACCACTTTGCCATTACATCGTCAAGTTCGTGGAATGTCGATCCTTTAACTGTTTTTCGTCCCGCAACAGACGACGAACTGTCAGAAACCGAAATAAACTTCTGGATTTTTTCGCGATTTTTTATTAGATCTCGCACTGTTTGGTCGCCAAGATTATGCTCTCTGGCAAGACAAGACACTTTTGCACCTTTATCGTAACGTTCTAAGATTTTCAATTTCGTATCGATTGATAGCACAACCCGCTTACGTTTGTTAGTCGATGGGGACTCCATACTTCGATGATCGACTGCTAACTGCCGAGTGTCCGATGCAACTTACTACATTGTTTTTACGCTGCGACCTGCGAATTTCATGTTTGAACGTGTTCCTACCGCGCGCGCGGCCCTAGCACACGCGCGCGTGTAGAAAAAAAAAAAAAAAAAAACTCGGAAGACGCCCGGTTAATCCGCTTCCCGGTTAATCCGACCCCGGTTAATCGGGGTTCTACTGTACTGTTCTGAAACTCATCGATCACCTAAAAGAAACTGTCCTGAAGAGATATCGGTAAGTTTTATCCAGCCATGTTATCTATAGTTTAGCAATATTAACCGATTTTCGTAAATCCGGCGTTTCGATATAGAAACTGTTCCACAAGGCCCACAAGGTGCAAAAAAATTAGGGTGGTTATTTTCAATATGTACATTCAGGATTTAACTCAAAAGAATGGTTTTTTTCTTTTTAACCATGTTTTTCGAGGATATAAAATTTTAGCTTACAAACAAATAGAAGTTACTCCTTAAATATTTGAGTTACGTAAAATATTCTTCAAGATTCTCATAGATCTTAGCGAGATGCGTAATTAAAAAAAAAAGTCTCTGTATCTTTATTACAAGCCGAGATACAATCATTTTTACGTTTGTTTAATTTATTACTGTTAAAATCAACATTTTCACGAAACTCAAGCGCGTGAGCATTCGTAATAGTGTTAGGCATAACATTCGACATCATACAAACCGTTCTAAGCATTAATCTCATGGCAGATCATGATTGCATTCGGTCGCTCGCGCACGGAATAGCGGATGCCTGCGTCGGTGCAGCTGGGTGGCGTGGTGGGGGCCTGCGTCTTTCCCCCGCGGCTCCTTTTGCGCGGCTTAGTTAACTATTTCCATATCTCCCTTATAAATTGTCGTAAAAAGTTTTTTTTTTTTTAATTTCACGAGTTTTTTCTTACGAATTCAAAAATGCCCATAAAAATCAATATTCTTTAAGCCTCGCGCGGCTCAATTAACTATTTCCATATCATCTTTATAAATTGTCGTAAAATTTTTTCATGCAGTTTTTTCCCACGATTTCAAAAATGCCGATAAAAATCAATATTCCCCAAGCCCGCGTGGATTAATTAACTATTTCCATATCTTCCATATAAATTGTAAAATTTTTTTTTTTAATTTCACGTACTTTTTTCCCACGAATTCATAAATGTTCGTGAAAATCAATATTTTTTAATATGTACCCCAAAAACTACTTTTTAAATTCAATGTTGATGTTGGGAGTTCTATAAACCCCCCCCCCCCCCCCAAACCATAAATGGTGTACAAAAAATTGAGACAAGTACATTTCCTTGCGTCTTTTTGTCTATCCTTACAAAAATATGACAAACATAAATATGTGTGAAATAAATCCTCACAAAAAGTTCTCAAATGAATTCAAATCATTCTACTCACAGTTGCCAAGTACATCCAGCATTTTTATTGTTCACATTGTTTATTAACCGTTTATAAGTAAGTCGCAACGCTTGAAAACGTCTTGAAACGGGACTCAGTTACTTAATCTAAAAGTTTAACGTTTGAAAGATTTTATTGAAAAAAATTCGCATTGGAAAAAAAATTTGAACGAAGTACTTGGCGAGTTATGTAAAATGAATGTACGGACTACCTGTTACGAACTCGCCAATTACTTCGTTTGAATTTTTTTGAGAACTTTTTGTGAGGATTTATTTTACACATATTTATGTTTGTCATATTTTTGTAAGGATAGACAAAACGACGCAAGGAAATGTACTTGTCTCGACTTTTTGTACACCATTTATGGTTTTGGGGGGGGGGGGGGGGGGGGGTTATAGGCCTCCCAACATCAACATTGAATTTAAAAATAAGTTTTTGGGGTACATATTTAAAAATATTGATTTTCACGAACATTTATGAATTCGTGGGAAAAAAAGTACGTGAAATTAAAAAAAAAAAATTTTTACGACAATTTATATGGAAGATATGGAAATAGTTAATTAAGCCACGCGGGCTTGGGGAATTATTGATTTTTATCGGCATTTTTGAAATCGTGGGAAAAAACTACATCAAAAGATTTTACGACAATTTATAAAGATGATATGGAAATAGTTAATTAAGCCGCTCGAGGCTTAAAGAATATTGATTTTTATGGGCATTTTTGAATTCGTAAGAAAGAACTCGTGAAATTAAAAAAAAAAAAACTTTTTACGACAATTTATAAGGGAGATATGGAAATAGTTAACTAAGCCGCGCAAAAGGAGCCGCGGGGGAAAGACGCAGGCCCCCACCACGCCGCCCAGCTGCACCGACGCAGCCATCCGCTATTCCGTGCGCGAGCGACCGAATGCAATCATGATCTGCCATGAGATTAATGCTTAGAACGGTTTGTATGATGTCGAATGTTATGCCTAACACTATTACGAATGCTCACGCGCTTGAGTTTCGTGAAAATGTTGATTTTAACAGTAATAAATTAAACAAACGTAAAAATGATTGTATCTCGGCTTGTAATAAAGATACAGAGACTTTTTTTTTAATTACGCATCTCGCTAAGATCTATGAGAATCTTGAAGAATATTTTACGTAACTCAAATATTTAAGGAGTAACTTCTATTTGTTTGTAAGCTAAAATTTTATATCCTCGAAAAACATGGTTAAAAAGAAAAAAACCATTCTTTTGAGTTAAATCCTGAATGTACATATTGAAAATAACCACCCTAATTTTTTTGCACCTTGTGGGCCTTGTGGAACAGTTTCTATATCGAAACGCCGGATTTACGAAAATCGGTTAATATTGCTAAACTATAGATAACATGGCTGGATAAAACTTACCGATATCTCTTCAGGACAGTTTCTTTTAGGTGATGGATGAGTTTCAGAACAGTATTTCATAAATAATCCACGTAAATACAATAAATTGATTTACAGTGATTTACCGCTTTTTTAACAGTGTCTTGTTTTGTTTAACAGTGATTTACCGCCAAACTAATAATTCTACGTGATTTTTGTATCGGACTTACTTTATAGATGACAAAAACAGCTTTATCCCATAAAGGAAAGTTAGTGAAGTGAAAATTTTTGTGGTGGCCCTAAAAAGGGCCGGTGGGTTTTCGCTGTTTTATCTCGTTCGGTGCGTCGTCTAGATGTGGAATTTTTTAAGAGTTTGTCGTGGGAGGTTGGAGCTTAGGGGTGCAGGTTGTGTGGATTCTCGAGTGGGAATATACTCTTCGTCGCGGGGTGTGGAGATTCGGCGTGTTCTGCTGGACGTGGACTGATGAATCGGAAGTTCGGCAGCGTCGGCAAGTTCAGCATATAGTTTGTCGAATTCGCTGTCAAAGATGGGAGAAATTGGTCTAGGTATTGCGTAATAAGCGGCTAAGTTGTTAAACGAGATTTCTGGATTTGTTGTAGCAAGAGGATCTGGTTGTGGAGTAGAGATCTCTTCTTCTTTTTCTTGATAAGAAAATGTCGGAACTTCTAGCGGTAAGGTGAGTTTCCGGAGGGGATATGATGTCTGGCGGAGTCGAGGGTCCGGGAATTGTTTGTAGATGGCAACGAGTTTGTAGATCGGAGTGTTTTTTGCGGCTCGTTTTAAACGCCGAGTTAGATGGCAACGTCCTCCTCTTTGACGGGGCATAGCTGTTTCTTTTTATTATTTCTTTTCACCTTTTTTTTTTATAAATGAGTTTCTTATTTCGTGATTTTGATTTTATATCTTTTTATTTAACATTTTTTAATTTTTTTAATATTTCTTATTTTAATTTTGATTGGAAAGTTTGTGTGAGCTTATAATATTTAAATATGTGTGTATTTCTTTTTATTAAGCAAAAAGAATTATAATAGAAATACGGTTATTCACCATAAATAGTTCCGTTTATTCAACAGAAATTAGGCTACGGTTATGCACCATAGATAGATTCCGTTTATTCAACAGAGATTACGGTTATGCACCATAGGGAGAGAGAAATTCCGTTTATTCAACAAAGCTTTTTTCTCTCATTTTTTCATCAATTCGCTCGCTTTTATATTTACGTTTGGGGTATGTGCTGAGGACGCGAAAACTAGTTTTTCGTCGCCCTCTTTGGTGAAATTTGTACATTATTTTTATTATTATTCTATCATTTGTTTCAAGATCTGAGCCGCCTCGATCAGACTCTCTCGAGTAAACGTACTCGTTTGTTTTTGAATTTAAATATCTGAGCCGCCTCGATGCGACTCTCCCGAGTAAACGTACTCGTTTGTTTTTGAAGTTAAAGATCTGAGCCGCCTCGATCCGACTCTCCCGAGTAAACGTACTCGTTTGTTTTTGAATTTAAAGATCTGAGCCGCCTCGATCCGACTCTTCCGAGTAAACGTACTCGTTTGTTTTTGAAATTCGAACATGGTTTGATAGTGGACAGTTTATAGAGATGTGGAGGGTCTGTGAGTTGTTACACAGGTTAAAATCGTCGAGGGAGGTTTTGCAGGGTTAGCGTAACTGATAGAGGTTGCGCATAACATAGATTTCATTACGGCACACATTTTTTGTGAGAAACATTTTTCGATAAATCTCATTCCAAAAATAATAACATCAAAATAGTGACTGTTTGTTTTTTAAACAATTTTTGCGGCCAAAAAACAATTTCTACGATTTGACATTTTTCACAGTACATTCTTTGGGGTCCAAACTACTTACTAAAAAATCAGCGATTGGGTGGGTCAGTTGAATGGAACTCATGTTTATTCCGACTCGACTATTAGGCTTTTCCTCTCTTTCTCTTTCTCTCGCACGCACTCTCTGTTTTTTGCGCACATTTTGTCTCTCTCTCAATATTCTCCCTCGTTATTTCGGTAACACCAAATTTATTCCGAATCCGTGAAAAAAAATCACCGCGCAGTATAATTTTGAAGCAATTTAAAAGTACTCGTACTTTTCTATTACCAGTCAAAAATTTTTCCGATATTCCTACGAATGAAGTTTTGAGTGATCTACAACAGAAATTATTTTGAAAAACGATAGAAAGCAGACCCACACAGATACATTCGTTATACTCATCTCCGTGAGCCACGTTTTTATTAAATATTTTTATTAGCACGAGCACACACGTTAATCCTGAGAGCACGTAAATTATTCAAACGAATAATATTTTAACCGATCGACGTTGCGAGAACGTTATCCCGATGTTACACGATTAAAAGAACGACGATTACTGAGCTCTACAGCTGCTTGGAGACAAGCTCCACGCCCCTTTAGCGATAATATTTCGAAGACTTCTCAGCGCGCGCGAAATGCACCGTCAGCACCACGTACATGTCTCACCGTCGCTCGGGCTTGCTCGAATTCGCTCATCTTTTTATTCGTATGGAGAATAATATATTTAATGTATGTAATGTGATATGAAGATGCAACGCGAGTATACCTATAGACACAATAGGTATACGCTGCGTGTATACATAGGCATAGCAGCAGTTCTTTTACATACAGGGCGAAGAATAATTTAAAATGGTGCAAATCACAGGCAGGAATGCCTGTGATCTGTGACTTTAACATCGAATGACCTCAACTACAAGAGCATAGCAATGACTGATACTGTTCCCCATTATGTATGTATTTTTCAAATTCTTTTTTACCGGGAGGAAAAAGATGCATAGCCCTCACCGCTACACATACATACTGCTGTGTATAAGAGGTTGTCAGCTAATTTGCACGTGCCAAGGTTTACTTTGTTTTGGCTAAAATTAAGTATCAATATCATGATATGTTTCATGACAACACAATATGCATACTCGGTGAACATACATAGGTAAGCTGACGAGGTATTGTTCCATAGCGTTCGAGAGTCAATAGCTATGGACATACTCACGCGGTATCGCTCGACAGTAGCAATTTTTACACATGGGGCGAAGAATAAATTAAAGTGGTGTTGGCCACAGGCAGGGATACTTTAGCATGGAATGGCCCATCTACAAGAGTATAGCGGTGACTGATACTGTTCTCCTTTGCGATTGTATTTTTCAAATTTTTTTTTGCACCCGGAGAGAAAAGTTGCATAGCTCTCACTATTACACATACATGCTACATGCTTTTGTGTATAGGACGATGTAAGCTAATTCGCACGCGCCAAGGTTTACTGTCGGACCTCGATTCTACGGACACTTTGGGACCGGAAGTCCACAGAATCGAGGTCGCGTAAACGCAGCCCCTAGAACACGTTGGGCCAATCACGGCTCTGTTCCCAGTACCGTATCATATGGTGGTGTCGCCTCTTTCATTTTTCGCGTATAACCATGTTCAAATTTTCATGTCAGGTTTTTTGTTTAAATTCGTTACCCCTAACAAGCTTTTCCCAGCTTTAAAAAATTTTTTTTTTCGAAAATAAAAATATAAATATATAAGTATAATGAAATAAAAAAAATATGTGAATATTCAAAATTTTCATTAATACATATTCACACGAAAATAATCAATCCTTGAACTATTATTTAGTAGACATTTTTAGCCATTACAATTTTTTTATTCGAAGGTTGTTTTGAATAAACGTACTCGCAAAAGGTGTGTTTGATATTCGGGAATTTTGGATCAAGGGAATTTATTTGAGTACATGAAAAGTAATTTTTTATTAGAATCTTTTTTAATAGTTATTCTGCAATGGTAAACAGAAGAATATCACAGTTCGTAATAAAGCATACATATAATTAATTATTGAAAACAATTTTAGAATAAGAAAAGAACAATCAACGTTTTATATAGGGATTATTTTTTATAGTGCATCTTTTTCTTCTTCAGCGAGATTCTGAATCTTTCTCAAAACTTGCAAATCTTCAGGCGTACAATTCTCGTGGTTTCCGTACCATGCGAGGATGTCGCTGATAGATGAGACGATACTTTTCTGTGCTTTTTCTTCTACTTCTCCTTCTGAGAGTATTTCTCGTTCTATCTCTTCTAAAGAGATGGTCTTACCGTCGTCTTGTACCGCACGAATGATGGTGTCATCGCTCAAGGGTTCCCATCCAGGAAGATCAATATCTTCATTCATCCACGAGACAATTTCGAGCTCTGATGCTTCGAGTTCCGGTATTTGTGCGAAGATCCTACATGTATCGGAATCAGCCTCACGCTGCTGACGATCGACCATCTCGTCGATAGTAACTTCTCTATCGAGAGATTCGTGTGGAAAAAAGGCTTCCCAAGCTTTCAACAAATTTGAGCTGGTGACTTGGTTCCACGCATCGGAGATGAAATCGCAGCAGTCTTTGAGGTTTAATTTTTTGACAAAATCTTTGACTCGACCCTCGTGTTCCAATAACAGCTTGCCGGCAAGAGACTTTCGATATAGTTTTTTTACGGTTTCTATGACACCTTGGTCCATTGGCTGTATAATTGCCGTAACGTTCAGGGGCAAATACATAACGACAAAATTTTCGTCAACAGCGTTTAATACATCTAGTGGCGGATGAGATGGAGCATTATCTAGAAGAAGTAATACTTTGCCGTGATTTTGCCTTCTGGCTTTCTCGGCTTTGACTAGAGGAATGAACTCATTAGTATACCTGTGATAAAAAATGAGAATCTATGAAATGAAAACACTTTACTTTACATTAAAGTCAGTTGAGTCCACAAAAAATCGTGAAAATCAAATGGTCATGTAATTGCACATATAAAATTTTGGAACTTTTTAAAAAAAAGTCTACTCGAAAAATACTAAAATGATTAAACATTTTCATAATTGAAATAATTTTTTTTGCAGCCGAATTCGTTAGTGTAATAATTGTTAAATTTTTTGTCGTATGGTTCAGGTTACACCGATGAACCAAATTGGCTTTTCAAGGTCACATTCTCTTTGTAAACGATTTCTTTCTGCTCCGAGTATTGGAAATTTGAAACTGTTATGCAGATGTTACAGAGCAAAGCTGGTCACTGTGTAAACAAAAATTACCATGAAAGTTATTATATCTTCTGCGCATCAGCTTCAAATGGAAATTTCTGCACTCGAACGGGAAAGAATTTTCTTAGAAAGAGAATAAAACCTTGCAAAGCCAATTTTGGTCATCGGTGTAACTTGTATCTTATATGTTCAAAGTGAAGCAATATTTTCTCCGATGATTTTCTCCAATCCGGAAAATGTATCATTATTTTGATGTTTTTTAAGTACAACCTTTTTTTACAAAGTTCGAGATTGTGTAGGCGGTTAGAGGGTCGCCCTTAATTAGACTAATCCATTTAAAATATCCCAAATGATAAAAAAAATAACCAATAGTATTTATATACCAATCCAGAAATATCGTTCGATCCATCCAGGCACTCGACTGCGCTTTGTAAGAAACAGGAAGACTCCTTAAATTCTTAAAACATCTTGGATTTTTGTACTTCCCGATGATCAGGATGGAAATTTTGTGTGAGCCTGAAGCATTGGCACAAAACAGTGCTGAAACTCTTTCTTTATTCACTTTGCGCCCCGGCGCCACATTTTCCTCGCTGCAGACCAATTTTTTCCGGGGCAAAGATCTCCAATTGAGTCCCGACTCATAAGCGTTGTAGATGTTGCTCTCATCATACTCATTTTGACGGATATATTTTTTGAAGTCATCGACAAATGTTTTAGCTGAATCCTTATCGCTTGAAAGCCTCTCCCCTTGTAGCGACAAGTAATGGATACCGTGGCGTCGCTTGAAGTTATTGAGCCATCCGTGGCTTGCCTGGATAAAGATTAAAAATATATAAATGTTACAATGTAAAGCTAGTGTAAAGTGTAAAGAATTTGTTTTATGAACGTGAAGGTTAAAGGAAACATAAAACATTATATAATGATTTATTATTATACAGTAAAGAAAACACACAGTATCTGACAAATCAAAACCTTCTATAAGATATAACAGTTATAAAAAATATATTATTATCAAATAGAACTATTTTACATACCATGAACGTTGAATCCTCGTTTAATTTTTTTATTTAAAATCAACGCTTTTTCGCACAATAGTGGGCCGCTTATCGGTTCGTTAAGGCTTCTTTTTTGGCAAAACCACATATATTATGTAGCTTTTTCAAGTGTTTCATTTTTTGCAGACTTGAAAGTTTTTTGCTGCAGAATATGAGGACTCCGCAAGAGCTCCGACACACCAAACACCTGTGTTACGCTGATGATACACAAATTTATCTAACCTGTCTTCCTTCCGAAATAACAGAATCACTGCCAAGAGTGGCTCAAGATGTGAGAGTCATTGCAGACTTCGCAAATTCGCACGGCCTAACCTTAAACCTTGCAAAATCGAAATTAATAATTATGGGCAGTGGCAGGAATGTGAATTCTATTGATACCGCTAACCTGCCTATCATATCTGTAAATGGCGTTGCCCTGCCACTTGTTAATGAAGTACGAAATCTCGGCGTCATTTTCTCTTCAAATCTCTCCTGGAACAGACACATCCTTCATATTTCCAATAAAGTAAACTTTACTCTATTCCGTCTCAAACACAATATGCATTCACTCTCTCAAACCTCAGGAAAGCCCTTGTTGTTTCACTAATATTCCCTCTCTTAGACCACTGCTGCCTTGTTTATAATGACGTGACGGATGAGCAAAATCTCGTCCTCGAGCGCCTAATCAACAAATGTATTCGGTTCATTTTTAACGTCCGCAGGGACGAGCACATTTCTCCCTACAGAGAGCGTTTGGCGTTGCTTCGGGTTGCCTCTAGGCGCAAATACTCCACAGGCATTATGATATATAAATTATTACGCAATCAAGTACCTCACTACCTGCAACAGTTTTTCACTCTGGCTGCACCCCTACTGCGCCCCTCTCGAGCAACCATCCACCTTCTTTCCTCATCCCCCTTCATCGCACCTCAATCCTTCAAAAATCCTTCGCTCTATCCTCAATGTATTTCTGGCATTCTCTTCCCTCTGATATTACCTCTGCGACGTCTTTAATTTCCTTCAAACGTCACCTCTATAATTATTTACTGCAAAACTCAG
The DNA here is from genome assembly GCA_963564615.1 of Rhorus exstirpatorius. NCBI lineage: Eukaryota > Metazoa > Arthropoda > Insecta > Hymenoptera > Ichneumonidae > Rhorus > Rhorus exstirpatorius. The sequence continues at coordinate 15,850,889 of OY751314.1, read as the reverse complement.
CTTTAAACGTGAAGCATGATCTCCGTGCACGGCACTTTGAATAGCACAGTAAACATTAATCTTTATAAATATAATTATAATAATACGGACTGTGAAGCTCTAGCATGTAAGCTGTTAACTCGATCATCTATTCCAACGGTATTTTTGTTATTTTTGTTATTTCTGTTTACTCTTAATCCTATTTTTACTTTTTCATTGCTTATTTTTGAGTATACTTATATTTTATACTCTATTTTTATTTCTTCTATTTTGCTTATATAGCGTCTCTCGTAATCATGATCTGATTTTCAAATTTTATCTTTTATCTCTGTTTTCTTTTCTATATATCTTTCTTTTCTATATATGTTTTCTTTATTTGTTTACTTTATACATCTAAATTTTGTATGCTTTTCTTTTTTTGCCTAAGGTTGCATTACCACGGCATAATAAATGTATCATTCATTCATTCATTCTCTCTCTCTTTCTCTCTCTCTCTCTCTCTCTCTCTCTCTCTCTCTGTCTCTCGAGATGTGTGAAATCTCCATATTTTCCACTCAATGTGTGCTTATCTCTATCAACCCCCATGTCTCTGAATACACGTAACTGCCTTCATTTACGAGGGTTCGAACGCTGCTACTTCTTTCGATACACGTTTTTCACGAGGCATGAATATTAAATGTTACTATTTTTTCTTTGAAAAAAATAAAAACAACCGGGAATCGTTTGTTGATCACTCGTGTTTCCGTGACTTACTGCGAGTTCTTCTCGAGATGTTGATCGGATTGGGATGAGTGAGGGAGAGGGCAGGTGAACAAATAAAAAAGAGACACAATTTCGCGAGAAAGAAAAAGGTGCTTGCTTCGGCGTAAAAACCCTCACGGGCTAAGGGAAAAGCCGGAGCAAGTCAAATATTTATTGAATCAAAGCCAATTATTAAATTATAAATTATAAATATCATACATTGCTGTCTCGAGCGGGTGACTTAAGGAATAAAAATTGAATGATCATTCAAAGGGATTATCATAACTTGCTTACGAAATAAGGAACAATATTCATAAACGCCGCGACTTTCGACGCTTACGTAGAAGCGGGGTAACGGGAGCGTCGAAGGTAGCTCCAAGCCGTGCAAGCAGCGGTCCCGACGTCTCGGGGATCCACGCTGGTATGCTCGGGCAACAAAATCGTTGCCGCGCTGACGCTCGCCCTGAGGACAGGCACCCCGGATCACCGGAGGATGGACCGCGTCTTCGCCAACCAATCTTAACCACGCGCGAAGCTTAAAATTACGCAAAACGCAAGAAACCCGACGCGAAACGTTTTAAAGATATATAAGCTAACGCGGGGAAAAACAAATGACAATCGCGTCGTACGAATAGAAGGAGAAGCCTCACACGTCCTACCTATTCGGGTGCTCGATCTTAACTAACCCACGCTATCCCCCCACGATCCCACAAACAACGCGGACAGAAGCCAAGCGTGAGGCACGCGCATCCAAACAAACCCTAGCAACAAAAACAAGCGCATAGCAACCGCTGTCAAGTGGTCGAGAACCTCAACGCCGCGAGACCCATACGGCCCGCGAGATTCAAACGCGAACAACACGTATGAAAAAATGATTCCGAGAAATATTATTTAAATTTCGAAAAAATTTAAGAAAACTTTTTTGAAAGTAATTCGTTTCGTTCATTCGTATAGCTCGTTCGTATCACCCGTATCGTAATGATTTCGTCGTAATAATTCGCGTCGTAATAATTTTACATGGAAAAACTTTTTTCAAAGACAAAGATTTTGATAACAAATTAAAATAAATTGATTGGAAACTCGCTCTTGTCGTTCATTTGTACTGTTCGTTCGCTCATTTCGTTAATTCGTAAAATTTCAAAAAAAATGTTCGAGAAACAAAAATATTCTTGGAAACTTCATCATTCGTCATTCGTCATTCGTTAGTATTTCCAAAATTTGTATTGGAAACTCGCTCTCGTCGTTCGTTAGTATCACTCGTATCGTTACTTCCGTAATAATTCTACTTGGAAAAACTACTTGAAACAAAAAAGACTGAGAAAAAATAAATTTTTTCGGAAAAAGATTACGATAATAAATTTAATTGAAATTGATTGGAAACTCTCACTTTTCGTCGTTTGCTTAGTTCATCCGTATCTCTCGCTCGCATCGTTCATATTATTTGCTCGTATCGATCATGCTTTATTAATTTTTAGAAGAAATGTTTGAGAAACGAACAACTTTATTGGTAATTCGCTCTTGTCATTCGCGCGTATTGGCTTTTCGGGGCCACATCATTTTGACGAAAGTTCAATATGCCGAATCGTTATTTCGCCGAAAGTTATATTCACGAACGTAATTTTTACGAAACGTTAAATTAACGAATCGTTGTTTTGACGAAAATAAGATTTGCGAATGTCATATTTTCGAAAGGTTATTTCGCCGAATCGTCGTTCGAACGAAAGTCACATGAACGAAAGTCATTTTTACGAATCGTTTTTTCGCCGAACGTCATTTTTTCGAAATATCATTTTGGCGAATGTCATTTTACCGAATCGTCATTCTGCCGAAAATCGTTTTATCGAAATGTCATTTTGGCGAATGTCATTTTTCCGAACTGTCATTCTACCGAAAATTATTTTTTTCGAAACGCTATCCACCGACGAAGATCGACGAGTTGTTTTAACGATGAATAATCGTGAACAAAATCTCGAAGATAGTGAATATAAGATCGTCGATGGTTATACTTACCATATCAACAAGACTAAGCTTGATGGCAGAAAGTGAGTTCCCGTAAAAAATTATCATTTCTGCGAGGCTCAGTTATTCCTTCCCGTTAACCTCTTGAAATGCTGTTACTGTGAACCCTTATACCTATTCAGATACTTCAGATGCAAAGAAAGAACATCAAAAATGTGCAGGGCAACCGCATTACTAAACCGTCGTGGCGTGTTCACAACGACAAAGCGACACTGTCACGATCGCGATCAGCATGCCGAAGAGGAAGCGATGTTTCGAACTGCGTTAAAGAAGGGAGCGCAGACGCGGTTTGATTCATTGAAGGATATATACGATGCATTGAGATTGATGTACGAAACATACTCTAGGTTGTGATGCTTGCCCGCTCAAATTTCAACCACTTTCATTAAATTTTACCAATTAGTTATCTGAATGCCGCCCCGCGTTTACCATACATAAGTGTCGAGCCATCAATGCGCCGATGGAGGAGTGAAACTTTACCACGAACACCGAGCTCACTTGTCGAGTACGCAGCCGTTTTGCACGATGATGTGTGGCGAGGTCTGCTAACGTACAATGGTGGCGCGTTAGAGGCAAACATCCCAGTGAACACGTTTCATTACAGTAATATAACATGGAAGTTACATGTAATTGTCACAATGCAATAGCTGTGTGATGTAACTGCTACGTAACATGCGAATAATATGTTATATATTATTGGTAATATGCAGGCAATGTAAATGTTATATAACGTTGTTGCATTACAGTTTTATAACTCACATTTATAACGTTTACAGAACAGGCTTATAACACTTTTGATATAACATTCGTAATGTGCAGGTTATGTGAACGTTACAAAGTGTTGTTCCGTTACAGTTGTATAACTAACATTTGTAACATTGACATAACGTACTTGTAACGACATTTATATAACATTCGTTATAAGCATATGATGTGAAGGTTACAACGCGTTTTAGCGTTACAGCTGTATAACTAAGATTTGTAACGTTTACGCAACATGTTTGTAACATTTTTTATATAACATTCGTAACGTGCAGGTTATGTGAACGTTATAATGCGTTGTAGCATTATATCTGTATATAACTGACATTCATTATATCAACATGTAACGAATGAAAAAATCAAAAGCATTTTGAACCCTTTTCAAATTTTCATTTCTAAAGCAGTATAATGTACATACATTTCAAATGTTAAATATATTGTTTAATGTGTATGTATAATCATAATATGATTATTTATGTCCTGATATAAAATAACATATGTATATAATATTATGGCATTTTTAGAACTTTTGTTCCACCATATTGGATTTGCCACATTCAATTTTGTAATTTCTTCCAAAACCGATATGGTTATACTAAATAAAGGGTGGAAGACGGGACACCACCATCCCTTGAGTAGCTCCCAACATACAACTGATCACGAATTCTCCGGCGTGTCAAATCCATTATATGAATCGTCAGAGTTCATAAACAGTCGATAGCGTAGTGGGTAGCGTGTTAGGTAGATAGGTAGGATAGATACGAAGGTCGCAGGTTCGAATCCCCGTCGCACAGTGGGGAATTTTCACGAATTCCTGGCCAAAAATAAAAAAAAAAAATTTTCCATACAGGTATAACGGTCACGGGTATTTGTAGAGAACTAATTTCTGCGTAATTTCCCGTTTGACCCAACCTTTTACCTCTCATAGATGCTTAGATATTTCAGTTCAAAGTCGACCTTTGTTGGTGACAGTCGCGAGCGTCGACCGTGCTGTGTTTTGTAGCGCAACTTTGAACGTTTGTATACGGATAGTGGGAAGTGATAATTGATTCAAACAAAATGGATATTCTTCCTCAAGGTATGTAGAACATTTTGCCTATTTTACAATTAAAAAATATTTTTTTTGTCCATGTTTTCGTAGTCTAACGAGAATCCCGAAAAGTGCCTTCGTTCGAAAGTAAATATTGACTTTGCATAGACGTTTAGTATAGAATCCCGCGGAATCCCGCCTTCATTTTTTTTTTAAATAAAGCTTAGAATATTAGCTTTCGAATGCCGCCTCACCGAGAGTGCGCAAAGGTGCGCGGCCTGGTCCAGAGCAATTTTAGTGCGCGTCCGCGTCATCCGATAAGTCAACCGCGCGCCGCGTGACGTGCCAGGTACTCGGTCAGCCGAACTGGGCTTACCTGGAACTGCAGCTGCGGGTCGACCGGTCGACCCTGACAATAGATTCGAAATATAAATATATATATATACATACATATGTATATATATATATATATATATATACACGGAGAAACTTTTTCGCGCACTGCCGTCGCAGTCTCTATTTCAAGCGGTACGGCTGCACGCTCAGAAGCCCGAGCGCGCCACCATCGCAGTTTTAGAGCTGCAGCGTCTCAAGACCTACAGCGTGCGGCGATCGCAGGTTCTGCGCGCTGGGTGATCGCAGAGAGTGAGAGCGCGTGCTTCCATGATACAGTATATGAGCTCTGAGCGTGCTGTCATCGCAAGAGAGTTAGACCAAACGTCTGCATGCCGAGCGTATTAATTTTTGCATGAATATATGCACGGATAAATAATGTTTTTTTAGCTTATCTATCTTTTTAGGTTAATAAGCTTATATAGAAGTATGAAACTAATTATTTTTAACTTTATTCTATCACCTCAAAAGAAACTGGATTGCAATGAAACCATGTTAATAGTGGGCAGTATTTTAAATACAAAAATACCTATATATGGGACATTCCACGTCAACTCAGCCACCGCGTTTTTTTCATTGTCTCGAAAAAATTATTCAGTATGGGCATTTCAAAGTACAATATATACATGAAATTTTACCAAAATTTCGTCCCCCCACTATTGTTGGTTCTCGAGATAATGATTAATAAATTCTCAATTTTGTGAAAATCATAACTTTGTAACGGCTGATCGGATTTTAACGACTAAAAAACGAATCTTTTTTATTTTTTTTGCCCTTTTTGAAAAAAAATATGCCGTCATTGGAGAAAAGTTCATTAGACAGTTTTCGGGGAAATTTTTCGATTTTTTTTTTTCCACGAAAGGGCCAATCGGAATTCTACTCAGTATTTTTTTTTTCTGATAGAGGGAGGCGATACACAACTCCGCAAAATTTTTTCAAAATGGAACAAGGCATCAGTGACGAGGAAAAAATTGTTTTTTGTTAATTTACCCCGAAAACTGTCTAATGAGCTTTTATCCGATGATGACATATTTTTTTTCGAAAAGGGCAAAAAAAATAAAAAAGATTCTTTTTTTAATCGTTTAAATCCGATCAGTAGTTACGAAGTTATGATTTTTACAAAATTGAGACTTCATCAATCATTATCTCGAGAACCAACAATAGTGGGGGGATGAAATTTTGGTAAAATGTCGTGGATATATTGTCCTTTGAAATGCCCATACTGAATCATTTTTTCGAGACAATAAAAAAACGGGGTGGCTGAGTTGACGTGGAATGCGAGATATATATAACCTGTAAAAGAGATTTAAAAAAGGTTGAAATAAATAATGAGGCATAGTTTCCAAATTAATAATGTGATTTATTTTTCTATAATACGCAATGGTGTATTTAAACAGTTTCATAGAGCGCAATGTGGAATAATGCACAGAAAACGGTCAAACATTATGGTGTATATTTCGTGCACGCGTATTATAACTCGCATCGGTTATTGATATACATAGGATCGACGCTATGCTGCGCAGTGACGCTGCATGTACTGTGCACGCGCGAGCCGAGACGCCGACGCTCCCGCATAAACAGGGCCCTGCCTTACCATACCCGTGAGATGGCTCTGTTCGCACTGTGCGAAGCCCGAGCTCTCGTGCTGCGAGCTGGGTGCGCGCACAAAGCTGAGATTGTAGTCGTCCCACTTTTTCGACTACGGCGCTCGCATGTGCGACGGCAGGGCTCGAAAAAGTTTCTCCGTGTATACATACTTTGTAAGAATCGTCGTGAAAAATGCTGATACCTGATTTAGTTTACGTGGAATTTGTTTTCCAGAGGGAAAGGAATTTATTAGAAATTTAGTATTGTATTCGGAACGCCAACTCCACATTTTAATGAAGTATGACCAAATGCATAAAGGCGTATGTCTAATCCTCATTCGTAATACAATGCAATTTATGATTAATACTAAGTACAATTTCTTTTCAGGTTCAGGTGCTTCGCTTGTCTCATTCAAACGAAAGGAAATATTTTTAATTCTGAAAAAATATTTAACGTCAGAATATAATGAGCAAGTAGAATTATTGGAACGGGAATTATCGGAGAAGAGTCAATGCGTGATTAAAATCCACCAAGATGCCAGGCAGAATTTGTCCAAGTTAATTCATAAGATACGCATAAAATGGCAAGAGTCAGGAAGGAAGGAGACCAATTTTCTTCATAAGAATCAAGAGTGGCTGGAGATGGATATTGCCTTTCCTGCTGATTCGAAACCGAGTGACGCCAGCACACGTGGTCGTCCCTCAGTGGACTTTGCTGCATCAAGTGAGCGATCGAAACGACGAAGAACAGAAGAGTTGCGGCAAAATCATACCCCTGAGGAGTTGTGCTATGCAGCGCAAATGAGTCTCCGCTCTTCCGGAGACGTAAATTCGTCAAAAACGGTCAAGGACATTGCAGTTGAAACGCACGCACCTGCACCAACATCGTCAAAGGCAGTGCAAAATACACTATCAACAGATGAAGCTCTTTCGGTTATGGTCGAAGCCAAACTCACCAGACATCAATATAATATTGTAAGAGCATCGCTGAAAGGTATCAACTGTCCGGCATATCCAAATTACGAAGCAGTTAGAGAGGCCAAAGCATTATGTTATCCACCGCGGTCTAGTATAACTATTACTGAAAATTGTGCCGATATTAAATTACAAGACTTACTGGACCACACATGCAAGCGTCTTCTTCTTAGTCAGAGAGAAGTTGTGAAATCAGTGCATATGGAAAACTTGGCAAATGCGGAATTAATCTGTAGATGGGGGTGTGACGGAAGTTCTGGCCAAGGTGTATACAAACAGAAATTTGAGGATGACAGTAATTCCGACGCAAATATATTCCTAACGTCCCTTGTCCCGTTACAACTCGCATTTTTTGAGAGTGAATCTATGGACTCCGGTTGTAAACTTTTATGGAAAAATCCGAGGCCATCATCGCCTCGCTATTGCCGGCCTATAAGAATGCAATTTCTACATGAAAGTACGGAATCTACGAAGAATGAAACAGCGTATATTGAAGAACAAATCTCATCATTAAAACCATTGAAAATTGGAGTTGATGGCAGAGAAGTAACAGTTAGGTATAAAATGCTGTTTACTATGATAGATGGGAAAGTCTGCAATGCTGTTACATCTACGAAATCCGCACAAAGATGCTATTTATGTCAAGCTACTTCAAAAGAATTTAACGATCTTGATGCAATCCTGAAAAAAGAAGTGAATGAAGATAACTTGAAATTTGGAATGTCCACGTTACACGCATGGATCCGTTTTTTTGAGTCCCTCTTGCATCTATCTTACAAACTCGATTTGAAAAAATGGCAGGCACGATCCGAAAATGAAAAAAAGATGGTTAGCGATCGAAAAGCACAGATACAAAAATCTTTGAAATCTGAATTGGGGTTGATAGTGGATCGTCCAAAGCCTGGGTATGGGAGCACCAACGATGGCAATACAGCACGGCGATTTTTTGAAAACCACGAAATAACAGCAATGATAACTGGCTTGAACGAAGAACTTATAAAAAGATTTCACGTCATTTTACAAGTTATCTCGAGTGGGTACGATATCAACGTGGAAAACTTCAAAGAATACGCGTTGGAAACTGCGCAACTGTACGTGCGCGATTATCCATGGTATTATATGCCAACAACCGTGCACAAAATATTGATCCATGGAAATTTGATAATAGCTTCGGCTATTTTACCCATCGGACAATTGTCAGAGGAGGCTCAAGAAGCGCGAAACAAAGACGTGAAAAAATTTCGAGACGGATTTTCTCGTAAATCATCACGCGAGAATACTATGCAGGATGTTTTGAATTGGCTACTAGTGTCATCTGATCCATTCATAACAAACCTAAGGAAACTGCCTCAAAAAAAGTCACAGCAATTGTCTGCAGAGGCTATGAGGCTACTTGCTGAGCCGAATATGGATTGAATATGGATTGGAATAAGGATTAGGATTGAGATACTCTTTGTATTTTTCAATAATAAAAACTTTGTTTACCGTATTACGAGATAACAATTATTTTCCGTACATTCCCGAACCTACTGTATAATCTATTATTGTAGCCACTCGACAAACATAGTTCAGGCTCTGTGTTTTATTTTTCGAAATTTTGATGTATTCGCAATCAGGGAACCCGAAAACATCGGGAAAATAGATTTTTCATCGGATTTATTAAAGAATTTTGGTTCGAACCAGCCATATTTGAGTCGCCATTTTGTTTTTTGAAATTTTGATTTTGGATTCGAAATCAGGGACCCCGAAAACATGGGGAAAGTAAATTTTCCGCTGGATTTATTGAAGAATTTTGGTTCGAACCAGCCGTATCTGAGCCGCCATTTTGTTTTTTGAAATTTTGATTTTGGATTCGAAATCAGGGACCCCGAAAACATGGGGAAAGTAAATTTTCCGCTGGATTTATTGAAGAATTTTGGTTCAAACCAGCCGTATCTGAGCCGCCATTTTGTTTTTTGAAATTTTGATTTTGGATTCGAAATCAGGGACCCCGAAAACATTGGGAAAGTAGATTTTTCGTTGGATTTTTTGAAGAATTTTGGTTCGAACCAGCCGTATCTGAGCCGCCATTTTGTTTTTTGAAATTTTGATTTTGGATTCGAAATTAGGGACCCCGAAAACATTGGGAAAGTAGATTTTCCGTTGGATTTTTTGAAGAATTTTGGTTCGAACCAGCCGTATCTGAGCCGCCATTTTGTTTTTTGAAATTTTGATTTCGGATTCGTAATCAGCGACCCCGAAAACATAAGTATACCAAATTTGGTGAAGTTCCGATCATCCCCTGATTTATGGCCAGGAATTCGTGAAAATTCCCCACTGTGCGTCGAGGAGAATAAAATCCTATCGAGAAATCCGTGCAGGATTCTTTTTTTTCCAATGTAACTCTTCTATAACCTATAAAACTGACAAAATAAGATGATGAAATAAAAAGATTATTTAATAATAATCTTTTATTTCATCATATTATTTTAGAATATTGCATTTATATAACTTTTATGAATTTTGTTACATTACCTTGCAACATAACTATTACATACCGGGTATATAATACATTATATAACATGTTATATTGCTGAGTCAGAAATGGCAAGTTACATGCAATTTTCATGTAACATCCAGGTAATATTACTTGTAATATTCGGTTATTTTGCCGTTACATTGCTGCAATATTACTGTGTTTACTGGGATCGTACAAACACCCGATGGTTCAACGTCGCTTGTACTCGCAAACCGAGAATTCATATCTCATCTCTCGCTCAATTCTCACGTGTTCTTCGATGCCACGTTTAAAACGGTTCCCCGACAGATTGGAGGCTACCAATTATTCATAGGCATGGCCTTACAATTTAATCATGTTAGTATGAATAGGGTGAATGAAAATGGAGTAGAAGTCGTTAAATTTTAGCATTCATTCGGAAATCACGTTACATATTATATGCCTTTCGAGAACATTTTTTTTTTAAATGTCATCAATTATGTCCCACTTAAAAAGTTGAGGCTACTATATTTATTCTTGGTATTTTTATTATACGTAGAATCGTATGCATCATTTGGAGAGAAAATCGTTTCAAATGCTTTCTATTTCTGGATGTGTTAACAGAACAGAAACAAATTTCATTTATCGCAGGCCCTTCTATTTGTGTTTGCGATTATGAGCCGAAAAACGCGAGTGGCCTATCGAGACATATTCAATTTTATTAAAACAGAACTGGCTCCTGGACTTAGACCTACGGCAATAATGACTGACTTCGCTGGTATTGTTTGTGTCACAATAATTTTACTTAAAAAAGCTTCGAAAATATGTTTGAGAAACGAAACTTTCATTACAAACGCCTCTCATCGTTCGTTCCTTCCTTCGTACGTTCGTTCGTTCGTTCGTTCGTTCGTTCGTTTTTTCGTTCATTTATATCGCTCGTGTCGTAATAATTTTACTTGAAAAACTTTTTCGGAAAATTTTTTTGAAAACTGTTTGGGAAACGAAATTGTTATTGGAAAACCACGCCGTCATTCGTATTGCTGGCTCGTATCACTCGTATCGTTCGTGTTGTAATAGTTTTAGTGGAAGAACTTTTTTTCGAAGAAAATCATTTTAATAAAAATTAAATAAAATTGATTGGAATCTCGCTATTGTCGTTCGTTCGTACCGTTCGCTCATTAATTTCGTTCCTTCGTTAAATTTCGAAAAAATATTTGAGAAACACGAGTATTATTGGAAACTTGCTCTTGTCGCTCGTTAGTACTGTTCGTATCAATCGTGTCGTAATAATTCTAAAGACAAAACTAAGGGCTTCTTTTTTGTGCTTCTAGAACAACAAAAATTTGTAAAGACTGCAAAGTCCATGTATGTTCCTCATGTTTCTCACTTTCACACAAATAAATTATAACAATAATCATAAAAAAATATTGAAAAAAAAATTTATATAAAAAAAAAAAATTTTTTAATTAAAAAAAAATTTTTTAAATAAAAAAAAAAGAGGCCCTCAGTTTTGTCGTTTACCTCCACGTGTTAGGGCTGGGCAACGTGAATTCACGGCAAAAAAACGATGTATTCAGAACTAATGATCGTAAAAACTCCTACATTATAATTTTTATAACATAAGAACGGTTTTGTCATCGATTTGAATCTGTAATCTCAAATTTGATAAAAACGAGTAGCAAATTCATCATTAACAACCCAAAAAAAACCAAGTACCATTTTTCATGGAATTTGAACAATTTTGAAAAATTTCGGCAGCCATATTGGATCCACCATTTTGAATTTTAAAAAACTAATAGCAGATTTATAATTAGCGACCCGAAAACCCCCGTATACCAATTTTCATAACATTTGAACAATTTTGAAAAATTTCGGCAGCCATATTGCATCCGCTATTTTGAATTTTGAAAAACTAATAGCAGATTTATAATTAGCGACCCCGAAAACCCCCGTATACCAATTTTCATAACATTTGAACAATTTTGAAAAATTTTGGCAGCCATATTAGATCCGCCATTTTGAATTTTGAAAAATTAATAGCAGATTTATAATTAGCGACCCCGAAAACCCTCGTATACCAATTTTCATAACATTTGAACAATTTTGAAAAATTTCGGCAGCCATATTGGATCCGCCATTTCGAATTTTGAAAAATTAATAGCAGATTTATAATTAGCGACCCCGAAAACCCCCGTATACCAATTTTCATAACATTTGAACAATTTTGAAAAATTTCGGCAGCCATATTGGATCCACCATTTGAATTTTGAAAAATTAATAGCAGATTGATTATCAGCGACTCAAAAAACCCCCAAAAATTAATTTTCGCGATCAACCATCATGAACAAGTTGTTTTATTCAAAAATACTAGAATAAGCAAAAAATTTTTACCTTTAGGCCACCATATTGGGTGCCGCCATGTTGAATTTGGAAAAACCCTGTAGTGCATTTTAAAGGTTAGGGTCTATGGACGCAAAAATTTGCGTAACCTTTAAAATCCTAAACCAATTTCAATCCGAAAGTGCTCGATAAAGCCAAAAAATTTTTCGAAATTTCGTGTTTTTTGTTCAATAAACAATTATAACTTTTTTAATAGGTATTTTTTCAAAATTCTGACTGGATAGATCGAAAGTTCAGACAATTTTACATCGGAAATAACTCATCTCGATTTTCTGTCGGACTGATTTCATATTGAATAAAGCCACTGAATACAGACAAAAAAAAACGTCCATTTGGTCCTTAATGGGTTAACGCTCAAATGCACTGTGAAGATACCCCTATGTTCGGGATCATAATAATCATAGAAAAAGTTTCGAAAATTATCTATTAATGACATATCTTTATGTTTTCGAGGTCGCTCTTTCGAATGGTGCAGTCAGAATTTTCGAAAAAGATTGTTTAACTATTGTTTTTTAACAAAAATCGTAAAAAAATTCAGATTTTTTCGAAGACATTTTTTTTTAAATTACGATTTAAATAGTGTTATCGGCATTTTCATAACTGCAGAGTCATAACAAACGTGCACTCGAGAGTTGTACTTAAAGGATCACCAATAAGAATATTTTGATTTGACCTTTTCCAATGTCAAAATGACCCAAAATGGCTAAATTTGTATGGTCAAATGTCACTTCTCAGACTCGTTTCAGGATACAATATATAAATGCATAATTCTGGAAAATCAGTGATGATACAAAGATTTTTGGAATCGCTGATCACGATCCCGATATCAGAATCACGAAATTCAAGATAGCGGATCCAATATGGCGCCCATTTAGAATGAAAACCACGACTTTCTGCTTATTTTGGAGAATCAGCGGCGATGTAAGGGTTTTCGGGGTTGCTGATCACTATCCTGATGTCAATACACTAGGACCTCGATTTAATAGACAGTCCCCACCATGTCGCATTTATCGATCGGTTTTTCGCATGGTAGGAGATGGTGGGGGACGCTTAAAGTCGCCCCGATCAGGCCCGTAGCACGGAATGCCGATGCGCAGATACAGCATGGGCAGGCATACGCTACCTCGATTTAACAAGGTGCGATGTGGAGCCGGTCCCGCCACTGGCCTTTAAATCGAGGTCCTAGTGTATTATAAAATTCAAGATGGCGTATCCAATGAGGTGCCCTTTTAGAACGAAAACCACGACCTTCTGCTTATTTTCGAAAATCAGCGGCGATGTAAGGGTTGTTGGGGTCGCTGATCATTATCCCGATGTCAATATTATGAAATTCAAGATGGCGGACACAATATATTGCTTGTTAAAAGCCAAATCGATTATTTGTCACCCTCAGCCTTAGGAAATTGCTCGATTCACTCCCAAGTTGCCCAATTCACATCGCGTGGGAGTGGGTGATCATGAGAAACTCTTTTTTCTCCTTCCTTTAATTTTTTCTTTTTGTTCATTTTTTTTTATTTTAAAAAAAATTTAATTTTTTTTCTTTTTGTCAAAAAAAATAAGAAAAAAAGAAAAAAACTTAAAAAAAAGAGTTCTCAAGATCACCCACCTCCACGCGGTGAGAATTGGGAAACTTGGGAGAGAATCGAGCAATTTCCTAAGACTGAGGGTGACGAATAATCGATTTGTCTTTTAAAACCGCCATATTGTGTCCGCCATATTGAATTTCATAATATTGACATCAGGACAGTTATCAGCGACCCCGAAAACCCTTACACCACCGCTGATTTTCCAAGTTTTCATTCTAAATGGGCGCCATATTGGATCCACCACCTTGAATTTTGTGATTCAGACACCGGGATCGTGATCATCGACCCCAAAAAACTTTGATTCATCAGTGGTTTTCCTAAATTATACATTTCAATATTGTATCCTGAAACGAGTCTGAGAAGTGAAACTTGACTACAAATTTAGACATTTTGGGTCATATTGACATTGGAAAAGGTCAAATCAAAATATTCTCATTGGTGATCCATTATGTACAACTCTCGGGTGCACGTTTGTCATGACTCTGCAGTTATGAAAATGCCGATAACACTATTTCAAAAGTGATTTTAAAAAATTTTCTTCGAAAAAATCTGCATTTTTTTACGGTTTTTGTTAAAAAACAATAGTTAAAGAATTTTTTTCGAAAATTCTGACTGCACCATTCAAAAGAGCGACCTCGAAAACATAAAGATATGTCATTACGAGATAATTTTGCATACTTTTTCTATGACTATCATGATCCCGAACATGGGGGTATCTTCACAGTGGATTTGAGCGTTAAAGGGTTAACACCCTCAGAGCGCTCGAAGTTAGCAATATATTGATCTTTTGCAGCCTCATCCTGCAAACAATTTTCCGGCCAACCACTAGCTTCCTGCTTAATTTTGAGAAATCTGTTGATGTATTCTGCAAAAAGGCCGCCATTGCGAGTGCTACGCTCGAACTGCGTGATCTCGTATTGCCAAATTTCTATCACGCGCATCACTCTATACCCACACAAAACAGCATTGTGTATCTCGTCGACGACCCATGTCCCTTCAAAAGTACGATCCGCAGGGTTTTCATGCGTACACTCTTCCTGGCTCATAATTTCGCAACAGCTACGGCAGAGGGCGAATAGCAGGCGACGATGCATCCGTACAGGTAGTACGCACAGTGGGGAATTTTCACGAATTCCTGGCCATAAATCAGGGGATGATCGGAACTTCACCAAATTTGGTATACTTATGTTTTCGGGGTCGCTGATTACGAATCCGAAATCAAAATTTCAAAAAACAAAATGGCGGCTCAGATACGGCTGGTTCGAACCAAAATTCTTCAAAAAATCCAACGGAAAATCTACTTTCCCAATGTTTTCGGGGTCCCTAATTTCGAATCCAAAATCAAAATTTCAAAAAACAAAATGGCGGCTCAGATACGGCTGGTTCGAACCAAAATTCTTCAAAAAATCCAACGAGAAATCTACTTTCCCAATGTTTTCGGGGTCCCTGATTTCGAATCCAAAATCAAAATTTCAAAAAACAAAATGGCGGCTCAGATACGGCTGGTTTGAACCAAAATTCTTCAATAAATCCAGCGGAAAATTTACTTTCCCCATGTTTTCGGGGTCCCTGATTTCGAATCCAAAATCAAAATTTCAAAAAACAAAATGGCGGCTCAGATACGGCTGGTTCGAACCAAAATTCTTCAATAAATCCAGCGGAAAATTTACTTTCCCCATGTTTTCGGGGTCCCTGATTTCGAATCCAAAATCAAAATTTCAAAAAACAAAATGGCGACTCAAATATGGCTGGTTCGAACCAAAATTCTTTAATAAATCCGATGAAAAATCTATTTTCCCGATGTTTTCGGGTTCCCTGATTGCGAATACATCAAAATTTCGAAAAATAAAACACAGAGCCTGAACTATGTTTGTCGAGTGGCTACAATAATAGATTATACAGTAGGTTCGGGAATGTACGGAAAATAATTGTTATCTCGTAATACGGTAAACAAAGTTTTTATTATTGAAAAATACAAAGAGTATCTCAATCCTAATCCTTATTCCAATCCATATTCAATCCATATTCGGCTCAGCAAGTAGCCTCATAGCCTCTGCAGACAATTGCTGTGACTTTTTTTGAGGCAGTTTCCTTAGGTTTGTTATGAATGGATCAGATGACACTAGTAGCGAAGCACCTGAACCTGAAAAGAAATTGTACTTAGTATTAATCATAAATTGCATTGTATTACGAATGAGGATTAGACATACGCCTTTATGCATTTGGTCATACTTCATTAAAATGTGGAGTTGGCGTTCCGAATACAATACTAAATTTCTAATAAATTCCTTTCCCTCTGGAAAACAAATTCCACGTAAACTAAATCAGGTATCAGCATTTTTCACGACGATTCTTACAAAGTATGTATATATCGTTCTATATTATATAAATATATCGCCGCCGCCGCCGTCGCCGCCGCCGCCGCCGCCGCCGCCGTGTCAAGAATGTATGGGGCATTCCGTCTAAAATCGACCTTTCTAAAAGCCTCATATATAGGGCAATCCGTCTAAAATCGACCTATCTGAAACCCCAATATATGGGAAATTCCGTCTAAAATCGACCATCTAAAAGCCTGATATATGGGGCATTCCATCTAAAATCGTCCTTTATAAAAGCCTGATATATAGGGCATTCCGTCTAAAATCAACCTTTCTAAAAGCCTGATATATAGGGAATTCCGTCTAAATCGACCTATCTAAAAGCCTGATAATTCTGCCTGGTGATTCTGTCTCAACTTGATATATCGATATGAATCGATATATCGATATAAATCGATATATCGATATGAATCGATATATCTTCCGTCTAAAATCGACCTTTCTAAAAACCTGATATATAGAGAATTCCGTCTCAACTTTACCTCCCTAAAAGCCTGATATGGGGAATTCCGTCTCAACTCGACCTCTCTAAAAGCCTGATATATGGGGAATTCCATCTCAAATCGACCGTGATATATGGGTAATTTCGTCTCAATTCGACTTATCTAAATACCTAATATATGGGGAATTCCGTCTCAACTTGACCGATTTAAAAACCGGATATATCGGGAATTCCGTTTCAACTCGACCTATCTGAAAGTCTGATATAATAGGAATTCCATCTCATTTCATGTATATACATATGTTATGTATATACTAGGGTGTTTAAAAAAAAAATTTCGATTTTCCAACGGGCCACACCTAAAATAGTTAGTTTAGGTAGAAAAAAAATGGATGTCAAAAGATGAGAATTTTAGGTTAAGTGGAAGATTCGCCGCAATTGAGTTAAAAATTTTTTTTTTCATTTTTATCGAATTTATAATGAAAATTTTTTGATTTTCCAATGGGCCACACCTGAAATAATTAGTTTGAGTATAAAAAAAATTTATGCCAAAGTATAAGATATTTAGGTTGAGTGGAAGATTCGCCCCGCATTTGAGTTGAAATTTTTTTTTTTTCATCGAATTTATAATGAACATTTTTCGATTTTCCAACGGGCCACACCTGAAATAGATAGTTTAGATAGAAAAAAAATGTATGCCAAAAGATGAGAATTTTAGGTTGAGTGGAAGATTCGCCGCATTTGAGTTAAAATTTTTTTTTTTCTTATTCATAGAATTTATAATGAAATTTTTTTGATTTTCCAACGGACCACACCTGAAATAATTAGTTTGGGTAGAAAAAAAATTTATGTCAAAAGATGAGAATTTTAGGTTGAGTGGAAGATTCGCCGCAATTGAGTTAAAAAATTTTTTTTTTCTTTACATCGAATTTATATTGAAAAATTTTCGATTTTCCAACGGGCCACACCTGAAATAGTTAGTTGAGGTAGAAAAAAAGTGTATGCCAAAAGATGAGAATTTTAGGTTGAGTGGAAGATTCGCCGCATTTGTGTTAAAATTTTTTTTTTCACTTTTCATCGAATTTATAATGAAAATTTTTTGATTTTCCAACGGGCCACACCTGAAATAATTAGTTTGGGTGGAAAAAAATTTATGTCGAAATATTAAAATTTTAGGTTGAGTGGAAGATTCGCCCCGCATTTGAGTTAAAATTTTTTTTTTTGGTTTTTATCGAATTTATAATTAAAATTTTTTGATTTTCCAACGGGCCACACCTGAAATAATTAGTTTGGGGAGAAAAAAAATTTATGTCAAAAGATGAGAATTTTAGGTTGAGTGGAAGATTCGCCGCATTTGAGTTAAAAATTTTTTTTTTTTCTTTTCATCGAATTTATAATGAAAATTTTTCGGGGCACACCTGAAATAGTTGGTTTAGGTCAAAAAAAATTTTATGCAAACAGATGAGAATTAGGTTGAGTGGAAGATTTGCCGCATTTGAGTTGAACATTTTTTTTTTCTTTTCATCGAATTTATAATGAAAATTTTTTGATTTACCAACGGGCCACACCTGAAATAATTAGTTTAGGTAGAAAAAAATGTATGTCAAAAGATGAGAATTTCAGGTTGAGTGGAAGATTCGCCTCATTTGAATTAAAATTTTTTTTTACTTTTTATCGCATTTGTAATGAAATAGTAATTTTACCATAAATTATTCATCATAAATTCGATAAAAGGAAAAAAAAAATTTTATTCAAATGCGGCGAATCTTCACTCAACCTGAAACAGAATCGTGTCAAGAATCGATAATTTGATATATCGATACCTCGAATCATGTCACGAAACGATAAGTTGATATATCGATATACCGAATTGTGTCTAGAATTGATGAATTGATATATCGATGTATCGAATCGAGTATAAATATAACGAAATGTGTCACAAATCGATATTTCGATATATCGAACCGTGTCAAGAATTGATATATCGATATATTGAACGGAGTCAGAAATCGATATACCTATATATTGAA
This sequence comes from Rhorus exstirpatorius, assembly GCA_963564615.1. Lineage (NCBI taxonomy): Eukaryota > Metazoa > Arthropoda > Insecta > Hymenoptera > Ichneumonidae > Rhorus > Rhorus exstirpatorius. The sequence goes on along the minus strand of OY751314.1, from coordinate 15,832,092 downwards.
CCGTTTCAGTAATCAATATATCAGTATATCGATATTTCAATAAAAGCCAAACTCAACCCAAACTCATATCCGAAAACCAATTAACACAAATATAAACAATTTTTTTTCAAAACATGTTTCCAGAATGTTTTTCTTTAACAACTAACACAAACACAAGATGGGGGGTTGGCGCGCGAAGCGCGCAGGGGGGCGAAGCCCCCCTAGTATATATATATATACATATGTATGTATATATATATATTTATATTTCGAATCTATTGTCAGGGTCGACCGGTCGACCCGCAGCTGCAGTTCCAGGTAAGCCCAGTTCGGCTGACCGAGTACCTGGCACGTCACGCGGCGCGCGGTTGACTTATCGGATGACGCGGACGCGCACTAAAATTGCTCTGGACCAGGCCGCGCACCTTTGCGCACTCTCGGTGAGGCGGCATTCGAAAGCTAATATTCTAAGCTTTATTTAAAAAAAAAAATGAAGGCGGGATTCCGCGGGATTCTATACTAAACGTCTATGCAAAGTCAATATTTACTTTCGAACGAAGGCACTTTTCGGGATTCTCGTTAGACTACGAAAACATGGACAAAAAAAATATTTTTTAATTGTAAAATAGGCAAAATGTTCTACATACCTTGAGGAAGAATATCCATTTTGTTTGAATCAATTATCACTTCCCACTATCCGTATACAAACGTTCAAAGTTGCGCTACAAAACACAGCACGGTCGACGCTCGCGACTGTCACCAACAAAGGTCGACTTTGAACTGAAATATCTAAGCATCTATGAGAGGTAAAAGGTTGGGTCAAACGGGAAATTACGCAGAAATTAGTTCTCTACAAATACCCGTGACCGTTATACCTGTATGGAAAAATTTTTTTTTTTATTTTTGGCCAGGAATTCGTGAAAATTCCCCACTGTGGTACGGGGTGATAAAGGTTGCGCGGTGGTAATACAACGCACTTGACGAGCCCCTCGACGCGCGAAAAATCGGTATTATCAGCACCCGTCAGCTCCATACAATCGTCGCCTACATAAACTTCCGGATGGCCGATAGGATATTTACCGAACTTGCAGATATACGGGTATCATGAGCAAACATCGACGTAACGTATCTCCTCTGCATCTTTCGCATCGTCCAGCGTAACCATATTTTCGGTACGCCCACCGAAAAACGCATCACGTGGGTTCAGTGGTTCTATCAGGCTAGAGGCTAGAGGATGGTCACGCACGAGAGCTGCCATTTCAGAATTTTCCTTTCACATTTGATCATACGCGTATTCCCAAATTAATGTCAATACATAACCACCCGTTCGGATTCTATCGGAAATAGCGATGATTCAAAATCGTAAAAAATGAAAACGATTTTAGGCGAAGCATTTGGGTTGCCTCGGATTGGCTTCATGAAACACTGGTGACTATATAGTTGGTCAGATTTACATGTTTTGCAGAAACCTACTCCACATGTATGTTTCTTTTTTTCTAGCGGCTTGATCGTTCTGAAGCATCTATGGCAGCGTTTACGGGAATCACAAATACCTGCAGATCTATGCTTCTGCAAAAATTCTTCGCCGAAAAAATAGCTATTGCACATTTCACATTTAATTGTGCTGAGGGAGGTATTGCATGGAGGTGTTCCGTGACACCTAGGACATTTTTTGGAACATCTGTGACCGTATTTACGGTGGTACCGTGCGTTGCAAGGCGCGCAAAATCTCTTGCTGCAAACAGCCACTCGCAGATTTAAAATAGGTTGAAAGTGGTGCGATCGCTCGTAAAATAAAATATACAAAGTGTGCTTAATTGAACCAAAAGTATCTATGATTTTTTGCGTACCACCGAACAACGGCAACTCTCCGCGTCCCAGAGTTAAAAACTCGAAAGCAATAATTGCAATACCTTCCCGGGCCATATGATCTTGATAACGTGCAATTTCATTACACCGCACCAGCGTGTTGGTATACAAATGTATGCAGTTCTTGTGAGCTCGAGCGCTGATTCTCTTTGTAGAATGCCGAGGGCTTGTCTCATACGTTGCCAGCGAGTGTGCAGCTCTCCCGTTCGAATTTCTCCCTGTTCGGCATAAGCTCGAAACAAGCTAGCCTCACACGAAACGATCGCTACCCTCACACGAGCTTGTGACGTGCGTGAGGCGATCGCGAAATGCTCCCTAAAACCACTTTAATACGCTGACGTTCTGGGTGTGGCTGCTTGATGCGCATTGTCGTTTCACGGCCGCGAAGTTTGAACCGCTTAAAATAACGCATATAATCTTCCCATCTTCCACGATGCCTAATCGCGCTCCCGGTGGCTGCACATCGCCATACGCAGCGCTCCTCGAGACGTTACGCCATCTATTACCACCGCCGCTTTGCACACCTGCAAAATTTTTTCGTGTGAGTGAAAAATAATTAATGTGGAGAAAAATTTTAAACATCTGTATTCAGAAGTACCTCGTATGAGGTAAATCTACAAGGGCCCTTCATTATCATATCATCAACTTCGAACTCTGTCGAGTAACCTGCGATATACGTGTGTAACTTAATTTTTATTCCACGGGTCCGATGACAAACAAGCTAATTACCGAATTCTCAGTTACCACGTCACAGTTACCGTCACATTTAACGTCACAGTTAACAGAGACAGAGAAATTGCACGAATTTAATATTATAGGGATGGAAAGAGCGAACAAAATGTATACTTTATCGTAAAAAATATAAAAAATTAGTATTTACCTGAGTCATCATCTTCCAAAATATCTTGATGCCACTTCAAGACGCTCCAGCCATGCTTGATTCTCGCGTATCAAAACCCGATGGATCAGCCTCTGTTGATTTTCCATCAAATTGTTGATATGTCGCTCGGTAAACAGAAGCTATTGGTTCCGCGACGAAAGCGGCACAGTATCGTAATCTGAATCGGGAGATATGCTGGATCGCCTGCGCAATCCCGAAGGCCCTGGTACCGCTAAATCTTCCGTATTTCGAGCGTCCCCGTGTAGCCCGAGAGGTTCTGCCACAGCTGTTGCAGGAATCTGATCTTGCCCACTTACGCTAAGCACCTGTGTTATCGCTGTGAAAATAACTCATTATTCAAGAATTATGTTATACTTCGGGGAAAAAATCGGCAATTAGATTGCACAAAATTAAGAATTTTAATAATATTAATCCTTCATAAGACATTTAATACAAACTATTTACCCGTGTCATCGATATTCTCGTTAAGAAGAGAAGCATTTTTCACGCCTTGTGGATGAAATATCGATTCCGCATTTTCTACAGCGTCGGCTGCTGTGATCAATTCGTCTTCCTCGCTGCTTTCTGTGCCGTGCAATAGCTGATAGTCTGATATAATAATTGAATCGAAAATCAAAAATAAAAAATTTTTTAGTTATTTAAAAAATAATCAAAAAGTTGGTTACTCTCCCCGAATTTCACCAGCAATTCCACGCACAGAAGAAGCATCTTGGAGACCTCGTCGCTGTATCTCTTCAAACACACAGCTTAACACTCTTTGTCCTTTTAACACACCCCTGTTATACGGTGCAATAATGACGCGTAGTGGGGCCCACCAAATCACATATCTGAGACGTTTGATGAATACGTTGTACGACAAAAACCGCAATTGATCGATCCGTAGACCTTCGCCGGAGATGACGACTGTACAGCATTTCCAAGCGCAAAAAATTTTACATGGAATCGCGAAGAAGAATATTATTTTCCATCGTGGTTCAAGAAAAGAAATGGTATTGGGTATCTGTCCGAATCAAGACTGACTACCTTTTGCATTCTCTTCAAATAAATATAGTGCAATACACTAAAACGAACGTATATATATATATATATATATATGCGCGCATATAGGTGTAAGGCGTGTATATCCTCGTGATGATTTGGGTTCATCAATTTGAAGGTTAGGTTAGGCAATCCTTTCATTTATCGCATTTCACTGATCATCATATTATCTTGCTTACTAAATGATGCTCACTTTTATAAAAAGCACGAACCGTCGTTGAAAATTAGCAATATTTATTAATGATAAATCTTTTTCTATTATTATTCAATAAAAATACATCAATAATAAATATTCGAATATTATGCCGAAATAAATGATCAAGAAAAAGTCCTCAGATAATTCATCGGTATGGTATTGATTTGTAAAAAAATTCACTGCAAAAGCAGAAATAAAGTTTGTTTTAGGATTAAAAGTTAGAATACCTTATAAAAAACATACCTGCAAAACAGGCGATCTTGTGTAAAAGCATAAAAATAATTTTAAATTCAATAAAATAATTGAAATTCGATTGTTTTAAGAAAAACTTCACTGCAAAAGCAGAAATTAAATTTAGCATGATCCACAATTAGAATACTGAATCAAAAATAAATCTTCAGATTGAAGTTGATTGGTTGCAAAAGCTATAGCGATAATGAAATATTATAATTCAAAAAAAAATCTTTAGAATAAAGTTGATTTAGTGCAAAAGCACGAAAATGATTTTTAGATGAAAACAATATTAATTGTAAACAACGTATGACCAACGAATGTTGGTGAGCGGAGTACGTATAAGAATATCTATTTCCTATGCAAGTATGGAATTTCTTGGTTATTTTCCAAAACGATAGTAAAATAAATTAAGATGAGATCAATCGAAAAGACTTGTATACGGCGGAACAATCCGAAGACGAGCCAACTGAAATGAGTGAATACACAGAATGTTATGAAATTCATAGACGTTACAGGGTATTTCATAAATTAATACTTTTAATACACATAATAATGTAATAAATACCAGCACCATGCATGCACGAAAGTTATACATTAATCGGTTCAATATTAAAAAGGGATCATTTATCATTGTCACTATAAAAATCATAATGATTAATAACTAATAGCATGTCGGTAACATGCAGCAGTTATTGACTCTTACAGACGATTTGCCGTGTTAAATGGTGCCTAACTTTCATGCCAATTACAGCTTCTGTGGCTAAATTGGTAGCTGAAAACATGCGAATTTCTATGTATGCCTTTATTATTTCTTTAGTTAATCGGAAAACGTGATTCGAAAGATCTTCTGTGTCTTCGTCAAAATTATGGATATCGAATGTCGGAAATATAGTTGAAGTTTTCTCAAACAGCTCATGCAATACTTTTGAGCACAGGATGGCTGGGAAGTTTGTCTCTCTGGGGGGATGACCTTTATTTGCGTTGAGACAGTGGCAGAATAATTGTTCAGTAACTTCAGCAATTCTAACAACAGCATCACTAGGAATGACTAAACCATGCACTTCTATTTTGCTGCAGCGATAAAAAAATATTTCTTTCATTTTCCGTTGAAAAGTCTTGCATGTGATCGTGGAGATTTGCTTAATAGACATCTCTTTACATATTGCACGTTGTCGGACTATCCTGAATGCAAGCATCTCTGCAATCTTCGCATTTAACTTTCCGTAAAACTTTCCTGACTGCATTACCAGTGATATAACTAATAGAATTTTTCGAAAACTCTGAGAGCTTTTCCGGAAGAGTCCAATTAAATTTCAGGAAATCATTTAGGATGTCATCAGTTTCTGCTTTGTGATCTTCAAGATCATATTTTTTTGCTACCCGTATGTTAGATATTTCATCATATACGGCAGGGTCGTAGCGATCAAGCCTGGCTGCCTTACATATCAACGAAGAGACGTTTATAATCTTGGTTGAATCGAGTTCTGAAACATTACCGTTATCCCCACGAACTTGTATTGTATCAAAAGTCTCTCATATGCCGAAACAAAGTGTGCTGCAGTTGGGTTTGGACACCATCCACCACAACTCCGAATGGCGCAAAAAAACCCTCACGGAAAAAACACTCGATTTTTGAGTGTATATCCTCAAAGTTGAGCGTTTACACTAAATTTTGGGTGTAAATATTGATTTTCGGGTGTTAAAACGTTTCTGGAATTCGTTTTGTTGAATTTATACGTGTTAACGCGGATGTTACCTTAAATGCGAATTCCTGAATTTATTTTTATTTGATTGTTATGATTTTATTTCTCGATCGACTCGTCTCGTCGTTTCAAGCAGACTAATCGAGAGTTCGAGACAGGCCCGAGGACAATCGTATCTGTTAGGATAGGAGAATTCGCCAAATTCTATTCTTTAAGAGATTTTTATCATGTTTTTCGAGGATGCCTCAGATCAGGTATTCGAGTTATTTCCCATCGGCCAAGACTGACCTGGGGATAACGTGACCCTTCATCATAGGCGTTATAAAAGTGGGGCACTTAAAGGGGGAGGAGAACCTTGGGAAGCAAGGTTTCCTTAAGGGTGAGCAAAATTTTAATCCAGCGGCAACTGGGCAGTAGGGAGTAGAAAGGCTGATGTAATAGTTATGATTAATATGGACTGCAATATCGGAGAAATGATTTTAAAATGTCAGGGAAATAGTCGTCGTTCGTAGTTCTGACTGGAATTGCGTCACCGTCCTTGTACGTCTGTCCGTCTGTGTTGTCTCAATTCGCGATTTAAGTGAGTCGCGACTATACGCACTGTTTCGAGACTTGATACGTTAAATGCTAGCGTCGAAACGCGACGTCACTCTCTGTTAGGCTCTTCTCGGTTGCCGTGTATGAGTGCGTCGGTGTATGTGTCCGAGTGTGTTTTCAAATTTCACGATGCTTCCTATCGAGAAGCGATTGGAAGCACAAAATCCTTAGTTTGACGATACGATAATGATTTCTTATTATCGGTCGACAGAAAATATTTTACGTTTACCCAGCGTCCTGGGAGTGGAAAGCCACTCGCTGATATTGAAATGACTCGATACAAGGCTGCAAGTATGCCTTAACAATAAATAAATTATCGCGGATGATCGGAAAATGACTCGAATTTGTTGAATGCTAATTATCGCGTTCCTGGCTGCTTCTTGCTGATATTCGGGTATCTAGGCAACTGCACCTTCCACCTTGCGCCGACACTCAGTCACAGTGCTGAGTGCTTCTTCAAGGTTTCCAGCTCCCTACCTAGAGGATGGTGTGACTGAGACGATCACCTGATTTTTAATCCAACTTCCATGCGCAATGCTGGGGCTTCATACAAATCATGTTCCCTAGCACCTGTAATCTTTATTGAACAGTGAACGAATGAGTTGTTGTTTGCTTGGTCTTGAAAAAGACAAAGCAAGTACGTTAATTTCGACACGTCCTAAAAAGGACGAGTCAACGAAGCTCCCGAATAATCTTAAAAAAGACAATTCGAGAATGATGTTGAGATTGCTGATGTGTCTTCGTAGGTGGTGATGATGAATATCAAATCCTTGGAGAATCTTGAGGATCTCGTAGCACGAGGTAACACCAAATGTCGTAACGAAAAGTCGTTGAGAATAAGGAGTGTTAATAAATCTCTTAACAAGAAGTATGCTCACTGATAACGTTGATCAAAATGAGATTGAGGCTTGTTTGTCTCGATCTTAAATACCTTTTTCCGAACAACGGGCGCCGTGATCTTATTGGACAAAGGTATCGTGGTAGGGTAATATTACCATGCATGAATTCGGGGAATTATGAAATTTGTCGAGTATTACATGAAAAACGGATGATGAAATATATTATTATTGTAACGGTAGATTGCCTAATCTGTCCCGTTACAGGTGTATACACTCTATTTTTGAGTGTATATCCTTAAAATCGAGCGTTTCCACTAAATTTTTGGTGTAAATATTGATTTGTGAGTGTATACACTCGTTTTTTGAGTGTGTATCCTCAAAATTGGGTGTCGATTCCGATCGATTCGGATTTTTTTCAGTGTTAACTCTTAACATTCAGTGTAAATCTTCAATCGTTGAGTGTAAACACTTGCTTATTGAGTGTGAAACTTAAATGTTCAGGATCAACACCGAAGGATCAACTCCAAAAGTTGAGAATCGACTGTCCACTTTAAGTTTTTATTTGAACATTGAGAGTGAACAGTCTCATATAGAGTGTCAGACCCTAAAAAAACTCAGATACTGAGTGTTAATTTTCAAAGTTGGGAATCAACACAAAATATTGAGAAGCGATCATCACTCTTATATAACTTCAATTGAGGTTTGATCCACCGGATGTTATAAAGAAATGGCTTTTAATTCACTGCGTTCATTTACAATATAATAGAAAGTTATCTCACTCTATTATCAATTGCACACCCTGAATCTTTGAGTGCTGCGTTCATATAAACCTTCCGAAATATTTTTAATTATAGTCAGTTACTTCTCACTCATTATTCTCTGAGCTTAATTCATTCATCGGTCACGTAACTCATTGTACTTTCACACTCTTGTTTGAATTTAACTGGTTTGAAATGTAGTTTCACTTGTGCGACCTTTTAATTCTTACGCTCGGGAGGATCTCGCATCTCCCAGATCATTGCATGCTGATTTTTATGTATAAAAAAACCAGGAGTCTTTAAAATAATTTTTTTCAAATCACAGTATATTATATATACTTTAAAACTGTGTGAAGTAAAAACAAAATTATAAAACTATGTTAAACAAGAAACTATAAAACTATGTTAAATAAAAAAAATATATTAATTGTTTGCAATAAATACTTCATTTCTGAAATTTAGGAGATTTATGTTTGTTTTACGTCGACAGTTAATTCTCAACTTAACTCTTAAGATGAGAGTTAACCCTATAAGCTTGGGATCTAATTCTCAACTTGAGGGTTAACCCTCGAGTTGAGGGTTGACCCTCAAGTTGACGATTAACCCTGTATTCCAGTGTTTACGCTCAATTTTAGTGTTAACTCTCAAGTTTGGAGTACGAAATGATCATCAAATTGAGTGTCCGTTCGGGGGTCGTTTTGAGTGTTTATTTGGGTGTTTTTTTGAGCGTTTTTTCCGTAAGGGAAATCTCAAGATGGTCTTGACGTAATTTTTATGTTAAAAGATATTTCAACGGAGCATTTATCGGTTTTACGTAGTCATCGAAAATCGCCAATACCGAACGAACTGCGGTTACCATTCCTACAAATGGTACATACCTTTTCGATTTAGACATGACCTCGCCCATTAAATTATGAATTCCAGAAAGGTACTCTACTTCTGTGAGAATTTGGTCTCGCCACTTGTGCTCGTTATCCCTACGTAAAGGCGCTTTGAATCCTTTTGCGAACGGATTGCGCGAGTTCATAAAGTCAAATAATCTGTCTATGCAACGAATGAACCGTACCGTTCCCTCGCATCCTTTGAAAGCAGGCAGTTTTAATATCTTATCGCAATGCTCCAAAGAGTCCGCAACACTACTACGTAAAGTTTGTGCCGCCGAATGGACTTTAATTTTCATTTTGAAATAGTTGATGTCAGCTAATCTCAGTTTATTTCCTGCTCCCACACCTTCTTTGTTATGAAGATTGGCTAATGATGTTATATACTTCAGTAGAGAAACAGTACCGGTTCTACACCAAGATCCCTACCCCGACATTTACCGACATTTTTTAGCTCAGACATGAACCACTTAGCCGAGACATGAACCCGGGAGGGGGGGGGGCTATCTTTAAGAGTCCGAATGCACTGAGTCGCTCGGGGGGGGGGGGGGGGAGGGGGGGGGTCTCTAACAACTGGAGGGCACCTAATCTCTTATGGGTCGAGACATTGGGGGGGGGGGGCTAGCTTTGAGGGTGGTATGGGAATGCCGCTATCTCTGGCAGCGGTGGTGCGCCTAATTTTTCATGGTGGAATTTGATTACCGATTATCAGTTAGACTGGCGTCTCTGCAGGGGGGGGGCTAGTTTTGAGGGTGGTATTAGAATGCCGCTATTTCTGACAGCTGCAGTGCAGCTTGTCTTTCATGCTGGCATTGGAATATTGTTATCTCTAACAAGTAAATAGCGGACTAGAGCGTTAGACCTTTCAACCACACACGACGCTACCCTCCCGGGTCAGTGCGTCTGTTTGTCGCAACCTTATCGTTGGTCATAAATCATATCTGGTCGTGTGCCAAGGGTTAGACCGCAGTCTGGAAAAGGCCAAACATAAAATCTTAGAGGCGCCTATGATAGTGTCTCGCCGATCCTCGGCACCCGAAGGAAAATATCCCTAACAGGTATTCTTCTGACCGAGTTTATATAAGCATTTCCCTATCGCACTGACTGGTGCGTGAGCAGATGTAGCGCAGAGAGCTGCGGCAGATCTTTTTTCAAACCGCGATGAAATTGGGATGAAGAGGAGATTGAAAATATGGAAAAGCACGTTCGATTCGATACTTGAGCTCAAATTCACATGATGTATGCATGTGATTATGCGTACAGAGCCGCTCGCCGAGGCTGGTGGGAAGAGGTTGCACGTGATCGTGAGAGATTTAGATTAAGAATTGAAAAATGCGGCAAACTGATTGAATCTGTATTGAGGGAGAAAAAAAATTTAACGGAAAATGGTATACTGATATGCGCCTTCGACGTGTTTCGACCTGTTTCGAGCCCTCCCATTACCTTCGAGAGCGGATGATGCCATCTTGCATGTCTGAACACGCTTGAGCCTGCACAGTGTTTACATATTGTGACAAACCGCCGGAAAATGAGGCTGTGATGTTCATGGAATGCCGCTATCACGCGCTTAGTCGCTTTCTTATATATATAGATATATATATATATAGATATATAGATATATAGATATATAGATATATAGATATATAGATAGCATAGATGGAGAAAGAAAAGCGTTCAAGTGTCCCTAACGGGTATTCTTCTGGCCGATATATAAGCGTTTCCCCATCACTAGCTCACATTTTCTCCCGTGCATTCAAACAAATATTATCGGTCGGAAAAAAAAAATGGATGCGCAAATGTGTAAAAGGACTGTCGCGCTTATGGAGGAGGCATTTTCCATAATTAGGAGAAAATCTAGACCAGCTTCAGTGCAAAAGTGGATAAAGTTCAGTGATAAACATGTGAAGATTTTGGGCAAAGTGTTACGTGCAAACGTTCCGACAATAGGTGAAAAAATTCGTATTCAGACAACAATAGCGACATTGATGTCGCTGAGTGAAAAGCTGAAAAAATGTGGTGCTGGTGCTGTGAAAAGTGACAAGGTGCGGTGGAGGGACATGGACACTGCGTTTAAGAAAAGAATTAGGACTGGAGTGGTTATCAATCTACAGCACAAAGATGTACAAAGTTTTCTTGACGACGCGAGACCTCTGATAATCTCGAAAATAACCGCGGTTTTGAGCAAAGCAGGAAACTTAAAAGTTAACGTTATTCTAGCCTGCCGTTTTCACATCACCAAACTCGATGAAATAATGGAAGATAATAAATTCTTTAATACGCAGAATCAAGCTATTTTACCCTCGACAGACATGGAAGAGTGGTTCAGGGTACATGTAAAGGATAAACTGTTGGTGAAAATTGAGGAGTTTACGGAAAAGGAATCCGGCTGGTCTCTCTCTTCCATAATTAACTTAGTCGTCAATATGAACAAATACATGCCTCTGCGTGGTGGACTATCTACGTATACAAGTCTACCGAAAAAAATTCAATTAAAACGTGCAGTCGTCAATATTATAAATGATGACCCTTATTGTTTCTTATGGTCTGTGACGGCAGCTCTTTACCCTGCAGCTGAACATTGTGAGCGAAAATCGTCGTACCCGCCGTTCAGTGAAGTGCTTCAGTACACTGGGCTCAATTTTCCTATGAGTCTAAAGGACGTACCGAAATTTGAAAAAATGAATGGTTTGTCAATTAACGTATATGGCATAGAAGATCATCGTCGTGGAAAGCTTGAAATATTGCCAGTATATTTAAGCGCTCAAAGGTCCGATAGACCTACCATACACCTACTCATGCAGGAAGCTGCGAGCGAAGAAGAAGAAGAAGAAGAAGAAGAAGAAGAAGAAGAAGAAGAAGAAGAAGAAGAAGAAGAAGAAGGAAAAGAAGACAGCAATCCGGTGCATCACTTTTCATGGATCAAAAATATTTCTCGACTGGTCAGCTCGCAAATTTCAAAATATGCACACCATACTTGGCTGTGCGACAGATGTTTGTGTCACTTCAAAACAGAAAATTCACTGACAAAACACACAGATGACTGTGTAAAAATCAGTAAATGTCGAACGGTCTTTCCGGAGGGTGAGGACAGAATATTAAAATTTAAAAATTTCAAATACAAACAAGATGTTCCATTCGTCGTGTATGCCGATCTCGAGTGCTTATTAGAGCCAATAACATCGGTACAGAAGAACACAATGGGATATCAAAACCATGTGCCCCACAGTATCGGTTATTATCTGCGCTGTAGTTATGATGATGCACTTTCCGAGTACAAATCATACCGTGGCAAAGACTGTATCCAGTGGTTTATGGCGGAGTTGAAAACCCTATCAAAATCGCTGCATTCGCGTCTAACACATATCACACCGATGGAGATCCTGAACACGGCACAAAATCATCAATTCACGACGTCTACAGCCTGCCACATTTGCGAGAAAGAATTTCTTCCAAGTGATCTAAAGGTTCGAGATCACTGCCATTTTACGGGTCGTTATCGCGCTGCTGCACACCAAGATTGCAATTTAAATTTTAAGAACTCTCATGTAGTTCCCGTTGTATTCCACAATTTATCCGGATATGATTCTCATTTTTTAATAAGATCATTAGCAACTGCATTCGAGGGCTCTTTATATCTATTACCTATAAACAAGGAAAAATATATTTCATTCTCGAAAAGTGTCAAGGGAACAGTTGTAAATTACAGATTTATCGATTCATTCCGATTTATGCCGAGTAGCATCGACAAATTAGCCTCATATTTAGACAGTAATAACAAATTAATTACACGCGCAAATTGTAATAACGAGGTCGAATGCAGGCTATTGGCACGAAAAGGTGTTTTCCCGTATGACTATGTTAATAGCTGGGATATCCTCGATGAGACCGAATTGCCCTCAAAAAAAGATTTTTTTTCCAAACTCAATAATACGGAGATTTCCGACAGCGAATATGCGCACGCGTCTAACGTTTGGAAAACATTCAAGATAAAAACCTTAGGTGAATATTCAGATTTATATTTAAAAACAGACGTTCTCCTTTTGGCTGACATTTTCGAAAATTTTCGACGAAATTGTTTGAATACGTATAATTTAGATCCGCTCCATTACTACACAGCCCCTGGTCTTTCATTCGATGCAATGCTCAAGTGCACGCAAATTGAACTCGAACTCCTCACTGACGTGGATATGTTACTTTTTATTGAAAAAGGCATCCGAGGCGGAGTCGCGCAATGTACCAACAGGTATGCGAAAGCAAACAATCGATTCATGGAAACGAATTTCGATCCAAACACCGCCGAGTCATATCTGATGTACTATGATGTCAATAACTTATACGGTGCAGCTATGAGTGAATCATTACCATGCAGCTCATTCGAATGGGCGGAAAATTTTATTGAAAATATTGAAAATATTCCCGAAGACTCGCCGATCGGGTATATACTCGAGGTTGATTTAGAATATCCCAAGGAGCTGCACGAATCTCATAAAGACTTACCGCTATGTCCAGAACACTATCGAGCCCCGCAATCTAAAAATTCAAAATTGATGACGACATTGCTACCGAAGGAAAAATACATTATTCACTATCGTAATCTACAGGAGTCTTTGAGATTAGGCTTAAAATTAACGAAAATTCATCGCGTGCTGAAATTTAAACAATCCCCTTGGTTGAAAAAATACATTGATCTCAATACGAATTTGAGAAAGCAGTCCAATAACGATTTCGAGAAAAATTTTTACAAACTAATGAATAACGCGGTGTTTGGGAAAACGATGGAAAATGTACGTAATCATCGTGAAGTAAAGCTCGTTACACGCTGGCATGGGCGATATGGCGCAAGAGCTCTCATCGCTCGAGCTACCTTTCATAGCTGCACCATATTCGACGACGACATGGTTATAATAGAATTGACTAAAGCTAAAGTAAAATTCAACAAACCGATATATGCTGGATTTTCAATTCTTGACCTGTCTAAAATCTATTTATACCGTTTTCATTATGACTATATGAAGATTACATTCGGCGAGCAAGCCAAATTATTGTACACAGATACGGACAGCCTAATCTATCACGTAACTACTCCAAATATCTACGAATCCATGAGACGTGACATACACCAATTTGATACATCCGATTACCCGACAAATAATCCCTATGGAATGCCTCTTGCAAATAAAAAAGTGTTGGGTCTTATGAAAGATGAAAATAATGGTAAAATTATGACCGAGTTTATAGGGCTTAGGGCAAAGTTATACTCGTATAAAGTACAAGGTTATGAGCTTGAAAATAAACGTGCAAAAGGCGTTAGAGGAGCGACATTGAAAACCATCACGTTCGATGACTACAAAGAGTGCCTACTTCACTATAAAACTCTGATCAGGACCCAGCACATGATACGCAGCTCAAAACACGTTGTCGAGACGGTTAGGCAAAATAAAATAGCATTAAGCTGGAATGACGACAAAAGAGTTCTCTCCGCTGATACAACCGATACTCTACCTTGGGGTTATGAGCGCAATACGAAAGAATGTTTGTAGCTTAAAGTTAATAAAAAATGAAATAAACGTGTGGAGGTAAACTGTGAATGGTATGAAAACTATGAATATATTGTATATGAACTAATAAAATTGATGCGCTGGAGGAAAAATATATTAAAAAAAGATATATTGAAACCGACTTTTTCTTAATTAATATCCTGTCCAACAAAATAATCCTGTGAGAGATGGGATAGAAGGCGGCGATTGAAAAGATCAATAATGTTAATTTGTTGAAATATTTTATTACACATCAGATTTCCTTATCCAGCTATTGTGAGAGTTGTCGAAACCCAGCCATTTTACAAACATTTTATTTCCGCGCTTCTTCAATACTCGTTCAATCAGATAAATATCGGGATTTTCAACTCTAAGTGCTCTTGCTCATAACAACCATCGGTGATGGGTTCATCTTGATAATCTTTCAGACTGAACGTCACAGGGTTCGTATTTTTCCCTTGATGTATTGTAAATATTTCCGTTGTCCAGTTTGGAGAATAACCCTTGGCAAATATATTTTTGAATTTGCTTATCCCCACTTTGTCACCGCATCGAAATTTCGTCAACTTTTTTTTTTTCTTTTTTTTTTTCAACGGTTCTAGAGTCGCGAAAACGCGTTGTAATAGCTGCTTCTTATTCTCCGAGTTCACGTCTTTCGGCTTCATTTTAATTGTGCGATGTTATATCTGGAAATCTATTGTTATATCTGGAAATCAAATTTTTGAGAATATCGGTCCACTTGTAGCTTCCACGAAGACTAAATTGCATCCACATTTTATTTTTCAAGGTACGATTAAAACGCTCTCAAATTGATGCTTTCAAATTACTGTATGTCGAGTACATATGAATATTATACTTGTTCATGAGAGTTTGCAAGCTATTGACACGAAAAAATGTTTTCCCGCATGACTATGTCAATAGTTGGGGACGAGGGGCTATTCACTTTGATTTTGGGTGTACAGGAGGCTTCCAACTTCCAAAGACTTCCAAAAACTTCCGAAGATTTCGGAAGACTTCCGAAGAATTCCAAGCACCTCCACAGACTTCTGAAGACTTTTAAAGACTTCCGAAGACTTCCGAAGACTTCCGAAGACTTCGAAAAACTTCCAAAGACTTTCAAAGACTTCTAAAGACTATCGATTGCGTATTATGAGGAATTCTTCGAAGACTTCCATAGACTCCCAGAGCCTCCAAAAGACTTACAGAGACTTCCGACGAATTCCAAGGACTTCCACAGACTTCTGAAGACTTTTAAAGAATTCCAAGGACTTCCATAGACTCCTGAAGACTTTTAAAGACTTCCGAAATGCCTTCGTGCTCACCCAAGGGGGGGGGGGCACCATGATATTCTTTTAGCAATTTTTCTCGGTCTTCTTTGCTTAGGCAGGCGGCGCCTATGCTGAAGCCTTCTTCGTTCCTCTCGTGGCTGCTTGAGCATCGGTGCTTGTCTGGGAAATGCCAAAGCGTAATCTCGGAGGGTGGGCGAAGGGGTGCAGGGAGATTACGCTTTGGCATTTCCCAGACAAGCACCGATGCTCAAGCAGCCACGAGAGGAACGAAGAAGGCTTCAGCATAGGCGCCGCCTGCCTAAGCAAAGAAGACCGAGAAAAATTGCTAAAAGAATATCATGGTGCCCCCCCCCCCTTGGGTGAGCACGAAGGCATTTCGGAAGTCTTTAAAAGTCTTCAGGAGTCTATGGAAGTCCTTGGAATTCTTTAAAAGTCTTCAGAAGTCTGTGGAAGTCCTTGGAATTCGTCGGAAGTCTCTGTAAGTCTTTTGGAGGCTCTGGGAGTCTATGGAAGTCTTCGAAGAATTCCTCATAATACGCAATCGATAGTCTTTAGAAGTCTTTGAAAGTCTTTGGAAGTTTTTCGAAGTCTTCGGAAGTCTTCGGAAGTCTTCGGAAGTCTTTAAAAGTCTTCAGAAGTCTGTGGAGGTGCTTGGAATTCTTCGGAAGTCTTCCGAAATCTTCGGAAGTTTTTGGAAGTCTTTGGAAGTTGGAAGCCTCCTGTACACCCAAAATCAAAGTGAATAGCCCCTCGTCCCCAACTATTGACATAGTCATGCGGGAAAACATTTTTTCGTGTCAATAGCTTGCAAACTCTCATGAACAAGTATAATATTCATATGTACTCGACATACAGTAATTTGAAAGCATCAATTTGAGAGCGTTTTAATCGTACCTTGAAAAATAAAATGTGGATGCAATTTAGTCTTCGTGGAAGCTACAAGTGGACCGATATTCTCAAAAATTTGATTTCCAGATATAACAATAGATTTCCAGATATAACATCGCACAATTAAAATGAAGCCGAAAGACGTGAACTCGGAGAATAAGAAGCAGCTATTACAACGCGTTTTCGCGACTCTAGAACCGTTGAAAAAAAAAAAGAAAAAAAAAAAGTTGACGAAATTTCGATGCGGTGACAAAGTGGGGATAAGCAAATTCAAAAATATATTTGCCAAGGGTTATTCTCCAAACTGGACAACGGAAATATTTACAATACATCAAGGGAAAAATACGAACCCTGTGACGTTCAGTCTGAAAGATTATCAAGATGAACCCATCACCGATGGTTGTTATGAGCAAGAGCACTTAGAGTTGAAAATCCCGATATTTATCTGATTGAACGAGTATTGAAGAAGCGCGGAAATAAAATGTTTGTAAAATGGCTGGGTTTCGACAACTCTCACAATAGCTGGATAAGGAAATCTGATGTGTAATAAAATATTTCAACAAATTAACATTATTGATCTTTTCAATCGCCGCCTTCTATCCCATCTCTCACAGGATTATTTTGTTGGACAGGATATTAATTAAGAAAAAGTCGGTTTCAATATATCTTTTTTTAATATATTTTTCCTCCAGCGCATCAATTTTATTAGTTCATATACAATATATTCATAGTTTTCATACCATTCACAGTTTACCTCCACACGTTTATTTCATTTTTTATTAACTTTAAGCTACAAACATTCTTTCGTATTGCGCTCATAACCCCAAGGTAGAGTATCGGTTGTATCAGCGGAGAGAACTCTTTTGTCGTCATTCCAGCTTAATGCTATTTTATTTTGCCTAACCGTCTCGACAACGTGTTTTGAGCTGCGTATCATGTGCTGGGTCCTGATCAGAGTTTTATAGTGAAGTAGGCACTCTTTGTAGTCATCGAACGTGATGGTTTTCAATGTCGCTCCTCTAACGCCTTTTGCACGTTTATTTTCAAGCTCATAACCTTGTACTTTATACGAGTATAACTTTGCCCTAAGCCCTATAAACTCGGTCATAATTTTACCATTATTTTCATCTTTCATAAGACCCAACACTTTTTTATTTGCAAGAGGCATTCCATAGGGATTATTTGTCGGGTAATCGGATGTATCAAATTGGTGTATGTCACGTCTCATGGATTCGTAGATATTTGGAGTAGTTACGTGATAGATTAGGCTGTCCGTATCTGTGTACAATAATTTGGCTTGCTCGCCGAATGTAATCTTCATATAGTCATAATGAAAACGGTATAAATAGATTTTAGACAGGTCAAGAATTGAAAATCCAGCATATATCGGTTTGTTGAATTTTACTTTAGCTTTAGTCAATTCTATTATAACCATGTCGTCGTCGAATATGGTGCAGCTATGAAAGGTAGCTCGAGCGATGAGAGCTCTTGCGCCATATCGCCCATGCCAGCGTGTAACGAGCTTTACTTCACGATGATTACGTACATTTTCCATCGTTTTCCCAAACACCGCGTTATTCATTAGTTTGTAAAAATTTTTCTCGAAATCGTTATTGGACTGCTTTCTCAAATTCGTATTGAGATCAATGTATTTTTTCAACCAAGGGGATTGTTTAAATTTCAGCACGCGATGAATTTTCGTTAATTTTAAGCCTAATCTCAAAGACTCCTGTAGATTACGATAGTGAATAATGTATTTTTCCTTCGGTAGCAATGTCGTCATCAATTTTGAATTTTTAGATTGCGGGGCTCGATAGTGTTCTGGACATAGCGGTAAGTCTTTATGAGATTCGTGCAGCTCCTTGGGATATTCTAAATCAACCTCGAGTATATACCCGATCGGCGAGTCTTCGGGAATATTTTCAATATTTTCAATAAAATTTTCCGCCCATTCGAATGAGCTGCATGGTAATGATTCACTCATAGCTGCACCGTATAAGTTATTGACATCATAGTACATCAGATATGACTCGGCGGTGTTTGGATCGAAATTCGTTTCCATGAATCGATTGTTTGCTTTCGCATACCTGTTGGTACATTGCGCGACTCCGCCTCGGATGCCTTTTTCAATAAAAAGTAACATATCCACGTCAGTGAGGAGTTCGAGTTCAATTTGCGTGCACTTGAGCATTGCATCGAATGAAAGACCAGGGGCTGTGTAGTAATGGAGCGGATCTAAATTATACGTATTCAAACAATTTCGTCGAAAATTTTCGAAAATGTCAGCCAAAAGGAGAACGTCTGTTTTTAAATATAAATCTGAATATTCACCTAAGGTTTTTATCTTGAATGTTTTCCAAACGTTAGACGCGTGCGCATATTCGCTGTCGGAAATCTCCGTATTATTGAGTTTGGAAAAAAAATCTTTTTTTGAGGGCAATTCGGTCTCATCGAGGATATCCCAGCTATTAACATAGTCATACGGGAAAACACCTTTTCGTGCCAATAGCCTGCATTCGACCTCGTTATTACAATTTGCGCGTGTAATTAATTTGTTATTACTGTCTAAATATGAGGCTAATTTGTCGATGCTACTCGGCATAAATCGGAATGAATCGATAAATCTGTAATTTACAACTGTTCCCTTGACACTTTTCGAGAATGAAATATATTTTTCCTTGTTTATAGGTAATAGATATAAAGAGCCCTCGAATGCAGTTGCTAATGATCTTATTAAAAAATGAGAATCATATCCGGATAAATTGTGGAATACAACGGGAACTACATGAGAGTTCTTAAAATTTAAATTGCAATCTTGGTGTGCAGCAGCGCGATAACGACCCGTAAAATGGCAGTGATCTCGAACCTTTAGATCACTTGGAAGAAATTCTTTCTCGCAAATGTGGCAGGCTGTAGACGTCGTGAATTGATGATTTTGTGCCGTGTTCAGGATCTCCATCGGTGTGATATGTGTTAGACGCGAATGCAGCGATTTTGATAGGGTTTTCAACTCCGCCATAAACCACTGGATACAGTCTTTGCCACGGTATGATTTGTACTCGGAAAGTGCATCATCATAACTACAGCGCAGATAATAACCGATACTGTGGGGCACATGGTTTTGATATCCCATTGTGTTCTTCTGTACCGATGTTATTGGCTCTAATAAGCACTCGAGATCGGCATACACGACGAATGGAACATCTTGTTTGTATTTGAAATTTTTAAATTTTAATATTCTGTCCTCACCCTCCGGAAAGACCGTTCGACATTTACTGATTTTTACACAGTCATCTGTGTGTTTTGTCAGTGAATTTTCTGTTTTGAAGTGACACAAACATCTGTCGCACAGCCAAGTATGGTGTGCATATTTTGAAATTTGCGAGCTGACCAGTCGAGAAATATTTTTGATCCATGAAAAGTGATGCACCGGATTGCTGTCTTCTTTTCCTTCTTCTTCTTCTTCTTCTTCTTCTTCTTCTTCTTCTTCTTCTTCTTCTTCTTCTTCTTCTTCTTCGCTCGCAGCTTCCTGCATGAGTAGGTGTATGGTAGGTCTATCGGACCTTTGAGCGCTTAAATATACTGGCAATATTTCAAGCTTTCCACGACGATGATCTTCTATGCCATATACGTTAATTGACAAACCATTCATTTTTTCAAATTTCGGTACGTCCTTTAGACTCATAGGAAAATTGAGCCCAGTGTACTGAAGCACTTCACTGAACGGCGGGTACGACGATTTTCGCTCACAATGTTCAGCTGCAGGGTAAAGAGCTGCCGTCACAGACCATAAGAAACAATAAGGGTCATCATTTATAATATTGACGACTGCACGTTTTAATTGAATTTTTTTCGGTAGACTTGTATACGTAGATAGTCCACCACGCAGAGGCATGTATTTGTTCATATTGACGACTAAGTTAATTATGGAAGAGAGAGACCAGCCGGATTCCTTTTCCGTAAACTCCTCAATTTTCACCAACAGTTTATCCTTTACATGTACCCTGAACCACTCTTCCATGTCTGTCGAGGGTAAAATAGCTTGATTCTGCGTATTAAAGAATTTATTATCTTCCATTATTTCATCGAGTTTGGTGATGTGAAAACGGCAGGCTAGAATAACGTTAACTTTTAAGTTTCCTGCTTTGCTCAAAACCGCGGTTATTTTCGAGATTATCAGAGGTCTCGCGTCGTCAAGAAAACTTTGTACATCTTTGTGCTGTAGATTGATAACCACTCCAGTCCTAATTCTTTTCTTAAACGCAGTGTCCATGTCCCTCCACCGCACCTTGTCACTTTTCACAGCACCAGCACCACATTTTTTCAGCTTTTCACTCAGCGACATCAATGTCGCTATTGTTGTCTGAATACGAATTTTTTCACCTATTGTCGGAACGTTTGCACGTAACACTTTGCCCAAAATCTTCACATGTTTATCACTGAACTTTATCCACTTTTGCACTGAAGCTGGTCTAGATTTTCTCCTAATTATGGAAAATGCCTCCTCCATAAGCGCGACAGTCCTTTTACACATTTGCGCATCCATTTTTTTTTTCCGACCGATAATATTTGTTTGAATGCACGGGAGAAAATGTGAGCTAGTGATGGGGAAACGCTTATATATCGGCCAGAAGAATACCCGTTAGGGACACTTGAACGCTTTTCTTTCTCCATCTATGCTATCTATATATCTATATATCTATATATCTATATATCTATATATCTATATATATATATATCTATATATATAAGAAAGCGACTAAGCGCGTGATAGCGGCATTCCATGAACATCACAGCCTCATTTTCCGGCGGTTTGTCACAATATGTAAACACTGTGCAGGCTCAAGCGTGTTCAGACATGCAAGATGGCATCATCCGCTCTCGAAGGTAATGGGAGGGCTCGAAACAGGTCGAAACACGTCGAAGGCGCATATCAGTATACCATTTTCCGTTAAATTTTTTTTCTCCCTCAATACAGATTCAATCAGTTTGCCGCATTTTTCAATTCTTAATCTAAATCTCTCACGATCACGTGCAACCTCTTCCCACCAGCCTCGGCGAGCGGCTCTGTACGCATAATCACATGCATACATCATGTGAATTTGAGCTCAAGTATCGAATCGAACGTGCTTTTCCATATTTTCAATCTCCTCTTCATCCCAATTTCATCGCGGTTTGAAAAAAGATCTGCCGCAGCTCTCTGCGCTACATCTGCTCACGCACCAGTCAGTGCGATAGGGAAATGCTTATATAAACTCGGTCAGAAGAATACCTGTTAGGGATATTTTCCTTCGGGTGCCGAGGATCGGCGAGACACTATCATAGGCGCCTCTAAGATTTTATGTTTGGCCTTTTCCAGACTGCGGTCTAACCCTTGGCACACGACCAGATATGATTTATGACCAACGATAAGGTTGCGACAAACAGACGCACTGACCCGGGAGGGTAGCGTCGTGTGTGGTTGAAAAGTCTAACGCTCTAGTCCGCTATTTACTTGTTAGAGATAACAATATTCCAATGCCAGCATGAAAGACAAGCTGCACTGCAGCTGTCAGAAATAGCGGCATTCTAATACCACCCTCAAAACTAGCCCCCCCCCTGCAGAGACGCCAGTCTAACTGATAATCGGTAATCAAATTCCACCATGAAAAATTAGGCGCACCACCGCTGCCAGAGATAGCGGCATTCCCATACCACCCTCAAAGCTAGCCCCCCCCCCCCCCCCCCAATGTCTCGACCCATAAGAGATTAGGTGCCCTCCAGTTGTTAGAGACCCCCCCCCTCCCCCCCCCCGATCGACTCAGTGCATTCGGACTCTTAAAGATAGCCCCCCCCCCCCTCCCGGGTTCATGTCTCGGCTAAGTGGTTCATGTCTGAGCTAAAAAATGTCGGTAAATGTCGGGGTAGGGATCTTGGTGTAGAACCGGTACTGTTTCTCTACTTACTTCCACTCCATGTACTTCCCGTTGCCGTCTTTGAAAGTTTTGCAATCACCTAAATAGTTTCTAAAGAGTTTTAACATGTGACAGGCATCGAATATTACATGCACCGGTTTTCCAGGTACTGGGTGTCGAAACCAGGGTGTTGGGTCAGGTATCTTAAAATCAGCTCCGAGCATATTGACAAGTGAAAAATGTGTTGGCGGTCCATCTAAAGACAAAGAAAGAACCTCGACACCAACATCATGAAGCTTAGTGAGTGCTTGAGTCACAATGTTGGAGCTTGTCTCAGCAGTTATACCGTCAATTAGAAAATATCCAATCGGGAGTTTCCAACTAGAATCTACGGCTAGAACCATAACAACAAGCGCATTTTTTGCTAGGTGCAAGAGGTCATTCTGCCCTACGTCAGTACCGATATCAATATAACCTCTCATCTTCCCATTGGGAGCTCTATTGATGCCTTTTTTAATACTAATCTCGGCTAGCATGAGGGAGCAGATAACTTTCTTGTCTTTCTGTGTAGCAGAAGCTACCTTAGCTTCTAGAGCGTCGAAACTTTCACCAGTAAAACCAGGTTCTCCATCTATCGCGGAATACCATGAACGTAAAGTCGAGGGCTCGGGAAGGGCCTTACAGAATTTTCGTCTTACGAATACGTATGCCTTTGGAGAATAAAAATGTAATGTGAGTGCAAAAGCTCTAAGGGAGGGGGGATATTTTGCCTTTGTCGATCCTGTGCTCGTCACATTACTCTCATTCCGTTGTGATTTCCATGGCCTGCTTCTATTTTTGTTTGTACCCTGTCTTGAATTTTGACTGTTAGTGTTAGCATTTTTTAGAAACCGTTTCAAAAATTCAGATACATCCGCATCAGCAATCGTGCCCAAACAATCTACGCTGTTTTCAGGCAACGCACGAGTACGCCGCAGTTCACGTACCACTTCCTGAAGCGAGGTGATTTTTCTCTTCAATCTTGCACATCTCTGTCTCTTTATTTTCATTCCACCACGCAGCTTCTTGTTTCTCTCCTCAAAAGTTTGGAGATTTCTCTTCACAGTTCGTGGACTCCTCTCGTAGTGGTGGTCGTGTAAAGTAAGACGTCTTTTTGTATTGGTATCGGGGATTTTTAGTAGCTCTGTAGTTGAAACAGTTGTTTCGTCATGTGACAAATAATAAGACCATATTAGGTTTAGTGTAGGTATTACTGCGGATGTGGGTATTACTGCAATTTTTTTTTATTTCATCCTAATTTAATCTTGTCTATTTATTTACAGCTTGAAAAAATCAGACTGTTAATTCAATGTTTAGAAAAAACAATAAATCAACAAAATAACGTGCATCGTGATTATTTAGTTCATGGTTGATTTTTCAAAATTAACAAGTGCTCGTGAGTAAAAATTTCACCATTTTTGCTAGTAATGGTTAAAAATGGATATTAGTATAAGGTCCTTGTTAGTAATTGGACAACCCGCAGCATTTGGGGTGCAGTAATACCCTCTCGTCGTTCTAAACCCCACAGTAATACCAGCATCTGTATTATTTTTTTAAATGATTTTTATTTCATGTAAAAATCATGTGATCACATTGTTAATTTTTTTCTAAGTTCAAAATAAGTGAAATATTGATTTGAAAACAATAAACCTTAGTAACTTTGAATTATTTTTTAAAATATGCTCCTCAAAAGCAGACCCCGCATTTCGAATCGCAGTGATACCAACACTTACCCAAATAGAACCTACCAGATTATTCTTATTATTTTTATTGATGCATGCAAAACTGGCAATTGCCGTGAGCTTTAATTGAAGTGAAATAACTGTGACGAACCATACTCTTCATGTTGAGTACTACATCCTGCTTCGGCAATGGATTCTGAAATATAGCATTCCTCAAAACGCTGTTCGATTCGTGACCTCTTCGAGTGAACTTCGTTTGCTTTGTAAGGCGATTTCCTCTTTGCTCCGGGGCAGAAATGTTTTGCTGTAAAAGTGTGATTACACTCGGGGCATGTAACCAACGATCCACCATTGTGCATTGAAAGTTCAGCATCCATGTTTATTTCTCGAATGGATCCCACGTCAACAGATTTAGCTGGGAAAAGCTTTTCATTCTGATCTGTAGCTCCGGAATCGATAGCAGGATCCGCAGAATCAAAATTAATCTGTTGATCCAGAAATTCTGAAGGAATTGCTTCCCGATGATCTATCACTTTTGTCTTCGAACTTTCCCCACCAGGCTGAGGAAGAGCTATTTCATTGAGACTTGCAACATCTTCTGTAAAAGAAAATTCTTAAAGTTTGATTCCGATTTACCGTTACTACATATTATTAAAATGGATTATTATTCAGGTTCTCGGATAAATTTGAATGAAATATCACTGATACATCGATTTAAATGAGAGCTATTTCATTGAGACTTGCAACATATTCTGATAGATATGTTTATTTCGAAACGATAGTTTTGGTATAAAAGTTTTAGATAGTTTTTGATAAAAGATAGTTTTCAAGTCATACCTAACCTCAAACGTAACTACTTTATCTATTATTAATTGTTATTATGATACGCACCTATGATAACACCTTCCAGTGGATGCTTTCTTCTTGCAATAAGTACACTTTATCATTTTCTTTTTTTTCAGCTTTAGAAATTGTTCCCCGTCTACAGGACTCCAACCGAGTCCAACCTCCAACACTAACGCACCACTGACACTGATATCGCGTTCAACTTTTTGCGTAGACTTGCCCCCAAATTATAATAATATCCGGCAATATGGCGCTGTTCAATTCGCTTCACTCCGCGACGCGTATTCACAATTCAGTAGTAAATAGAGATTAGTGACCCAGCCACATGGTAGGGGAAAATTGAGTGGTGGGGGAAGCCGCGTGGTGGGGGAAGGAGTGGGGATAAGAGTGAGGATTCGCCAGAGTGGTGCACCTACTACTTCCAATCAATCCCACAGCCACCAGGCATCGAGATACTATACTCAGACTAACGTCAGCAAAATCTTCATTTCTTAATTCCGGTGAAATGTCTGCTGCAGTTTTTTGCGGATCTACGATGCTCTTCCTTTTTTATGATTGTGTTGACGCGTTTCGAAGTTTTTCGTGGTCTAACACTCCGATTTTTTTCACACGACGAGTTTGTTAATTTATATTTGGCAATAATACGATTCACTGAACTTTTTCCAATATATAAAGTCGTCGCAATATCACGAGAACGCTTTCCTTCTGAAGAAAGTTTTAACACGATTTCACGGACCTGAATGATTGTGTGTTTCGGCATTGTGGCATCAATAAGACTGAGTTTCCATCATAAAGTATGTTTTGAAATTAATACGAAGGAAAATGTAAACAAACCATGCGCGCGGAGCCACAGTGAGATAGCGGCCAATACACCGACAAAACTCGTTCCACGAAGTACACAAATAATACGCCATGCAAAAAAATAATATTTTACCCTATTATCCATATTCTAGCTCTCTCAAATATTTGAAACGATTAACAAGTGAGAAATTGAATATTTTATCAATTAACTGAAAAAAATAGGGTGCCTCAAAATTTTGGCAGGCCACTGTATCCATGAAACCAGTTAGTCAATGACCTTGAAATTTTGTAAGTGTAATCTGTAGACTCTATGTAAATCAATATTTAAAATACACGTTATTCTCTACTATTTAACTTTGTGTGAAATATCCTCAAAGTTAAAAACACCTGATTTTAGTAGTAAAATATTTCGTGATTTTACGGGGTCTTCAGGCTCTTTTATGAATTTAGTATGATAGTACGATAAAACCCGAGTTCACATTATTCAGATAGTACGATAAAACCTGAGTTCAGATTATTTGTTCGTATTAGTCTGTTTGTCCCGTCGTTTCAGCCGGTTGAACAGTGAGTTCAAGCCTGGCCGGATGTCAGTGCCGTTATTCAGTTAGGAGAGAGGGGTCTGCCGTATTTAATATTAAAATATTAACATAAATAATTTAATATTAAATTAATGGTATTATCAGTTAAGAAAATATTAAATTTATCGTTCGATTTCAGTGTTACCGTTTGAATTTTCCCGGTATTTTGCGGGTTGCGATAAGGCGTTCAAGTTCCACGTGACGTCAGGAGTAGAGAGGATTTCGAGCTCCCGCGGCGCATGCGCTTACGGGTCTCTCTCTTCAAGTTACCTTTTCGAGCAGATTACTTGCTCGAGTCACTCTCTTGCTGTTCTTGCCTCGCTTCGAGTGGTTCGTCGCTTGGAGAGCTCTCGTTATGCTACCGACGTTGCTCTCGCTTTTCGGTATCGCTGTACTACCTCGTGTTCTCGAGCTATCTTTTTTGCGTTCTCTAAACCTTTTAGTTTATCCTGGTTCTGCTTTTTTTTTCGCGGCGATACTGATGTTCTCGAGCCCTTAATTTGTCTACCGTCGCGTATATGCTTTTCCGTTACAGAAACCTATTGCCGTATTGAATTTATCGTCGTTACCGAAGGGATCCTCGTTTTTCTTTTCTTTATGTGATTTATCGAGCTACCGAATCTACTGTTCGCCCGCGAAGTTATCGCTTGTTACCACTGCCTGAAGTTACTATTTTTTCAGCTCTCACGTCAGTTCTCGTAGATATAACATGAGTTCTCGTAGATATTACATGAGTTTTTTTGTGTTTCGAATTCGGCGAGGGTTTCGGGGATTATTATATCAAGGCCAACCAAGGCCCCGTTAATTTTTTGTGTTGATTTGGTTATTTTCCGGTAGAGTTTCGAAGGCACTCAGGAGTTAGACCGCCGTCCACGCCCTCTCTCCATAACCAGCATCTTGGGCGAATCGGGTATACCGTCACCATTCCTACTATCCGACACGCTGGCGTCCATTTTAGTTTATGTGAGAGTCCGTTTAAGGTATGTTTAGCGGGTTTGGTAATTCCCGCCGTTAATAGAAAAAATTACCTGGCGCTCAACGGCTCTCTCGACGTCGAGGATAGTGAGGTACAGGCGAAGGTAATCGAATCGCGAGATCCCCGTTACAAAATGTACAATAAATGCGCATATAGAATAAGTTATTAATATACAGTATATGCATCCGAGGTTCCTATGCGGATAAGCCAGATGCGGTTAAGCCGGAGATAGCACATCGGAGCTAGATCATCGGTTGAGGAAAAATAATTGGCTGCTGAAATATGACAGATTTCACAACAGTTAGCGGGTTTTCTTGGAGATGTGGCTTTGCGAGACGCGAGCCAGCTTGGTTATAGAGTATGCGCGTGGATTTCCATTGAAACACTTTTGTGAAATGTGGATTAAGTAGGTCTTACATATCCAGGAAGGGTAAGAAACGTCAAGATTGAGCGCTTAATGAGAATGGACCCAGACAAGGTTGCTACATAGTGAGTGGGTTTGATAAAAAAATTAGGAAATTGAGAGACGTAGCATTGATAGGCCTTGCTTCATTTAAGGAGAAGGGTATTCGACCAATTGTAAGGTGAATCTAATCGTAGTATGCAAGAACGAGCAACGAAGGTATTAACGGATGTCGGGTTCGGAGATAGTGACGCAGGATAGTAATCTTCTTAATTAGATATTCCGAAGATTCCTTTTCATTTTCAGATTTCAGATTTGATTTACAGACCATTGCGACAGCAAAATAGACAAGAAATGAAAATTTTGTCGCCCGTGTTTACACTGTGACGTACGAAGGTTTCACGATTTTATCTTACATTCACGAGGTTTCAATGTTCAATCATCTTATGCACAACGCTTATGTGTTATTACCTTTATTTCCTTGAAAGGTAACGGACAAAGATGATTTTCTGATAACGGCTGGAGGCAATCGTCTGACATATTGGAGCTTTCGTGCCGAAGAAGGTCCTATGAAACCAACCAAACCAGCTGGCAAACAAGAATCCTTTCAGCTGCATACAGCGGCGATAGCTTGCCTGGATATATCGAGGGACGGTGCTATGGCGGTAACCGGAGGCGTCGACTCCTTAGTCAATCTTTGGCAACTTAACACACATGAATTAATGCTTACACTGGAAGGCCACATAGCAAGTGTGACTTGCGTTGCTTTCTCAGCGTCTGGGCTCTTTGCTGCATCAGGTCAGTATTTTCTACTGAAAGATTAAATGCGTCTGTATTGCGTTAAAACTTCTGAACTTGTATACAAATCACATCACCGACATTGACAGACGTGTTGTTTTTTAAACATTTTTCCTGAGCTGCGTTGTATGTTTTACACGCCGATAAAGTTATCGAGTTTAAAAAAATTCTCTATTCAAATAATGCTGTGTCAGATGTTTGAAACCACGGCAAGAATGATGCCCCTAAAAATCCTCCAAAAATTATCATTATTGGCAACAAAATGTGATGACGTACTTAAATATCATATTGAAGGTTAAAAATTTGTTTTCACCCATCACTTGCAACTCCGACCTTTGAATTTATATATTTATTGCATGAAGCCCACAAACACTTTTAAATAAAAAATGGAAATTTCATTGTGGAATATAAACGTGTTTTCAAGAACGATAAGAATAAATTAATTCCTCGATTCCATGAGTATCCAATTTCCTGTAACCTTTGAGGGCTAAACTTTACTAAAAAAAAAAAATACAAATGACTTTTTGAGTGTAGAAAATTAGATTTCTGTCCAAAAACAACGAATTTTTCCGTGCGTTGGTTTTTGCTCATCAAAAAAAAAATTTTTGTTTTGCAACTTTCCACAGGAGGAAAATCCATTTTATAGATATCATATCTCTCATAGGTTCGTGATTTTCTTTAGCAAAAATGAATTTTTATAGAGAAGGATTTGAAGGGAATGTTAATAATTAGATAAATCACTGAATTCACGAGTTCTTGTATTTTGATGTAAAATTTTTTTTCGTATATATCAGGAAAATTTATGTTGAAAAGATCCTATGACGATTACAGCTTGTACCGGTTAATTTTCGAGTTTTTAATTTTTAAATAATCGATTGTTTAAAGTTCATGGGCTCACAAAAATAGAATTACGAAAACTGTCTATCTTATCCATCCATATTATAGAATACAATAAATTCAAATACCATGCGACCGTTTTACGAAAGAAAAATTTCTTTTCATGTAAGAAGATAGTAGAAATAAACATTTTTTGGCACCACCACTTTTTGCGACTGTGCAAAGCGGATTTTTTTTTCAGAAAAAGCGGTTTTAAAGGGCGAAAACCACCCACGGAAAAATTTACATGTTTCCCGAAAAAATGGCTGCGTTATTTTTTAAGTAGTTCTAAAGTAAGTAGAATTAAGCAAAGCAAAATTTTAAGTAGAACTCAAGTTCTAAAGTTGTAAGCAAGTTCTAAAAGATAGCAGAGAAAAGTTATCTTGCTGTTCTTAAAAATAAAAATAAAACAGTTTTTCTGGAAATCGTAGATTTGCAAGGTTCACGCTCCATCACTTTTCATAGCATAGAATGATATATCAGATTTGCTTTTTTCATACAGGCCATCACTAAAAAAATGTTGCCGTCAGTTTCAATTTGCAAACCTAAAATTGGCATTCTCGTAATATTCGCATAGGATAGTTTATTAACCCTTTAACGTCCAGCAACAGTTTTCCTGCTCAAAATTCACACTTTTAGTAACCACTCGTCATTAAAGGCATAAAGAATATATTAATCAAACATCCAGGCGCATCCTTGAGTGTACCATTCAATGAGGATAAGCATCCGTTTTGCATCGAGCTCTTGTGTTAGAATTGATTTCACAAACATAAAATGTCCATAATGACTTTGAAATAGAATCTTCTCGAAAAACAATGGCCGTTCTCTAAGATCTTTATCTCGAAATTTTTTTTCGTCTTACATTGTGCTCTAGGATCGGAAGACAAAACTGTGAGGGTCTGGGGTCTGACATTGGGACTTGTCGTAGCTACTTTCAGGCATCAGGCTCCCGTAACCGCGGTAACGGCTATGCTGGATGGAAGAAGGGTAGTAAGCTCGGACCGAGCAGGAGCGATAAGGGTTTGGGCAGCTGACAGTGGAACTCTGATTCAATCTGTTTGCGGGCCGGGAAGATGCTTCGCGGTTGCTTCCGATATGAGGTATATTTCACAAGACAAGAATTAATTTTGATTGCCAAAGTAACGATCACCTGCGGAGAGCCCACTTTCCCCTCCTGAACTCGTCTTATTCAAGGAGATTTTATTGAAACGTCAAAGAACTAGTAGGATGTCTAAAAGTTACACATGCGTTGCAATTACTTTCTTAGGTATACCGTGTGCGGCAGCGGAGACAATCACGTACGTATAGTAAGCCTCGGAGCTGGACCGGAAGAGAAGCATCAGGTCAGTCACAGCCAGGACGTGACTTGTCTCGTTGTAACGCCTGACTCACAATCACTTATCACCGGATCCAGGGACATGAGCCTGAAAGTTTGGCAGCTAGCCGGTGGAAAATTGTCGCAAGTTTTGGTTGGACACACGGATCACGTAACTTGCGTGGCCGTTGCTGTACTCGACAAGAGCATCGTTGTGTCAGGTTCTCGTGACGCTAATCTCATTGTCTGGGACATAAACACGGGTTCGGATATTCATACGCTCGTTGGGCATCTCGGATATGTAACTTGCGTCAGGTTATCGGGTGACGGGACACTGGCGGTATCCGGAAGCGAGGACAAGAGTCTTATTGTCTGGGATATGAAAAAAGGCACCTCCTTAAACTCTATAATGGTGCACGTCCCTGTTCTTGGTGTCGAGATGTCAACCGATTGCTCAAGACTCGCTCTACATCTCTTGGAGTACAACTGCATGCCGATACTCTGTCTTCATAATACACCAGCTCAATACGTTAAGCTTCCGGCATACGTGGCACCGATAGACCTCAGACCACCTGGACCCAAAAGGCCCATCAAAAGATTTCTCAAGAAGGAGGTCTCACTCGACACGTATACCTGGCAACGGAAATATGGTCATCTCACTTCAGGTATGACTATTGGAGACACGGTTGTCGATTGTCAAACCTCTCATTGCCATTGTCTCCAACTAGTTTCAGGCGCAGTGGAGCATCTCTCTAACCCAAATATCTTGCTCTGACACCTTCGCCTTTCGCAGTATTACAGAGACGAGGCTCCAGCTCCCGCAACTGCCTAAGTAGTAAGCTGGTCAACTACGCTGTCTGTTCAGCAGTTGTGCGATTAGGGACCCTTACTCTCACTACCGGAAAAGTCCAACAAGATCCCTCGGTCAGCCACATACTCTGCTGCAACAAGAATTGCAGTAGATAAAGAAGTGTCTGGGTGAAAGATTGTGATAGAAATTTAATCCAGCCTAATCTGAAATTTTCCAAGCCATTACAAAATCTGTGTCCACCCCAATTCGCAATCATCTGAGTCAATCTGAAGCAAGTTTTTAATCCTTTTCAATCTGTGTCAACTTTAAGTTCAATCCGAATGAATCAAATGCCAATTCGAAACGAAATTTCAATCCTTCTCATTCCGTACAGCTTACCCCAATTATTATGAGTATTGTGCGCGCAAACTTCGTCACGTAGGGATGAAATCGTCGAGGACGGGCTTATTGGTGATTGTCAAGGTTGAGTAAATCTCCAACTCGAGTATTTCAAGACACACGGTCTAGTTTATTCGTAGTGATAAATTATATGTTACAATGATGTTCTTGGTTCATTGCCTTGAGACCGACTGACGTCAACAGTTCCGACTTTAATGACTGACTGTTTGTGACCAACTGAAGCTTCCGCTGGTGACAGCTAATAGTAGCCCATAACAGTCCTGTTTCCAACCGAAGACTACCTTTTTATATTATCCCTACTCTGATAGTGCGATGGTTTTTCGTTTAATCCCCGAAAGGTGGAATCCTACGATGTCTACTCAACGGCATACGTATTGCAAAAATCACCTTCAAAACTGCTACGTTTGTACAATTGCTACATCGTCGTTCATTGCTCTTTGCAATCACTTGCTAAATATCATGATTAGAATATAAATCTGAAAGTCGAAACTTGGGACACAACATGAGGCATATTATAACATACTTCCAATCCCCGCCAGTCAGTGCGTCCAATCCGAATCAATCCGAGGTACATTTTGAGCAGCTTTCAACTCACCTCAACCCGTGTATCCAATCAGATGGGATCCGAAGCAAATCCTACCAAACTTTCAAATCCTTCCCAATCCGTGCGTTCAATCTGAATGAATCCGATGCATATCCTCAGAAACATTTCAATTCATCTCAATCCGTGCTGGCAATGCGAATATACTATACACTTCCAATAAGAATCAATGCGTCACAGAGTCTCAACTATGCGCTTGCATTATGCAAGCGCATAGTTAAGCAAAAGACCACGACGCGTCGCACACCCTCGAGATATTTTCTCCTCAGGTGAACTGGTCTTTGAACGATAATGAATCGAGTCGGCAAGCTCACCGCACTTATACAGCATGATTTCGGTCGTAGAAGAATCTTTGAAGTTCAGTAAAGGTTACCTTGTGAGTTTCAAATTGTATATTTTTTAAGAGCCACCGGTTTCCAATGCTTATGGAACTATTGACCCGTTATTTAAAATTGGTTTTCAGACTGTAAATATCTCAATCGCTAAAACGTTTGTAGTAAACGAACTTATCACATAACTGGGTTTCTTTGAATTCTCCTCAACCGGTGCGTCCAATCTGAATTGATTCAAGGCATAGCCAAAATTTTTAATCTACCTTACCAATCAGAAACAAACTTTCAATCCTTCGTAATCTATACATCAAATCCGAATAAATCCGAGGCATATCCTGGCAAACTTTCCCACCCTTCTTTATTCATACGTCCAATCCGACCAAATCCAAGGTCGGTAATGAGGTTCCAATCCAAGATGGAGGGCGTATTTCCATGAACCAAAATTTAGAAAAAATAGTTCATTGAACTGCAACCTCCACCTCGAATTAGTATATCTTGGCTGATCTCAGGTTTGATTAGAGTAAGTCGCATTGAAAACTCTCATCAAAGTTCGAATAAGACCTGATTCAGAGGAATGAAATTCTCCGCCGACTTCGGATTAGGTAGAATTCTATCGGATTGGAATCTTTCCGCCGAATTTGGATTAAGTCGAATTGGAATCTTTCCGCCAACTTCGGTTACGATCAGATTGGGATTGCTCCACTGACTTGGGATTCAATTGGATTTGGTCAAATGCGATCCCTATTTTTTACGGAATCGCTTGGAATAAAACCAATTCGTTCGGGTACAAATTTCAGAATGAAATAGATTTTGCTGGATAGAAATTTTCCTATCGGAAACTTTCAACAGGGTGGTACCGCTTGCGGAACGGCAGCGTTGTAGATCAGGCTATTGTCGCGTTGTGGACGTTTCACTTCCGCACAGTCGTTACAAAAACGCACACACACGCACACACCTATGCTTACATGCACACGTGCACATACGCACAGCATACAGACGTGCTGAATTTTTTTTGTATTTGTGTTTTTTCCACGTTTTGGTACGTTTTGAATGCATAGGCTTGGATAACTTGAAAAAAAAAGTTTGACCGTCTGATTATTTTCATTTTCTTTATGAGGAAGCGAAGATGATAAGAAAAGTTGACACCTCAAAAAAAAAAAAAAAAATCTGGCGGGATAACTGATCAATAAATTTTTGGGTACAATTTATGGTAGCCCGAACTTTTAGCTTGCAACCAATTCAACCATACAAAAAATGAAATGTCAATAATTCTCACAACAATGACTTTTTCAATAATTAATATTAAGAATCCCGTTTCTAGTGATCATAATTCTCACATCCTCATATTTATAAAAAAAAAATCGAACTAAGCTCGGTTGAGAAGTTGACGTATTGACAAAGTGATAAATTATCTATAAAATGACCACCCAAAATACATATATTTTATTCGAATAATGGACATTGTAAAATTTTAAATATCTTTTACGAAAGGTATTCGCTTATGTCCGAATTTACGATTGTCAGGTTAGACTGAGATGGCAGCGCTCACCACAAATGGCGCCTGGCTATGCACTACATAACACACAGCTAATATATTTATTGTTGTCGTTGTTTATGGCAGGAACACTGGTTGCAACCGTCGAGGATCGTCTGAAGCGTCGATTCAGCGTTAGCACGTCAATGGAGGAAATCAGCAAAGCCGGTCTCGCAAATTCTCAGCCAGGTCTTGGTCCAGAGCAAGCTGCACTCGCTCAATCTCAACATTTCGATCAGCTCGAGGCACTGTGGAACAAGCAATCACCACCACCAAGGTCTCGGGGTCTCGGCAAAACTCTGTTAAAGCAAAGTTCTCTCCAGGCTACGAGAATATCGGACTCAGAAGAAGAAGAAGGTAATGAGCCAAAATTCACACTGCGCAACTCGGCGAAACTTTTATAATTTATGGTGGAGTGATCGCGTTGGTGCTAATAACGAGTAATGTAGAAGTATTTATGTTTCATCCTACCGTATCATTATTTTTTTTCAATCAGAAGAATTGAGTTATCATTTCTGTTATCAGTTGACTTCGTACGACCAAGCCATAATCTCCGATTTCATTTCACGTATACCTTTCGCTTTATTGCACTAATCGCATCTTCCCATCTTTATGACAAGATGTATAAGATTCATAGATTACATAAAATTTTCTGCAATGGACCTTTTTTTCATTGAACGATGACTTTTCAGATCTTCTGTGAGTCTAGCTGAAACAAACAAGAGGCGAACGTTCATCGATTGTTCACGAAATACGCTAATTATTATCATCTTCCGGGATCAGAGATAGCGTCTGTGAACACACACCACTCCTTGTCCGCTGTCATAAACCTATCGATAATGTGATTGTCAAATGAATAAAAAACCCCTGACGTGTGTCATGATATATCAACGTTGCAATAAATAGTGAAATAATAAAAACAATACAGTGCTGACTCCATCTGCATGCATTCCGTCATATTCCCTTATGGCGAGATAAAACACGTGTGCGTGCAAGAGTTTCTCTATAAGTCTTGAGGGCAATATGACAAAAGAAATATTTTTGGGTTGTTGATACTGATAAAAAAAAGTGTTATCTTCATAATTATTATATAAATTGTCAACACGTGTCGATGTATATGTACAATCTCTAATACTATTAGATTCTATTGTCTCATAGAAACGTAATATCTAATTCATAACCCATCCTCCATACGTATATTTATATGTGGCATTCAACAGGAATCAAATGCTTAATGACCAGATGGTCCGCGATTCGATGCGTATCTGGAATTTACTTCTACTTTATCATCCAACTATAGAGCCTCTTATAGCGATATTGCCCAATTACTATTACTACAGACAATACGCTAACTACGAATTGGCCAATTTTATTATTTACCGTGGCTATAAATGAAAGTTAAGAATGATAAAAAATGTGTATGATTGAAATATTTTACCCGTGCATTTTGACCGAAAAAATGTGCTCTTTCCTAAAGTGGGTCATTTAATAATTTTTAAGGGAGGGGGGGATTCATTTTTCTAATAGATGTATATACTGTTCCTTACAACATACCCGATTCGTGTGCAAAATTCTTAAACGGTGCCAAGGTCATCGTGATATTGTTGCGCGCGCTGTGTTCGTCAGGTGTTTAGGAAATAACTGCTCGCTTCCTGGAGTGTTTTGTCACAGTCACGCACAGTTCACGCACACTTCGAGCCTTGACACACTTTATGCATACTTCATGCACACGCTGATTCGAAGCTTGTGCACATCCGGCGCACATTTTTTGGAAGTTCAAGGGATGAACATTCGCGCACATTCCTAACACATCAACTCACCTTTCCCTGGCGAAAATGGGGTGTTGCAAGGATATTTTCGTCAGACTTTTAGGAAGTGACTGCACATTTCCTGAAGTGTTTTGACACGCGCCATATTAAGTAGTGTAATTTTGAACTCTGAATATATAGTTAAAGTGAACCTGGCAAGTTATGGCATTCTTAGAATTTTTGATCCACCATATTGAATTTTCTACATTCAATTTTGTAATTTCTTCCAAAACCAGCATGGTTATCCTAAATAAAGGGTGGAAAACAGGGCCACCACCAACCTTTGAGTAGTTCCCAACATACAAATGATCAAGTGTTCTCTGGCGTGTCAAATACATGGTATGAATTACCAAAGTTCATTAAGAGTTGGGTAGCGGTAGTGGGTAGCGTGTTAGGTAGATAAGTGGGATAGGTAAGTAGGTAGGTCGCAGGTTTGAGTCCGCTGTTGAGCAAATTAAAATCCTTTCGATAAATCTGTCCAAATTTTATTTTTTTTCCAGTGTAACCCTTCTATGACCTAGAACAAACGACAAAATATGCATATGGAACCATTTGGCAAGTGACATATTTCGTAATGACTAAATTTGACGCACCCTTCATGCGCATTTGGTGTACACTCCATGCACATTTCCTGCAAAACTAGAGTACACTTGGTGCACTCTCATGCGCATCTGGTGCACACTCCACGCACATTTGCCGCAAAATCTGAGTACACTTGGTGCAGGGCCGAATTTAACGTGTAAGGGGCCTGGGGCTTTATACGTTTTTCGGGGCCCTGCCCGGGAATAATGTCTTTGCAAATAGAGGGAAATTATATGAGTACATCTAACAAGCATAATAATCAAACATGGCATGATAGACATTGAAAGAATAGAGAGTATTTGGGAGGTAGTCCTATTTACGCATTTTGTTTATGGCATATTTTTTTTATATTATACAATAATATTTGAGTGACCAGAACATCGGAGATCGGAGATCATAAAAATAACGATAAAATTATCCACCACTATCAGAAAAACTTACAATTCGTTGCTTACAAGGTTTTCCTCCGGATTTTGGCGCTGACGGAATCTTCAATGACTTTAATGTGATCGATACTGTTTAGGATAGCACTTTCAATGCAGTGAATAGATAGTCTTGATAGTCTATCATTCTGCATACAAGCTCTGTATTTATTTTTTATAAAAGCGAGTTCCAAAAAGGAACGTTCCGATTCACAATTTGCAATGAGAATTGACAAATATAATCTTACAATGATAAACGTATTTGGAAAAATATATATTAAATCCTTATCGATTATCATTTAAAATAAATTTTCGGGATGAAGATCGGTGTTCCGCAATGCTTCCGCTTTAAAGTAGTTCTTGCGCGACCGGCGGCGGGGAAAAAGCGGGAACGTAGGCGCGGTGGAGCGCGGTGAGCGGGCACACATGAAACAAGCGAGAATCAGTCTGCTCCCAGGGCTATAAAATGACGTATTTAATTATAACGGTACGGTAAATAAATTTGAAAATTTCATCGGAATATTCAATAATGTTTATTGCGTCGATCCAGCAAAGTTTCGTCCGCTCATCTAGTTTTTAAGTATTAGAATTTGATAAGAGTAAGCACTCTAGCTTCGTTTGTCACTTTGGGGCCTATACCCACGGTGTTAAATTGAAAAATTTTACGAGCACATATCTCCGGAACCAAATGGTGAAAGAATCTAAAACTTTGCAAGCATACTATAGGAACCTCAACCTTTACGTTTGTCGAATTTTTATCAGCTTATCTAGAGTTGATGAGTTTGCAAGAACTACCTTAACAAACGATTGGAGAAAATCAAGCTCATCTATGAAGGAATCATTTATATCCTCTGTATACGTATCTTCTTCCATATTTAAATTAAGAATCTTTTATTTTCTTCAAAATACGTAACTTTATCACGCTTTTCTAAAATGACCCTCAGACCACGCAAATTTAGAAATTTACACCTGTTTTCAAATTCAAACCAGGTTTTTGCAATACTTGACTTACTGCGTGACACTTTTCTAAAAATTCATCCCCCCGTGAGGACCATCTCGTTTGCGATAGAGGTTTCAATGTTAAATGCTTCGTGTTCTGGTTATTAATACAGTCAACGATGAGTAGAAGCCGAAAAAAAGCATACAATTTTTTTGAAAAACATAAAAAACTTTGTAGACTCTCCGCATGATTCGGCACTACTCTGGCCAACTAAGTTCAACGAATAAGCAGCGCATTGTGCGTAAAATGCTATTTGGTTAACTTTAGAAATGTCTGCTTGCATTCCGTTATACTTTCCTGACATGTTAGCTGCGTTATCGTACGATTGCGTGCGGCAATTTTCTATGTCGATTCCGAATGCTTGAAGGAATAACAATACACGGTTCGCGAGGGATGTCCCGGTATGACTGAATATGGGAAGAAAACATATAAAGCTTTCGTGAACCACTCCGGCATGACAATATCGAATCACTACCGAAATTTGATCAACGTGACTCGAGTCAGGGGTCAAATCAACTATAAGACCGTAGTATTTTGCTTCTGTAATCCGCTTGACAGTTTCTTTAAGGGTGCGTTTTCCAAGAATCTCAATAAATTCTTCATTTTCTTCGATAAGTATGATACATTTCCACTGCTTTTGTTGCCGTACTTTTCTATGTGAGCTTTCAAAAATGGGTCAAACTCGGGGATGATTTCGAGCGTTCCTAAGAAATTGCCATTGTGTCTTGACCCAAATTTTTCATCATCGCCACGAAATGGCAAGCCTTATCTGCTGGCAAAATATTTCACGACAGTGACGACGCGCTTCAAAACATTCGTCCAATACTCGCAATCAGTGCATAGAGCGGAAGTCATTGTCGAATCTATTTGACGATGTGGATTACTACGATTTAACCACGTCAATATATTATTTCGATGTTCGGGACTGTTCTCGTGGGATGCCGTCTTTTCTTCGGCAGATTTCCAATCGGAAAACCCTGAGGTAGCAAATGAACTGGTTTTAACACCAATTAGTTTGCAAACGAAACAATAAACATTCCCAGATGTTGGTAAATAAATTAACCGCGTTCGCAAAATATGTTCCCCATTACTCATTTTTTTTTAAAACAAAGTTGCCAATAATTTTCGTTTTTGTTTTTTCCCTACTCGAACTGATGCCTCATAGGCTCCATTCAGATCTATGTTTTGGAAGAAGCTCAGCGATTTTTCGATACACATTGTACGAAAATCATCATTT
Source organism: Rhorus exstirpatorius (assembly GCA_963564615.1). Classification (NCBI taxonomy): domain Eukaryota; kingdom Metazoa; phylum Arthropoda; class Insecta; order Hymenoptera; family Ichneumonidae; genus Rhorus; species Rhorus exstirpatorius. The sequence goes on along the minus strand of OY751314.1, from coordinate 15,792,449 downwards.
ATCTTATCTGGCCATGAAGTTGCTTCACTGTATCTTGAGAGGTCTACTTCTAAAGTCTTCGTGGTTTGTAGGTTAGGATTAGGACTGACATCTGTTTCTGTCGTATTCTGATCAATTTCGCTAACGTTCTTAACTTTTTCAGTCATATTGAGCAAAAGATCTATAGTAGCTGGGTCATCTTTGTTTTCAGCATCATTTTGTGGGGATTCTGACTTGAAAAACGTTGAAAGCTTGGAATTTTCGCCAAAGTTTTCGCTCTTTCATCGCGTACCTACGTAAAATCATGCACATAAGATAAATAACGTTAGAAATACGTATGCACAACACAGCTCATATAAAGGCAGGAATCTGGAAACATTATAAAAAAGGAAAGAAGAATATCCAGCCTTGAAAAACTAACCAAACTAACCTTACGCTTGGCCACTCCACTTAAATATCTCCTGTGCATTTTAAAATGTAAGTCCTATTTCAGCCTAAAAATCAACAATACACTGATTTATCCGATGCTTATTATTTATTAAATATAAATTGCGAAAGGGTCTTCTTCCCCGATATTCATACAATGCTAAATGCTAAGACGACGAAGTCTGAAAAAATCCACCACGTTTGAGAACAATGTCGATAACTCCCTACTGAAAATTTCCAGGCGGATTTCCATGGGAAAACATACGAATCAAGGTGGATCTTCATGGAGTTCCATGGAAATCTATTAAACGTCCAGAAACATAGGAAATCTATGTGGATCATCTGTGTGTCTTCCATGGCTCTGCTATGAATAACGATAATTGTAATCCATATGTCGAAATCCATGGACAATGACATGGATAAGAGAAAGATTCTTATATAAAGTCTATAGAAATCTACAGATTTCCATAGAAAAACCATGTAGAATTGTCACGTAATATCCGTGGACATTATTATGGGAAATCTAGCAATGATACATGTAATTTCCATAGATGACATATATGAGAGACCATGGATAATTTAATGGATTATTGCCAGATTGCTATGGAGAATCCATAGAAATCTATGGATTTCTATGTATAAACCACGTAAAGTTAGCGAATCACAACTACGAAAAATGTTGTAGGAAATACAGCAATGTAGGGTTTATTGTGGAGGATCCACACAAACCTATGGATTCCCACAGTACCATGCCAAATGTACGAGCATTATCCATAGACGGAGTCATAGGAAATCCAGCGACCTTACATGAATTTCCCAGACAGAATCCATGGGCATCTACAGGATTTACTGTGGAGGATCCGAACAAACCTGTGGATTTTCACAGGAATGCCATGTAAATTTTACGAGTGTTATTCATGGACGGAGTCATAAGAAATCCAGCGACCCTATATGAATTCTCCAAGCAGAATCTATGAGAATCTACAGGGTTTACTGGGTAGGATCCACAAGAACCTGGTGGATTTCGACAGGAATGCCATGAAAATTTCACGAGAATTATTCATGGACGGAGTCATAGGAAATCCAGCGACCCTATATGAATTCTCCTGGCAGAATCCATGGGAATCTACAGGGTTTACTGTCGAGAATCCACACGAAACCTGTGGATTTCCACAGGAATGCCATGTAAATCTTACGAGCATTATTCATGGACGGAGTCATAGCAAATCCAGCGACGTTACATGAATTTCCCAGACAGAATCCATAGGCGCCTATAGGATTTACGGTGGAGGATCCGGACGAACCTATGGATTTCCACAGGAATGCCATGTAAATTTTATGAGCATTATTCATGGACGGAGTCATAGGAAATCCAGCAACCCTATATGAATTCTCCAGGCAGAATCCATGGGAATCTACAGGATTTACTGTGGAGGATCCACATGAACCTGTGGATTTCCACAGGAATGCCATGTAAATTTCACGAGCATTATTTATGGACGGAGTCATAGGAAATCCTGCAACCCTATATGAATTCTCCAGGCAAAATCCATCGGCATCTACAGAGTTTACTGTGGAGGATCCACACGAACCTGTGGATATCCACGGAAATACCATGTTAATTTCACGTGCATTATTGATGGACGTCGTCATGGGAGATCCAGCGACCCTATATGAATTCTCCGGGCAGAATCCATCGGCATCTACAGGGTCTACTGTGGAGGTTTGACACGAACCTGTGGATATCCACAGAAATGCCATGTAAATTTCACGTGCATTATTGATGGACGGTGTCATAGGAAATCTAGCGACCCTATACGAATTCTCCAGGCAGAATCCATGGGCATCTACAGGGTCTACTGTGGAGGATTCACACGAATCTGTGTATTTCCACAGGAATACCAAGTGACAATTTTCAATCAATATTGATGGTATCCTATAGGAAACCAAGCGATCATGCATACATAAAATCTTCAAAAGAATTTGTATTACGAATGTGGATTCAATACTAATTGTATATCATAAAAATTTGGTATAGCATAGAGCGAACCAGTAATTCAAAGTTATAATGAGGCATAACATAAGTAATCAAGTCATCAAATAAATATCAACAGAATCGAACAGGCTAGACAGATATTATAAAATTCTGCAATAGGGGATCTAGTACTTATTCTCTTATACTATACACGGAGTTTGGTCGGTAGGAATGCATAACATATAGAATCGATTAAACACTTATTTACGTCATCGTGAATCTCACGTTTTAGATAATTTGACGATTTGGAATTTTCGATGATTTGGAATCGGGTTTTTCACGTTCATTAGATTTAATAAACCTCCATCTTTGTTCGAAACATACTTTTGACTCCAAAAATTCATTTATTGACTTGTTATAAATTAGCAATTACCCAAAAAAATGCTGATTTTATGGAAAAAATTCATTACCATTTCGAAAACGGAACTGAATTCCACAAAACTCTAGATATATCGAGTTTTTTAGGGTCACTGATTGCGATTCTGGCATTGGATTTTCAAAATTAAAAATGGCGAATCCAATATGGAGGACGTCAAATCGAAAAATAGTCCTAATTTACCCGAAACGCTGCACTCGAGGGTTTTCGGGGTCGCTGATTACGAATCTAGCATCAGATTTCCAAAATTCAAAATGTCGGATTCAATATGGTGGACATCAAATCGAAAAATGGTACTAATTTTCCTGAAATTCTGTACTCGGGAGTTTTCGGGGTCGTTTATTACGAATCTGGTATCAGTTTTTCAAAATTAAAAATGTCGGATCTAATACGGCGAACGTCAGATCGAAAAATGGTATTAATTTTCCCGAATTTCTGTGCTCAGAAGTTTTTGGGATCGCTGATTACGAATCCTCTTTCAACTGTATTTGATTTCTTCTTTCGAATGCAATTGATTTCATCATTTCTAAATATATTATATCATGATTTTTGATAATTTTAGATCATTTACTTTAAATTTTTAAAATTTGAGTTTGACTTCGTAACTGAACTTGGAAAGTCTGATGTCATACTCGTATTTATAGACCCGAAAAACCACCCACAGATTAGAGTTATGGGAAAATTGATGACATTTTTCGGTTGTATGTTTACCATTTTGGATCTGCCATTTAAATTTTTCAAAATATGATACCAGATTCGTAATCAGCGACCCAAAAAACCCCCGTATACAGAGCTTCAGGAACATTAATACCATTTTTCGATTTGACGTCTGCCATATTGGATCCGCTATTTTGAATTTTGAAAATCTGATGCCAGTTTCGTAATCAGCGACCCCAAATACCCCCCAGTACAGAGTTTCTGGAAAATTGGTACCATTTTTTTATTTGACGTCTGCCATATTGGATCCGCCATGTTGAATTTTCAAAATCTGATGCCAGATTCGTAATCAGCGACCCGAAAAACTACCGAGTACAGAGTTCCTGGAAAATTGGTACCATTTTTCGATTTGACGTCCACCATATTGGATTCGCTATTTCGAATTTTTTAAATCTTATGCCAGATTCGTAATCAGCGACCCCAGAAACCGACGAGTACAGAGTTTCTGGAAAATGAGTACCATTTTTCGATTTGACGTCCACCATATTGGATTCGCTATTTCGAATTTTTTAAATCTTATGCCAGATTCGTAATCAGCGACCCCAGAAACCGACGAGTACAGAGTTTCTGGAAAATGAGTACCATTTTTCGATTTGACGTCCACCATATTGGATCCGCCATTTTGAATTTGTAAAATCTGATGCCAGATTCGTAATCAGCGACCCCAAAGACATTCGGCTACCGAATGTCATTTAAATCGATTCAAGTTAAAAATTCGTGGCTGAAAGGGTTTAGGCTTTCCATCAAAACTCGTAGACTAATGTCATTTAAATACATTAAAATGATAAGGAAGTAACAGCGTTGTGGTAGAGTGTCAGTCGTTAGGTAGGTCGTTAGGTAGGGCTCAGGTAAAATCTCACTTAGGCTCAAAATTAATTTCGACGGAAAAACGTCCGGACTACGAAGCCGGAAACACTCGAAAAAAAATATTTATCTCCAAATTTTTTATTTCTTTTTTAAATTATTATTTAAGGATCGAAACAGCCAAATTCGTCGATTCAAGGATAGCGGTTCAAATCCCGGTCAATTACTTTTTTTTTTTTTCAAAATTTACAGGACTTTTAAAAATAATGAAATGACAGTTTTGAATTCGTTTATCGATCATTCCTAATTGCTAATTTATAAATAATAAACTATATTTATTATGCCAATTTGGAATTTCGAACTGGGAATCTATGGGATCCTATGGATTCCCATACGTTAATGGAATGGAAATCCATAGGGTCCTATAGGTTCCGTATATAAAATCCACATGATCCCATAGAATCCATCGGATATTTCCACCTAGGAATCTGGAGGCTGATTCTGGGCACGATCGAATTCGATCCTTCGACTTCTACAATTTTCCTCTCTCATCACCTTCGTAGTTCATGCGTACATGTTCAGGGTTTTTTTGAACGTATTTGTACTTTATGTATGCTCAATTTCGCGGGTTCCGTTTCCGGAAACACTTTTTCCCCTAGGCCATAAATCAACCGTACACAAAGATTGGCGTTGCGATGGCACATTTTCGTTCGCGGTGAGTCGAATTCGAATTCAATCGTGCCCAGAATCCGCCTCCTGTATGGAAACCCTATATAAATCTACATAGTTTCCCATCGGAATTTCGAACTGGAAATCTATGGGATCCCATAGATTTCCATCAACGAATGTTATTGGATTCCCATACAGAAATCCATGGTTTCCCATGGTATTGAGACATGGGAATCCCCCGGGGAATCCATAGAATCCTGCAGATTCCCAGTTCGAAATTCCTATGGAAAACCATGTAGATTCACATAGGTTTCCGACATGGATTTCCACGTGGATTTCTGCATGGATTTCCCACCTGGAAATTTATAGTAGGGAGCGACACGTAGTGAAGCATGAGATTGGGCGAACCCCTTACTTTCGTGCTCCGTAAAGTAAAAAGAAATCGACTTTCTGATATCAGCCACAGAGCGGTGGTTTGGGTCACAGAATCTCCGGAATCCCGAACGTCCGATTCTCCTTACGTCCGATTACTCGACCCGTGAAAACATGATGACATGATCGGAGCACTGAACTAGAGTATGGACCGACTGTGTGCTGTCTAGCAATATATGGCACCTTGCGACACGGTGCGAGTTAGCTGTAACTACACTTCCATTGGTCGGTTTGTTTCAATAACTAAATTGGCAGCACCGGTCGCAAAAAACTACCGCAATATATTAACTATCAGCGTAAACGGAAAAAAACTAAAACTAATCCCCAAAGAAAAACACCTACCTTTTATTGTAGTCGTGAAATAAAGATTTGTGGCAGTTAATCGAGAGAAGTAATATACCAATCAATAATAAAATTAATATATTGATAATAATATTGATATCAGGTTTAAGTTACTTAAATTGGTTTCTGCAGATGCAAAATGAAAAAAATTTCTAAAAGAAAGATAAACGGAATTTTATTCATTATTCTGTTTTAAAAGAGCCTTCAAATTTTTTTTTTTCCAGTGCGAGTAACACTTTTGGGGGCCCTTGGGCGTGTGGGGCCCGGGGCTATAGCCCCTGCAGCCCCCCCCCCCCCCCCTCTAAAACCATGCCTGACTTGGTGCATTCTCCATGTGCATTTGGTGCACGCTCCGTGCACATTTCCATCAGCGCACCTTGTCACACTTCCAATGTTTCAATTTACATTCCCAGCACATCTTACTCAAGACTTCTGTCACATTTCGGTAACATTACATGAACATTCTGATTTAACCTTTGTTCACATTTGGTTTCACACTCCATTTTTTCCAGGGTAGCCCCGGTTTTATATTGTTTCTGAACGCGTCATACTGCAGAACCAAAGATAATCTTCTGGAATACGTTCTGAATAATATTCACCTGGTTTTTAAGTTAATTCGACGAGTTATAACAATTGAATTGATGTTTAATAATGCTTGACCACCATCGGGGTTCCTGACACTGTCAAAGCACCCATGCCGCTGTTCCTGCCATCACAGTTTACCCAGTTTCTGACAGCTATGCCACACTTTATGACATCAAAACGTACCCCGTTTTCTGGCACTTTGACATCTTGCAGTCAAATTGGGTGAAATTGGGTCCTGTACTTTATAGAAATGGGAATGATATACATCATTTAACGTAATGTGAGTGAAATTCCAAATATATGTGTGAGAGGGAGATTGCAAAGGTGTCCGTGTGCGAAAAGACTGCCGAGATGGCAGAAACAGAAGACGGTGACGCGAGAGCAGCGGGAGAGCGAGCTTCCAGCTTGGTGGTCTCGAGAAGGCTTGAGAGTCTTGAGCCGGTGGCCGAGGAGATCGGACGCAGAGCACGTGATGGGGCGAGAGAGAGAGAGAGAGAGAGACTCGAGAGAAAGAGAGAGAGAGAGAGAGAGAGATTGATTGATTGATATTGGTTTTTATTTATCTAAGCAGACAAAAATTTAAGATTTGGCAAGCCAGGTTCCATCGACAGACATAATACAGATGACAATGACAATGCTCTCTCAAGATGTAACGAATAATTAACTGACCAGATAGAACACTGACGTCTAATATACTGTAACGGGAATCTCGCGTCACCTTCGGCCTATCTCACCATCCTCTACGCCGGGAGAGCCGTTGAGCACCAGGTAATCTTTTTAATTCAACGGTGGGAATTACCAAACCCGCTACACGTAACTTTAACTGAAATAAACGCAAATAAAACTTAATCTAAAATGGACGCCGGTCCGTCGGATGGAGAGTATGGTGATGGTATACCCGATTCGCTCAGGATGTAGGTTGTGGTGAGAGGGCGTGGACGGCCAGCCAACTCTCGAGTGTCTCCGAAAACGTACTATGAAATAACTGAACTCGACACAAGAAAATTTAGGGGGCCTTGGTTCAGGCTAATTTATTTTTCTTCTTTCGGTAGCTCATAACTTTCCTAACCATCACCCAATGCGCATAAAAAATAACTTCGATAACAACGGAGACTTCGATAGCTGAGAGAAAATGTGGTAATCACGGCAAATTCGATATCTAAAAATAAATTCGGTAACACGGCAAATTCGATAATTAAAATGAAAGTCGGTAACACGGTAAATTCAATAATTTACCACAAATTCGGTAACAACGATAAATTCAATAATTCACCATAAATTTGGTAAAAACGGTAAATTCGATAATTCACAATAAATTCGGTAACCACGGTAACTTCGATACTTAAAAATAGATTCGGTAACAACGATGAATCCGGAAACGAGAACGTGAACAGAGAGCTCTAAAGTACGATAGCGTGACGATAACGAAAATAATTTCGATAACTCGAGAACAAAAGTACCATCGAAAACAAGATCGCAAAAAGATAGTTAGAGAGCAGCGGTAACATAGCGATAACGAAGCGATAGCAAATTCGGTAACAGGTCGGGATAGTCCGGGAGGTAGCGTTGCATTTTAGGTAGTGTTTTTAGGCCGATCGATTACCATCTTTTTCAATAGATCTCGAATCACTAATAAGTGAACCGACCGTCAGCTGACGCACCCGCGGTGGGTGTGGGCGTGGGAGGTCGCGAAAGTAGTAAAAAAAAAAAAAAAATCAAGCAATAGTACGCCGGCTGAAGTTTTTTTCAGAAATAGTTGACATTATGCTGAGCTGAAAAAAAATAGTCAGCTGCATCGCAGAGGGGGGACTATGCGTCAGCTGCTCGCATGAACTTGTAAAAAAAACACATAATATAAAGTTATAGTACGCCGGATGAAATTTAACTGAGTGATTGTTTAAATAATTACAAGGAGAAAAACAATAATCAGCTGCGTGTTTAGCGGTGGAAAGACCGTCAGCTGACGCAGTAAAGTTTGAAAATATTGGGCAACGTCGGCAGTACCAACTTTTAGATACTGAATAATTATGATCTGTACGGACGAATAATGCGCTAATTTTTAAATATATAAATGATAATATTGATTTTATTCACCAATATGTTTATTTTAATCACTTATAACTAAAAAAAATTAAAAAATTAAAAAATTAAAAAAAAAAATAAAATTAAAAAAAAAAAAGTAGTGTGATCGCATATTTTCACTAAATTCTTGTTAATTAAGTCGGTGAACTGTCTCTTTTTTTCACGAAAATCGTGTTATATGTCGTCCTCGACAGAGTTCTCGTTTTTTAAGTATTTTTCTCCGTGAAAACGGATGTTATATGCAAAAAAAGTACGAGGGTCACGTCTTTTTCTTATTTGAGCAATGCAATTGAGCAAGTTTTTCACTGAAGTTCAACATTTAATTTCTCAAAAATAAATGCGGTAACTCGGATTTCCTTTCGCCAGTGTGTTTAAGAAATATTCATTGACAAATAATATAATTCTTACTAGTCCAGTCAAATTACGAAATCATTAAACATAAAATTATGTAGTTTAGCGATTATTAAGGATCGATAGGGGGGTGCATTCTGAGCATACATTTCAATTTAAGGGGTTCTCCGAAGGTCAGCTGTACCTCATTTCGCTAAAAACGCGTTTAATTCGATATCTCGAGAACGGTTAGTGTTAGGCAAAAAATTGTAGAGACCTTTTCTCTTCTAAATTAAATTTACTAACTTTTTTATCTAAAACTTTTTTTTAACATCAATATTTTTCAACTTATTACTTCCGAAAGGCAAAAATTTTCCTTTTTTTCTCCCTATTTTTCAATTTTCGCCATTTCCTCCCCAACCGTTCAAATTTATGAAATTTTTCTGATTATCAAAGTTGTAGAACTTTTAATTATGAACAACTTTTGTTGAAAACTTTTTTTCTCTAATACCAATACCTTCGGAGTTCGGAGTTATACCTTACTTTACCGAGCGAAATCCGCGCCATTGTCACAATATCATCGACATCAGTGGGTATTCAGTACTTGAAAGAAATATTAAAGTATTCCATGATCATTTATTAGCCAACTTGCTTGTATAAAAAGGTGAATCGATTAAACCATTTAAATATTGTACTTCATTTAAATATTAAATATTGTAATCATTTAAATATCATTTAAATATTGTTTTTTTTCAATTTGGGTATACAGAAACGTAATTTAATCTCAAACCGCCCTTTTCTGACCATACCCCTTTCGTGAAGCGTCGAGAGTCGCCTCGAACCTCTAGACTCCCTCGGGGATTCTGAAAAAATAGCCGTGGAAAAAATAGCCTCAGAAAAAATAGCGGGTAAAAAATAGCTGACGGAAAAAAAGCCATGGATAAAAAGCTTTATAAAAAATATGCTGACGGAAAAAATACCCTTGGAAAAAATAGTCTCGGAGCAAATAGCCCATAGAAAAAATAGCCCACGGAAAAAATAGCACACGGAAAAAATAGGTCATAGAAAAAACAGCCGACCGAAAAATAAGAGCCTGAGCATTTTTTATTGATTTAAAATTTAAAGTTGTTGCAATCGCGGGGAATAAATGATATAGGTATACGACTTTTGTAAAATTATGTTTCATACGTATACTATGGGCGCGCTGTTTTAAGAAAACACTCGAAATTGGACATCGATATTCACTCTACATGCTACAGTATGAAAACGATGTTTCGGTTTGTTGTTCAATGCGCGTAGGTAAACAACTTTTATCTCTATCCCGTGCTATTTACCTCTACTCTAACCACGGCTATATGGATACTATTTGAATACTTTTGTCACATATAATTTGCGATATATAATATGAAGATGCTTCACGCTTTGTAAGAATATTAAAACTGTTCAGTTCGATGCAAAAGCTCGATCCGAAAGCTCGTTGTTTTAACAACGAGCTTTCGTGATTCCATTTGCGACATTCACTGCATTAACGAAATTAAGGAAGATGAGTACGACAATGACATGGACATGGATGAAGAGGATGATCTGGAAATAGATAAAAATGAACATAGTCATAATGAAGTGAATGATAATGACAAACATACTGAAACGATAAACGACATAGACGTAGACGAGGAGATGGTTGAAGAGGAGATAGACGAGCCACAGATAGATGACTTCGAGATTATCAAAACGAATAAAGGTGGCGATAAAGTATGCTATAAGGGCCATCTATATACTCATCACTGGACAAACAAGAATGATATTCGGAGGAGACGTGTGAAGCACAATGACAAGGAATGGGTGGTATGGATTAATTACAATTATAGACTTTATGTGTGAGGTTCCGAATAGTGCACATCTCCAATTTCTTTGTTACCAGAAATAAGTGTGTGTGTGTGTGTGTGTGTGTGTGTGTGTGTGTGTGTGTGTGTGTGTGTGCGCGTGCGTGCGTGCGTGCGTGCGTGCGTGCGTGCGTGCGTGCGTGCGTGCGTGCGTGCGTGCGTGCGTGCGTGCGTGCGTGCGTGCGTGCGTGCGTGCGTGCGTGCGTGCGTGCGTGCGTGCGTGCGTGCGTGCGTGCGTGCGTGCGTGCGTGCGTGCGTGAGTGCGTGCGTGCGTGCGTGCGTGCGTGCGTGCGTGCGTGCGCGCGAGTGCGTGTGTGTGCGCACGCGTACGTGCGTGCGTGCGTGCATGCGTGCGCGCGAGTGCGTGTGCGTGAGTGCGTGTGTGTGTGCGCGCGCGTGCGTGCGTGCGTGTGTGGGGGGGGCGTGCACGTGTGTGGTGGGAGTCCTAGGAGCATGACGCTGGAGGGGTCCAGGGGTGAAGCCCCGGCGGGGGGGTTCGGGGAGCCAGAGCGCCCCCCCCCCCCCCCAACTGAGCCAGAGCCCCCCCCCCAAACTGTCAAAAACGTAGATTTTTATGGTAAGCTATTTATTGAAACTATCGATAGTCCATGACGTGATGTATACACATTTCGGAAGTTTATCCGTCTTTTCCTTTATGATATACATTAGACCTGTTCTTAAGAAGGGCAAATTCGAATTTTAATGGTCTTACCCCCCAAATTGGTTCGTAATAATTCAAAAAAAATGTCAGAATTTTTTAAGATTTTTCCCTCCATATTTACCCACCGCTAGGAAGCCTTACTTTTTCCCATAAGAAAAGCATTGATTTTTTGTGATTTTTGATCTTTTTTTTACCACTGCCCTAATTATCAGCTAAAAAATCGTAAATTCTCAGAAAATGTTGACAGTTATGTTACCTTTTTGTCGAATTTTTTGGAATTCGATACAAGCATTTTTGGGCTAGATCGATCACATCTTTATTCTCTGTATGTTGCGAAAAACGCGGAAAAAAGTCGAAAAACGTGATTTGGAGAGTTAAATATCGAAAGAATTCAATCGGAGTAGTCTTTAAATATACGGAATTCTTTGTACAAAATAATTAATCACGTAAACAAAATTCAAGGCCACCCCTGCAGCCAAATCGATTATGCCATGATTTAAAATGTTTCTGTTTTTCATGCTTCACTTGCTGTTCGAGCACGTCGCACCCCCACAAAAACCAATTTCAAGAACCCGGCATCGCGTACACATTCTGATTGTTTGTCCTGAATGTTTGTTCGTATTATGTTTTGGAAATCAAATATAATAATGAGAAAAAGTGCACCAAGGTTTTCGATCAAAAGTTAACGAGCGTTGGATGAAATTATCCAAAATAAACTGTTTGAGATTAGCTCAATGTGAAATGGTAAGTCTCTTTTGTTAATTCTGTTCTTTCTAGAACGCACCATAGTTCTATTTCCTCCGACCCAGCACGCGCGCGCTATGTGCGCAGTGCTGTGACGAATGCGAAATTCGTCGCTAGAGCGCGGCTCCTTCTTTTGTGCGAAAAACCGCGAAAGTATGAAACCTTAAAATTCAATCTTCGATATCCATGTAATTTTATGGCAAGTGGAATAATTATTTTATATGTAGCCTTATTATTTGAGAAATCACGAGAGGAACGTGATAGGGGATGTGGTGCTTAACTAATAAATTATAACGATAAGAAGTAATATTTGAGAATAACAAGAAATAATAAATATTTTATAGTATTATGAATACGTGACTAGCATATATACACCTCGATTTCTATATCCTTTATTATTTACAGAACACTGTAACCGTTTCAACGTAGAGTAAACCTTTCGACTAATATAAATAGTTTCTTATTACCGAATTTGCTCGGTGTTTCAAATCGACTCTCCGTACACGGGATATGTCGATCATCGGATCGTAAAGATAAGCTGAGAACAAGAACGATCTTTGTGGGAATGAAAGGGCCAACGCACAACGGGTCAGACCCTTTGGGTGGGGAGAGTGCAAGGGATGTGATTGGATGCATGCGAGTGATGCGTACGGAGTCTGCGCGAAGACTCAAGAAAAGGTCTGGACCTTTGTAATGTAAAAGAGAGCAGAAAGAACAGAGACCAATTCTGACCACCCTCGAGAACACACTTTTGTAAAACTGATAATATCCCAAAAGGAATAAAAGTGTTCAATCTTCATTTTTCGTTTTGAGTTTTGATTTACGTATCTGGAAAATTCCCAAGGCGAGCTTTAGCTCCTTGCCAATCGAACCCATTTGAATTAACATTATTTTTAATTGCACGTTTTCCCGCTCGGAGCGTTACAGTGCGCCCGGACTATATTCGCGCGGAGTAACACCAACGCGCCCGAACAAAGGGCCTTATCACCGCTGGATTCCGAGCTCCGAATTCCGAGAGCGTCGCGTCGACTCGAGGCTCAGCAGTCGGTCTCTAACAGCCAACAATTGCACTCTCCTATATTTCGTCAATTTAGATTAGGTGCACAATGCGTTTACGAGAAAACATTCGTTTGATTGGTTATGTGGATTCCCAAATTTTCGGGAACAAACTACCACCAACTCGTCAAGTTTTAAAAGTTTTATTTTTCAACACACGAGTGTCAGGTTTTGATTTAAAAACAAGTGCAACACTAGCCGTGCGTGAAACTATGATTTTTTGGACAAAAGCCAGATTAAAAACGAAGCACGATTATAACTGCGTAATGAAACTGATGGATTTACATCGACAATGGCATCTATTGGGAAAAAATATTAATGCCCCAAGCAATAAAGAGAGGGAAGAGGAATTTTGCGGTAAACTAGATGACCTTTTGACATCGCCCATCAAGATGCGCTTGCAGGCCTCGACGATATAAGAACAGAATTTCTGCAAAATCAAAGGAAGCCTGGTCGTGTCGGTTTCATCTGGGATATCCAAAGCACATATGATTTGATGGAGGCAGCAGAATTGCAAAAAACAACCGATGCGTTACAGAGGTTGGAAAGAATGGAACAGGAAAGAGCATTATTTGGTAATTTTTCTCCGAATATCTTGAACAAACCATCTTTTTATGACCCTGAAGATCTCTGCATTTGCAAATTTCGACCTCTTGCAACCTCTATTTCCTGACTTATGCATTTTCGAAAAAATATCATAATACAGTATTGTTCTTGTAGGCCAGTCAGCAAATGGTGAAAAATTAGAAAGGTCGATAAAAATTGCGAAGTTTAATTTTACTCAATGAAAATGTCGAAAAAAGTGTAAAAATCGTAAACCCAAATTTCGCACACAACATTTATGCCCGGAACATTGTTTAAACAATTAAAAACAGTTTTTCTGCAATAATTCCGCGAAAAAAATTGCGAAATTTGTGCAAACTATGGAAAACCGTTTTTATAATGTTTAAGCAGGTTCTATTAAATTTGCACACAGCTGCGGTGACGGGAACATTATAAACAATTGTTTATTAACTTTAAAGCGTGTTTAAATATCGTAAAAAAATTGCGAAATTTGTGCAAACAATTGTTTATAATGTTCCCGTCACCGCAGCTGTGTGCAAACTTAATATAACTTACTTAATCATTATATAAACGGTTTGCCATAGTTTGCACAAATTTCGCAATTTTTTTCGCGGAATTATTGCAGAAAAACTGTTTTTAATTGTTTCAACAATGTTTTCGACATAAATGTTGTGTGCAAAATTCGGTTTTATGATCTTTACAATTTTCTAGAAATTTTCATGAAATAAAATAGAACTTGGCAATTTTTTTCGTCAATTTAGCTTGAATGACTGGCCGGACCAATTACCTAGTTGTGCGTATTTTTTATTTTTTTTAACTTCAATTTCGTATATGCTGGTGGCTTTTTTTGTCATTTAGCGATATTGATTGCCATACATTCACACTGAGGGGCGCTATCGAAAAATGTCATAATAGTTTTTGGCTTCTTTTTAACATTTCTAATGGCGCTTATTTTTAGATTTTTAGTTACATTTTTTTGTTTAATTTATTTTTTATCCGTATCTGCAAATTTCGTCCTTTTGTGAGCCATATTTTGTAAACCGTGGCGTCATTTTTTTTTTCATTCAGGATCATTTTTTTCATTGATCCTTAATCAGCAAAGATATGTAATAATGATAAAAATTTCTTCCAGATGAGATCGTGGATGTCGGCGAGTGATGGTGGCGACTTTTCACAAACGTTGTCACAAAAATCCATTGGCACATTCTCGAATTATTCCACAGAAGACCATCCTGCAGATGATGCTGGACCATCAAATCCGAAAAAATCTCGAGGCACTGTAGATGTAGTGAATGACAAACTCGTCGCGGTTCTGGATAGGTTCAAAGTCTCTGATACATCGGCCGTTCATTTAATCGCTTCTGTAGCTCAGTCTCTTGGATTCGATTTAAATGCATTGATTGTTAATCGGAGCTCGATAAAGAGAAAGCGTGAAAAATTGCGTGAAATGAGGTCCATGAGAATAAAAAGTATGTTCCAAAATACTGACTTGCGAGCCGCTGTTTTACATTGGGACGGAAAACTTTTGCCTGATTATGAAAGCGGTAAAAAGCTTGAGAGACTACCCGTTTTGATAACAAACGGTGGTTCTGAGAAACTGTTAGGTGTCCCGAAACTTGAAAATGGGAGAGGCGGTACACAAGCAAACGCCATTCATGGTGTTCTCGATGAGTGGGGTGCTTTGAGCTCGATAAAAGCTCTTTGTTGTGATACAACGGCTTCGAACATGGGTGTCGTGAACGGCGCAGCGGTCTTATTAGAACAAATGTTAGAGAAATCTATTATATAACTGCCATGTCGACACCATATTTTCGAGATATTTTTGAAAGGCGTTTTCAACGCGAAATTAAAGTCCCCCTCGACTGGACCAGATGAACCTATTTTCAAACGTTTCAAAGATTCCTAGTCGAAAATCGATTTAACGGCATTTCGCATCGGAATTGACGATAAAAAAGTACAGAGCGTTGTAACTGTGGAGAATATCACGAGAATAAATTTATTTGTTGAATGGGCATTAAAAACGGATCAACCTCGAGCGGATTACAAGGAGCTTTTGAATTTAACAAAATTATTTCTCGGAACCGTCCCATCGCAAGAGTCGTAATACGTTCACCGGGTGCAATGCATCATGCACGTTTTATGTCCAAAGCTATTTATTCTTTGAAAATATTTTTGTTCCGAGACAGTTTCGAAATGACGAAAACTGAATATCAGGCGATCCGAGATGTATCAGTTTTTATCGTAATGATTTATCTCGAAGCATGGTTCACTGCTCCACTCGCAAGAGCAGCTCCAAATCATGATCTTCAATTTTTGAAAAAACTCTATAATTATAAGAGTGTCGACAGAGAGATATCTAATGCAGCTATGCAAAAATTCGTGAATCACCTTTGGTTTTTGAGCCCTGAAACGGTCGCCTTATCATTTTTTGATGAGAATTTACCATTGGACGGGAAACGTTGCATGGTGTCCGAGTTGGGCCCGCTCGACGTAATCGAAGAAATTGATCAAAATTGCCGGAAGAAAATTATAATCAACGTAAAAGACGTTCGTAATTTCTGTGACAAAGAGATGGATCATTTTGTAACATCGCAAACCCGGATTTTTTTTTCCGATTTGAAATTGATCAATCGTTTCTACAAATTGACCCATCTCTTTGGTCTGAAAATGAGAGTTTCCGAGAAGGTTCGGAAATTGTCAAAAAATTAAAAGTTTTGAATGATGCGGCAGAAAGGGCTGTTGGTCTATTCACAGATTTTAATAATATTCTGACGCAGAATGAGAAAGTCATTGAAGAACATAGGAGAAAATTCCCTGATTCGAAGAAGGTAACGGTCATGCAAAATTTATGAACAAAGCAATCGGTTTAAAGAAGTATTATGATGTTCTTTGCTATATAATTTAGAAATACGTGACAAGATCAAGATCCTCTATATAATATGTGATGACTTGACCAATTTTGACTTCTATATTTATAAACTAGAAGTTCTGTTCTATTATTCTATAATAATAATAAAATGTATGAAGACTTAACCGATTTTAACTTCTATTATTTAGACCTCTGAAAGAGATTTTTGGACTTTTTTTTCTATTTTCAGCGATTTCTGAGAATTTACCATCTTCAGCGAAAAGTTTCCTATTTTTTGTAACCTCTGCCATTTTATTCCTCTTATTTTTAGCTCTCAAAACGACGTTCTTCGACTTTTTTTGCTTTTTTCGCGTTTTTCGCAACATACAGAGAATAAAGATGTGATTGATCTAGCTCAAAAATGCTAGTATCGAATTCCAAAAAATTCGACAAAAAGGTAACATTACTGTCAACATTTTCTGAGAATTTACGATTTTTTAGCTGATAATTAGGGCAGCGGTAAAAAAAAGATTAAAAATCACAAAAAATCAATGCTTTTCTTATGGGAAAAAGTAAGGCTTCCTAGCGGTGGGTAAATATGGAGGGAAAAATCTTTAAAAATTCTGACATTTTTTTTGAATTATTATGAACCAATTTGGAGGTAAGACCATTAAAATTCGAATTTTCCCTTCTTAAGAACAGGTCTAATATACATATATAGCGGTAAAAATAAATAACAAGGTAAATATTGCGAATCTCGTATCTTCGTACCGACTCGATTGCTACCGACCGACCTGCTATTATCTGCTAATATCTGTAATACTCAATATTGTCAGTTTTTTATATTTTTTATGACGTTGGAAGTCTTCCCCCTCCTCAATATTACCTGGGATATTATTTTTTAATGATAACAAGCGTTAGAAAAAGTTTGGAGCAGTTTGGAGCTGTAGTCGTGATTCGTAATAGATACCAATAACAATTTTAAATGTATTTTTAATTTGCAATAAATTTTTGAAAAATACAAATAAATTTAATTTTCAATAAACTTAGTTTGTGTCCGGTGACGTCGGAGTTCAGCAAATTTATGTAATTAAAAAAACGACATTTTTTTTACAACTTTTTCGAGCTCAACAATGGTGTACGCTTCCTGAATATAAATGATATTGAAATTTGCATCGTTAGAATGCAACGAAAATAGGTTTTTTTCATTTTAAAAAATCCTTTCTAGTACCGCTGACGTGTTTCTGGCATATTTAAGACCCAGGTCGCGAAAAGAAAAACCCGAAAAAAGCTTAAACGATTTTCTACTTCGAGACAATACTGGAAATGATTTTTTAAACATTTTTTCGTTGCATTCCAATGATACAAATGTCCACATCATGAATATAAAACCATATTTCGAAAGATACTTTTGGATAGGTTTCTTGAATTCACGAAAAGTTTTTCCATGTATAATGTGTAGTCTAAGGGCGCAACAAAAACTACGAAGGAAAAACAAATCCAACGCCCAATCGAGAGCACAACCACGTTTGTGATTTGGAGCTAATTAATGTTAATAAATCCACGAATCGGATGAAGGCCAGAGCTAAGTCGGATGCTACGATACGGCCTGCTCAGATTTTTGCGGAAGAAGTTCATCAACTTCCGCACACTACGCGAGCACGGCTTCCGGGCGAGCTCTCCATGAAGCGATCATTGAGAAATCAAACATCGAAAAATCGTCCACGAAATCCTGAGCGCTTAGAGGAAATAGTAATTGAAGGTATTTTTCATGTGTTATTTCATATAGTTTTGATTAACTATATTAATATTTTTAAGGTCCCAGAAACGTAATGCTTACTAATCAAAGAAACTTGATTCTGAAAATATTATAAAAATAAATATACAAAATACGGGTGATGGGTTACGGCTGCACTTCCGAAAGCGACACCCTACCGATTTGGCTGAAAACTGGCACAGACCTTCTTTTTGACGATATAAAACTTTGCATAAAAGGATTTTTGGCGCATCACAATGGTTTTCGAAATTCCGAATTTTGAAAATTGATACATTAACAAGCGCGTGTATATCTATATGTATCGTAGGGCGCACTCCTATCCCTACTCTTTCGACACGAGAGAGACAAGAGTTTGACTGACGGGCTAGTTGTGTCGTATTGCGTGCGTGTTCGGGCGTGCATGTGTGTGTGTGTGTGCGTGCATGTGTGCGCATGTGCGGATGCCTGCGTGCGTGTGTGTGCACGCGCGCACGTGGGTGTGGGTTTGGGTTTCGGTTTGGTTTGGGTCTCGGTTTAGGTTTCAGTTTGGTTTGGGTTTCGGTTTGGGTTTCGGTTTGGGTTTCGGTTTGGGTTTCCGTTTGGGTTTCGGTGTGGTTTCGGTTCGGGTTTGAGTTGAGGTTTGGGTTTGAGTTTGGGTTTCAAAACATGCCGAAATAGTAGGGATAGGAGTGCGCGCTAAGACAGATATAACACGCGCGTGTTAATTTATCAATTTTCAAAATTTAATATTTCGAAAATCATTGCGATGCGCCAAAAATCCTATTAGGCAAAGTTTTATATCGTCGAAAAGAAGGTTTGTGCCAATTTTCAGCCAAATCGGTGGGGTGTCGCTTTTCGAAGTTTATCCCAAAAATGTTTTATACGCTAACTAAAGTGTTTAAAATTGTGGACAAACGGTTTTGGAAAAACGTAATATAAAAACTGGGGAAATATAAAAAATCTTTTTACGAAACTTTAGTAAGTTCATTTATCATCTGCATAATATTGTAGCCGATTGGACTATGATTAGCGGTGCAGAAAATCACCGTTTTCTCCTAGACGACAATGGTTCAACAGGGATGACCAACGAGCGAGTGATAATATTTGCGACGGACAAGCTTTTGGAGCTACTTGCACAGGCAAAGGCCTGGTATATGGACGGAAATTTCGATCTAGCGCCACGTGGATTGACGCAGTTATACGTATTGCGTGTACCAGTTAATGGCACCTTTGTTACAGTAGCGTACGCTTTGTTACAACGCAAAAACCAAGAAACGTATACGTATTTGCTCCATACGATAATGGACAAATGTGCCGAACGTGACATATACCCCGATCCGAAAACCGTCTATATTGATTTCGAAAAAGCGGTGATGAATGCCGTTCGTGACGTTCTAGGAACTACGGTAAAAATACAAGGATACTTTTTTTCATTTGACGCAATCGACCTATCGAAAAGTACAAGAACTTAACCTTGTCAAACGCTACAAGAACAATGAAAAATTCAACCACT
This sequence comes from Rhorus exstirpatorius, assembly GCA_963564615.1. Lineage (NCBI taxonomy): Eukaryota > Metazoa > Arthropoda > Insecta > Hymenoptera > Ichneumonidae > Rhorus > Rhorus exstirpatorius. The sequence goes on along the minus strand of OY751314.1, from coordinate 15,772,647 downwards.
TTTGTGGGATGATCGACAGTTTGGCGTTTTTGCCGGTACAGGACGTCAACAAGGGTATGACTTATTTAACAGAGATTGCTTCGTCTAAGAGAAGACCCTTGCTTAAATATTTCGATGAAACCTACGTCACAGGTATATTCAGACGGATCGGTAAGCAAGGCGGAGGAATGTCTTTAAAAGTTTGGCGCTTTTCACCGCTTTTTCCACCAGAAGTCTGGGACGTGCATGTGTCACGTGCCGTGTTTCTGAGTAATCATTTTGGTGACTTGGCAACACGGGGCGATGACCGTTGGGTACTAACTGAAGCTGTCTCTAAAATTGCTTATGTCCTACAATTGCAATATTTCCATATAGCCAGTTGGAATTCCGGTGCGAGGTCCTGAGAGTGCGAGTCGATGCTCGCGCGTGCAAGATTGTTGAATTGACGAAATTTGCCCCCGCTCTTTCACCTGGCGATCGACAGAACGTCGGTTGAGCGAACTGGGACAAATTAGTCTCCAGATGTACACGATAGCGTAAAGCTTGATTCCGGAGTAACTCCACAAATCGCTTCACATAGCGGCAATAATTCTCGGACGGTAGTTCCCCGATCCCTACATAAGGTCGCCGTTGTAAGTCGACCGGGTTCGCAAAGAGGCCCCCGAGTTGCGCGCGTCGTGTTTATAAGTCGATTTGTGCTAGGTTTAAGGAATTACAATCAACCTCCGCCACGAACATTCTGTCGTCCAATTTTAAGTGTTCAATGTACGAGTGAGTCCAAGAGCTGTCAAGCAATCGAGGACAGAGTGTAAGGTGTGTAACGTGAGCTCAAAGAACTGCCGTGGTTGCCGCGTATGCCAACGACCGGGCCTGTACAGATAGGAGAGAGCGAGCAACGGTATACCACGGGAGAGCGAGCGAGTGAGGTAGCATAAAGGTCGGCAGCCTATATTGTCAGCTGTGCCGATAAGTGAGTGAGTAGCGAGTGTGTTTGTACGTATGATTGTCAGAGTTTGTTGTCTTGTGATTCAGCTATTTATTCGAGCCCTTTTAAATTATGAAGTATTAACTTGTATTCTTGCACGGAGAGAAAAGTCCTAGAAAAATTACCGTGCTTGCCACTGTAAAGTGGGGGCAAACGACATGTTTGGGACATTCTCGATGAAAAATGAAAAAAATTGACGGGTAGCACAGAAATTTTTCTCAAACAGCATGGTAAAAATTCTGAGGCAGTACCGTACATACTACATCTTTTTTGGAATCTAGGACTTTTTAGTATAGAGCACAGGAAAAATTCGTATGGCCCCGGTAAGCTTTCAAGAGCAGTCTCAGAGATTTTACTCTGCGGCATGGTATTTTTTCCGACGCTTTCTCTTTTTTTTTTGTGGACCTTCGGTCGGATGTCACGCGGTCCATATTTTTCTCACAGGTAAGACAGAGCGGGAAGATGTTCGGGCATTCTCGATTATTTTCGGAACGTGTCAAAACAGGTTAGTTTCGCCGGCCAGCGTGCGAGGGTTTTTCCGGCTTCAGTGTGTTTTCTGACAAAGCGAGTGTAAACATCATAGAATCATCGTGTCTCGTTGCGCGTATATATAAGTACCTCTATAGATTCTTTAGATTATGGGAATGTCGATGTGAATTATAGAATCTTGAACGCTGTATGGCATAATTAATTATTCATTACTTTTAATTGATAGGGCACTCAGTGTTTATCATCACGTTTTTCATGTCGCGTTCGTTTTAATGTGATGCGTTGTATCGTAAATTTGACGTAGATTTCTGTCTGTCTTTCTGTAAACATTTATTATTTATTTCTTGTCTCTGTTTGATGGTTTATTTTGCCGTACATTCGACTTACATTTTGCTGCATTTGTTTTTTAATTGTTCGTTACATATTTCTCGTCTGATGATAGATGATTTTAGATGATAAATAAATTATTTGTTTCGTCGTAAATTCAACGGACATTTTTCTGTTTCTCTCTGTTAAGATAGTCGTTATTTGTTTCTCGTCCTCTAATTGATGTTGTTCTGTTGTAAATTCAATGGAAATTTTTCTGTTTATCTCTGTTAAAATAGTCGTTATTTGTTTATAAAAAAATGTATAAATGTATGAATGTATATATATGTGTAAATAAATGTATATATGTATAATATAAAAATATTGTTCATTATTGTTTATTTTCTGCATAATATTCCATTAATTAAATTAATTAAAGAATTCATAATGCCATTGAATTAAGGAAAAATTAAATGGGAGTGACGGGAATTTTTATTTTACTGTGCTGGCATAAGAATTTTTGCTGTACTGTCCTAAGAAATTTTACCGTGCTGTCATGGGAATTTTTTCTGTGCCGGGACTGAGAATTTTTCCCAATGCTTGTATTAAAAACACCTAGAGTAGTACGTATTTTTTCTAGTGACGGGTCAAATGCCCCCAGTTTATAGGTTAGCACGATAATTTTTCCTCGACTTTCACATTGAAAATTCTAGGACTTTTCTCTCCGTGTGGAACATAATATTTGGGACTTTTCTAAATTCTGTTAATTAAATAAATATTGGACTCTTGATGGGAAAGAAGTTACTTACAATTAATTTATCCTGACCATAATTTCCTCTTCCAACTATCTAAAGGAACGGGCCCGTATGGGACGTTGTCAGAGAAAACTTATCCTAAACAAAATTAAACATAAACCCTTGTGTTTTGCACAAGGGATTTACTTGGCTAGTCGTGCAATAACGTCCTGCACGTCACACATGATATCACATTAAGCCGTGAAGCACGAACAAACAACAGTACGGAGGCATGGAATAACCGATTCGAACACTTAGTTGGAGTGTCGCATCCAACGATTTGGATTCTCATAGAAAAAGTGAGACTAGAGGTTGCGGTTGATTGCACCAAGCTCGTACAGTTCCAAGAAGTGCGAAATAAGTGGTCGGCAAAAAACAAGTAAAGTCGAAAAACGACAAAATACTTTACGTAATTTATGTATATCCTATGGCAATGGCGATATACCGATGAAAACGTTCTTGAAAACTCTTAGCAATGTTATTCGGCTGTGCAAGGTGTAATTTCGCGTATATATTACAATCTTTCGTTTTCTTTTACGCCGATAACATTTCTGAATTATTTTTTTTCGTACAGGAACTTTTTGATGGTAACGGACGTTACATTATTACAGTACGTTACTTTGGCTGTTTTCTTACATTTGTTTTGTTGTTACCGTACTTTTATAAATGATTTGTAAAGTGCGATTTTGTGATACCAACAAACAAATACATACTTTTATACACTTTCGTTGCAGTGATTTTTACACTCAACCTTTTTCAAACCGCCGTTTTTTCCATTGGCTATTTTTTCCATCGGCTATTTTTTCCGTGCGCTATTTTTTCCGTGTGCTATTTATTCCGGGGCTATTTTTTCCACGGCTATTTTTTCCGTGCGCTATTTTTTCCGTGTGCTATTTATTCCGGGGCTATTTTTTCCACGGCTATTTTTTCCAAGGCTATTTTTTCCGTCGGCTATTATTTACCGGCTATTTATTCCGGGGCTGTTTTTTCCACGGCTATTTTTTCCAAGGCTATTTTTTCCGTCGGCTATTATTTACCGGCTATTTTTTCCGAGGCTATTTTTTCCTAGATGCACTTCCTCGAATTACTCTCTTCGAGACCGCGTATACCAGGTGGCTCATTGCTTTGGCCCCTATTCACGGTAACTCGGTGTCTTAATTCGCAATGATCCAACACCAAACAAAACGAGAACTTATGGCAACGCAAAACCGGAAAAATTGACTCACTAATCTCTAAAATGTCTCTAAATTACTCTGAAAACATCGAAAACCCTGGTCGGGACGACCTGTGACGCAAAAAGCAAAAAATTGAGTTAGATGAAATACGATAAGATATTCTTGACACGGCGGCGGCGGCGGCGGCGGCGGCGATATCTTTATATAATATACAACGATATCTATATCGTCCTACTTGGATAAGGTGTTATCGAGTGAGAACGCGGGCGAGCGCGGCTGACGTAGTGCAGCCACTCTCACCTCCCTCCTTCTTCCTCCCTCCTTCGCGGGGCACCCAGTTATTGTATTTCATTTCCCCTATCTAATTTTACTAGCACACCTATATATAAATAAAAGTAAATATTATCAACCTATATTATCATCCATGAATGCATCATTTAATCCGTAAGATTACCCCTTCCCCATTTCAGAGCGTGACCGGGCCCGTATGGGACGGAGTGAGGCGCTTAATAAAAATTATTAAATATAAAATAAATATCAAAGAATCCTAGATCCCTTTGACATATTCGTAAATAGTAAATTCATTTATTCCCAGTCCGCATAACAAGACTTCTCGAGGTCTATCAGTGTACTTTCCCCACTATTCCTTATCAATTCGGGTAATATCAGAGTTAGCGTTTACCGCTGGATGCTTAGCTCAATTTTATCACCATCTCCAGACGTGACAAGGCTAAAAATTGATATATTATACCGGATTTGGCTACTGGTTTCCGACGATAAATATTATTCGGAGACCACTGAAGGGTGACTTGCACTTCTCAGTTTTAAGGATGTAGATTGTAGATGTGTGAACATCTTCAATCTTAAAACCTGAATACTTTTTCAGAAACAAAAAATATTATCGATACGAAACATGCTCGCAAAATATTGGGTCGATTCAATTCGTATTTATAAAGTTAAAATGATTTAAAATTCGTGATCTTAGCATTGGTTACTGATACGTTACGCGTCACAGCAACTCCAGCTTTCAGAATTCTCTTGGTATCAGAAACCACGTGGCACTGTCAGCAATTAGAACGTTTACATTAAAGTGGACGTAGAGCTTCGTGTACTTGGCAAAATTCCAGTACATCATGTTATTTTGCCGAAAAGTCATGATACTTTTTAAAATAATAAAAATTCAAGTACAATATAGAAAATAAAAATAAATTACAAGACGAGCGTGGATTGTTATAATTATACGAAAACCACGTCAAACACAGTAATACTGTAACCTAAAAATCTATCATTTGGTAGTTTGTACGAAAACAAATCAGTATTGACTGTTACTTAACGATGTGGCTATTCACACTCGTTTTCGTGGCTCGTATCTCGTGTATTGCGACGGCACTGGGACACACGCTGTTTGTGTTCCGTGCACCGCGCGTGTCGCGTCTATAATTGTGGGACACTGTTTCGTGTTTCGTGATTGTAAGACTAAGCGATGGGACACTATTTTTGCGTTTCGGTAATTGTTCAGTTTTGTGACACTTCTGAATTTTAATTTTTTTTAAATAGTTTAATTATTTCAAAAGTATCGAGAAATTTAATTTTTTTTTTATCAGGTGGGTGCTCGAAAATTCGGCAGTTTTTTAAATTCATTCTTTCTTTTTTTAATTTTTAATTTATTCCCTGTTTATTTCGGCACGAACAATGATAAATCAAGTGATGTAGTGTGAAAATATTATGGATCTGTGAAAATATTACAAAAAAACTTAATCAATGATGATAGTTAGGTTCGAGCCAATGATTCACACGCTTGTACCTAACTGGAAGATTGGTCCAGCATATAGGTCGTTTAAACAGGTAGAGCAATGGCTGCAGATCTAAGTTGAGCAGAGTGGCTGTCAGCTATTTGTAAATGTTGAGGCTAATTTTTTTCGTTCCACGTGGTGAGGACCAGAGGCGATGTAGAGGAGGTTGCCAGGTTAGAAATAAAACTCGTGCTATCTTTCTCTTGATAAAGTATAGATAACCTTTATTTCGATGTACCGTGATTTACGTATATCGCGGCACCGACATTTAATGTGTGAACCGTTCGCCCAAAAGCGAACAGCCCCTGATACCTCGCCAATTCTGGCACACGCTACAGCAAAATCCATTTCCCAGCGAGGGGGCCACTACCTCGGGGAACCGTCGATGGAAAAATCCTTTGACTTCCGCTGGCGCGCAAAGCGGAGAGAACGGTTTGGCTGCGCGGTGACCCGAGTCCTCCCCTGATCTAAGAGCACGCAGCCCGCACAACGGAACGGGTGCTCGCGTCGTCACGCACTCACGGGAAACCTCGGGGGGGGCTCTTTATCTGTTTCCCGCCTGGACTGAAGCCCAGAAAGTGTATGGATAGGGTGATAGGGCTTGTGGAAGGTGATGGGTCATGTTCGGGTGTGTATGCATCCTGTGCTCGTGTTTTGTGTGTCGTCGTGCTGTTGTTATGTGTACTGTGCCCTATCCCGTAGCATTTGACACACCGGGGTGGATGGGTGATCCGTGAAGTTTATGGGCCCAACCACTTTTCACCGGGGGAGTCCGACGTCTCCCCGGCTAGGTGCCTCACTACACGTTCACTGCGGTCAATCACACCTATTTTTTTCATAACCTGGTTTGACCCTTTTTCTATCTATCTATCTATCTATCTATCTATCTTTCTATCCCAACCCGCAACTCCCGATTTTAGCTCAACTTAACTTACCCCCAACGATTTCGACTTACAGCTAGTGACTTACAGATATCAGTTTTTACTCTACGACTTGGGGCTTGGGATTTGGAACGTACAATTTATTACTTTTCATAATATTCACAACTTTTCGACTCACAACTTTTACGACTTTCGACTGCTTACAAGCGACCGCCTGCAACCTACAACCAACCACCCTACAACCAACAACCTTCTACACCTCCTCCCCTGACATGGGGACCTTCTCCTCCTGACTCTTGAGCCAGAGGGCCTCCTCGGAAAATTCGGCGAACACCGAGAATGCCTCCTCCGACGACACCAATTGGCGCGCAGCTTCCGGCCATTCTCGGTTCCCTTCAAATTCCCGCAGAGCGACTCTTTGCGGTTGGAAGTTTTCGAACTTGAGGAGGGTGTGGACCGCCGTATCCAGCTAGCCACACTGGAACTCTGCCCCGCCACCACGCGCAAATCAGGCGAGATTCGCACTGAAGTTGCTGTGGCCGGTAAGGAATTGGGTCGTATAGTGGTCAGGCCGGAGCCAGCGAGCCATCACCCTATCAGCGATGCGATCGAAGAAGGCAAATGTGGTGCGACCTTTTGTCGAAGATTGCCATGCTGCCTGCCACATGTTCATTGCCTTTACCTGCATCCTCCTGACGGCATCTCTCGCTGCATGAGGAACGACCACATTGTTTATCGTCGCATCTCTACCTACTCTAATCTCGTACCTAGCTCTATGTTCCTCTAGGAGAATATATATTAAAAAATATTAAAAAATCGTTGATCGTAGAAAAAATATATAAGAAAGTTTTATTCCTAAAATCGGTCCAGTATCAGGGGAAAAAAATATTCCATTTTAAAAAAACAGTATTTTCCCTATTGTTGAAACAAAAATGCCTGAATAAAATAACCGGCCGGTTTTGCTCCTCTGTGGAGCTTGGACTATAAGGCTTGACTGGATTGTGTGACACATGGGGACATGCGGATATCGATGCCTCTAGCAATGGGACTTCGCCCTATTCTCGCCGGCGCAACCACTAGCTCCATCTGTTGGCCGTATCTCATAGCACAAGGAATAAAGATACGTCCTTTGATGCTTTGCAAGCTTTCGCTATTCTGACCGTTCTACTTTTTGGTCTTTTGCTATTTTAACCGTTCGAATTATTGGTCTTTCGCATTAATGAGGTCGAAATTGTAAACTTTCTTAATATTCGCAAATCGAACATTTGTAAACTCAAATTGTGATATGTTAGATGTTTACGCCGGTTCGATAATTCGCCCCTCGAAATTTCCGCATTCTCATATTTGTTGTCGATATAAATTTATTTCGACAATTTTGTGTTCTTAATTTTTGTTTACTACTTTGAGGACTTTCGTGCAATGGGCCTTCTACATTCGAACGTTCGTTAATTTTTGAATTCGACATTTCGCTTATTCTGATTTTAGTTGTTCGAACTTTTAACCCCCACCCCGTATTCTAGGCTGACGTCGCCGCGATGAGCGCGCGCCTTTGTCCTGTTCCTAGAATCTGTCTATCCCGTGTTGTGCACAGGTCGCCTACCTTGCGACTCTGTGGGAGACTGTTGGCACGAAGACCTCCTGGTACACTGTGGCTAATGATTTAAATTGCAGACCCCACCTAGTGCCAGCTAACTGCCTGAACTTATTGAATAGCCTAGCTGTTTTGTCCCTAAGATATTCGCAATGTGACCTAACTCCTGTTTCTCTGTCAAAGTGAACCCCCAAGTACCTGACACTGTTTTTAAACGCTATTGCGGTGCCACCTATCGTAACGCGAGGTTACCTACCGGCCAAATTACGACTCCTAACTTGCCTTCTAGCGTGGTCAGGGCACTCCCCTCCCCTTCTACCTACCGTCGGTGGACGGACCCATTCACTCTTAAGGACTATTGCCTCTGTTTTTCGCTGCGGAGTTTAAGATTGGCTCAGTCGCACTACTCGACTATCGCGTCGACCATGCGCTGGCCCCTAGCTTCTAGTTCCCTTCGCATGTTACCCCTGACAATTACAAGAAGATCGTCCGCGTTACTATAAAGCCGGAGTTTAAGATTGGCTGAGTCGCACTACTCGACTATCGCGTTGACCATGCACTGGGACTCGATTCTCGAGTTGAGGACCCTAGGTATCGCATGCGACTTGACTAAAATGTCGCAATCGATATACGAAACGGTATTCTTGAGCTTCCGTTCGTCAATCGTGTACGAGAATTATCGGTCACTCTATATCGACTGGGTAAGAGCGCGCGATACGGCAAATCGTATACGATAATTTTAATAATTTTCTCTTCTAGTTAAATTATTTATTTTATTGATGCGAAATTACTGGAAAGAGACGTAGAAGAAAATAAGGATTAAGTGAGGTTAAAAACGGCAAAGATCGCAAAGATAGTATTTTTGAAGTGTTGAATTTTATTGATGCACAATTACTGGAAATAAGAAAACGTAAGATAAAATATAGATTAAGTGAGGTTACAAGCGGGATTTATATTATTTTTTGAAGTTCGGAGTAAGTAATTAATTAAATTTCCTTCTCATTATTGCTGAACATTGTGTCAACTTCATAGATTATAATATTTTTGGTTTACTTTATTCAAGGTGATTGCAAATACAATGGAGGTAGCATTCCGAAATACAGTTCACCTTCGGGTAGCTGATATGCTGGAGGATGCAGTTAATCAGGCAGATGTTCGACCTCGACGTTTTCACCAGAGACATGATCCTTTTGAACTGACTGAAAATAAATTCGTGAAGCTGTTTCGATTGAGTAAGCGCGCCACCGATCAGGTGATTGTTATAGTCGAACAATATTCAGACGAGCCATCGAGATCATCAGAATTGGATGCAACTGTACAGGAAAATTGTGAATTAGAATACATTTTTCAGATAACATTCAGATAGCAAGGCAATTGACGTGGAGCCAATTTTGCTGGGTTTTCCGTTGAGGCGGCGAACCCGAGTGCCGGCAATTCGCTCTCAGTCCCGACAGACCAAAGTTGCCCAAACGAAAAGTCCACTGTCAGTCCCTGGGGACTGACGCCGCGCTTAAAGTGTTAATGAAATACTTTGATACTATATTTTTCAAAAGGTTTTAACAACACTACGCTTCCTTGCATCCGAAAGCTACCAACTGACATCGGGCAGAATGTGAATATGGCTATCAGCCAGTCTTCAGTAAGCAGATGCATAAAGAATGTGACCAGTATTCTAATTCAGCCAGAAGTTTTCGATACTTGGGTGAAGTTCCCAGACAATTTGCAGTCCTTACTTGAAGTTCGCAATAGGTAATTCAAAGTATGCATAGTTTCTTTCACTAATCTCAAAAACAACGCTTTATTCAATGACATTTGGCCTTTGTTGATAAATAAGGGAGTTTACCTTGTATCCTCACGAGCACATAAATCATTCAATTTTTCTGAATATGATTGGTTTAATTGCAGGTTTTGGACGAAACATAATTTTTCAGGAGTCATAGGATGTATTGACTGTACACACGTGGCAATTTTTCCGTCTCCGAGAGAGCATCCACAGTTCCCAGAAAACATTTACGTGAATAAAAAAGGATACCATTCCATTAATGTCCAATTGGTATTACCGCAAACTGAATATGAATATAATTCAAATATCAAGTATGTCTCGTTCAATCTTATCCTTACCAATTTGAACTGTAGGTATGTGACGCAAACTTGAGAATAATGAATGTGAGTGCTCGCTATCCAGGTACCACACATGACTCGTATATTTGGAACAATAGTAACCTCCTTCCCCTAATGCGAGAATTACATAATCGTGGACGTCATTTGTACTTATTAGGTAAGAGTTCAATTTATGGACTCAATATTTTAATAATTGTACGGCTCATCTACAGACAAAGCAGAAAATATAGGTCATGTGATTTCATTTAAGAATCATAATCATTGGTGTTGAGCATGTATGAGCCACACATAATTCCAGTCGAAAAAAGTTTTTGTGAGAATTTAAAGAAGAAAAAATTTGAAAAAAATCAACCATATCGAATATGATAATAATATCGGTTTCCAATTATAACAATGCCGAAAAACTATCAAAAAAAATTTTTAACAATAAATTGTTGCAGAAATTTTCCGTAAAAATGTTTTTAGATATATGTAACAAATTCCTCGATTTTTCTGAATATATATGAATTTTTCAAAAATTTTCTTGTGACGATCCCGCATTACACCCAAGTAGACGACACAAATGAGAGAGATTAATTAGTGGTCGTAGCGCAGTGGTTAGCGCTCCCGCTTGCAAGCCGAAGAGTCCCGGGTTCGAATCCACGGGCGGCACACTTGATTATTTTTCTCGTCGTCTTGGATCGTCACCACTCATTACCCCGTTCGACCATCACAAACTGGTGTCAGAAGTTTTCGGACCAACACACGTTCACAAGCATCATGTATGGAGGAGACAACACAGACTTCCCGCAAAAAGGCCTGGCACTGAAGAGTCACTCCGCGGGATATAAGAAACAAAGCGGGGCGAGGGAAGAGCTCCGACGAGGGACATAGGCAAGCGTAGCGTCAACGTATACTCCACATACATTCGAAACCGAACACCCGCAACTCTGCACAATCGACGTGGACGTCGAGTTCGGGGGGGGGGGGGCGGGGGGGGGGGGGGGGGTGACGATCCCGCATTAAACCCAAGTAGACGACACAAATGAGAGAGATTAATTGGTGGCGGTAGCGCAGTGGTTAGCGCTCCCGCTTGCAAGCCGAAGAGTCCCGGGTTCGAATCCACGGGCGGCACACTTGATTATTTTTCTCGTCGTCTTGGATCGTCACCACTCATTACCCCGTTCGACCATCGCATTCTTATGATTTTTTTATTTTTGTTTTTGAAAATTTTTAATTCTGAAAATTGCATGAAAATTGGTGAATTTTAGATACTTTCTCGTACAAAGGTTCTATAAACTTCACGAAGTATCCGGATTATGAAACGAATACTTATATAAATACAGTTTTTCAAAATTCTAAAAAAAATAAATTAAAAACCGTAAGAAAATTCTTGAAAAATTCATATGTATTCAGAAAAATCGATGGATTTGTTACATATAATCGAAAAACATTTTTATGGGAAATTTATGCAACAATTTATTGTTTAAAAAATTTTTTTATAGTTTTTCGATCGATATTATTATGATATTATTATGATATATTATTATGATCTTCAAAATGGTTGATTTTTTTCAAATTTTTTGCTTGAACTCGAAGTACTTGAAATTCTCACCAAAACTTTTTTCGACTGGAATTATGTGGCTTATACATCCTTAAGTCTGGGGAAACATCTAGTTGTCCAGTTATCTTTCATGAGTATATGTTTCTCATGCATGTGATTCTGGCTATACACTCAGACCGTGGATGATGACTCCAATACTGAACAATAACCTTACTTTCTCAGAGATTAATTATAACGAAAGGCAAATGAGCACGAGATTGATTATTGAACCCTGCAATAGATTACTTAAAATAAGGTTTCGTTGTCTCCTGAAACACAGAGTTTTGCACTATGCTCCAGATGTTTGTTCTAAGATCATTAACACCTGTGTAGTACTGCACAATATGTGCATACATAATGATATACCAGAACCTCAACCGGAAGAAGGAGACGAACTTTTGGACTTTGGCATCGATCCTCTAGTTCTCTGTCCTGAAAATAATTTGCCTGGACGTCAAGGGAATCCAGAATTGAGAGTGGGACGTCTCCTAAGGGATGGTATAATAAGGCAGTATTTTCGATAAAAAATGTGCGGGTTCTTTTAATTCATCAACGAGGAATTGTAAAAAATAAATGAATTTCCTTATTTTATCTCTTTTTTTTTAAATAAAGAATAATGTCGTAAAAAATTTACCCGATGATTTTCTTCAAGCTATATTTATCGATTCGAAAAAAAAACATCTTATATGTCTTATTTAGCATAATTTTCAATCATCCTACGAATCCCCCCCCCCCCCCCCCCTATCCCCCACCAGTTTTCGTTTCCGGACAAGCAAAACTGCGAAAGCACAACGAAATTTAAAAAAATAAATAACAAACGCGGGATAAGAGGAAATCAACGTGATCCGTGGTAAACGAAAGTATGTATTATGCTTGTCACACATCTACATTCTAATTAACTTCACATTTCTTGCATCAAGTCTCCGTCTACCTAATAGTTTGGTCATAAAGTTATCTATTGATGTCGAATCGGTGAGGAATATATAAAGCAATAAATCAAATATACATCATCTACGTAGTTTTTTTACTTTACTGTATTATTAATATCACAAAAGTTAGTAACTCGTTTAGCCACAGAGTGGCTTAAGTACGATAGTAATTATTTCTTATAAAATTGAATAATTTCTTATGAAATTTAATAATTTCTTATAAAATTTAAAGATATTCTTATAAAAATGTTTTTTATAACAATGAAGTATAATAATCATCTGAAATAAGTCTGAAAAACACCATGACTGAGTCTTTCAGATTTGGTGATGTAAGCATTTGCAACTATTTTGAATTGAAAACAAACTCTTCCAAACATGAAGCAATTTTTTCTTTTGCTGCTACTTCTCTTTCGTATAATTCTATTTTTCGCTCATAATAAATTTTTCTACATTCTTGATCTTTTTTTGAAATAATCGCCAGCTTTTCAGTTTGTGCGATAGACTTTTCCAGTCGCTGTGCAGCTGCCATCTGTCGTGGAAGTTTTTTCTTAGCACAAACTGAAGAGTAATTTTCGGATGTTGTTTTTACTCCATTTTGCTGATTCTGGGATTGACTTGAACTGTCAGCATATTGAGCCGCTGCAGAAAGAATCATTTCACTTCGGCTACTCGTCGAAGAATATCCCTGCTTAAAATGTCCGATAGAAAACGAAAAAAAAAATGTCTTTCGTTTTGGTTCGCGTTTCTGATTCCTGTTTTTCGTAAGCAGCTGCATATTAATATGATGGGAATCGTTTCGGATGATGATGATTAGTAGTATATAGACCACTCTGGCCACCCCCACTCCTATCCCCACTCCTATCCCCTCCACTTTCCCCCCACGTCGGAGCCTCTTTCCGAGCGTGGTGGGGGTCGTGGTGGGGGAGGTGGTGGGGGGAAAGAGTTCTGAGGGTTCGCCAGAGTGGTCCGATTATTATCATTATTCAAATAATAATAATAATCCATACTTTTTTCTCTTTATTTAATTTTTATATACATTTTCACTTAATTATACGTAATGCTTTTATACAATGAGAAAAGGATTTATCTTTTACGGACTATAACAGTTTTAACGATGTGATCCAAATGATGCATCAATAGATTGTCAATTATCGTTGTTTTTGTACATGTAGGTAATTCGTTACATGAATTATTCAACGATGTTCGATTTTGGGTAGCTCTCTCTCGTATTTTCGCACGCTTCGTGCGAATATTACGGCGTATGCAGCTCGTTTTAAAAACGGATGTCTCTGATGTGATTGCATCTACAAGAGAGTCTCTGCAATTTATTACCTCGTTGCAAACACGACGAAGCCACGAGATATTTCTGTTTATACTGGCTTGTAATAATGACAGTATAATGAATTGCTCTTTTGTAAAACAGAATATCGGTAATGAGCGATGCGCAGGGTCTTCTTCTTCATCCTCTATGTTGAAATGATTTTGAAAATCTTGCCAAGAAGGGCCGTCCATAGTTAAACAACCATGGATATAACATCTGAAGCTAATCACAGGACGTAACGCACCGCTCCGACAAATATCAAGGCCCACCCACACAGACTTTGTTCCCAAATTATTTAGCTTATAGGCGAACGGCAGCAGTAGCGCACGTAGATTCTTAGCACATTTCACAGACATCGTAGGACTTAGTGATTTTTAGGTGGCTTGAATTCCACATTATTGAATTTTGTTCCGCGATATTCCATGGCCAGTTTATTTTCACGGGCTGCGACTATCATCTGCTGAAATAACTGATCGTCTTTTTCGAACAGCTGGACGGATCTGGCTGGTAGGAAGCACGCAAATGTGTTTTCCACATCGATGCCGATACGTGTGCCCCATTTAGTTTGAACAGTTCTTATGTCGCTGATGCTGTAGTCTTTTTTGAGATCTAGTTCCGATAACTTTTTCACAGGCAGAAACGCGGCCGTTTGTCCCACATTGTTGATTCGTGCGAAATCCATCGTAAATATCGAGTTCGTCAAATTTTCGTGTTGAAGAGAGAAATTGCGATCTCGCTTGTATTACTGCTTTGATACTCGCAATGTCGTGTAAAAGTGCTTCTATTCGCCGCTTTAATTCGCATCGTTTTCTCAGCATACACCTCAAATGACAAGAAATGAAAGTCTTTAAGAGTTTTTGAAGATTTACTTCGACATCTGACCACGGTTTGATCGCGAATGATGGTCGTTCTCCAGGGTCTAACTTATACTCTGCAGTCACCCCTCCACTAGATCTCCCCCCACTATAAAGATTACTTATTTTATTAGAAATAACAACGATAAAAAGAAATCTGATCGTCTACATATGATACCCTATAGAGATGACTCATTTTCTTAGACATAACAAAAGACAAAAAGAAATTTTTTCATACCGATTCGAAGAAGAATCGATGGTTTGATGCACGTGCCGCTTGAAATATGATAGTCGCTGCAAGTGACTTTTGTACCCAAAGAATGCTGACTCCAAGGCACGTGATCGCAGTTCAAGGATAGGTATAAAACATAAAACGTGAAAAATTTCAATGTCAAATTTGATTTCTTATATTAAAATTAGATTCATTATTGCCGTACACGGGAACAACAGTTCTGTATACAATGTAAGTTTTTATGATTAAAATTATTTGTACCACCGCCACCACCAACCGCAGAGTCCATATTGAAAACTTTGCCCCGAGGCTTAGACTTTTCGCGTTTTTTTATATACGCATTATAATAATCGTTCACTGTTTTATCGTTTCGGGATAAATCATCTGAAAATACGCTTCGAAACTTATTAATACCAAAGCCAGTAGACATATAATGAAGAAACATAATGCAATACTGTCCGCAACACTGCGAATCTGGACCCCGAAGTTGAGTAGCGTTGCATCGGAAAAGCTTGCAGTTTCTTCGGAGGCGGATGAGATGCTGCGGGACCATTGGAGGGATCTCGTAGCTGTCGAAGTATCGTCCTTCTCCAGTTCGATCGACGTACATGGCGACCCAGTGGGATCTGAGCAATTTGTGGCCATCGGTATTAACGACAAAAGCTGTCGGCCACGTCCACATCTTCGGGATACGATCGGCTGGGTATACGCCTATCGTGTGGTCTGGTATGTTCCGCAAGGCCTGTAGAATTTCTAGACTGTTAATAGCAGCCTGAAGCAGAAGGTTTCTTTTTCTTTTCCTCGCGAGGCCCGTCTAAGCTCCAGCTCGTGGTCGTTCTATATTCCCATAAGGAGGCGATGCGATCTTTATGACAAAGCCAATCTTTTATTTGTTTCGCATTATTCAGCGCACATTTGTACGTGAGATTATTATGTAGCGATCCGTGGTATATGCAACGAGTGTCATCCCGAAGAAGATAGCGGAATGAGGGAGCCTCCTCCTCCTTCTCCTCTAAATTTATAATGAAGCAACCTGTGAGCTGTGCCAGGTACTCTGATATTATTGAGCCCCTTGTGAATATTCGGTCAGATTGTTCCGCAATATTTTTCAAAATTGATTCCATGTGTTGCGACGTTGTATCGCCCCCACGCCATTTTAAGCCATGATGATTTCTAGTCAACCAGGAATTGTGACGCTTCAGAGTAGGTGATAGATCCTTATCGTCGTGAGGTGAAGACACAAGCCAATGAGCGGTGTACGGACCGTGTAGGCAAATGATCGCAACTTCTTTCGGCACAAAACGATCGTTTTTATCTCGCAAACCCTGTATATCGATTGCGATATTCATGATGCTTTCTCGTTGTCCTATCTGACAATACTGTTCAGCTCTTTGTGCCACGGAGACCTAGCTCGTCGGATACAAATTCTGCTGACTATCCAGAAAAGTCAACGATTACTTCACTGGATGAGTCAATCTCCAACACATTATCATACTCGGCGTACACAATACAATTTACCGTTGATGTGACAGCCTTTTCGAATCGTACTTGTATTCTAACACTGCCGTGTTTTACCAAGTTCCAATGAGTACTGCTGTTTGCCGATAAATCGGGCCTAAGATCAAACGCAAAAAGGCAATACCCTTGGGGGTAGGCCTCCCGTGAAATACAATTACCTGCATTGAGAAAGTGAATACCCGCTCCGGAGAACAGAGTATGATACGCGTCTACGTAAAGCTTCGATTTTGTGAAGTCGGGCTGCATAGCTTTTGACGGTATTTGCATGCCATCCACATACAACAATAGATAATTGATTTGATAATTTTTAAAATTAAACGGGTTTTTATCGAGGCAGCCTTTGAACGCTTTATGATCGACGAAGCCAATGATGATACGTTTTGGTAGCTGGCCGAGAATTACATTATCGAGAGTTTCGCCATGTACTCCGCTATGCATGAATATAGCCTTTACCTCCACGGGTGTCAGGGGGTATTTTGCCGTAGCTTTACGCAGAGTTGTTGCATGTGCTAAAAGTATAACAGGTGCAATCTTGGCGCGCCGTACGAGAAGCGACGCTTCCACAATATGTATTTTATAGTCCACCGTCCCGCCCATAAGGCAAAAAGAATTATTCGTGCGGATGAGTCGCAGACTCATTTCAACACCGTTCAATAAGAATCTCTCTTGATCAAAGACATCGCAGTGTGGATGACCGAAGAGATCAATAGTTTTTCCACTGCTAAGAAGGTCTCTGCGGCTAACGAGCCCACCGTTGGCTGTATCTGTATCCTCCATTTTTCCCGGTGTATCGGCGAACCAGAGCACACTCGTAAGATGAGAGTTTTTTGCGCCGTCTCCATAATTTAGCAGTGTTTCAATGTATGCTCTGTATGCATACGCGTTATTCGGGGGTGATACAAGTTTCTGATTGAAAAAAACATCTACTTGATTAAACATTGAATGCATCAGATTATTGACGGGGCCTATTTTAATCGCTGAATCAGGCTTCTCAGCCAGACACTGTATTTGAACGCGCATTCTTAGCATGGTGTGAGCAAGATCAATGTATTCATCACCCTGACCAGGTACCACAAACTCAATTGGTGAATCATCCGTTAAAGATGAGATCGGTTCGTAGTATACTTATTGTGTTTCCTCGATGGTGCTTTGTGTAGGAGGCAGTGTAAATAGCACGAGCTCGGACTTTAAACACTCGCAAGAGTGTGTGTGTAAGAAAGCCATATTTACCCTCTCTCTCTCTCTATGCGAAAATATCAGCCACCGTCCGTAGAGCCTTCTTCTTCGTTGTCCTTCTCTTATTTATCCTCCTCTTTGCCGTTGCCCGCTTTCTCGGTTTTCTCGACGAAGACGTAGCCTTCTTTCTTTTTTTCACACTATGGATACGTCGCACACCACGGCCGGAAACGGAATGCCGAGATTGATTAATTTTTGCCATTTTATAGCCAGAACCCTTCATGAGCGTATTAATTTTTTCTTCCGCCTTTCGCTTCAGATTTTCGCTAGACTCGCGTAGACGCGTTTTGAACGCTTCTCTTGGCCGTGCACCATTGTCCATTATATCGGTGGCAACATTAACACCGGCACGCAGAGCCTCCTTGCCGACAGCCCGTGCATCATTCTTCAAAAGGGGTATAATACGGCGGAAAAAGCCACCGAGAAAACTGCCAATCCCGTGACCCCTTTGATTCGGTGAGCCTATGTACAGGTTACTGATACCCCCATATCCGGTCCGAGCAACGCCCGTCTGCATATCAAAGTATTCATCGTAATAAGTCATTGCGACGACTTCTCTAATCCGTACGTTTGAACTGTAATGTCACCGTCAGCGTCCCGTACTCAAATGGTATCGACTGCCCAAACTCATTCCTTATATCGATATCAATCGATTGAAAGTTTGTATGAAGCAGAGGTACGTAGCGTGGTGGCGAGAAACCTCCAATCTTCACAGAGCCGTAATTGCTGCTATCCGTGGTATAAGATGGTACAACACGTAACAGAGGTGCATGCACATCGCCGGTAATGTAGGGTTCACAAATATCCGTATAAACGAATAACATATCGGGAACAGTGTTAGTTAGGCCGGCAGGTCGTGGGCCAGTGTAACTAACATCTCCGAATGCAGGCGGAAGCATCACGCTGCCGGGCGCACAGTGGTTCCAAACGGCCTTTTAGCCGGCCAAAACCTCAAAAACGGGAATAATAAATTTTACAATTACCACTTTGACGTTTTTGAGGTCGCTGATTACGAATTTGATATAAAAATTATGAAATTCAAAATGGCGGACCCAAAATGGTGGACATTTTTGAAAATTAATCACTTTATCGGACCAAGGATGTCCACTCTTACGTTTTTGGGGTCGCTGATTACGAATTTGATATCAAAATTATGAAATTCGAAATGGCGGACCCAAAATGGTGGACATTTTTGAAAAATAATCACTTTATCAGACCAAGGATGTCCACTATTACGTTTTTGGGGTCGCTGATTACGAATTTGATATCAAAATTATGAAATTCAAAATGGCGGACCCAAAATGGCGGACATTTTTGAAAAATAATCACTTTATCAGACCAAGGATGTCTACTATTACGTTTTTGGAGTCGCTGATTACGAATTTGACATGAATGTAATGTTAAATTTCAAAATGAAGAACAATTTCATAGAGTATGGAAATGTTTATTTCATCTTATGTACATAATGACTTAAAATCGAGCTTAAAATACATTATATTAATTAAAAATCGTAATCCGTGTCGGATAGGACGACCGTCGTACATGTATCTGTGTCTGGTAACGCGCAATTTGTGACATTACCTTCTGGTGTTGCTAGTAGAAGTTCCAGTACATCAGAAGGTAATGGTTCACTATTTCTCATTTTCAATTTTTGAAAACTCGTAATAAGTGGGTCCGAGGACGCAAGCAGCCGACGGAAAACATCGGACATTGTCTTCTCTCGCGAACATTTTCTAGAAAAATTTTCGCGGTACCGCCGAATGTCCTTATTCCTAGCTTCTTGAGCGTCCTCGGAAAGCTGTCCGATTGGCAAGACACCCACTTCTATAATCGCGTGGCCATGAATTAAAACCATATGTACCGATGTTGGCATCGGGTACCAGGAATAGAGAGCAACATATCGTTTTGCGACATCAAAGCAATAAAGCCTAAACTTGTCGATATGTACAGCGAAACCACTAGCCATTGTCTGCAAAATCACTTTGCAACTTGCTATGAATTTTTCGTCCAAATTCAAAATTTCGGCTGTCAAAGCAACGTTCTCAAAAAAACGTCGGGCTGTGTTGCCGTCGTTGGTACTGCCGAATTCTTGCTTAGGCATATCAATATTTAAACCTAAAGCAGCTTTAAATTTATGTTGGATTTCTTCCTTGCGATCGCTAACTGCCTTCTTTTCATCGACTGATCGCGCCTGCCATTTACTCGTCCCCTCATTTAATTTATATGCAATATGAAGCATCCATTCCATGAACCTTATCCACGCGTGCAAGGAAGAAATTCCAAAATTGAGTTTAGAGCGGTCACAGGATGTTCGCTGAACCAATTCTAAATTGTTGAAATCTTTCGACGTCAAATTACAAATACAACACCTTTGCGCAGACTTAGTGCCAGTAATAGCGTTTCTCACCTTTCCATCTATCATTGTAAACGATAATTCATAAGTGACTTCAACGTTACTACCCTCCGATACTGTATTGAATGTGACGAGAGATGCTATCTGCTGATCAACGTAATTTTTTTCATCAACAGTTGACTGCACGGTTTCTTTCAAAAATTGCAATCTCAAAGGTCTGCAGTAACGGGGTGAAGAAGGCCTTGGGTTCTTCCAAACGACAAGGTGCTGCTCAGATTTGTCGTCTGAAGCTACCATTTGCAACGGAACCACGGACGTAAAAAATACATGAGCGTCTGAGCTGTCGCTTTCGTCAAATTTTTGCTTATACTGCTGCGCCGACGAACCATCGCATCCCCACTTTAAAATTAATTTCATATTATTCGTGAACGAACTATCGAGTGTTTTTATGACATCAGATTGTACTTGAACCAATCGAGCTGTGGTATGATCTAGTAGAGCCTGCAATGATACTTCAGCGCTTGTTTCCGTTATACTTATTGAACACTCTGGTGGGCAACAGCGAGATTTAGCAGCTAATATTTTCTTATAACTGGGATAAACCGAGACGTCACTGTTTTCGTTCGTTAATTCCCGAACCATATTGTACGTGTCTTTCGACATTTTACCGCTTATTATCAAGTTCAAAGCAACATCTGCGCTAATTTCTTGACGTACTGGTCTACAACTTTGTGCAAATGCTTGCTGATACCGAGAGGCTCGCGTAGGAGAAGTGGTTGTAATATCCTTGAGCACCTTTGCTGCAGTGCGGGACCCAGAAGCACGAAGATTCATTTCCGTTGCGAATGCCAATGTGGTTGGACTTGTTGATTTCCGAAGATCGTTGACTTTTCGGCGCTTAGTCCGTACGCTGGATGATGAAAAGTCTGATGAAGGTCTACCACCAGCCTTGAGACTTTTAGTACATCCGGATGTGTCAGAACTAGAACTTGGTGCATCCATGTCTTCGAAATCAGCATTCTACAAGAGATCGCAATAACGTTAGCTCGGAAGTGAAAAAAAAACGTTTAAATGAAAAATTTCATGATATAAAAAATACGAAAATAGACAAACCGTAATAGTTACGTCCGTGTCAAGCCATGCTCCATGAACGGCGTTAAAGCGCTCTAGAATTCTGTGGCTATCTTGCCATCTTTTCTTGATTGCAAATATGAGATTCCTCAAAAATTTTTTGCCATGGATTGAAATTTCGAAAATACATCCTTCTGAGTCGCGGAAATGATTTTCGAGAACTTCGATTTGTTTCTCAAATTTTGAGGTCCAGTCATTTTGTAGCGCCAAGAATATTTTTCGGCGCGTACAAACGATTTCTTTGCACGTATTTCCTGTTAAAATTAAAAAAGTTGTATGTATTGTGCGTGACTTTCATTTTATAAATATAATGCACTTTACTGTTCTATTGTTCTTGAAAAATGAAAAAAAAAAATTATAATTCTACGGTAATGAACAATCAATTGAAAAAAAAAAATTAGAGAACAATACTATCCACAGAGATAGAAAATATCTACGAAAGACCCTCTATACCTGTGCCCTTTTGAGCCACAGGTATAGAAAGTTGACCGGAGTATCGCCATGAGTCACGGTATAGTGCGTAACGCGCGCGACAGTGTGCACGGTAACACGAAAATTGATTTTATTGAAAAAAGGCAACTTTCTAGCAGCTAATTTTTTGAGATTTCATTAACAGATAGTTCAACTAACATGTCCCTGGCGATGTCAAGACTAAAATGTATCAAAATTTTTTTGTATCTCTGTAAATGTACTGGCAAAAAAACGAAAACAAATGAAAATTACGACTACCGTTAGCATACGTTTCATGAATAACAACAAACGCTATCGAACATTGTAGTACATAAAATGTTTCTACATACCTTTAGGAACATTTTCCATTTTCGAACTTTAAAATCGGACCAGTCGTTGCGAAATTATTGAATATTTACCAGGCCACTGTAGAACTCCGCGCGACGCGTCGCACGCCTGCTCCGAACAAAGGCAACTTTCGACTGTCGCAGGGGAGCAGGTATACAATATTTCGACCCTACCCTATGCGATCCGAATGCCCCAACCACTTCTCTACTAGAATCCATTACAAAAACATCGATCTTTTAACCTTCATTTTTGAGGTTTTGGCCGGCTAAAAGGCCGTTTGGAACCACTGTGGGGCGTGGTAAATCCTAAAATCTTGTTGATCCTTGGTGAGAAATGGAAAGCATGAATGAAATTTTCGCAAGAATCGCAGATACGGGTCACCTGGACGTAGCCATTTCGAGCGCACTGAAATAGTAAATGACTGGCAACGCCCTGTAGTTCATTTATTGTTTCGAGCAATGAGTCTATACTCTTATATACACCGGGTGGAACATACACGCAGCTCTTTTCAAAGTCAATAGTAGAAGGGTGAATATCCGGTTGTACTTTATGCGGCGCGGTCTTGATGAAGTTCTGCTCGTCTTCCTGAGGTATATGCAGAATCGTCATGGGTATATGTATTTCTGTAAGTCCAACGGCCCAATTGCCTTGCAAAGATACGCGCTATGGCAATCGCGTGGTATAACGCGTTGTCGTATTTTCCGTGTAATATTTAATACTGCTGGTGCTTGGTAAAACGATATAAAATTCGTCTCTCATGGTGATTTTTTTTTTTTTTTCGGTAATAGTACGAACTTTCGATAACTCGGCCTCGTAAAAAATGCCGTCAATATCTTTGCCGTGAAGATCGCATAAAAAGTACACCGTCGGCCAACTAGTCGTCGATATGCGATGAATTTTGAACAGTTCGCTACTCCAGCCGCTCTCGTAACTTTTTGCAAAGGCCGCTTTTGCACTACTGATTCGTACAACATCACCGATCCCGTATTTAGGGTTGTGTTCTCGCTCCGAATCCTTGTAACACTGCATCAAATTAGCACGAGCTTGAGCTGCAGTGGCAAGAGTCATCGTTACCGGGCCCATTTTTATGCTGCTATGCCGGGCGTTATTATATGCAGACACTATATTTTGCAGCACATTGATGTATCGCTTCGCGCGAGTATACGTAAAGTACCACATTCTTTCTTTGAATGTTTGATTAAATCTTTCCACAATTGCGGCTTTTATATCAGGATTCCGTGCAGCTCGAAACTGAATATCTTTCTTCTGTAGGAGCTCTTGAAATGCAGCACCCATGAATTCTTTGCCGTGATCCGATTGCAGGCATACGGGTGATCGTCTATTAGTGGCTTTTTGCGTGAGTATCCGCGTAAAAGCCTTAGCCACTGACGCAGCAGTCTTGTCGCGTAAAGGCTCGACCCATGCATATTTACTGAGCACATCTATGACTACGAGGAGATAGGTATGACCATCGTTGTAATCTTTGATCGAGCGAAGATCTACGAGATCAGTCTCCCAGACATCGTCAATTTTTTGCACGCTGTAATGGCGTCGTGGAAATCGATGTTTTACAGGACGATGTTTCGTGTAAGCATCCTGTGTCTCCAACCACTGCACGGTCTTTTCGTTATAATTTTTTTTTCGCGTTGCGAGTAATAATTTTGCAGCGCCCGAGAACGATGCTTCGTGGGAGGGATTATAGCACAGCTTTTCCAATGTTTTCATGATTTGGAGTTTTAGGTTAGCCCAAATTACACGCTCAATCTCCAGTATTTCGAGCAGTACCATGTAGCCTGAAAGGTTCTGCCACAGGTATTGCAGTCATTCGCGCTAAGCGCCTGAGGTATCACTGTACAAATAATACATTATTCGAGAGTTACGTTATATCTTGACCATACAATCGCTAATTAGATTATACAAAATTGAGAATTTTAATAATATTGATTCTTTATAATACATTTAATATGAGTTACTTACACGTGTCATCGATATTCGGAGAAGAAGCATTTTCCACGCCTTGTGATTGAAATATCGATTCCTCATTTTCTACAGCGTCGGCTGCTCTTATCAATTCGTCTTCCTCACCGCTTTCTGTGCCGTGAAATAGCTGATAGTCTGATATAATAATTGAATCAAAAATTAAAAATAAAAAATTATTTACTTATTTTAAAATAATCAAAAAGTTGTTTACTCACCCCGAATTTCACCAGCAATTCCGCGCACAGAAGGAGCATCTTGGAGACCTCGTCATTGTATATCCTCAAACACACAGCTTAAAAAACCTTTTAACACGCCCCTGTTATACGCTGTAACAATGACGCGTAACGGGGCCCACCAAATCACATATCTGAGACGTTTAATCAGTACGTCGTACGACAAAAATCGCAATTGATCGAACCATCGATCAGTACACTTTCGCCGGAGATGAGGATTGTGCAGCTTTGCCAAGCGCAAAAAATTTCAAATGCACTCGCGAAGAACAATATTATTTTCCATCGTGGCTCGAGAAAAGAAACGGTAATGGGTATCTGTCCAAATCAAGACTGACTATCTTTTGCATTTTCTTCAAATAAATATAGTGCAATACACTAAAACGAACGTATATTACATATATATATATATGCGCGCATATAGGTGTAAGGCATGTATATCCTCGGTGTTGAAACTTTGTCACGAAACATCGTGATACTGATACTTAGTTTTCGCCAAAACAAAGTAAACCTTGGCACGTGCAAATTAGCTGACATGGCTTTATACACAACAGCATGTAGCATGTATGTGTAGCGGTGAGAGCTATGCAACTTTTCCCTCCCGGAGAACAAAATTTTAAAAATATATTCATAATGGAGAACAGTATCCGTCATCGTTATACTCTTGGAGATGGGTCATTCGATGCTAAAGTATCCATGCCTGTGGCCTACACCACTTCAAATTATTCTTCGCCCTATATGTAAAAGAACTGCTACTGCTGAATGATACCGCGTGAGAATGCCCATAGCTATTGACTCTCGAACGCTACGGAACGATACCTCATCAGCTTACCTATGTATATTCGCGGAGTATACATATTGTATGTATTGTCATGATACAATTCATGATATTGATACTTAATGTTAGCCAAAACAAGTAAACTTTGGCACGTGCAAATTAGCTGATATCCTCTTATACACAGCAGCATGTATGTGTAGCAGTGAGGGCTATGCATCTTTTTCTGTCCCAGTAAAAAAATTTAAAAAATACATGCACAATGGAGAACAGTATCAGTCATCGCTATGCTCTTATAGATAAGGACATTCGATGCTAAAGTCACAGATCACAGGAATTCCTGCCTGCGATCTGCACCATTTTAAATTATTCTTCGCCCTGTATGTAAAGGAACTGCTGCTATACCTATGTATATTAGCAGCGTATACCTATTGCATGCATACTCGCGTTGCATCTTCAGATCACATTATATACATTAAATATATTACTCTCCATACGAATAAAAAGATGAGCCAATTCGAGCAAGCCTGAGCGAACGATTCGAGCAAGCCTGAGTATAACGATTGTATCTGTGCGGGTTTTCATTCTATCGGAAAAAATTTTTGAGTGCTAGTACGAGTACTTTTAAACTTCTTCATGATTGCGCGGTGCGGCGATTCTCTTTTCCATCAATTTGAAATAATTTTTTTTAAAACCGAATAAGCAACGAGTTAGAATAGTGAGAGAGAGAGAGAGAGAGCTAAGCGACAGACGCGGGAGATAGAGAGAGAGAGAGAAAAGGTGTGTGCAAAACATTAGAAGAGTGTGTGCGAGAGGAGGAGAAAGAAAGAAACAGCATAAGTGACAGACGCGGGAGTGAAAGAGAGAGAAAGAGAGAGCGAGAGATGCGCCTAATAGCTTCGGAAGAAGGGCAAGGAAAAAATTTCAAGAATGATAATAATAATAATAATAATAATAAAAGTAAAAAATAATAAATCGTAGAGAGGAGGAAATATTGATAATAATAATAATAATCCAGAGAGAGAGAGAGAGAGAGAGAGAGAGAGAGAGAGAGAGAGAATATTGCAAATAATAATAATAATAATAATAATAATAATAATAATAAAATTTGATATATAATAATAATGTGCACCACTTTGGAGTTTCCCCCCTGTCCTCACCTCACCCACACACACAACGCCACCTCTACACTCGACTCACCCAGCTGCATGATGGGGGAAAATCGAGTGGTAGGGGAAGCCGTGTGGTGGGGGAAGGAGTGGGGATTCGCCAGAGTGGTGCACTTACTACTGACGTATGAAAAAAGAAACATAGAGATACATATCGTTCCCATCACATCGTTTTTAAGAAACTTTTTTTTTCATATAGAGTATGATTCAAATTTTAAGTTTGGGGTGCGATTCAATTTGATTCATCCACACTGGATAGGAAATTTTAGCAGCATAATCGTATATTTATTATTCGGAAAAATAAAAAGAATTGAATGATACAGAAACGATAGAAGCATGTCCTGCAATCAGACGGAGACGAAAGAATTCCATTGGTACCCGCATGACAAAGAAATCATATAAAACTAAACTGCAGCTACGATATGCATCTGATAGAGATCAACGTGTCACATAGAAATCTATTAAAATCCATAGAGTAGCTATCCCGATCTTCACATTTATGACACGAAGCATTGGTTTATATTCGAAACGAACCAATATTTATGCACCACTAAGGGAGAGCCAGATAGGTCCGAAAGGATATTAAAAGTATTATGCATTATTCCTATGTTGGTTGATAAGATTCAATCGGACATTTTAAGCAGGGATGGTGCACGCCGCTTAAGTCGCGACGGCATAATCTTTCTGCTTTCATTCACTCTTGCCAGTTGTTTGTGATTTAATACAAACTGTGGCATTTGCTGGACATGCTCTGGCAACTTTGGTACGTCATCTACACTCGCCTGAGCAAATTTTTCAACAATCTCAGCGTACTCAATTAAGTACTCGATTTCAGATCCTTCTCGAGATGGTGAGGACTTATTTGTCCAATCCTGTAAGATAATACTTATTCACTAAAAGCAATACAGTATCGTACTTATTCTTAGATTGAATATGGAATTGTTTAATAATAAATACGGAAAGTAACTTTCTATAAAACCAGCGAAAAATAAAAATCGATCGTTCAACAGTAGGGTTGCATGAGCATTCATCATAGTATCGAATGAGACTTGAAAGTTTTCTGCAATTTTATCGTGTTTTGTCGAATAGTGGCAACTTGATTTGAACAGTAACTTACAAAATCCACGGTTGATTCAAGAACTCCATCGTGTCCATGTATAATGGTCGAACCCATTATTGCCATAATATTTTCATCCGATTGTGTGAGCTGTTCGTTCGAAACTGGTCCTCCGCCAGTAGAGCTTTTATGGTTCTTAATGCTTGTATTTTGAGCCTTTACTTTTGATCGTATATCCTGCGAGGTCTAGAAGAGATTTACATTATAAAAATTAATAGTATTCATCATTTGATAAAGTCCAAATTATTACGCGCTACCAAACTACTTAGTTCCAAGTAACGCTTGGTCGTCACATAGCTGTTAGTCGTAAAATACTATAGTTTACATTAATTGGGAGTATAAATGAAATTTTTTTATTTCAAAATCTGGTAGTTTAGGAAAAATAGTATATTACGACCCAAGGCCCGAAAGTTGGATTTCCTGGCGTGTGTGATATGAAGGCCTCGGCTTCGCCTCGGCCTTTATATCACACACGCCAGGGCATCCAGCATTCGGGCCGTGGGTCGTATACGATTTTTCTTGATCCCCTAGCCGAAAGTACGTTCAATAATTAATTTTAATGTATAATATACATCGCACGAGCATGACAGCTGACAGCTGACAGCTGACTTGTGTTCAGCCATATTTGTATATCGACTGATTAGAGGGGGGGGGGGGGGGGGGGGGGGAATCACCCACCCGACTTTTGCAAGACCGAGGCGAAGCCGAGGTTTTGCTGGTCGGGGCGGGCATTCAAAATATAAAAAAAAAGTAAAAAAATATGCAAATATCACACAATAGTAGCTAAATATTAATATTAATATAAAATCAATTAATATAAAATAAAAAAAATTAATACAAAATGAAGGAATTCCTTCAAAAACGTGAAAACTGCTAAACGTCAAAAACGTAATGCCAGCTAAACAAAACACAGGCAAAGAAGCCCGAGAGAGCCCGAAAGCAAGCATAATGCGTGCTAGTATATATATATACATATATATCACCGGCCGCAAAAATTCCGTCAGAGCGCGCTGTCATTAGCCGGCCACGGAAATTGCTATTCTCGGTCTGAAATGCGGCCGGGAAGTGCGTACTTTCGGCTAGGGGAGCAAGAAAAATATTTAGGACGTATTTTTAATTGTTTTATTTGAATCAAAATTGTCGTTAATATAACAAATTGAAAAATATAACATTATGACGTCACACATGTTACGCTATATCTATATATATCAAAATCCGTGAAATTAAATTGCCTATAACAGGTGCATCTGTCATTTTTAACGAAAAATAAAAAATACGTTGTGACGAACCGAGGTATTGCTACTCGCGCTCATTGCAACACAACAGAGTCATCAGATTCCAGAGAGTACGCCGACTCTTGCGACAGACACTCTCTGGAAACTCGAGCAAACCGCGCGTCAGCAAATTCCTCTTTTCGTCCTTGGAATCTTGCTACCTTACCATATGATCTGGTTTATTCGATCCCTTCCATCACATATGATGGATTACTTGCATCCCTTGCATCACCAGGTTTCGTAAATCATCGAGATTTCCATCCATCGATGATTTCTCAACTCATGGGTTTCGAAATCATCGAAACTTCCATCTACCGATGATTTCTCAATCCACCCCCACGAGACCCTCGCAGCCGGACGCCCAAAGCTAATAAGGGTTCTCTCGACATATTATCAAATTAGTCTTAATGCGACGCTCTTAGCAATCGGTCGAGAGATCCCGTTCCTTAGCGGCAAGTCCGTTCGCGTACTTAGGATCTCGCGGGCGTGATTGACGTGATCTTCTATAACCCTTGTTGTAGACAAGTGTATAAGAACTCATTAAGTGAAGGAACACCTTAGTGGCGCTTCACTTCCTCTGTGATATAATTGTTCGTGCCCATTACCTTAGCGGCATTGCGCGTCAGTGTATCATAGAGTATAACATTCAACCTTTGTAACAACTGAAACTATTATTGTAAAAGTGACTGATCGATCTGTGTTCTTGAATAAATACATTCGTGTAAAACCACCTGTACTCCTTCATTGCATCGCAGCTCATCTGATCATCACCAACTACAACCATATACAAGGTGAGGTGCTACCCAGCTTAATAGGACATAGAATCCATTCGCCGGGGCCTTTGACTTCAGCGAATAAAATAATAATAATAATAATAATAAGTTACCACGGGATAAATAAACCCGTGTGTAACAACGTCCTCATTATTTTTACTTATTCTATATTATGCGCCCTAATGACTGAAAAAAAATTTCACTCATACTCCTAATTGTAATTATTCAATATGTATGCATGAATGACGTAGAGCTTTCGCCACTGCTGCCAAGTTTTTATAGCACCTGGTATCTCATGAAGCTTGTCAGTTACCAAAGCCCATAGAGCTTGGCCGTCTTTGACGGTGAATGTCGCAGAGAATTTCCCTGAGGTAAGTTCATGGTGATCACTCATAAAATCTGTGCAATGAAAAATTTAAGAACTTAGCCGTTGAATTACACACCTTATGGGGGAATAACAAACCACACAATTTCAATAACTTACACGGAGAGTATCAGTGGCCTCCGGGTCATAGATTCTGCTCAAACTTGCAGGTGTGTTTCATTAGCCCTAACAATCATACCTCTTGTGCGTAGTTCTATCTAATAGAGGCCTTTTGTCGCTCGCTTCATCACATAAAATACAATTTTTAAGCAATTTATCAGTACGCTTAAGAGGCTTGATTTTTTGGACTAATGAAACACACCTGCAAGCTTGAGCAGAATCTATGACCCGCGGAGGCTTGATACTCTCCTTATTGGTCTACTATTTTCTTTGTAGAAAGACACATTTTGAAAAGAATATCTCGTTGTCATTTTATGATTATTATTTATAGGAGCTTTGGAAACAAATCGAAAATCTATTGCTTGGTTGAACATGAAATCCCCGGTGTATAAATTTTATACAGTGCACTCTGTAATATAACGGGTAGTTACGTTACTGTAAATTCATGGAAGGACCAAAGTGCGAAGCACCGACGAAAACCCCTGAATCGCATAATCCGATGAACTAACCAGGGAAAACTTTGTTGTTACCGAGGATTAATTACCGGGAGCGCGTTTACAAGAGACCAACCCCATTGATATTTTTGTTCCACAGTTCGTTTTACTTTGGTGGTCTATGCGAGGGAAATAATTCATCTCGCTCAATATAGATAATCCTTTCACATGCGAGATTAGCAATAACGATGAGTGATCCTAGCTTTTTGAAAGTCATTGGAAAATTGATTAGAAAAAAAAAAGCTGAACTGAGATCCGGAGACAGAGTCAAAGGATATTAAAATATTCCATTCGAGACTCCATTCTCCAGCAGGCACGTTCTCACGATGAAAAAACTTTCACACTCGTGTACGGTTTTGGGCTAGATTTATCACTGTCACGAGTAATTTCAAAGGCAATTTTATTGTAGGTAGGTAGTTGTAGGTATTGTAGGGATTGTAGGTAATTTTATTGCTTATGTGGGAGGACAGTGAATAATTTTAGTACACGTTGTTCGCGCAAATATATATATTTGCAATGTCACTATTGACTGAAATGACAGATAATTATATGACAAAAAAATGGACCAATCAGCAATGAACCTATTATAGAAAAATCGAATTTGTTGGATGCAATTTATAAAATTTCAAGGAAAATTTTTATTCCATCACTTGAAATAAAGTTTGTTTCTGAAAAATTAGATAAGAAAATTCATTGAGATCCTTTGAAGCGTTTCTTACAATATTGAACAGATCATTAGTTATTGCTGTACAAACAAAATACTAAATAAACCAATAATTAAATTTTTCCAAGAAATAAGATCGTGTAGTGTATGAGGAATGCACAGGACGAAAAAACTTTGTCGTTGATGCGGAAATCGAAACCGGATTAATATAAGAAATGTAATAAACATTGCAATTGATAGTCTAAATTATGAATTAATACAGATATAAATGTTTTTAGATACTTACCTACGAGTATACTTTTCTGTTCTTCCGTGATGTATCCGCATCTTCTTTTCATATCTGCCATGCTTTCTTTCTCTTTGCAAGACGTCTGTAGTGTAGCTGTAGAAGTATAATTTTCTATTTGACACATGTGTGTCTTTGGTATGATGCTTTCATTCCAAAAATTTTCCTATCTGTCTACTTCTGTTAGAGCCGTACAGTGATTGGGTGAATTCGGATACACCCAAGCGTCAACACTGTGAGTTTACTGCGTTCGAAAATTATCGCATGCGACAAGTCGTATGCGGCCGAAATGGTATTGAAGAATACTAAATTCGAGGCGCATGCGACTCAGTCCCTGCGATAATTCTCACATGCGATAATTATCGCACAAACTCGAGAATCGAGCCCCTGGCCCCTAGCTTCTAGTTTCCTTCGCAGGTTACCCCTGACAATCACAAGAAGATCGTCCGCGTAAGCTATAAGTTTCCGGGGACCAACTCCTCGAAAATTCGAAGAAGACCGTCAAACATGAGGTTCCAGCAGGCAGGACCCAGGACAGAGCCTTGAGGGCACCCCCTGGTCGCTATCTTGGACATCTCTTCCTGTCCCCACGATCATATTCTCAAAATAACTACAGATAACTTGTAACACATTCGCTGGATACTCTCGCACCTTGAGGCTTTCTAAGACCAGGGACCACCACACGTTCTCAAAGGCTCCGGATATATCAAAGAGCAACGCGATGGTGTACACCTCCTGAGAGGTGGCCACCATGGTGCGAAGCTCCACGATCGCGTTCTCCGTCGACTTGCCTGGAACGAAGCCTAACTGTCGTTCGAAGATCTTTTCCGGTGCCATTGCCGTACATGCAAGGCGTCCCTTGAGGACAGTTTCGAAGAACTTACCTATCGCAGAGAAGAGACGGATAGGTCAGTAGGACTTTGGATCCTTCTCGTCCTTGTCTTCGCCTTCAGGAGTACTCGGAATGAGCCCTCCTTCCAGGAAAGGGCAACGGCACCCCATTGAAGGCGTGCATTGAACAGGCGGACTACTTGGGCAGGGGTGGCGACGAATTCCGCCTTGAGCGCGGCAACTTCGATGAGGTCGGGACCAGGGGCCTTGTTATTCTTGAGCGTCATTACTATCAAGGTAACTTCCGCCTGTGTAAAGGGATCAGAGTTGAGGGTATCGGGTGCGATGCATGCCCCGCCTCTTACCACCCGATGCTGTGGGAGTATCAAGTTGTGTCTGGTCGTCAGGGACGTGCGTGTTCAGGAGGCAGCTGGCGTATTCTTTCGTGTCCATTATGACAGTGTCATTACGCCGGATCGTGCTGAGCACTTTCTCAACTTGGAGTTTATTTGCCTGGTGCTTGTAGACGAAGCCCCAGGGCTCCTTGTTCCCGTGCGATATAACGAACTGCCTCCAGCTCTCGGTCTTCATTCTCCTCACCTCCCTGCTGTATGCCCGTGTCGAAGTACGGAACTCCAGTTGCGAGGAGACGAGTCAGATTTTTTTCTCCCTTGTACGCACGTCTGAGGTGATAGACTTCCTTTTTAAGGTTTGTTAGTTGGGCTGTCTCTCCCACTGACGCATGTGGGAGATCCTCGAGTCTCGTGGCCGAAAGAACGGTCAGGGTCGCGGTGAACAGATCCCAGTCGGCTCGTTTGACATTGAACCGCCTGGTCTCTGCCAGTCCGTCACCCCCCGCGGCCCTCGGGACACGAAGCCTGATGTCGAATTTGTTGTGGTCGCTAACGGTCCAGTCCTTTCGCACTCTCCATTCCCCGAAGTATAGGGCCATGGAGCACATCGATGTTTGATGAACCCCTTGTCGTTCAGAAGGTGAAGGGCTGGTTTATGTCATTCATGGTGTGAAGGTCAAATTCTTGAATAAGCTTCTCTAGTAGGATCCACGGGGATTGGTCCTCTGCGGCCCCCAAAGGGCAGACCTAGCATTAGCACGCAGTGCTGTTAGAACTCTCTTCCTCCTCAGAGAACGCAGCACCGTAGCGAGGTGTCCGAGTCACTCCTCAATCTCGTGACTACACTGAAATCAATGGGAGATGACATAGAACGAGAAGCCGGGTGCCTGCACTTCAGCACAAACACAGTGCGTAGTGCTTAGCTGAGAGGTGAAAATCATCTGTAAATTGGGATTGCAGAGAGCAACGGCCGCCCACGGGCGTTGTGAGCGGACCACTGCCACCCTCATTCCAGTCCCTACTCCGTAGAAGGTGTGGCTGTGGTCCTGCTTCCGAACGTATGGTTCCTGCAGTAGCAAGACGTCCAGTCGCTTCTGGGCCACGAGCGAACGCACCTCGGCCATCACGGTGGCGGAACGCTGCATGTTCAGTTGCAAAATTCTAACTTGCATGATAAGATTGTCACCCGGTACGACAGAACGGGAATGGAGATTTCCAGGGGGTGGACGATGTTTTGGTCATGAGGGGGGGAGGGGGGGGGGGGCAGTGGGCGGGACCTGGTGGGTATCTGTCGGGTACGGGGTTAAGATATTGTCTAGGCTATCGCGGGTAGGCTCGATTTCAACGGGAGGGACTATTTCGTCGCACCTGACCAATCCAGCGCTATATACTATCCTTTATACTAATTCTACTGACAGGGACTTGCGAGGTTTCTATTATGTTCGAGGTTGAGCTACTAGTTAAAATATCTCGGGTAGACTCTTTTTTAACGGGGGGGACTATTTCATCGCACTTAACTAATTCGACGCGCCCTGCTTTTACACTAACACTACTAATAGGGACTTGAAGGGTGTCTATCGGGTTAGAGATTAAGCTACTAGCTGAGCTATCATGGGTAATGTCAACTTCAACGGGGGGACCTATCTCGTCGCACCTAACCAGTCTAACGCACGCTGTCTTTGCACTAACACTTCTGACGCTAACGCTTCTGAGCCTAACGCAAGCGCTGACGGCGCGAGAACCGATTACTACGATGCCAGAGGCTCCGTCAATCCCCGGTCCGTGGGTGACATCGATGGCTTCGGGAGAGCAGGCTACACGCCACGGAGGAAGTCGACTTGTCATGGAGGATGGACGCATTTATTTTAGAGAACGCTCGGGTTACTCGGCGCAGGGGGGGGGGGGGGGGGGGTGAAGACCACAATGGTGCCAGTGGCGCTTACCTGCTGCTGCTGTAGTTGCTGCAGGCGTCCCATGAGGACTGCCGGTGCCTTCTCGGTCGCCAGCCGTTCCCTCCCCTCGATGTATCTCTCCTCCGCCACAACCGACGTTCATTGGGCCGCGACTCTCCAACTCCTTCGCACTCCCATCCCCGATTTACCATCGATGACTTGCTCTGCACAAGCAGCCCCCGCCCGGAATTCCACATGGGAGGCTATTTTACTCCCGGATGATTTTACCCGTGAAGAACCGGCCATCTTATTTTTAAGTATTATCAAGCCCCTTCGGGCCGTGCCTGTAGGGAAGAATGAGCCGAAAGGGTAAAAGCTGAAAGAAAGTGGATTAGATGTTGGACCCTCCAGTCCCCTGACCGTCGCGGTGCCGCAACGTGAGGCCCAAAGGGTCGGTTGGGCCGGGGGGGGGGGGGGGGCAGGGGGGTTTTAAAATGTATCTATTGTATACAGGATGAAGCTACTTTTTTTAAGAAGAGTCTACACTATGGGTTATGAGGGTGACAAAGCCGGCACCGACGTCTGGTGCCAACACCTCCCCCGCTGCCCGCCGGAACAACGATCAGGGTCCGGAATCAAGCTACTCCACCTATCGCATAGGAGATTTCTCCTCAGAAGTTTTCCTCGAAATTCTTCATTTGCACCACATGTGCATCAGGTATAGAGAATATATCCGCATCTGGTATCAGATTCTCGCTCGAAGCGACGCCCCTCATGGCTACCCTAACAGCCGACAGAATCGGCCTCGACGCCGACCCACCGATGCAGCAACTTAATACCCAGAGGGTCGTCCAGAGAACTCTGGCTTTCAATGCTAACGCATCACAAGCCCCCCGCTGAAATGGTGCCGAAGGCCACGACCGGGTCCTTTCTATCAGAAGAGATGCTATCACTCCGTTTTCGTCAATTGCAGTGCGTTCTGCATCGGAGAAGGAGAGTTATCCGCACTTGGCACTAGAGATGTTCCCGATCAAGGCCCCCCCGCACCACCCCAACGGAGGACACGGTCAGCGGTAACACCAACCCGTCATCGCCTGGGACCGGGATTGTTCGTTCGAAATCGTGCAGTTTTGCATCACCGTGACCATGCAGCATTTGGCACGATGTGTTCCACCGTGGCTTGTGATGTGTATACTCTTAGTCTGTCTGCTCCCCTTCAACCTGTCCGGCTAGATTAGACCTGCCAGGGGCCGAAGCCCCCACTGGCATAGCTTCAGAAATCATTTCAGCACTCAAGCCCCCTCACCACGACAAGGTGGTACACGCAAGGGGGTGGTACACGTGAGGGGGTGCGGCACAGACAGTCCTTTTTATTGCACCTTGGTGCTTCACGGTCTTCGAGCTCTTCGCTCATACCCGCTCGGCTTACAGCTCCTAATAGGCCTGCACATAATGGCTACCAAGAGAACAATCTCTCGGTTCGCACATTAAGGCTACCATGAGACTGCTTCGACCTGCAATTTTCCCACCGGTGGCTCAGACACGGTGGGGGGCCCCATTGGAGAGGGGGAGCACCTTCCAAACTCTCTACGGCATTTGGGGTACCGTACCCGAGTTGGCACCGCAACTCACACGTCATGCACCACTGCCCCCGCGAGTCCAACTCATTACGGTCGGGCAACGAATGCATCTGCCATCGCCATAAATGACGGCGCCAGCTACAATCGTCGGGCCACCCGACCCCCGCGGTACCAGTATTCGCGATTGGTCGGACGTTCGTGGGTCAATTTGGCCCCCTATGGTATTGCTCTGAGCCAGCTTTAGCACTGCTAAGCTTGTGTGCGCTCTTAGTCGGTCTACAATACACAAACCAGGAAGTACTCTGGCGGATAGCCCACAAGCCCTCCCACCGCGACAAGGTGACACACATGGGGGGGGGGGGGCACAGACAGTCCTTGTTGGTGCACCTCGGTGCGTAACGGTTTTCAAGCTATTCTCTTATTACCGCCCGGCATATAGCTCCTAATAGGCCTGCACATAGTGGTAACCTGAGAGGACAAGCTCTCGGTATACACAGCTAATGCTACCATGAGACTGCTACTACCTGCATTGTTCCCACCGGTGGCTCAGACCGGTGGCCCCTTGGAAGGGGGGGAGTTACTTTCCAATCTCCCTACGGCATATGGGGTGCCGTTCCCGAGTTGGCACCGCAACTCACACGTCATGCACCACTGCCCCCGCGAGTCCAACCCATTTAAGGTGGGGCAGCGACTGCAGACGCTACTGCCATAAATGACGGCACCGTCTACAATCGCTGGGCCGCCAGACCCCCGCGGTACCAGTATTAGCCATTGGTCGGACGTTCGTGGGTCATCTTGGCCCCCTACAGTATTGCTCTGGGCCAGCAATAGCACTGCTAGGCTTGTGTGCACTCTTAGTCGATCTACAACGCAAAGAGCCTCCCGGATTAACCAGGCAGGGCTCCAGCGGATAGACCTACAAGCCCCCCCCCCCCCCACCACGACAAGGTGGGACACATGGGGGGGGGGCGCGGCACAGACAGTAAATATATATATATTCATTGAGATCAGAGCAATAATATCACGACTTGCTTTTACGATGGGCAAGATACCGACTAGCAACTGTATCGCCAATTACACGAGAGAGAGCCCGGTAAATTCCAGGGTGGGGGAAGTCAAGACTTCTTGAAGCTTCTAGCCGCGTTGCTATGCATACGCATGCGCAGCCTGATCAGACACGACATCCTGCTTTATCAGATAAGAAACTTCGATTGCTGGAATCCTTGTGCGTCCACCACGTACTCCAGTGCGAATGATGCAGGGGCCTGATTCGTGCGCGATTTTCATAGGTGCCTCACGGGCGACTCCTCATATCTCCACTGTCGGGATTCTAGTCCACGATTCGATCGTGCAAGATCAAGCAGTAGGCCATCATTCCTGTAGGGAAATTTATGCTGGCCTCCAGTTTGAGTCGAACGTCGACTGGAGTCAATTTGAGGAAGTTTTTCGGTTTCGAGCAATCGATCTCGATGAGTAAAGCATGCACGAGGGAGTCTTTCTCCATCAGCAGAGGTTCCGCGTTCTAGCCGTAATACGCATTATGGCAGTTGATGTACATCTCGTACAAGAGAGCGTACGGATTTCGCGTCACGTGGAGATTGAGGCTGCTGTAGGTAGCATTGCGAGTTGAGAAACAGTTTCACGCTGGTGATGGTGCAGTGATCGAAGCGGCTAGAATTCACATTTTTCGATCCTCTTCGATTCATCTGGAAGGCCAAAACGATGAAACGCGGTTCCTCCAGCTGATTCGACTTTTTTACGGTTAAAATGTGTTTTGTTGTGTTGGGAATGGTGGGGTACTCGTACAACTCCCAACACCCTAACGACATCACGATGTCCTTGGCAATATGTCTGAGCAGGCGTATCTCGCGCTCCGCCGTCAGCGTCACGTATGGCATCATCCACTCGATTCTGGTAAGTTCGATCTTGAAATCTTCGTAGATTCCATTTTCCAGAGCTGTTTGCACAACTGCGTTAAAATAGTTTCTCGATCTCGTGAGAAGGAGCTCGTACTTTGCGTTGATGACGATTGTTCGATAGTCACCGAAGTAACCACTGTCATTGTTCAGTTGGTTGGTCTCTTCGACATCGAGCCAGCCAGCGTTTTCAATTGTTGCACTCTGGCCAGGACTCAACGACGCGTATCCCTTCATCAGAGAAGTCAGACCAACGTTCTTATTTCAGTTGATCTGTATGGCATTGATTTCGTAACAAATCTCCTCGAAAATATGAAAGTGGCGTTGTTCACGAGCTTTGTCGATGTGACATTCTCCCCGTTTGTTTCACCAATTTTCCACACACGTGCCCCGAACTTCGTGCGGGGAAGAGTCGCAGGTCCTGATACTGAATGGATATACGTATCTTATCGCTGTTATTGAACGCTGACACAGTAAAGGGCTGATGTGCGTGAATCTTGTAATGCGTTATTACGTATTCCTCAAAGACGACGGGTGACTGCATGTGCAGGTCGTCTCCCATAGCAACGAAATAACACGCACGTTACTGCCTTGAAACTCGGAGTCTGAGACTTCGCAGAAACTGAATGTTGCGACGTGTCATCGTCTTCTGCACTCGTTGCCGACTGATCGGTAGATGACATGCTAGCGTTCTTTTGTATCCTTGGCCGACCTTCTCGAAGACGAAGCTCATTATTTCTTTTCCTTCATGTGCAGTCTGGTGGTAATAGCTTCACCGAAAAAATTCACGAGCTCCCCATCCTGATAGACTTTCGTACTTGACCTTGACAATGACCAATGACCTTGTCGGTGATTGGGAGGTAAATGACTTGCGATGACACTTCGATAATCTTATATTCTGGTGGTACCTCCGGGAAGAATCCGAGGATCGTATGAACCTTGCACTCGTTCATGTACGCGTCCAAATTGATATTTCGCTCGAATCACAATACATTGACCTTGAGAATTGCTAGAAGTGATTCTGAACTGCAATTCATGTTACACGATAGCTCGCGTTGAGCGAAACCGAGCAAATAAGCGATGGAGTCTTTCGGTCAAAAATCAACAATATGAGTGCACTTCAGTATACTGCGAAGTCTACTGTTCTTCGGCTTGAGACTGATGGAAGTTCCTTACAGTGCAAGCAATTCCTACAGATAAGCGTTGATGTCGTCGGTCTCGAAATTTCCAGTTGGCAGAACAACGACTTCTTCACCTACGTGAAACTTGTTTTTACCGGTATCGATATTTGGAATAGAGTTGATCGGTAGTAACATTACGAATCCGAGAACGTAGTTCTTGCGGAGAGAGAGCTCGACAGGTCGAAAGTATTGCGCTTCCAATACTGACGATGTGCCAGAAAGGCTGAGAGTCAATGAATCTTACATGATAGATCGCGCTCAATGTGCGAATCACGATTCAATGTGCACGCACTACAAAGGCTTGTATAAGGATTTCAGGCAAAGATGCCCGTACTCATACGTGTCGTAATCATAGTATCTCGTATGATTGTACTTGACCCCATCGACTCCGAGGTAGTCCATCAGGTCCCGAGACGGCTGAAGATTTCCAAAACTGTCAAAGTACACGACGGTGTTGCCATTTTTCCGATAGGCCACTCAATGTGTTCCTGGCCCATCGGCATCATCGAGGTTGATAACGGCTGATTCGCTGTAATAAGGTCCTCCCGTGGGCAAAGCGTTTCTTATGAATACACCGCGAAAATATGGAATTTCTCGAGCGTAGGTACGTAGATCAACGTCCGTTACAGCTCGGGTTGGCAGTCAGAATTTTTTTCCGTAGGTGCAGCCCGAGTCCTTTCTTGTATGGCTTCAGGTAGAGATCTTTGCCGAGAGCGATAGCTTCAATAGTTCTATTGTGTCCTAGCTCTCCTCCAACTGACGCTTGGCAGCACTCGTATCATTTACGGCTTTTGCTATGCCCGCAGCACCACCTACCAGCACCCCCGTTGTACTGAGGCCGGCAAACAGGGGAATAAGGAACGGCAAAAATCCACCGAATATGTTGCAGTCGTTGATGTATTAAAAAAACCAGGATTTTTTTTACGTGCTTTCAAGCTGACTTGAGGGGTAAAATGAAACTCCATAAATAGGGGTTTCAGCTGGTAATTTCGCTGTTCCACATAGAAACAGTGCTCTGATCGACATAAAACCAATTGCGCCATGTTTCTTGTCTTGAATAAAGAAGTTTACATATCCGACTTTCCATGCACCCCTGCTGCAAGGGGGTGCACCCCTTGAAACTGTGTTGTGCCCGCGAATTTCGTTACGTGGGGATCAAATCGTCGAGGACGGGTTTCTGGGTGATTGTCAAGGTTGAGGAAATCTCCAACTCAAGTATTACAAAATTACGGTCTAGTTTATTCGTGATGATAATGAAGTATTTGTTACAATGTAGTTCTTGATTATTTGCCTTGAGAACGACTTGTCTGTGAACAACGATAGCTTCCGCTCGGGACAGCTCGTTATAGTTTGCAGCGGCGTTACCAACAGAAGACTGCCTTTTCATATAATTACATGACCTCATTAATTGATGGTCTTTCGATTTAAGGATGTATGAGCACTAGCTTCACGATCATATAAAAATCTGAATTTTTTATATTGTGTAGCAGAAGTGTCTATGATAAAACCTAAAAAATTTCAAAGTGGGTCAACGACTCTTTACGCGAGTAATTAATTTGTGAAATCAAGATATTTATCCCACGCCATATACGAATTCTGGGCTGACGCAACTTTGAAACAGAAATTCGTATCTTTCACGATCAGATACGATCAATATTAAAACTGTTAAATGTTCAGAAAACTATCACGATTACATACGTTCCATAAAAAATGGGGGTTAACGAACCTTTTGACATACAATTATCGATTTTAAGGAAATTTTTCGCGTGTGTCGCATAATGAGCGGTCCGACTCTCTCTTGTTTCATGCGTGCCCCTCGCGCACCGCGCTCACCCGCGCCCACGTTTCCGCTCGTTTCCCGCCACCTTGTGCTCATACATCCTTAATTCCTGAAACGGCTGCATCGTACGATGTCCACTCAGCAATATGCGTGTTGGAAAAGTCACCTTTCAACTGCTATGTTTGTACAATTGCTGAATCGAACAAAAACGGTTCTTTGCACAATCGATTGCTAAACTGTCCTGATTTGAATATAACTTAAAATGACTAAATCTGGGGCACAACACCCCACCCCCCTTAGGGAGACGAAATTACCTATTTCGGCGTCAACACTCAACATAATCGTCTCTCGGCTTACAATGTGTTATCGTCTCTTCTCTCTTTTTTTTTTCATACAACAATTCTTAACATAAAACTTGATCCAATTATAAGTTTTCCCCATGACAATTGTTGTTTAATCGTGTATTTCGATATATTGAGGTAAATGGAATCAAATCGGGTTTCAAGAGGGATTATGGTGAATGAAAACGGTTACTACATATTTCAGCTTCGGAACGATACATAAACACAGAATGCCATAGAAACGAATGATGACGCTCGTGATAAAAAAACATAATCACTGACACAAGAAAAACGTCGAATCGGAGAGAAATCATAGAGGCAATGAGGAAACACTAGAGGCCTTTTTTATACTGGGGACTTTTCACAGTCAATAGTTTCAACACTCCTACTTTGACGCCTCGGAAAGTCCATGGCACTTTACAGCCTCTATCACCTTCTCGTAACTTTGGTTTTCTTTTTCTTTTTTCTTTTTAAAGTTATTCCAAGTCAGATTTTTCGATAACACGCAGCATATCTCGTTGACGCTAGAACGTATCTCTGGTGAGCGGCTTTGTGAGTATGTCC
This sequence comes from Rhorus exstirpatorius, assembly GCA_963564615.1. NCBI lineage: Eukaryota > Metazoa > Arthropoda > Insecta > Hymenoptera > Ichneumonidae > Rhorus > Rhorus exstirpatorius. The sequence goes on along the minus strand of OY751314.1, from coordinate 15,730,895 downwards.
GCTTGCTGCTCACCGGTGGGCACGTACTCCAATACGAACTCCTTAGCCGCGTAAATCTCACGTATGAAGTGATATTTGATGTCGATATGCTTGCTCCGTTTCTGAAACGCCGGGCTTATAATCAATCGGAGCGCGCTTTGATTGTCAACACGCAGCACGGCTGTCTGCACTGTAGAGGTTAAATCGCGGAGCAGTCTCTTTGACCAAATCAGCTCCTTGGCAGCGTGACAAACTGCGACGTATTATGCCTCTGAGGTTGAGAGTGCCACAATTTTTTGTCGCTCCGATTTTCACGTTATCGTTGATGAACCTAATTTCAAAACGTAGCCTGTGGTGGACCTTCTGGTCTCCGTATCTCCGGCGTAGTCCTAAATCACTGTAAACGAGGATCTTCTCGCCACTCCCACTGTCAAAGCAAACCCGTGACGTATTGTACCCTTAACGCACTTCAGAATTCGTTTGACGCTGTTCCAGTGTGCCTTTGACGGCTTCTCGAGATATTGAATGGCCTTGTTTACCGCATAGGTAATGTCTGGTTTCGTAGCTACAGACAAATACATGAGACTGCCGATTACCTGTCGATAAGGCGCGTTTACAGCCTCCTTACTTTAGTCCGCAGCATTTTTCGATTCGTGCTGCTTGTCTGCCGGTATAGCCACCGGATTCGCATTCTCCATTCTGAAACGCTCCAGAACATGGTTAGCGTACGCTTCCTGGTGCAAGAATATGCCACCACTCGATTGTTGCTGGATTTGCGAGCCGAGAAACATATCTGCTGCATTGGTCGTGATCTCGAATTTCTCTTTCAGCTCCTGCAACAAAAAAACAATTTTCTTCGTATCTGCCGAGGCGATCAACCCGTCATCGATGTATATCGCGAGAATCAGTCGCGCTTCGCCTTCGCCCGATGTGAAGATACACGGATTAGCCTTCGTCGCTCGTAAGTGAAATTTATTTAAGGAATCGGCGAATCTTTTGCTCCAGCAGCGTGAGGCCTGTTTCAGACCATACAGACTGCGCTTCAGCTCGCAGACGTGCTTCGTTCCGTCGTCGTAGCCGGTGGGCTGCCTCATGAAGATTGTTTCCTCCAGGTCACCGTACAAGAACGCAGTCTTGATATCAGTAGATAATCGGTGCTTGTCTGGAAAATGCCAAAGCGTAATCTCTAGGGGGGGGGGGGGCGCAGGGTGATTACGCTTTGGCATTTTCCAGACAAGCACCGATGCTCAAGCAGCCACGAGAGGAACGAAGAAGGCTTCAGCATAGGCGCCACCTGCCCGAGCAAAGAAGGCCGAGAAAAATTGCTAAATGAATATCATGATGCCCCCCTTGGGTGGGCACGAAGGCATTTTGGAAGTATTTCAAAGTCTACAGAAGTCTGTGGAAGTCCTTGGAATTATTCGGAAGTCTTTGGAAGTCTTTTGAAGGCTCTGGGAGTCTCTGGAAATCTTCGAAGAATTCCTCATAATACGAAATTGATAGTCTTTAGAAGTCTTTGAAAATCTTTGGAAGTCTTCGGAAGTCTTCGGAAGTCTTTAAAAGTCTTCAGAAGTCTGTGGAAGTCCTTGGAATTCTTCGGAATTCTCTGGAAGTATTTGAAAATCTTTGGAAGTTTTTGGAAGTCTTTGGCAGTTGGAAGCCACCTGTACACCCAAAATCCAAGTGAATAGCCCCTCGATCCCAACTATTGACATAGTCATGCGGGAAAAAATTTTTTCGTGTCAATAGCTTGCAAACTCTCATGAAAAAGTATAATATTCATATGTACTCGACATACAGTAATTTGAAAGCATCAATTTTCGAGCGTTTTAATCGTACCTTGAAAAACAAAATGTGGATGCAATTTAGTCTTCGTGGAAGCTACAAGTGGACCGATATTCTCAAAAATTTGATTTGCGGATATAACAATAGTGTACATCGCACAATTAGAATGAAGCCGAAACACGTGAACTCGGAGAATGAGAAGCAGCTTATACAACGCGTTTTCACGACTCAAGAACCGCTGAAAAAAAGTCGACGAAATTTCGATGCGGTGACAAAGTGAGGATAAGCAAATTTAAAAATATATTTGCCAAGGGTTATACTCCAAACTGGACAACGGAAATATTTACAATACATCAAGTGAAAAATACGAACCCTGTGACGTTCAGTCTGAAGGACTATCAAGATGAACCCATCGCCGGCGGGTTTTATGAGCAGGAGCTACTTGGAGTTGAAAATCCCGATATTTATCTGATTGAACGAGTATTGAAAAAAAGCGGAAATAAAATGGTTGTAAAATGGCTGGGTTTTGACAACTCCCACAATAGCTGGATAAGGAAATCTGATGTGTAATAAAATATTTCAACAAATTAACATTATTGATCTTTTCAATCGCCACCTTCTATCCCATCTCTCACAGGATTATTTTGTTGGACAGGATATTAATTAAGAAAAATTCGGTTTCAATATATCTTCTTTTAATAGATTTTTTCCTCCAGCGCATCAATTTTATTAGTTCATATACAATATATTCACAGTTTTCATACCGTTCACAGTTTATCTCCATCCGTTTATTTCATTTTTGATTTACTTTAAGCTACAAACATTCTTTCGTATTGCGCTCATAACCCCAAGGTAGAGTATCGCTCGTATCAGCGGAGAGAACTCTTTTGTCGTCATCCCAGCTTAATGCTATTTTATTTTGCCTAACCGTCTCGACAACGTGTTTTGAGCTGCGTATCATATGCTGGGTCCTAATCAGGGTTTTACAATGAAATAGACACTCTTTATAGTCATCGAACGTGATGGTTTTTAAAGTCGCCTCTCTGACGCCCTTTGCACGTTTATTTTCAAGATCATTACCTTGTACTTTATACGATTATAACTTTGCCCTAAGACCTATAAACTCGGTCATAATTTTACCGTTATTTTCATCTTTCATAAGACCTAGCACTTTTTTATTCGCAAGAGGCATTCCATAGGGATTATTTGTCGGGTAATCGGATGTATCGAATTGGTGTATGTAACGTCTCATGGTTTTATAAATATTTGGAGTAGTTACGTGGAAGATTAGGCAAACCGTATCTGTGTACAATCATTTTGCCTGCTTGCCAAATGTAATCTTCATATAGTCATAATGGAAACGGTATAAATAGATTTTAGACAAGTCAAGAATTGAGAATCCAGCATATATCGGTTTGTTGAATTTTACTTTAGCTTTAGTCAATTCTATTATAACCATATCGTCATCGAATATGGTGCAGCTATGAGAGGTAGCTCGAGCGATAAGAGCTCTTGCGCCATATCGTCCATGCCAGCGTGTAACGAGCTTTACTTCCCAATGATTACGTACATTTTCCATCGTTTTCCCAAACACCGCATTATTCATTAATTTGTAGAAATTTTTCTCGAAATAATTATTGGACTGCTTTCTCAAATTCGGATTGAGATCAATTTATTTTTTCAAACAAGGGTTGAATTTTTTGCTTGAATTTTGGTTGAATTTTGGTTGAATATTGCTTGAATTTTAGCACGCGATGAATTTTTGTTAATTTTAGACCGAATCTCAAAGACTCCTGTAAATTGCGATAGTGAATAATGTATTTTTCCTTTAAGAGCAATGTCGTCATCAATTTTGAATTCTTAGATTGTAGAGCTCGATAGTGTTCTGGGCATAGCGGTAAATCTTTGTGAGGTTTGTGAAGCTCATTGGGATACTGCAAATCGATCTTGAGTATATACCCAATTGGTGAGTCTTCGGGAATATTTTCAATATTTTCGGTAAAATTTTCTTCCCATTCAAATGAGCTGCATGGTAGTGATTCGCTCATAGCTGCACCGTACAAGTTATTGACATCATAGTACATCAGATATGACTCGGCGGTGTTGGGATCGAAATTGGTTTGCATAAATCGATTGTTTGCTTTCGCATACCTGTTGGAACATTGCGCGACTCCGCCTCGGATGCCTTTTTCAATAAAAAGTAACATATCCACGTCAGTGAGGAGTTCGAGTTCAATTTGTGTGCACTTGAGCATTACATCGAATGCAAGACCAGGGGCTGTGTAGTAATGGAGCGGATCTAAATTATACGTATTCAAACAATTTCGTCGAAAATTTTCGAAAATGTCAGCTAAAAGGAGAACATCTGTTTTTAAATATAAATCCAAATATTCACCCAAAGTTTTTATCTTGAATGTTTTCCAAACATTAGACGCGTGCGCATATTCGTTGTCGGAAATCTCCGTATTATTAAGCTTGGAAAAAAAATCTTCTTTCGAGGGCAATTCGGTCTCATCGAGGATATCCCAACTATTGGCATACTCATACGGGAAAACACCTTTTCGTGTAAATAGTTTGCATTCAGCCTCGCTATTACAATTTGCGCGTGTAATTATTTTGTGATTGCTGTTGAAATATGAAGCTAATTTGTTGATGCTACTCGGCATAAGTCGGAATGAATCGATAAACCTGTAATTTACAACTGTTCCCTTGACACTTTTCGAGAATGAAATATTTTTGTCCTTGTTTATTGGTAAAAAATGCAAAGAGCCTTCGAATACAGTCGCTAATGACCTTATTAAAAAATGAGAATCATATCCGGATAAATTGTGAAATACAACGGGAAATACATGAGAGTTCTTAAAATTTAAATTGCAATCTTGGTGTGCAGCAGCGCGATAACGACCCGTAAAATGACAGTGGTCTCGAACCTTTAGATCACTTGGAAGAAATTCTTTCTCGCAAATGTGGCAGGTTGTAGACGTCGTGAATTGATGATTTTGTGCCGTGTTCAGGATCTCCATCGGTGTGATATGTGTTAGACGCGAATGCAGCGATTTTGATAGGGTTTTCAACTCCACCATAAACTACTGGATACAGTCTTTGCCACGGTATGATTTGTACTCGGAAAGTGCATCGTCATAACTACAGCGCTGATAATAACCGATACTGGGGGTACTTGGTTTTGATATCCCATTGTGTTCTTCTGTACCGATGTTATTAGCTCTAATAAGTACTCGAGATCGGCATACATGACGAATGGCACACCTTCTTTGAATTTGAAATTTTTGAATTTTAATATTCTCTCCTCACCTTCCGAAAAGACCGTTCGACATTTATTGATTTTCACACAGTTATCTGTGTGTTTTGTTAGCGAATATTCTGTTTTGAAGTGACACAAACATCTGTCGCACAGCTAAGTATGGTGTACATTTTTTGAAATTTGCGAGCTGACCAGCCGAGAAATATTTTTGATCCATCAAAAGTGATGCATCGGATTTCTGTCTTCTCTTTCTTCTTCTTCTTCTTCTTCTTCTTCTTCTTCTTCTTCTTCTTCTTCTTCTTCTTCGCTCGCAGCTTCCTGCATGAGTAGGTGTATGGTTGGTCTATCGGACCTCTGAGCGCTCAAATATACTGGCACTATTTCAAGCTTTCCACGACAACGATCTTCTATGCCATATACGTTAATTGACAAACCATTCATTTTTTCAAATTTTAGTACGTCCTTTAGACTCATAGGAAAATTGAGTCCAGTGTACTGAAGCACTTCACTGAACGGCGGGTACGACGATTTTCGCTCACATTTTTCAGCTGCAGGGTAAAGAGCTGCCGTCACAGACCATAAGAAACAATAAGGATCTTCATTCATAATATTGATGACTGCACGTTTTAATTGAATTTCTTTCGGTAGACTTGTGTACGTAGATAGCCCACCGCGCAGAGGAATGTATTTGTATTTATAACGATTGTATTAGTATGAGGAATGTATTTATAACGACTAAGTTAATTATGGAAGAGAGAGACCAGCCGGATTCCTTTTCCGTAAACTCCTCAATTTTCACCAACAATTTATCCTTTACATGTACTCTGAACCACTCTTTCATGTCTGTCGAGGGTAAAATAGCTTGATTCTGCGTATTATAGAATTTATCATGTTCCATTATTTCATCGAGTTTGGTGATGTGAAAACGGCAGGCTAAAACGTTAGTTTTTAAGTTGCCTGCTTTTCTCAAAACCTCGGTTATTTTTGAGATTATCAGAGGTCTCGTGTCGTCAAGAAAACTTTGTACATCTTCGTGCTGTAGATTGATAACCACTCCAGTCCTAATTCTTTTCTTAAATGCAGTGTCCATGTCCCTCCACCGCACCTTGTCACTTTTCACAGCACCAGCACCACATTTTTTCAGCTTTTCACTCAGTGACATCAATGTCGCTATTGTTGTCTGAATACGAATTTTTTCACCAATTGTCGGAACGTTTGCACGTAACACTTTGCCCAAAATCTTCACATGTTTATCACTGAACTTTATCCACTTTTGCACTGAGGCTGGTCTAGATTTTCTCCTAATTATGGAATATGCCTCCTCCATAAGCGCGACAGTTTTCTTACACATTTTCAGATCCATGTTTTTTTTTTCCGACCGATAATATTTGTTTAAATGCACGGGAGAAAATGTGAGCTAGCGATGGGGAAACGCTTATATATATCGGTCAGAAGAATCCCGTTAGGGACACTTGAACGCTTTTCTTTCTCCATCCATGCTGATAACATGAAAGCGACTAAGCGCGTCATAGCGGCATTCCATGAACATCAAAGCCTCATTTTCTGGCGGTTTGTCAGAATATGTAAACACTGTGCAGGCTCAAGCGTGTTCAGACATGCAAGATGGCATCATCCGCTCTCGAAGGTAATGGGAGGGCTCGAAACAGGTCGAAACACGTCGAAGGCGCATATCAGTATACCATTTTCCGTTAAATTTTTTCCTCCCTCAATACAGATTCAATCAGTTTGCCGCATTTTTCAATTCTTAATCTAAATCGCTCACGATCACGTGCAACTTCTTCCCATGTTGGGGCCAGCTCACTGCTTCTTTTTAAACATTGCGCAGGCGCAAGCGTGTATTGCATTTTCCGTTAAATTTTTTCTTCATCAATACAGATTGAATCAGTTTGCCGCATTTTTTAATTCTTAATCTAAATCGCTCACGATCACGTGCAACTTCTTCCCACCGGCCTCGGCGAGCGGCTCTGTACGCATAATCCCATGCATACATCACATGCATCTGCACTCGAGTATCGAATCGAACGTGCTTTTCCATATTTTCAATCTGCTCTTCGTCCCAATTTCATCGCGGTTTTAAAAAAGATCTGTCGCAACACCCTGCGCTACATCTGCTCATGCACCAGTCAGTGATAGGGAAACGCTTATATAAATGCGGTCAGAAGAATACCTGTTAGGGATATTTTCGACGCTTTTCTTTCGGGTGCCAAGGACCAGCCTGACACTATCATAGGCGCCTCTAAGATTTTATGACCTCATGTTTGGCCTTTTCCAGACTGCGGTCTGACCCTTAGCACAATAACCAGATATGATTTATGACTAGCGATAAGGTTGCGACCAAGAGACGCGCCGGTCCAGGAGGGTAGTGTCGTGGGTGTGGTTGAAAGATCTAATGCTCCGGCCCGCTATTTTACTGTTAGAGATAGCGATATTCCAATGCCAGCATGAAAGACAAGCTGCACTGCAGCTGTCAGAAATAGCGGCATTCTAATGCCACCCTCAAAGCCCTAAACCCCCCCCCCTCCCGGTAGATCATCTAAATGCATCCCGGCTCTTCGAGATAGCCCCCCCCCCCCCCCGGGTTCGTGTCTCGGCTAAGTGGTTCGTGTCTGAGCTAAAAATGTCGGTAAATGCCGGTAGTAGGGATCTTGGGCTAGGACCAGCCCTGTTTATCTACTGATATCGAACTGTTGCAGTTTCATTTTCCAGCATTTCGCGACCGCGAGGATGCTTCTGATCGAATCGAACCTTGTCACGGGACTAAAAGTCTCCTCGTAGTCAATGCCGTACTGTTGAACGAAGCCTTTCGCTACCAATCTTGCTTTATAACGCAGATTACTTCCGTCGGTTTTTTTAAACTTGAAAATCCATCGATTGTTGATGACTTTTTGATGCTTCGGCGGATTAGTGAGAATCCACGTTCCGTTCTGTTCGAGAGACTTCATCTCTCCGTTAATTGCTCACTTCCACAGGGTCGCGTCACTGCAGTTCACAGCTTCCTCGAACGTACGTGGTTCTTCGCTTCGGTTCGCGAAACTGATGTTCACTTGCGCGTCCACGTATCTCGCAGGTATTCTGAGCTCGTCTCGATTACGCAGATCGTACCTTCCGTGCTGCTGCGCTACCATTTCCTCGAGGTTTCGATCGTTGGCTACATTTTCCGGTACATCTTCTTCACTCGGTATTTTAAGAAGTGTGTATTCTTTATCCGAGACTTATTCCTCGAAGACTTGTCGGCCTGAAAATTTCACATCTCTGCAAACTCGAATTCTATTCTCGGACGCGAACCAAACGCGATAACCCTTTGTTCATCGTATCCGACTAGCAAGCCTTGCTCGGCTTTACGATCCCATGTACGCCGCTTTTCTTTCGGAATATGGGTAAATATCCCCTCTCTGAAGACTCTCAAGTGGCTCATGTCCGGCGGTTTGTTGTACCATAGCTCGTACGGCGTTATCCCCTTTACGGTGCTCGGTCCTGTTCGATTTAAAATGTGAACCGCCGTATTGACGGCTTCGGCCCAAATTTTCGTACTTAACTTCCTCGCGAACAGCAGCGTCCTCGCCGCTTCGACGACAGTCCGATTTTCCCTTTCAACCGCTCCATTTTTCTTGGAAGTACGATGCAGTCTTCTCATGCTTTACGCCGAGGTTGTTCGTCAACTCGTGCACCTCCTGGTTTACGAATTCGAGCCCGTTGTCAGTCCTCAAGGTTTGAACCCCGCGAGGAAAAATCTTTTGGCATCGTTTGAGGATGTTTCGAAGATGATCCTTGACCTCGGATTTCTGCTTCACAAAAAATACCGTTCTCATATGCGAGTAATGATCTTTCAGTAGAAGGAAATAGCGCGAGCCGCCTATGGAATCGTCCTGTATCGGACCGCACAAGTCCACGTGTACGAGTTCTCCAGCTTTACCTGACTTCGTTAAGCTTTTCGGAAATGACGTACGGTGCATTTTTCTTACAGCGCATGATTCGCAGAAAAAATCTTTTTCTGCCGATACCTCTTTATTTGTCAACTTCAGAAAATTCTTTACTTACCTCGCGTTTTAATGCGCCATGCGTTCGAGCCAATCGCGAAAAATACACACCACTGCGACGTCGTTCTCCTCGGCGATGATTCTCAATTCCATGTGGAAGAGTTTCCCTCGCCGTTTTCCCGTTAGAACCGTCTTTCCATTCTTCTGTAGTTCACACGTCGTATTGTCCGATTGCAGCTTCAGACCTTTATCCAACGCAGCTCCCACTGAGAATACATTATATTTCAGTTCAGGTACAAAAAGTACGTTGGATAAGTGTTTCTCGTTCCAGGTGTGACCGTCAAACGGAAAAACGTTGATATCGCCTCTCCCAGTCGCCGAGATAAATTTTCCATCTCCGATGCGCACTGGTATTTTGTTTTCGAGAGGCTTGAAGTTGGTGAATTTTGTCACTGGCTCGACATGTGCTCGCTTGCCCCCGTATCGAGGCACCATATCTTTTCATACTCGCACAGCTCTGTCGTGGATGCGAGAGTCTCGACGACAAGCGCGTCGCCTCTCGGCTTGTTACTCGGCTCTTCGCTTGTCCCCTTCTTCTTCTTAGGGCATTCTCGAGCCCAATGACCGGGCTTCTCGCCTGTGTAGCACTTACCTGGTCGTTGAGAACCTCTTGCACAACTCTTCCCTCTGCCTGGCTTGTGAAATCGATTCGCCGCGAGGGCACTGTTTTCCGACTTCTCTCCGGAGCTGTGACGCATCTCTTCGACGGTGAGTCTGTACTTCAGGTTTGCGAGCGTCCCGTCAGCCAGCGCCACTGACTCCCATGCACTCACAAAATGTGCATAGCTGCTCGACAAAGCCATGAGAATCTTCGCCATTATCATGTTTTTTGAAACCTTTTCACCCATAACTTTGAGTTTATAAGCTATATCTTCGAGTTTCGCTATGTGTGACGAGATGGTGTCCCTGGAACCCATTGTCGCACTATACCATCGTTGCTGTAACATGTGTATGCTCGCTTCCGATTTCTGTTCATACACAGATTTTAACCTGTTCCACATATCGACCGCATTGTCAAAATTTATGATGTGTAAAAAAAGTGCTCAAGGTCCAACCGTCGTGCCGATAACCCTTTGTCCGATGCGATCAGCTTTTACCCACTTCGCAAGTCTTTCTTGGTATGACGCGTGTGCTGCGGCGTCCGCGTCGGCCGCTGCCTCGGGCTTAGCCTCATCGCCGTTCACAACTTTCCACGCACCACTGGCGTTCAATGTGACGCGAATCTAAAATTTCCACGAGGCCCAATTGTCCGCACCTCTCAGTTGCGTGATCTTAACGATTTCATTCTCAATTGTCTCTGTTTCGGGTTCCTCACTTTTGCACGAGGCGGGAGGTTGTGTTGAGACGCGTTTTTTTTTTACTTCTTTATGACAATAAGCCCTGAATCACGAAAATATTCACCACCCGATACTACTGGGCCAATAACCTATTGAGGATAAAATCTCAATTTTATTTAATTCTTTATCGTGTACTAGTTCACGGCGTATTTCTTTTCGAATGTAATTTTCATGCTTAGATGTATCTTTTGTTTTGTTGCACACGCAAGATTTTCTGCTGCGTCGGCAGAGTCGTTTGTCTCCGGAGTGGCTCACGCGCGACGGTGTCACACATAGTACTCATATAATATGCCAAACAGTAATATTATAGCTACTATATACATTATGCAATAAATAACTTCCTATGACTTGCTATGCTGGTACCGGATCATCGTCGATACTCAACTTTGTATTTAATTTTTTGTTCGATATAATGTTATATAGATTGAACGGTGGTAGGAAGGTTATGACTTCTTCTCGATTAATTTCTTTTAATGTTCTTATTCTCAATTGTCGGAGATGACGGAACATTTCCCGTCCAAAGCCAGTATGCCTGTATCATATTCTATAATGGTTTGTTTGCATTGTATCGTGAGCATTTTTTCCTATTGCATTTTTCTCTATTTTGCTTTATTCCATTTTTTTTTTCTAGTCTACCTACTTGTGTTTAACCCATTTCGGTCTGAATTGTCATTTTTTCCAGGGCAACTTTGATCGTTGGCTGATCACGTATATCGTTTGAAAATTTTGCATGAAGAGCGTAGTCCACCATTTTCGAGGGTGCTGAATCGATCTACGCAATTTAAATTGCAAAAAACCACCCCCAACCCTTGTAAACTGCGATTTAAAACAAAAAACGCTTTTTTTTAGAGTAATTTTCTTTTGAAAGCCAAGTTTCTATTAGAAAGGGGGTTTGGAATGCCCAAAAAATTATAAAATATTGGCTATTTTCATCCAACCTATAAAGTGTGTCTACTGGGGCAATTCACTTTTTCACCCAGAGGGGGTAAAACTACCCCAAAAAGGGGTCAAATGCCCTCATATCAGTATAAGGCAAATTTCGGAAGGCGAAGTTGATTTTTTTTTCATAGAGGGGGCGGAATTTTCATGGATTTATGTTTTCACCTCCTGGAAGTCATCTGAACTACCTGTCACCGCAATTTTGGCAGTTGGCAGCTGCCAACAGGATGTCACGGTGTGCCCAAAGTTTAATTGATACAATCTGGGCATGGTTTCATACATTTTTGAGGTAGCTGAGGATGTTTTCGGCGACAAATATCCATTTTGGCAGCTGTCAACTGTCAAGCCAACTGTCAACTTGCTCACAGTACAATGAACCGTCGAGAAACGCGTTTTTCGTTGTTTTGGCAGCTGGAGATGGATTTTCTGATAACCACCATGTTGTCACCATCGGGTTTTGGCAGTTGACGGCTGCCAACAAACTAAGATCAGATCTAAGAAGAGGACTTGGGTTGTATTTGTTAGGATGATACAGTCTGCGCAGACGAACGCATGTGTCTTATACAATGCTGTACGCTCTGAGAAGAAGATTGGGGCAAAAGAAATGGCATTACAAGTGTCAAGAGATTACCTTTCGAGAAGAAATAGCCCTCTTGTCAAGGAATATTCAATTATACAATTAAAAAATCCAATCCTCTGCAGTACTAAGGATTGCAATAAAAAATGTAATAAGCAGTGTCAAACATGTCGGACTAATTTCTGTAAAAAATGTATTTAAAAAAAAAATGCTGTATAGAGACAGTGGACGAAATTCCGAGTGCACATGGGCATAAAATAATTGCGATGGATAAGAAGGGGTATTGCTTTTCTTGCAGAAAAAGAACGCATCTCTTTTCTAACGAATGCAAGCACGCTTGTAAGGCTTGTTCCATGAATGGGCATCACTAATCGACTAAATGTTCAAATCGGGAAAAAAAACACAAAAAAAACAAAAAAAAGTCGTCGGACTCGGGTTGAATGGTCTTTGTCAGCTTCCTGTTGAGTCTCTGGTTTCGTAGTCGGTACTGCTTGATGATCCTCGGGATCCACTCGATTATGTTAGTATTTTTTACACTTTTTTTTTTTTTTTAAGGAGTCTGTTGACTCTATCGTCTGGTCTCACTACCGACTCGGCCGGGTTTACACTTTTTTTTTTAATTTATCTTTTCAGTTCCTTTCGCGTTCGTTTATCGTGACTCGGTCACTTACACTCGCGATACTTTGTAGCACTTGCTTCGTTACCGTAAATTTGATTTTTATCGAACTGTGACAATCCCACCGCTGCCACCAATGTTGTGCCCGCGAATTTCGTCACGTAGGGATGAAATCGTCGAGGACGGGTTTGTGGGTGATCGTCAAGGTTAAGTAAATCTCCAACTCGAATATTACCAAATTACAGTCTATTTTATTCGTGATGATAATGAAGTATTTGTTACAATGTAGTTCTTGATTATTTGCCTTGAGACCGACTTGTCGGTAACCACCGATAGCTTCCGCTCGGGACAGCTCGTAATAGTTGACAGCGGCGTTACCAACAGAAGACTGCCTTTTTATATAATGGCATGACCTTATTAATTGATGGTCTTTCGGTTTAATCCTTGAAACGGTTGCATCGTACGATGTCCTCTCAGCAATATGCGTTTTGCAAAAGTCACCTTTAAACTGCTACGTTTGTACAATTTCTGAATCGTTTAATCTCTTTGTACAATCGATTGCACAATCGATTGCTAACTGTCCTGATTTGGATATAACTTAAAATTATGAAATCTGGGGCACAACAACTGTTTTTCCGCCTATAAAAAAAATACGTGTCATTTACTTTTCAATGTTGCCGACAGCGATGGATACGCGGTCGGCGCGCGGCTCTGGCATACCGGGTTAAGCAGCATTGGTCGAGGCCAATACTTGGAACGGTGACCACTTAGCCGTGCGCTGGCTGACGCATCGAATCGCTGAGCGGGAGGCCATCTTTCGGAAGAGTCTGGGTTCCTTGTGGGGAACACGAACTCTGCCGAAAGAGCCGACTGTATCGGCACAGGGTTTCCGCAGTTTCCCTATGCCCTCGTGCGAATGCGGTATAGAAAGGGATTAGGAAAGAGTGGCTGTGGACAACACTCTGGAGGGGGGGGGGGTGGGGGGGGGGACTCGTGGGATATAAAAACTGGAACAAGGAAAAATACGTTAGGGACTGCCAAAAAGGGCAAGGACCTCAGCACTGGTAATAAATGAAATTAAAAAAAAAATTAACTTTCTATGTTCTACAACATACATGCATGTATGTCGCAGAACAATGAAAAATAAAGGACAAGTATTTTTTTCTATACCTGTAAACTCGTAGCTGATGTTTCATCATGTTTCAAAATTATTAGGCGTATATCGTGCACGTCTGCAGATCTAAAGACTCTGGGTTCGAGCCCGCATCTCTATTTTTTTTTCTTTCTAAACAAATATTTTTTTTTTTAAATCAATAATCGTGCCTCCGTTCTTTTGAAAAAAAAAATACACTATACTGCACGAATGAATAATCTAAGAATAATATTCTTTCGACTATGTTCTTATTATATCTATATTATGTATATGCTGTCACGCGTTCCGTTTTGTTCAGCCCATCTACCCGCTCTCACACAATGTATTCGCTATATCTGTATCTACGCAGACGCACACACACACTTTCATATATCAATCGGCTTGGTGACTCTTGGGAATTTGATTCTGCTTGTTGCTTGTTGCCGAAGTTTTCTGTTTTCTCGAGCTCTCGGCTTGACAAAGAGTGGGGAAAGATCGTTATGGGCGAGGTGGTGCACGGGTTGCCGGGCGAGTAGCGTGCAAGCGTGTTACGAGATCCCATAGATTTATTATAAAGCGCGAGCACACTAGTTATTATTTTCTTTGAATATTATTTAGTAAAACTTGTTCCTGACGATCACATAATAACGTTAAATATATGCACTGAATCCAGTAGATATTTTTTCAATGACTTCGCGTATCTCTATCTGATAAAAACAAACGAAAATCACAGGTTTTAAGCTGATCTTACTGTACAATAAAACCCTGTGTTTAAGGATGTATGAGCACAAGGTGGCGGGGAATAAGCGAAAAAGTGGGCGCGGGTGAGCGCGGTGAGCGAGGGGCACGCATGAAACAAGAGAGAGTCGGACCGCTCATTATGCGACACACGCGAAAAATTTCCTTAAAATCGATAATTGTATGTCAAAACGTTCGTTAACCCCCATTTTTTATGGAACGTATGTAATCGTGATAGTTTTCTGAACATTTAACAGTTTTAATATTGATCGAATCTGATCGTGAAAAATACGAATTTCTGTTTCAAAGTTGCGTCAGCCCAGAATTCGTATATGGCGTGGGATAAATATCTTGATTTCACGAATTAATTACTCGCGTAAAGAGTCGTTGACTCACTTTGAAATTTTGCAGGTTTTATCCTATAAACTTCTGCTACACCATATAAAAAATTCAGATTTTTATATGATCGTGAAGCTAGTGCTCATACATCCTTAAAAGCGGATCTATGACAATTTACAAAAAAACTCTGTGGTTGCTCTAACTTCCGCAAATTTTAAGATTTATGGCTAATTTTTTTTTATATAAATAAATTATCATGATAGGAAGGTTGGCATTGAATTTGGGACATATCGGTTGAACGGTTCAAATTTTATGATTTTTCAAAATTTCCTGATAATTCGAGTTTTTTTTAAATCGTCGAATTACTTCAATTTTTGCAAATTTAGTTAGATATTATGTATTAATCTGCACAACCACTTTATTCTCTAAAAATTTTGTCAAATTACTAAAAAAAATTTCGAATTTTACAGCATTTGGAAATTTTCAAAAGAGTCTGTGATTGCTCTAATTTCTGCAATTTTTACGATTTATGGCTAATTTTTTATATGAATAGAGTATCATGACAGGAAGGTCGATATCCAATTTGTAAAACATCGGTCGAACGGTCAAAAAATAATCAAACTGATATAACTTTTGGAAAATTGCAAATTTGCAATTTGCTTCCTCGAGATTTAGAGTAGAGAAACAGTACCGGTTCTACACCAAGATCCCTACCCCGACATTTACCGACATTTTTTAGCTCAGACATGAACCACTTAGCCGAGACATGAACCCGGGAGGGGTGGGGGCTGATTTTGATGGTGGCATTCGAAAGTTGCTATCTCTAACAACTGGAGGGCACCTAATCTCTTATGGGTCGATACATTGGGAGGGGGTGGGGGGGGGCTAGCTTTGAGAGTGGTATCGGAATGCCGCTATCTCTGGAAGCGGTGGTGCGCCTAATTTTCCAAGGCGGCATTTGATTGATGATTATCAGTTAGACTGGCGTCTCTGCAGGGGGGGGGGGGGGGGCTAGTTTTGAGGGTGGTATTAGAATGCCGCTATTTCTGGCAGCTGCAGTGCAGCTTGTCTCTCGTGCTGGCATTGGAATGTTGTTATCTCTAACAAGTAAATAGTGCGTCGGAGCGTTGGACCTTTCAACCACACACGACGACGCTACCCTCCTGAGCCAGTGCGTCTGTTTGTCGCAACTTTATCGCCGGTCATAAATCATATCTGGTCGTGTGCTAAGGGTCAGACCGCAGTCTGGAAAAGGCCGAACATAAGGTCATAAAATCTTAGAGGCGCCTATGATCCGGCTGGTCCTCAGCACCCGAAGGAAAAGGGTTGAAAATATCCCTAACAGGTATTCTTCTGACCGCATTTATATAAGCGTTTCCCTATCACTGACTGGTGCATGAGCAGATGTAGCGCAGGGTGTTGCGACAGATCTTTTTTCAAACCGCGATGAAATTGGGACGAAGAACAGATTGAAAATATGGAAAAGCACGTTCGATTCGATACTCGAGTGCAAATGCATGTGATGTATGCATAGGATTATGCGTACAGAGCCGCTCGCCGAGGCCGGTGGGAAGAAGTTGCACGTGATCGTGAGCGATTTAGATTAAGAATTAAAAAATGCAGCAAACTGATTCAATCTGTATTGATGGAGAAAAAATTTAACGGAAAATGCAATACACACTTGCGCCTGCGCATTGTTTAAAAAGAAGCAGTGAGCTAGCACCAAGATGGGAAGAAATTGCACGTGATCGTGGGTGATTTAGATCAAGAATTGAAAAATGCGGCAAACTGATTGAATCTGTATTGACGGACAAAAAAATTTAACGGAAAATGGTATACTGATATGCGTCATCGACGTGTTTCGACCTGTTTCGAGCCCTCCCATTACATTCGAGAGCGGATGATGCCATATTGCATGTCTGAACACGCTTGAGCCTGCACAGTGTTTAGATATTTTGACAAGCCGCCGGAAAATGAGGCTTTGATGTTTATGGAATGCCGCTATGACGCGCTTAGTCGCTTTCTTGTTATCAGCATGGATGGAGAAAGAAAAACGTTCAAGTGTCCCTAACGGGTATTCTTCTGGCTGATATATATAAGCGTTTCCCCATCACAAGCTCACATTTTCTCCCGTGCATTCAAACAAATATTATCGGCCGGAAAAAAGAAAAAAAAAAAAAAATGGATGCGCAAATGTGTAAAAGGACTGTCGCGCTAATGGAGGAGGCATTTTCCATAATTAGAAAAAAATCTAGACCAGCTTCAGTGCAAAAGTGGATAAAGTTCAGTGATAAACATGTGAAGATTTTGGGCAAAGTGTTACGTGCAAACGTTCCGACAATAGATGAAAAAATTCGTATTCAGACAACAATAGCGACATTGATGTCACTGAGTGAAAAGCTGAAAAAATGTGGTGCTGGTGCTGTGAAAAGTGACAAGGTGCGGTGGAGGGACATGGACACTGCGTTTAAGAAAAGAATTAGGACTGGAGTGGTTATCAATCTACAGCACAAAGATGTACAAAGTTTTCTTGACGACGCGAGACCTCTGATAATCCCGAAAATAACCGCGGTTTTGAGCAAAGCAGGAAACTTAAAAGTTAACGTTATTCTAGCCTGCCGTTTTCACATCACCAAACTCGATGAAATAATGGAAGATAATAAATTCTTTAATACGCAGAATCAAGCTATTTTACCCTCGACAGACATGGAAGAGTGGTTCAGGGTACATGTAAAGGATAAACTGTTGGTGAAAATTGAGGAGTTTACGGAAAAGGAATCCGACTGGTCTCTCTCTTCCATAATTAACTTAGTCGTCAATATGAACAAATACATGCCTCTGCGTGGTGGACTATCTACGTATACAAGCCTACCGAAAAAAATTCAATTAAAACGTGCAGTCGTCAATATTATAAATGATGACCCTTATTGTTTCTTATGGTCTGTGACGGCAGCTCTTTACCCTGCAGCTGAACATTGTGAGCGAAAATCGTCGTACCCGCCGTTCAGTGAAGTGCTTCAGTACACTGGGCTCAATTTTCCTATGAGTCTAAAGGACGTACCGAAATTTGAAAAAATGAATGGTTTGTCAATTAACGTATATGGCATAGAAGATCATCGTCGTGGAAAGCTTGAAATATTGCCAGTATATTTAAGCGCTCAAAGGTCCGATAGACCTACCATACACCTACTCATGCAGGAAGCTGCGAGCGCTTTGATCTGCGAGCGCGAGAGAGAGACCAGCCGGATTCCTTTTCCGTAAACTCCTCAATTTTCACCAACAGTTTATCCTTTACATGTACCCTGAACCACTCTTCCATGTCTGTCGAGGGTAAAATAGCTTGATTCTGCGTATTAAAGAATTTATTATCTTCCATTATTTCATCGAGTTTGGTGATGTGAAAACGGCAGGCTAGAATAACGTTAACTTTTAAGTTTCCTGCTTTGCTCAAAACCGCGGTTATTTTCGGGATTATCAGAGGTCTCGCGTCGTCAAGAAAACTTTGTACATCTTTGTGCTGTCGATTGATAACCACTCCAGTCCTAATTCTTTTCTTAAACGCAGTGTCCATGTCCCTCCACCGCACCTTGTCACTTTTCACAGCACCAGCACCACATTTTTTCAGCTTTTCACTCAGCGACATCAATGTCGCTATTGTTGTCTGAATACGAATTTTTTCACCTATTGTCGGAACGTTTGCACGTAACACTTTGCCCAAAATCTTCACATGTTTATCACTGAACTTTATCCACTTTTGCACTGAAGCTGGTCTAGATTTTTTTCTAATTATGGAAAATGCCTCCTCCATTAGCGCGACAGTCCTTTTACACATTTGCGCATCCATTTTTTTTTTTTTTTCTTTTTTCCGGCCGATAATATTTGTTTGAATGCACGGGAGAAAATGTGAGCTTGTGATGGGGAAACGCTTATATATATCAGCCAGAAGAATACCCGTTAGGGACACTTGAACGTTTTTCTTTCTCCATCCATGCTGATAACAAGAAAGCGACTAAGCGCGTCATAGCGGCATTCCATAAACATCAAAGCCTCATTTTCCGGCGGCTTGTCAAAATATCTAAACACTGTGCAGGCTCAAGCGTGTTCAGACATGCAATATGGCATCATCCGCTCTCGAATGTAATGGGAGGGCTCGAAACAGGTCGAAACACGTCGATGACGCATATCAGTATACCATTTTCCGTTAAATTTTTTTGTCCGTCAATACAGATTCAATCAGTTTGCCGCATTTTTCAATTCTTGATCTAAATCACCCACGATCACGTGCAATTTCTTCCCATCTTGGTGCTAGCTCACTGCTTCTTTTTAAACAATGCGCAGGCGCAAGTGTGTATTGCATTTTCCGTTAAATTTTTTCTCCATCAATACAGATTGAATCAGTTTGCTGCATTTTTTAATTCTTAATCTAAATCGCTCACGATCACGTGCAACTTCTTCCCACCGGCCTCGGCGGGCGGCTCTGTACGCATAATCCTATGCATACATCACATGCATTTGCACTCGAGTATCGAAACGAACGTGCTTTTCCATATTTTCAATCTGCTCTTCGTCCCAATTTCATCGCGGTTTGAAAAAAGATCTGTCGCAACACCCTGCGCTACATCTGCTCATGCACCAGTCAGTGATAGGGAAACGCTTATATAAATGCGGTCAGAAGAATACCTGTTAGGGATATTTTCAACCCTTTTCCTTCGGGTGCTGAGGACCAGCCGGATCATAGGCGCCTCTAAGATTTTATGACCTTATGTTCGGCCTTTTCCAGACTGCGGTCTGACCCTTAGCACACGACCAGATATGATTTATGACCGGCGATAAAGTTGCGACAAACAGACGCACTGGCCCAGGAGGGTAGCGTCGTCGTGTGTGGTTGAAAGGTCCAACGCTCCGACGCACTATTTACTTGTTAGAGATAACAACATTCCAATGCCAGCACGAGAGACAAGCTGCACTGCAGCTGCCAGAAATAGCGGCATTCTAATACCACCCTCAAAACTAGCCCCCCCCCCCTGCAGAGACGCCAGTCTAACTGATAATCATCAATCAAATGCCGCCTTGGAAAATTAGGCGCACCACCGCTTCCAGAGATAGCGGCATTCCAATACCACCCTCAAAGCTAGGCCCCCCCCCCCCCCCCCCTCCCAATGTATCGACCCATAAGAGATTAGGTGCCCTCCAGTTGTTAGAGATAGCAACTTTCGAATGCCACCATCAAAATCAGCCCCCACCCCTCCCGGGTTCATGTCTCGGCTAAGTGGTTCATGTCTGAGCTAAAAAATGTCGGTAAATGTCGGGGTAGGGATCTTGGTGTAGAACCGGTACTGTTTCTCTACTATTTAGCACGATGGTCAAAGCTTCCTCTATGAGGAAGCCAAAATAAAAAATATAGTTCCTCGAGGAAGCAATTTGCAAATTCCAATTTGCAGCATCTTTTTTTTCATTACTGTAATTAACGGAAGACATAAATAAAGAGACAAGTGATTTTCTTTTAAAAATCTATTAATTTTATTTATTTGAATTGCTATATGCCCTCAAATATTTATGCAAATTTACATTAATTTTTTATATGAGACTGTTATTATAACAATTTGGATAACATCGCTGATACTTGCGGACTACTTGTAGTAGGTATTGCAGCTGTTCTTCATTCTTAGTTAGGCAGCTTGAATTTTCTCCAATTAATGCAATACCTTGTTCCACTACATCGTTAGTGACGCTTAATTTTTTAAAAAATTCGACATTTCTTTCTGAACCATATTGAGATATCTTTTTCCAAAAAATCGTATGGTAAATCGAATTTTTTAAACAGTATCAACGAATTTTTTCAGACGAATTCGCTCAAATCTTTTTCTAATAATGAGTCCAATTCGTTATCGGTTATATTGTACCGCAAATTAGTTTCCGTAAATCTTTTTCGACTCGAAATTGCGACTACTATTTTTTTTTTAATATTGATGGGAACATCGTCGTCAAATAATGAGATCGTAGTCAATTCTTCATTGAGGTACCACAAATGCTCTATCATTTTTTTACAAGCTTGGCGTGAGACCGTTGGATTAACTTTTTTATAAAGAATCAATTTTTTCATGAATTCCAAATCATTGTTTGGCGCCGAAATAGCAGAAGTCGAAGTATACCAAGCTTTTATATAAAATAAAATAACAAAAATACAAACTTGTCTCAAGCTTTTTTTTTTCGTGGACCGTAAGATTAAATTCGTCTCGAAATAAAAACATCTTTAAGCTGTAGATGGCTTTTGACATCCATCGAGCATGATGCATGGCACCGGGACGTTTGAACGAAGCTGTGTCTATTATTTGTAAAAGTTCTCGATAATCATCGCGAGGCTGAGACATCTAAGGGGGAAAAAAATGAACAGTTGAAAGATATAGTCTTGATTTTAACAAACAAATTAAAAATATCGTTTACCTGCAAACAATTATTGATCAAAGTTACGACTTCAGATCGTTCTTTTTTTATAACTTTTGCTACAGCTTCATCCTCCATTCCGCTTTTATATTTAGATTGATCAATGTTGTCCCAATTGTTTTTGAAGCGGACGAACATCGGTACATTAGGACCAGATGTCGTATTCCAAAATATTTCGAAAACTCCTCTTAGAACAATTTCCATTCTATGATGGCGACAGGGAAGCCATACTAGTTTTCTGTTTAATGCTTTTTCGATCAAAACACATGTACCTTTGTGCATACCTACAATATGAATTTTTTATACAGCACAAATCAATCAAAGAAATACACAAATAATTTTAAAAATATATATTTAAACATCGTAATTAAACAGAATAATTTGAGAAATCACTTGAAGGCATATTTATTTAACCAATTTTAAATCAAATGTAATTGAAATAGAATTTTACCAGTATTGACAGCTGGCATATCAAAACACATCGCTTTGACGTAAGATTCAACTTGCCATTGATTTAACGTCGTAAAAACAGCTGAAGCTTGTTGATATGCAGTTCCGTTATCAGCTTTTGGAACTCCGAGGAGTTGATCAACTCCAGAGACAGAAAAATAATCGCGATACGATCCACAGATTTGGTACCAGCAATATCACAGAGTATTTTTCCATCCCAATGCACAACATAACGGTCTTCAATTTTAAATTCTTTTTTCAAATCTTTCACAATATCTGTTCTGAATTGAATACGCCCCCGATGAATCGTACTATGACTGAGATTGACAGTAGAGAGATGAATCCCTACACTCTTATAAGCAGCAGCGAAAATAAAAGTAGTATTCCTGCTACTAATTTTTGCTCGATCAAGTACGGCAGAGAGCTCAGGTGTCATGACATCAATTTTATTTATTTGATTTGGTTGGCTCAGCTGATTTTCGAAGTCAGAAATAATAATCGATGATTGACTAGATGTTGTGGCTGATGATTCTGATATTGCTGATTTTTGAGTATCTGGCATCGCACTGCTACCAGGCTCATTTATATCTATAAATGTTAGTATTGATTCAGTAATATTCATTTAATCAAGGCATCAATTAACACATTCAATATTAAACAATTTCAGAGGACACAAAGTAAGGACGCAGAGGACTCAGAGGACGCAATTTCGACATCTGAGTTTGAGCTGTCACCATGTGATGAATTCGAAGACAAAAAAATGGAAAATCAATGTTCCCTATGTTTTTGAGTGTGCTCTTTCGAATGATTATGGTTAAAGTTGAGCCAGAAAAAATGTAACCATAGAATTACGATATTGTATGGTTTTAGGCATGAAAAAAAATAGGAAGGGAACGGAAACTCGATTTAAAAAAAACTTCATCGAAAAATCACGTCTTTTTGGCGTATTTTCGAATTTGCTACGGTTAGATTTTTTCTGACGCTATTTTAACCATCACCATCCCTAAAAATAGGGAACATTGATTCCCGATGTTTCGTCTTCGATTTCATCACATGGCGACAGCTTGAACTCAGATGTCGAAGAATTAATTCTGAGCGTTAATGGGTTAAATTTAAACAGCGAAGGTAATACAAAAAATTCCTACGAACAGAATCCACATCCATGACATCTTCATTTTCCTCTACTGATGTTGATAGAGTGGTATTATTGATCAATCCATATCGATGTTTTGCTCTTTGACCCGCCAAGAATAATTTTTTATCTTCATCGATGTATTTTTCCACATTTAGTTTGGCAATGTCAAATAATTTGTTGAATTTTTTACTGAAAATTGCCTTATTTCTTTTTTGTGTGGCGGAATTTTTGCGCTTATGACTTTTTCGTATTTTTTTCCCATTTTCCAATATTTTTTTGAATTTTTTAATTGCGTAATCTTTTCCACACGTTGGAATGCCAGCTTGAAACCATATTTGAGCCGTTCGCTCAAAGAATGACCTAAGTCACTTTAGGTCGTTTTTGGGATTTAGTTACCAGTGCGTAGGTATGAGTCCTAAAAGTATGTTTGCTAAGTTTCATAACATTTCGGCCATTATTCACCTTTTTGTGATTGGTTGAAACTGCGCGTCTAGAGTATTGTCGTTGTTAGTCGTCACCGCGCGGCTGCGTCTCTAGTCTCGCGCTCCAGCTGTTGATGTGCGTTGTGGTACCCGCGCGGTACGTGATAATATCGTTTACTCTCTTCTGTCACTAATAAATTCGTGACAGAATTCGGAATTCGGAAGCTTAAGATGGCGGATCCAATATGGTGGGCCAAAATTGCAAAAAGTCCTTTGACGGAAGTGAAAGTCGGTACTCAGGGGTTTCCAGGGTCGCTGATAACGAATCTGCACTCGCAATTTGGAAATTCAACATGGCGAATCCGATATGGTGGACCGAAAATACAAAAAGTTGTCCAATGTCAGTGAAAGTTGGTACTCGGGGTACCTGATAACGAATCAGTACTCAAAATTTGGAAATTGAAATAGTGGACGTAGAATGCAAAAAGTTGTTCGATAAAAGTAAAAGTTAGTACTCGGAGGTTAATGTAGTCCCTGACTACGAATTCACGGTCAGACTTCGGGAATGCAAGATGGTGGATCTAAAATGGCGACTTGCATGCGAAAAACAATGCTTATCTAGCGTAAGATCAGTACATAGATATTTCTGGAGCCATTGATTGTAAATTGCATGTAACACGGTCGATGCAGACCTGAGAAACCGTTTATTCAAGGTCAATTTTTCATACTAGAGTACGATATACAAACGTACTGCAACGATTTAGGAAATGGAAACCTCAATTTTCTCCAAAAAGTACCGCTCTCAGTCAAATCCAGAGACACACGAACGAGGACATGTCGGTTGATGTCTCCGTTTCTAATTTTTTTTTTAATTTTTCTATTTTTTGTCGTTTTAAAAAAATTTTTTTCGTTTTTTGTAATTTTTTTATTTATGTCTTTGTTCTTTTTTTTTCAAATTTTGAGTGCATATTCGTTATTAGCGACCCCGAAAACCCCTGATTACCAATTTTTATTTTCGTCAAACGACCTTTGGCATTTTTGGTCCACCGTATTGGATCCACCATCTTGAATTTTAAAATTTTGAGTGCATATTCGTTGTCAGCGACCCCAAAAAACCCCCGAGTACCAACTTTTACTTTCGTCAGACGACTTCTTGTATTTTTGGTCCGCCATATTGGATCCGCCATCTTGAATTTGCTAACTTCGAGTGCGGATTCGTTATCAGCGACCCCGAAAACCCCCGAGTACAAAGTTTCAAGTCGATTACACGTAAAGAAAAATGTGTGCTTACAAGGGTTAAGTAGTTCGCCGAAAAAACGACCTAAATCATTTTGTATTAATTATACATTTCAGTGTTGTTAAAATGTATTTAACAACGATTTTATGGTCTTGAATCTTTATTCAGGAGTGTGTCTTTGAAGTAAAATTCAAAAAATTATACATTTTTACACCTAACAATTTGCCATACAATGCTGAATCTTTAAATCGCTTTTTCTCAAAACGACCAAATTGAACTTAGGTCATTCTTTGAGCGAGTTTAACTTTTTTGATTGTAGTGACAAGACTGGGCTTATACTGTTGTTTAAGAATCGTTGTTTGATAGAGGAATGCTGATATAACCTCTTTTATAGAAGGCAATTTACGTCCAACGAAGTTTTCTACTACACGGAGAAACTTTTTCGAGCCCTGCCGTCGCACATGCGAGCGCCGTAGTCGAAAAAGTGGGACGACTACAATCTCAGCTTTGTGCGCGCACCCAGCTCGCAGCACGAGAGCTCGGGCTTCGCACAGTGCGAACAGAGCCATCTCACGGGTATGGTAAGGCAGGGCCCTGTTTATGCGGGAGCGTCGGCGTCTCGGCTCGCGCGTGCACAGTACATGCAGCGTCACTGCGCAGCATAGCGTCGATCCTATGTATATCAATAACCGATGCGAGTTATAATACGCGTGCACGAAATATACACCATAATGTTTGACCGTTTTCTGTGCATTATTCCACATTGCGCTCTATGAAACTGTTTAAATACACCATTGCGTATTATAGAAAAATAAATCACATTATTAATTTGGAAACTATGCCTCATTATTTATTTCAACCTTTTTTAAATCTCTTTTACAGGTTATATATATCTCGCATTCCACGTCAACTCAGCCACCCCGTTTTTTTATTGTCTCGAAAAAATGATTCAGTATGGGCATTTCAAAGGACAATATATCCACGACATTTTACCAAAATTTCATCCCCCCACTATTGTTGGTTCTCGAGATAATGATTGATGAAGTCTCAATTTTGTAAAAATCATAACTTCGTAACTACTGATCGGATTTAAACGATTAAAAAAAGAATCTTTTTTATTTTTTTTGCCCTTTTCGAAAAAAAATATGTCATCATCGGATAAAAGCTCATTAGACAGTTTTCGGGGTAAATTAACAAAAAACAATTTTTTCCTCGTCACTGATGCCTTGTTCCATTTTGAAAAAATTTTGCGGAGTTGTGTATCGCCTCCCTCTATCAGAAAAAAAAAATACTGAGTAGAATTCCGATTGGCCCTTTCGTGGAAAAAAAAAAATCGAAAAATTTCCCCGAAAACTGTCTAATGAACTTTTCTCCAATGACGGCATATTTTTTTTCAAAAAGGGCAAAAAAAATAAAAAAGATTCGTTTTTTAGTCGTTAAAATCCGATCAGCCGTTACAAAGTTATGATTTTCACAAAATTGAGAATTTATTAATCATTATCTCGAGAACCAACAATAGTGGGGGGACGAAATTTTGGTAAAATTTCATGTATATATTGTACTTTGAAATGCCCATACTGAATAATTTTTTCGAGACAATGAAAAAAACGCGGTGGCTGAGTTGACGTGGAATGTCCCATATATAGGTATTTTTGTATTTAAAATACTGCCCACTATTAACATGGTTTCATTGCAATCCAGTTTCTTTTGAGGTGATAGAATAAAGTTAAAAATAATTAGTTTCATACTTCTATATAAGCTTATTAACCTAAAAAGATAGATAAGCTAAAAAAACATTATTTATCCGTGCATATATTCATGCAAAAATTAATACGCTCGGCATGCAGACGTTTGGTCTAACTCTCTTGCGATGACAGCACGCTCAGAGCTCATATACTGTATCATGGAAGCACGCGCTCTCACTCTCTGCGATCACCCAGCGCGCAGAACCTGCGATCGCCGCACGCTGTAGGTCTTGAGACGCTGCAGCTCTAAAACTGCGATGGTGGCGCGCTCGGGCTTCTGAGCGTGCAGCCGTACCGCTTGAAATAGAGACTGCGACGGCAGTGCGCGAAAAAGTTTCTCCGTGTAGATCACCAGTAAGACGAATCAGGTTGTCCATGGTTAACGTAAACTCAGAATTACTAGAAATGATAAATACTTTAAGATTAATTATAATATATACGAATAATTAGTAACAAAAATAGTCATCACTAACGCAAAAGCATTAACCAGTGTTACGTCCTGACCCTCGATTTTTCTCATCTCGGCCAAGAAAAGCGCGGCTTTCCCTTTAACACGTTATTCGAGATAAAATCGGAATTGGCCAGGTTATTGCCCTGTTTTGAGCCTAACCTTGCGGAAATTTGCTCAGGATGGGCGGAGAGTGCATAATTTGGTAACAATGGCAAATTAAAATAAAATCTCACGAACAAAACTCTTTAATTTTCGCGAGATACATCGGAAAAGACTAATAAATTGTAATTCGGCAAAATAGGACAAATAAACTCATAATATAAAGGGACAAAAATTGTATGATCACATTAAATAAATTCTGATAAAAACGGGACTAAACTTTCACTGACGCGGGAGAAAATTAACTACAGGGCCATCCTCAAGATAAGCCGCCTGGGGTTTATCCGCGCAAACTACAAGGGCAAACGAAATTATCGCGAGTATTAAAATGACCGCTACTACAACGATAGCTATTTTTAGCTGAAAAAGGTCCATGGTCATTCGACAGGACAACTCACGCAAAGAAACAACACAGAATTTACTCGACCACGACTCGATTGAATTTTAATCACTCAAAGAAATTCAAAAATCTCCGAAAATGAATTTAAACATGGATAATGCACAAAATTTATATTGGAAATGAATATCAAATAATAAACACAAAAAAAAAACACTATTGATCCATTATTTTCCGAAACAAAACGTGAATGTCTCAAATGAATTTAACTCGCACATATTTCACTGAATTTATAAACATGAGCACTTCCTCGGAGAAAATAAATTCACACGAAAAATAATCCTACAATTGATCGAAACACGGACAGGTTTTTCGGAATGATTTACTCGGAACATTGAAATAATCGAATTGCACAAACAAAAATAAAAATAATTTTAAAGGACGCGGAATAAATTGGACAAAGAATTGAACTTAAACATGAGGAAGATAAAATTGAGAAAATAATTTTGGTCAGACACTTTTCACAAAACTGAAGTTAAATTGACATAACTCTTCACAAAACTGAATTTAACACAAAAATCTGAATTTCCAGAAAACACAAAAATCTGAATCTCCATAAAACTGAATTTAACACAAAAATCTGAACTTCCATAAAACTGAATTTAACATAAAAAAAAAATCTGAATCTAAAACAACAAAATAACGCGAAAAGGGAAAACAACGACGAAAATATTTCATAGACCTTCAACGGTGAGTAACCCGGTAGTTTCGGTTACGGGCCTCGAGTCGTCATGGGGTGTCGACCGGGGTCGGAGACACCGCGCAACACGAACGAAAATATACTGACACATGCGAGAAAAAATTTTGAGATACTTACTACTTCGATGATTATGAGAACAAAGTGAGGTAACAGGCCCGGCAAAAATGGAATGATGACGACGATGAAAACGATTTACCACGAGGTTGAACGTAATGGGGAATTTGTGGCAGGGCAAACAGTGTCCAACAAAAACAAAATGTTCACACAAAAAAAATATATTGCTCTTTAAAACACAATGTCCAGCGAAAGGAAAATGAAATGTCTGTTCACAACAAAATAGGAATAAAAATATTGTGCGCAAAAATAAAATGGTTCGCAAAAATAAAATTGTTCGCAAAAATAAAGTTGTTCGGTATTGAAATCGGTTGAATAAAATAAAATAAAATAAACTTGAGATACTGTGTCAAAAATGATGAAAAGTATATAAAGAAAAATAATCGACGCGACGAACAGCGATTCTGCTTAAAATTCTCTCCTGAGTTTCTGAACGTTCTGACATACCGCGACTTAAAGCTAAGATCTACTCTGGCCTCCGACTGCCAGCGATTCGTTACTTAAAATTTTCTTCCGACTCTGACGAACATACCGCGGGCTCATTACCCGGTCTTATATAGGGTCCTCTAGGATGGCTTAGTTTCGGCGGTGGGGAGGAACGCCCTTAGACGCCTTAGACGCTCCAAGCTCCTCCGCCGCCTCCACCTCGCATCCCCGATGATCCCCTGGAATCTATATAATCGAAAATGTATACTTATGATTAACACGAATTCATCCTTATGATATAATATTCACTCCTGCATTCCTTTATAATAATTATTTCATTATTACCTAATAATCAGAAAACGAATTTTCTCATACATACGCCGTCTTTTCATGAAGACGCTCATTCTGTCTCTCTCATACTTACATATTTCGTATTTACTTTCTCACTCACTCTATCCCTCGTTTTGGAGGTACCACACAGTGGAGGAGTAAACCCCTCTTCTTCATTCTGGTCACTCTCTCCTTCTCATCCCTCCATGCTTGCATTTGACTTCTCCTACGAGCCACGCGTTGACCCGTCATAGGCTCTCGATGTCACACACACATACATACACATCCATTCGTCTTTTCCCATTCGTACTCTCGTTCGGTGACAACTTCTCCTCTGTTTCTCTGTATCTTTCTCGCTCTGGATTTCATTCGATCTTTCCTCTCATTCTATTCATTCCTTTTTCTTTTTAATCATTTACCATGCGGAGGTTCGGATGCAATGGTGTATGTCATGCTATTTCTTTTGGATTGGAATTAATTATTTCCAATAATTATACGAAAGAAAATCATTTTAGCGTATCCAAACTACTCAAAATTCTCATAATTATTAACCAGTTATTCAGATTCTACATTTGTTACAGCAATTGAAAATTCTATCTATATACTCCGGATCCTATGCAATTTTATAATTCCGGCTTATCATTTCTCTTACTTGTCATTACAGGAAAGATCTATCTTCATGCTCACGCAACAATCACACATACATTTACTCATCAAACTCGTAATTATTATAGGAAAAGGATTTGTTCACAATTTTCATTTCCACATAAACCTTTACCCATGCATTACGAAATCTCCTGAAATCTTTGAATTTGGTCGTTGTTAATTAAAAAGGAAAACGTTAATTTAATAATGCGCTTGCTACGCTTTTGGGGTCTTTGTTGGATTCGATGCCGAATTTTGGTGTCGCCCCTCCTTCATAGGCGAGAGCTTGGATTCGTATGTTGATGGGACATACGCCTTCCGAATCCCAGGACTTGGGACAAAGCGCTGCTTGCTCTCTTTCTTTGGCTATAGACTCGGCGTTCTCTTCGTGCAGCATAAACATTCAGTGCTCATTAAATTGGAGTCCAATAACAGTCCAAGCATAAACAGATATTCTCAAAAGTTTGTTTAATTTTGGTCGTCGATGATTGGGTGTTTCGTCGAAATCTTTCTTCCATCGAGTCTCCTCGACTCGACCACTGCGTTAATTTATCGATCACGTGCAGAGCTCATGTAGACCGCCCATGAGAATTATCCGATGACTTTTTCCAGACGCCGTTCCCAAAAAGTCGTAACAAGGCTAAAACCTCCCATAATTTCGGAGCAAGAAAAAAAGAAAAACAACAAAGATTCAAAGAAGAATTCTCTTCTCTTTGACCAATTTCGATTCATGGAAATCCCGACCTAGTTTAAAATAAAACTGAACATTTGAATGCAATAATCTATAATCTAACGCCACCTTTACCATCACCGATGACCTGACCCAGGTACCCATGCTCATTCTTGATTTTACATTTTTACATCCGTTCACTCACGTACTTTCTGGAATTCAGTTCATAAAGTCTTCATTCGGGGATAAAGAAAAAAGGATCACCGGTCACTTAGCTTTAGATGAGCCATACACGCTCTGTCTCTCCTGCTTTCCTTCTCACACACACCCAAAGAGACCGCCTGTGGTTCTCTCGAAGGCAATGACTTTGCACTCAGCCTGTATTAGTGTCCCATGCACATTGCTTTTCGTTGTGCACAAAGGCCCACCACTTCTGAGTAATCTGATGCCATGGCCAAAGATTTCTTCAGCATCGATGGATGTTTTTCTTCACGCCCGACGATGGACGTTTTGTTATAAAGAGCTGCGATATCGACGCCACCATGGCGTCACCTCTCGATAATTCATGCTCACTTGAGACCATATTCGTGTCGACGGCTTGATTTGAAGACAGCCCGAACTATCCGAGTTCTCCAAAGAAAAAAAAACGTTTCTCTCGTATGACCGGGTCCCTTTCCTCGTATTGAATTTTATGGAGAATTACAAGATATAAGTAATCTCAAATCGATGCAAAAGTCCCGAAAGTCGCGGGACGTAACACCAGTTTTGTGGCCAAGAAATGTGCCTTCAGTGAGTTAATAGACCGTCACGCCTCCACTGACTGATGAACGAACTAACTACACTAGTAGTCATGTATAACTCCATCTAGTAGAAAAAAATGGTACTACTGACACAGTGTAAAAATAATCATATTCATCAATCGTTAAATAAATAAGACAGATTCCTCAACGAATATTTGGAATTATACATACAACATTTTCGAAACTTATTTAAAGTAAGAATAATTTTAGAATACAAATTTGACGTGATCAAATAATAATTTTATTTATTTATTTATTTTTTCAAAATAAATGAAATTGAAAAATTATTGCAGAGCAAATTTGAAAAATTTGAAAAATACTGAAATTTCATTTCATCATTGCAAAATAGAATTATTAGTAATAACAATTACAGTAATAAAAAAAAAAATTACCATTGAAAATAAATAATAAACATTTTCCGACCAAATTTCTATTGAAAAATTATTTTATTGTTGCTGTAATTATTAGTTATCATCTAGTTATAGTTAAATGCATACTTTACAAAAAAAAATCATGTCCACTTTATTTATAAGACCTGCATTCGCTGTAATATTAAAAAAAAGGTCAAATTATAGGTAACTCATCTTTTGACAGGCTTTGACAGACTTTGATACAGTTAGTTTTACGAAATTTTGACAAGAGACCTTTTTTGTAAAGCGTTCAATTTCCTACAAAAATATGTCTTGAGATTTCTGGTACGATGCTTTGTTAGCTAGTTATAAAAATCAGAAGCAGCAAAAAAATGTTTCCTATGTTATTCTTATGGGAAATCGAAAGAAGCGATGCGCCACCCCTTAATGTAAATATTAAAATCTTAAATTTTAACTGGACTCTTTGTATACCTAAATGAAACTTTTAAACCTGTTTGGAAGAAAATTAAAAAAATTTTTTGTTTTCTGAAACACCCTAATATATACTCTTGACACGGCCGCGGCGGCGGTGGCGGTGATATATTTATTTAATATAGAACGATATATATGGGGAATTCCATCTCAACTCGACCTATCACAAAGCCTGACCCTCTTCGAAAACTTTCAAACTCTATGATATTAAAGCATTGGTCGGTACAAGTATCTGTGATTTTTTACAAATTTTTTGCGTCAACCGTTTTATAATGATTCAGCATCGATTTTGACTGAAAATTGACATTTTCGTCGTCTTAACGAGAATATCTGAAAAACTTTTTGACGTAGAAAAATCTTTAACATACAAGAAAGTTTTGATTTTGATTCGGCGTTTTGATAATAATTTTTTTTTAATTTCAAATTCGACCAAAACTTTTTTTGAAAAATATTTTTGATTCTCTTTTTTCGGCAAGTATGCCATGATTGATTTTGTTGAAATTTTCACAGAATGTTTTTTCATCAGTATACAGTACGTCATAAAATTTTCATCATGGGCCCGAATCTCGTTTATGAGTAATAGGCACCGTTCTATGCAACTATTTTTGTAAAAATGCGTTGTATTATTGACCTTCCGGGGATACCGTCACAGAAAAAACACTCGATTTTTGAGTGTACCTATATCCTCAAAATTGAGCGTTTACACTAAAATTTGGGTGTAAATATTGATTTTTGGGTGTATACACTCTATTTTTGAGTGTATATCCTTAAAATCGAGCGTTTCCACTAAATTTTCGGTGTAAATATTGATTTTTGAGTGTATAGACTCGTTCTTTGAGTGTGTATCCTCAAAATTGGGTGTCGATTCCGATCGATTCGGATTTTTGTCAGTGTTAACTCTTAACATTCAGTGTAAATCTTCAATCGTTGAGTGTAAACACTTGCTTATTGAGTGTGAAGCTCAATGTTGAGGATCAACACCGAAGAATCAACTCCAAAAGTTGAGAATCGACTCTCAACTTCAAGTTTTTATTTGAACATTGAGAGTCAAAACTCTCATATAGAGTGTCAGACCCTAAAAACACTCAGATACTGAGTGTTAATTTTCAAAGTTGGGAATCAACACAAAATTTTGAGGAGCGATCATCACTCTTATATAACTTCAATTTAGGTTTGATCCACCGGATGTTATAAAGAAATGGCTTTTAATTCACTGTGTTCATTCACAACATAATAGAAAGTTATCTCACTCTATTATCATTTGCGCACCCTGAATCTTTGGGTGCTGCGATCATATAAACCTTCCGAAATATTTTTAATTATAGTCAGTTACTTCTCACTCATTATTCTCTGAGCTTAATTCATTCATCGGTCACGTAACTCATTGTACTTTCACACTCTTGTTTGAATTTAACTGGTTTGAAATATAGTTTCACTTATCCGACCTTTTAATTCTTACGCTCGGGAGGATCTCGCATCTCCCAGATCATTGCATGCTGATTTTTATGTATAAAAAAACCAGGAGTCTTTAAAATAATTTTTTTAAATCACAGTGTATTATATACGTATACTTTAAAACTGTGTGAAACAAACAAAAAATAAAACTATGTTAAACAAGGAACTATAAAACTATGTTAAATAAAAAAATATATTAATTGCGTGCAATAATTACTTTATTTTTGAAATTTAGGAGATTTAAGTTTGTTTTACGTTGACAGTTAATTCTCAACTTAACTCTCAAAATGAGAGTTATATCTATAAACTTGGGAGTTAACTCTCAACTTCAGGGTTAACCCTCGAGTTGAGGGCTGACCCCCAAGCTGACGATTAACCCTGTATTCCAGTGTTTACGCTCAATTTCAGTGTTAACTCTCAAGTTTGGAGTACGAAATGATCATCAAATTGAGTGTCCATTTGGGTGTCGTTTTGAGTGTTTATTTGGGTGTTTTTTGAGAGTTTTTTCCGTAAGGGTAGGGGCAGGCATGGGTTCCAGAATTAAAGTATCAATACAACAATGGCTTTCAATGTACTTTTTTTTGAAAATTTTATAAAATCCGTAAATCGTAGCGATATAAGAAAATTAGATTTTCGATAAAATTACGGGTGCATATTTGCTTGGACCTTAAATTTCGTTATTCCTTGCGTTAACGAGTATGTTACCGGCTCAAGGCTTCGCGTCGCAAAAGACAACGGCAAGCGCTCTCGTGCGTCGTTCTCGCCAATGTTTACCATTTTCGCTCTCTCATGGCGTATGGCCTCGCTGAGCGCCGAAAGCCAGTTTTGCGTACGAATAATATTCATACTTTTACCTAATATTATATTATCTGATTCCGGTCAGTTCGTGTGTCTACCGGGTAGGCAATAAGTAGTTGTCCCTCCGTGAAAATAATTTCTACGATATTCTACGAAAACACGAGAAAATAGAAATTCCTAGAAAATCGTAGTTTTACGTACAAAATCGTAGGTTTTCGTAGATGTTTCCGTAAGAAAGTACGAAGTTTTACGAGAAATTACAATAATTTACAATTATCTACGACAAATTATGAAAATCTACTACGTCGAAAAGTTGCAACCAGCTTTTTGTAGAAGGCTATGAAATTTCACGAAAAATTACGATAATCGACAATCATCCATCAAAAATACGAAAATTCACCCGCCGAAAAAATCAAAATAAGATTTCGTAAATTTTCGTACAGAGAGTATTAACTTCTACGACAAATTAAAACGATCTACAATCTCTTTAATCAGAAATTACGAAAATTGACCACCCAAAAACTAAAAATAAGATTTCGTAGATTTTCGTAGAACAGTACCAGTTTCTACGACGAATCAAAACGATCTACAATTTTCTACAAGAAATTACGGAAATTTATCACCCAAACATACAAAAATACGATTTCATAAATATTCGTAAAACAGTACTAACTTCTATGACAAATAAAAACGATCTACAATTTTCTACCAGAAATTACGCAAATTCACCAGTCAAAAATATAAAAACAAGATTTCCTAGATTTTCGTAGAACGGTACTTACTTCTGAGAAAATTCTAAATGATGTACAATTGTCGACCAAAAATTAAGAAAATTTCCCCGCCGAAAAATTAAAAATAAGATTTCGTAAATTTTAATAAAACAGTATACTAATTTCTACGACAAATGAAAACGATCTACAATTTTTTATCAGAAATTACGAAAATTCACCAGTCAAAAAAATAAAAATAAAATTTCTTAGATTTTCGTAAAACAGTACCAACTTCTACGACGAATCAAAATAATCTACAATTTTCGACCAGAAATTAAGAAAATTCCCCCGCCGAAAAATAAAAAAAAAGATTTCGTACATCTTTGTAGAACAGTAATAACTTCTGAGAAAAATCAAAACGATCTACAATTTTCGACCAGAAATTACGAAAATTCACCAGCCAAAAATGTAAAAATAAGATTTCGTAAAACAGTACTTACTTCTGACAAAAATGAAAATGATGTACAATTTTCGACCAGGAATTAAGAATAAAACATATAAAAATAAGATTTCGTTCATTTTCGTAAAACAGGACTAACTTCTGAGAAATATCAAAATGATCTACAATTTTCTACCAGAAAATACGAAAATTCACCAGCCAAAAAAATTAAAATAATATACTGTTCTGTTGACGCTCAAGATAGAAGAATTTACGAACTTTGATTGCCTATAGTTATTTTAAACTTAATTGTTAATTACCAGTTGAATAACATTTTCACTTAATGTCGCCTTGCACATAGTCTTACAAGGCCGTATAACAATTTTCACTTTTGATAATGTAACTGTTTGTGAAGGGATCTGGTGTAGGTGGAACCGAAAAAAATAATGCAGACGCGAACTCGATCGTGGAAAAATATAACAAAACTATATATATTTTAATTGTTAGATATAATTACAGTGAGAATCGAAAGTATGTATGTCCCGATGAAAATGTCCCTAGTGAAAATGTGGCTCGCAGAGCACGTTTTCCGAATGTACGAGAAAACCCGTGTGCCGAGAATGACTCGTGCCGCGCCGAGAATCCCGAGATATCGGAGGAATCGTGAATATATTGAACCCGGGATGTTGCCCACCGAAAGTCTGAGTTTTCCTGAACAGATCTGAACCCGTCGTTTTAATCTCAAACCCGTAATAATAGCGAAAAGCCCAATTAACAGCCAAGTATAGCGCGACACGCGTCTGATCAATTCTCGAGTTGGAAAATGACTAGCAAATCAATCATGGCGATCGATGAGAAGGACCCCCCGCATGTATCGATTGCCCGTTAAATTGTGGCCCGGTACGTGGCGCCATCGACGGAAAAGCGCGACCCGACCCGCTCGCTCGCGTGACCCGAAACTTGACCGTGTCACCCGGTAACTTTTCCTCATTCCTGAACAGTAACTCAACCGCTAATTAATAATTAACTTTCATGTTTTGGACTGCAAGACAGAAGCTTGTTGTTACATAATTGTTGTTGAACACAATGGTTAATTAACATTGAAATTGCATTTTCACTTATTACCGCCTTGTTAACAATCTTAAAAGCCTATATAACAATTTTTATGTTGAATCTAGACGTGGTTCATGAGAAATACAATTTTTAATTAAGGTAATTAGTTATAAGAATTATAATTTTGTTATCTATCATTCTGTTCTGTTGAAACTCTCAAGATTGAAGATAACGCATTTTTTCTAATTTCAATGCCCACGGAATTATTAGGAAATGCAATTGCTAATGAACAGTTAAATAAAAATTCGCGTCTAGTATCGCCTAGTTCACAGTCTTACTAGCCTATGTAAAAAACTTGATGTTAAAACCACACGTGGTTCTTGATAAATATATTTGTTAACTAACGTGCAAACGGTAAATTAATTATATAATTGTAGACATTATTATTTTGGTAAATAAGCCTTTATTTAATTTTGGGATCTTGAGTGAGAAGTGAGTAACGATGGATAATAAGCATTGATAGTTTTTATTAAAGAATACAAAAATAATTCAATACATGGAACTCTTTCCTCACGCTACGTCGATTCAAAACTTACTCGTTTCTTTCCCGCTCCCATGACAACCCTTTTCTTTTTAATCCCCGTTTGTTTCCCCGGCAACCCGCTCGCTGCTATCAACGTTGCAATATATATATATATCGATAGATATATATTTATATCTATTTTACGCCTCCCAGCCATATCCGCTATATCCTACATTCGGCCATTCTGACCTTACATTCGCCTTCGAATGTCTTGCTCAAAACATTTCAATCGTCTCGCTCGATCTCGTTCGCATCCCCTTACTCGTGCTCATCATCGAAATCCAGATTTTCAGCCCACGGCTTCATGTAATCTGCCGCTGTTGATGTTTGAAAAGGCCCTTCGTGCTCACCAATCCTACGCACAAGGTAGCGGTCGTTTCGCAGGCTTTTCGTCACTTCGTACGGACCAAGAAATTTGTTTGAAAACTTCATACCGGGCCCCGACTGAGTCCGTTTGACAGCAACTAAGTCATTTTCGCGATATTTCGTAGCATCTTTTCTTTTCTTGTTGTAGGCGCGCTGATTTTCCTTTTGTATCTTCGCAATGTTCTTCTTCGCGCAGCATCGTGTTTCGTCTCGATTCTTTTGAAATGCTGAAATCCATTCCTCTTCTATCAGCTCACGAATTTGAGGGTCATCCTGAAGTTTTGCTCGAACCCCAAATAGTAACTGAAAAGGCGTCGTGCCTATACTCCTATGAGGCGTCGTATTCAGGTACTGTTGAGCAATGTCAAGTACTTGTACCACTCGTCAGGCTTGGGGGATGAAAGCTTTGTGAGTAACGGAATGAGAGTGCGATTCACTCGCTCAACTTGGCCGTTAGCTCTCGGAATACCTGTTGTTGTCAAAACGTGTCGAATATTTTCAAGTTCGCAGTACTCTTTGAAATCGTTAGCCGTAAATGCTGTCCCCTTGTCAGAGACAATTCGTCGTGGATTTCCAAATATAATTGACTGTTTGCGAAGTCTATCGATTACCTCAGTGCAGGCCGTTGACTTGGTCGCATAGAGCCACGTAAATTTTGTAAAACTGTCAATTACCACCAAAATATGACGATAACTCTTCTTCGTGGAAGCCAACGGACCCAGGTGGTCCACGTGGTACGTATCCAGCGGTATTTCGCCTTTGTCAATGGAGTTTAAAAAACCTTCTTGCTTGCCGTGTTTTTTCTCGGCTAAAATACAGTCTATGCAGTTACGTACTACTTTCTCCGCTTTCCCTCGTAGATTTGCGATCCAATAGTCTCTTTTAACGATAGCTTCTGTTTTACCCGCTGCAAAATGCCCTTTCTCATGAGCCTGTCTGATAACTTGATGACTCATACTTTTCGGAACTACCAGTCGAATGTCACCGTCGTCTTCCTTGAACAAAAAACCATCGCGTATCGTGAATCCTCGTGCGTCATTTTGTTCGACTAAACGAGCAATTCTCGTGATCTCGGGATCTTCTCGTTGAGCCCTTTTTAATTTTACAGTAAGAGCTTCTTCATCTTCGTCGATTAGTAAACAAGACGGCAATGAATTGCGACTCAGCGCATCAACGTGAGTCATATTTTTACCAGGACGATGTTCGATAACGTAGTCAAACTCTTCCAGCTGTAGAGCCCATCTTGCAACACGCACGCATAAATCTTTTTTATTCATTGTCAGTGCAAAGGCTCGACAATCAGTCACGATCTTGAATTTGCTACCCAACAAGTATACTCTAAACTTGACAAGAGCCTTGACTACCGCCAATACCTCTAGTTCGTAACTAGTATATTTTTCTTCAAGTTCAGTTGTTTTGCCGCTTGCATAATATACGGGATGTAAACGGTTGTCGTCGTTATCGCGTTGCAGCAGTATTGCGCCATATCCGTGCATTGACGCGTCGGTGTGAAGTTCAGTTTCCGCTTTAGGACGATACAAACTCAAAACCGGCTTGTTAATCAACGCGATCTTCAACCGCACAAACGCATCGTTTTGCTCCTTTTCGAATCGAAATTTTGTATTTGCTTTTAGTAAATTCGTCAATGGTCTCGCGATAAGTGAGTATCCAGGAATAAATTTTCTAAAGTAACCGGTGAGGCCAAGAAATCCTTGTACCTGTCGTATATTCGTGGGTTTCGGGAACTTTTGAACGGCTTCGGTTTTTCGTGGTGAGGGCTGTACGCGTCCAGTTTCGACGACATGCCCTAAAAATTCGACTTTTTTTTTGTAAGAAACTACATTTCTTCCAATTTATCTCTAGTCCCGTCTGACTCGCAGTATCTAAAACCCGTTGCAAGTTTTCTAAAGCACTTTCGTAATCCATCGACGGAATGATTACATCATCCATATATGTTAGTACTACGCCATCGCGAATTAATTCTTTAAAAGCAACATTTACAAACTTCTGAAATACTGCCGGTGAGTTGCATAATCCGAACGGAACCCTCATAAACTCAAAATGACCGTCTGGTACAATGAATGCCGTATACTTTTGACTCAACTCATCGACTTTAACATGAAAAAAACCGTTTTTTAGATCTAATGTGCTAAAGATTTTCGCGCCTTGCAGCCTGTCTATCTGATCTTCGATCAGTGGTAGTGGGTACCGGTCTTTTATAATTTTTTTGTTCAGCAAACGATAATCAACACATATTCGATTCGATCCGTCTTTCTTTTTAACCAGGACGACCGGACTCGCATAGTCGGACACGGATGGTTTCGCGATTCCTTTATCAATCCATTCTTTTATCTGCGCATTAACATCGTCTCTCTCAAAACCGCTCAAACGTCTAGCTCTTTGATACACCGGCTCTTCGTCTCTCAGTAAAATCGTCATTTTAACGCCGACTTCTCGAGCTTTTGTCGGTCGATAATTATCAATACGGTCTTGAACAATTTTTCGCAAGTCCTCATCGTCAATGGAAGATAAATCGGCTGAGTTTACGTTACAATCATCAAACATGTTGATCTGACATATTTCAGGTATATCGCTCTCAACAGACTCTTCGCATGGATTAATCGTTGCCTTGCCTCGTTTTACATGCAATTCGACCTCGTCGAGGAAATTTCGCCCGACCAATAACGCATTTCTCGAAAGATCATCCGAAACGACTTGAATCAAAATAGGGTACGAATGACCATCTACTGTAATCGTCGCGTGAAATTCTCCCAAGGTCGTGTTCGTATCCCCACCTATACCGCGAAACGGAATCTGTTTGTTAATCAATTTTGGAGCGCCTATCTTAACATACTGGTCAGCCCGCATTATTGTTAGATCGCTTCCCGTGTCAAGTATAGCAGAAACAATAATATCATTAATCGTTACGTCCTTCAAATGTTTCCGCGTCTTCGACTGAGCTATTACGCAGTTTGTTTCTGCTTTTTTCTTTTTCGGACAATTCGACGCTATATGCCCGTATTCGGCACAATCGAAACATTTGAGGCCTTTACCTTTTTCCGGACACGCCGCGCTCACATGGTCACGATTGCCACAATTAAAGCAACGCTTTACAATACCTTTCTTTTTACCGTCGTTCGATTGATATTTCTCACCCAGTATATTTTCCGGGTTTTGCTCACGCTTCTCACTCTTTCGCCGACCATCATCAGATTTAGCACCCTGTCCCGCTGATGTTTGGTTACTCTCTTTTAAGGTTACCTGTTCGAACGCCAGCAACAACGATTCCTTTGACGGAAATCTATGCGCACGCGCAACGTCTCGTAGATGTGCGTCCGGTATCCCTTCGATAATATATCCCACGATGTCATTCTCATTCACAGAGATGCGATTTGCCAAAATTATTTTCTGGTGAACATAGTCATTAAATGTCTCGCTCTTCTGCCAAATATGCTCTTCAAAACGTCGTCGTAGAACTATTCGATTTGGGGGAAGATAGAACATGCCCCTCAACGCAACCAACAGTTCTTCGGCTGTCATTCGAATATACGCGGAGTTTGAGTGGAACCACTCGAGCGCTTTACCCTTAAGCTTCATTCCAATGAGAAGTTTTACCATATCACTTTCCATATGGTACGCTCTTTTGAGAAATACAACCTGATTTTCCCACGTCTCGAAATGTTCCGAATCCCCATCGAAATGACTCAGAAGATCGGCGATAGTCGTCACGTTGATTTTTGTTGCAATCATGTTCGGCAACGTTACCTCTGTCGTTGGAATTCTATCATTTCGACCGCTAGTGACCACTTCCGATTCAGGTATACGTACACGTCGCAACAAATCAATTTCTTGTCGAGCTAGTCTGAGCTCTTCCACCAAATCTCTTTCTCGTCGCGATGAGTCGACTTCTCGCATAAAATTTGACGACGTAGCACCTGGATCTCTCGAGTCAATTTGTGATTGATTCAAATCACCATCGACTGCAGCAGTCGCCCATTCCCCTTCTGGATCGGCTGTCTTAAGTCGCGCTATCAGCTCAGCTTTGGTACCACCAATACCCAGTCCTTTCGCCTTTAATATGCTTTTCAGCTCAGTCACGGAGAACATTTCGATATTTTTCAACACAACACTCATTGTTATTGTTTCGAAAAAAAAAAAATTTCGTCGTCTTTTCGAAAAATCTCGTCGTCTTTGCCTCAAAAAATTTTTCGTCGTCCTTTCGAAAAATCTCGTCGTCTTCGCCTGAAAGATTTTTCGTCGTCTTTTCGAAAAATCTCGTCGTCTTCGGCTGAAAGATTTTCCGTCGTCCTTTTGAAAAAATCTCGTCGTCTTTGCCTCACAGATAACTTCGTATTAGACACCAATTGCTCACTAACTTCGCTCAATCCCGGACGAGCCCCCAATTGTAGACATTATTATTTTGGTAAATAAGCCTTTATTTAATTTTGGGATCTTGAGTGAGAAGTGAGTAACGATGGATAATAAGCATTGATAGTTTTTATTAAAGAATACAAGAATAATTCAATACATGGAACTCTTTCCTCACGCTACGTCGATTCAAAACTTACTCGTTTCTTTCCCGCTCCCATGACAACCCTTTTCTTTTTAATCCCCGTTTGTTTCCCCGGCAACCCGCTCGCTGCTATCAACGTTGCAATATATATATATATCGATAGATATATATTTATATCTATTTTACGCCTCCCAGCCATATCCGCTATATCCTACATAATTATGAAATTTTTTGTATACGTCTTCCTGTTCTATTCAGAATAGGAAAATTCGAGATATGAAATTTCGAACTTTAATTGCCTACAGTTATATTAAATTCAATTGTTAATTAAAGGTTAAATAATATTTTCACATACGATCGCCTTGCACATAGTCTCACAAGCCCATATAAAAATTTTCACTTTTGAACTATACATGGATCTTGAAAAATGCAATTGTTAACTAAGGTGCATTAAGTAAATTGATTAAATGAAATTATATTTTTTCTACATCATCCTGTCCTATTCACACTTTCAATATTCCACACATGAGTTTTATAATTTCAATGCTCCTAGTTCTTATAAAACCCATTTTTTAATTAACAATTAAATAATTTTTCCCCTATATATCACCTTTTTACTAAATATCACGCTGTTCTATCCAGCCCAGTAAGACAGCGCGATTTCATTGGAACTCCTAGACTAATGCCATTTAAATACAAGAATGTTCTAAGGAATCAATAGCGTAGTGGTAGCGTGTCAGTCGTTAGGTAGGTCGTTAGGTAGATCTCAAGTAAAATCTCAGGTACGCTCAAAATTAAATTCGACGGAACATCGTCTGGACTACGAAACCGGAAACATTCGTAAAAAAAAATAATTTCCAAATTTTTAATTTTTTAATGATTATTTGAGGATCGAAAGTGCTGAATTCGTCGATTAGAGGATAGCGGGTTCAAATCCCGGTCAATTACTTTTTTTTTTTGAAAATTTACAGAGCTTCAAAAAATAATTGAATAACAATTTTAAATTCGTTCATTTATCATTCCTATTATATTTATTATGCCAATTTGACCCGCGTTTTTCATTTGGCATTTGTTTTGTACGACTATCTACGAAATACTATGAACTTCTATGAACGCGTACGAAAAGCGATTACACAAAAGTACGCTTTTATATGACAATCTACAAAATACTACGACATTCTACGAAAAATTCTACGAAATTCTACGAAAATTTCTACGCCACAATTAAGAACGTGTTCCAAATTCCCTAAAAAATAATAGAAATTTGCGTAGAAAGTCGTAGAAATTATTTTCATCAGGGTCTCTTTCGCAAAAGAAATTCTCAGGGTTAGCTATCTGTCGTTCGTAAATCTCCTCATTATCTCGGTCATTTAATTGCAATAGCATACTCTCTTTCTTTACCTCGGTAATGTAACGAAAACCTTATTTTCGTACCTTGGTCATTTATCTGCAATATTATTACTTTCTCGGTCCACTCTTTATACCTCTGTAAAGTAACGGCAACCTTATTTTCGTACCTCGGTCATTTAGCAGCAATAGTCTCAGGCTGGCGTCACATGGCGAACCAAAAACCACGAAACGTATACAAAATCTCGTGAATTTTAAAGACGGAACGGAAAATTTACTAGATTTTGTATACGTTCCGTGGTTTTTGGTTCGCCCATGTGACGCCGGCCTTACTTTCTCGGTCATTTAATCGCAGTAGTATTACTCTCTTTACCTCGGTAATTTTACGACAGCATCATTTTCATACTTCGCTCATTCAGTAATCGCCATAGAATTAACCTCGTTATTCCGACTATTATGAACTACGGTAATCTTACTGCCAGCGCCGGCGTTGGGGCCACTGACGCCCCGGGCAAGGATATTGTGGCGCCCACTTAAGGAAATCATTATCGAGTGTTACCTTACTGCCTGCCTGGTTAATGTTCTCGTGCGTTTGTTGTACTGCTACCTATGTTTTATTGAGATTGGAGAAATATTTCAATTTAGTGAATTGAGTTATTATGCTTGGCAAATGTATCGATTATTTTTCGGCGGAACTATTGTGAATTCTGTTTGAGCCAAATTTTTGAATAAATCCTCGAAGGAGATGCTAAGTTTGAGCTTGAGGTTGACTTATTATTTTGTGCATTCCGCCAGGATGTAGTATACTCTTGAACCATTGCCGGGGCAGCCGGGGATATTCCCGGTGAATTCAGAGATCCCCGAGGCTCCAAAGTCCGAGGTGGTTTTCGCATAAAATAATTTTACCGTTGTTTAAATAAGGTCGCGCAGCTAATGTTCGATAATTCTCTTGAGCCCTTTTGATTCCACCTCGACGGATATATTTCCTGTGAGTTTTTCTTTTTGTGGTATTCCGAGGGATGTTTGACGCAACATCACACATTACACTCTAATAAACTTCAAATAGCTGTAAAAACTAAAAAAAAAATCTGCCCACGATGAGACAGGGCTCAAAAATTTTGTTTTGCTACGTACTTTTTGTGATTTTTTTTTTAATTGAAAATGGGACTCAGTTCGAAAAATCGATATTTTTATTTTTTGATAGCAAATAAAAATTAGAATATTTCTAAAATAAATTCATAAAAAAGTAGATGTTGTGCCCGCGAATTTCGTCTCGTGGGGATGAAATCGTCGAGGACGGGTTTGTGGGTGATTGTTAAGGTTGAGTAAATCTCCAACTCGAGTATTACAAAATTACGGTCTAGTTTATTCGATGATGATAAAGTATTGATTACAATATTGTTCTTGGTTATTTTGCCTTGAGACCGACTGACTGCAATTTGACCATAGCTTCCGCTAAGGATAGCTTGCTTTATTGAAAAGCCCTGTTGCCGACCAAAGACTGCCTTTTTATATTATTCCTGTAATGACTTTTCGTTCAATTTTCTGGAGAGGTGGAATCACACGAACGTCGCTTGACGACGTGTGTCGCAAAGTCAC
The DNA here is from genome assembly GCA_963564615.1 of Rhorus exstirpatorius. Classification (NCBI taxonomy): domain Eukaryota; kingdom Metazoa; phylum Arthropoda; class Insecta; order Hymenoptera; family Ichneumonidae; genus Rhorus; species Rhorus exstirpatorius. Next base: position 15,686,303 of record OY751314.1, on the reverse strand, counting down.
CTTTAAACTGCTGACTTTGCACACTTGCAAAGTCACCTTCAAACTGCTGTGTTTGCGCAGTCAATGGCTAAGTTGAGTATAATTTTACATGATGAAATCGCGGCACAACACCCCTCCCCCCTTAGGAAGACGAAATTACCAATTTCGGCGTCAATTTGAATATAACCTTAAATGATGAAGTCTGGGGCACAACACCCCTCCGCCCTTAAGAAGACGAAATAACTAATTTCGGCGTTAATAGTTTGCATTGTCGTCTCTTGGCTTACAATGTGTTATTCATACAACAATTCTTAATGTAAAACTTTATTATATATTTTCCCAAGATAGTCGTGTACTCTGGTGTACGATATAATTCCTAATTTTATTTTTATTTATTTATTTATTTTTTTTTCTTTCTGTACCCGTTTATGGCGTATTTCTTTTGAATGTAACGTTCATGTTCGGATGTACCCTCCGTTTCGTTGCGCGCGGAAGGCTTTCTGCTGCATCAGCAGGGTCGTTTGCCTCTGGTGTGGTTCTCGCGCGACAGCGTCGCACATACATATACGTATCCAACAAAATTATTATAGCTACTATTCCATGCAGCGTATAGCTTCCTATAATATGATTAAATGTTGGATCATCTTTGATATCCAAATTTTTATTAAAGTTTTCGATTCTTTCTGTTATTTTGTTTATCTCTGATGGATCCATAATTATTTTATCGTTGTAATAATGTGTAATAGAAGGATGAGGTATTTTTATTTTGCTTGATAAAAATGTCAGATTGAACGGTGGTAGGAAGGTTATGACTTCCTCTTGGTCGCTTTCTTTTAACGTTTCTATTCTAAAATTTTCGGAGGTGACGGAACATTTCCCGTCCAAAGCCAGTATGCCTGTATTATATATTGTAACGTATTCTATTGCGTTTTCTTTGCATTCTATCGTGAGTGTTTCCTCGACGAGCGCTATGTATATCCAGCGTCCGTCTTGTTCCAAAGCGATGAGCATTGTTTTGCTTATGTTTACTATTCGTCGCTTACAACTTGTTTTTTCTATACTCTGTCCCCGATATGTATTTATTTCGCAAGGGGCGTCTGCCTGTATAAATTGAGTTGCGTGTTTTGGGTGACAGAAGTATTTCTTTGCGTCTTGTTTACAATTGAGCAATTCTTTTTCGCTTAAGTATAAATAACTTTTCTGCTTTCGATTAATTATTGCGTATTGTTCTGATGTTTCTATAAATTGAAATGTGTTATTTTCCATCCTAGAGGGTAGTGGATATACTTTGTTAACGTAAAATTCGGTGTGTTCTATTAATGGTATTCTTAGAACTAAGATGAGTACCCCTGAATTGCTGAATGCGTCTATGTTAGTGATCTTGAGCAGGCTGCTTATTTTTTGATGATCTAATGGCGTTGGAAAATTAACTCCTCTTGGTGAATGAGGCCACGCTTTTACTAAATATTCAATCAATTCAGTATAAGATATCATTGGGCTAATTATCCCTTGTTTAAGATTTATTAGAAAATTTGTTAGCTGTTTTATCTCGTCCCGTATTGTTTGTACCATTATATTTATTTTAGTTATTTTTTTGTTTATTATTTGTACGGGCGTTATTTCTTTTGTTTTGTTACACAGATCGTTCTGTAATTCTGATATTAATTGTATCAAATGATATTCGTTTGCTAACATTTCATTCAATATTTTTGAGTTGGAGTGTACAATTTGTAAATTCTCTTTTAGCGCGTCGTTTGCGGTTATTTTTTTTTTTCGAAATTGCGTTTATTCTCTCTTTTATTTCTTGGATTTCGCTTGTATCCATGTTTCCAGTAATTTTTGTTGTTATTTTTTCTATCCCATTAATTAAACCTCTTATTACTATACTTTTATGCGTTCCTGTTATGTCGTACATAGTATCTATATCGTCTTCTATGTTTTTTATTAGCGTCTGTACTGAAGTCATAATGATTTCTTCTTTTATTCCCTGAGAGGTTTCTATTAATTTTATTAATGATGTTTTCATTTTTTGTTCTCTTGCTATGGTGGGTTTGAGATCCATTTTTATTGCTAGTTTCCAAATGTCTCGTGTGACGAATAGCGTTCCGATTTCTTCGTAACAGATTCCTGGTGTTCTATTAAATTTTTCCACTTGAAAATTCCTTTTTATTGGTTTACCATTGGCTCCCTTTGCGAGCATAATCAATGCAAGCAGATTCCTGAAAATGACATGTTTTTTCTCCTTTTATTCTTTAAAACTTCTTTGTGTGAGTGTAACGTGTTTTATTTCTGCGATACCTTTCCCATTATTTATGAGTTTTTTTTTTTTTTCAAATTTTTTACTTGAACGTAGTTATATATACATTTTATTTTATATATTTTATTTTATATAAAAATTATTATTATTATTATTATTATTTTTTTTTAAATTTAAATTGCCACGTATGGCTTGATGCGGTTCACGTGTACACGGATGCGCTTGCGTCCGCGGCCGATAGTATAGTTTACGTCTGTGTCTTTACTTTTTATTGTGTATGGCCCTGTCCACTTGGGGGTCAGCTTGGCGGACCTCCCGCGGCGTACGGTGGGGCCCAATAGTAGTACTTTTTCTCCTGGCCGGTATTCTACCTTACCGGTGGTCGTATTGTATCTTTTCTTTGCTTTTTCTTTTTTACCTTTTAATTCTGCTTGTGCCACTTCCCATGTGGCTCGTAATTTTTCTCGTAGCTCGGCTACGTAGTCGTCGTAATTGTACGTTTGGCGCGGTGGCTGTTTCAGAGCCGTCGGTAATTCGGCTGCTTTTCCGTATACTAACTCATACGGCGTATACCCTGTCGCTGTATGTGGAGTGGTATTGTATGTGAACATTGCGTATGGTAACCACTCGTCCCAATCCCGTTGATCTTCCCTTATATAATTTTTTAAATATTCTGCCAAGGTCCTGTGCGACCTTTCTAGCGCTCCGTTTGACTGCGGGTGATATGCGCTAGTCTGGATTTTTTGTATGCCCAATAATTGACACATTTCTTTAAATGTTTCGCTTAGAAAATTTGTTCCTTGGTCCGAAAGTATTTCTTTCGGGGCGCCGTATTTGCAAATGATTTCTGTGACTAATTTTTTCGCCATTACACGAGCTTCTTGTGTATGTATTGGTATTGCAGCGCTATATTTTGTGAGTAGGCCTTGGAAAGTGAGTATGTATTTGTGTCGTTGATCTGTCTCGGGAAGAGGTCCTACTATGTCGACTGCACATTTTTCGAATGCTCGTGTGGGGGTGTCTGTAATTACCATCGGTGCTGTTTTAATCCTTGTTACCTTATTTCGCTGGCACTTGTCGCATGCTGCCACATAATCTTCTATTTCTTTTCTCATCCCGGGCCAGTTGTATCTTTGTCGTATACGTTCTGTCATTCTTTTTGCTCCGGGGTGCCCGCCGAGTGGGGCGTCGTGATACTCCTTGAGTATTATGTCTTTTTCTTTCTCGCTTGGATATGCGTGATTCGCTTCGCTCTTTTCTGTCTCCTCGTCGCTCGAGTCTGTGTCTGTGTCACTCTCTCGCAGCGCTTCTCCCTCTTCCGTGTCGTCCACTTCGGTCTCGCTGGGACCCTGTGTGTGTGCATTGGAAGGGTATGCGTCAGCCTCGGGCTGCTTCCTCGGCCGTCCTCGCCGTCGAGGGGCCAGCTGTTCGGTGTCGTCGACCGCCTCACCGGGTGTGGGTCGGGGCTGGGGTGCGGTCTGCCTTGGGCGTCCTCTCCCGCGCTTCACGACGTTATCACCGTGCTCTACCTTGCTACTCTTTTTCCTTGTCAGCATGATTGTATACATTCTGCTAAGGGCGTCGGCGTTTGTATTTTTCTTTCCTGCTTTATACTCGATGTTATAGTCGTACTCTTCTAATTTTATTCGCCATCTCATAAGCCTTGAACCTGGATCCTTTACGTTAAAAAGCCAGGTGAGTGGTTTATGATCTGTGACTATCGTGAACTTTGTGCCATATATATATGGTCTGAATTGTGTCACTGCCCAAACTATTGCCAACATTTCTTTTTCCGTAGTAGAATAATTTTTTTCAGCTTTATTTAATGTTCGACTGGCGTAACATATCGGTAAATCTTCTCCGATTTTTCCTTGTGATAAAATTGCTCCGATTGCTTTGTCGGATGCATCCGTCGTAATTACGAATGGCTTTTCGAAATCTGGATATTGTAATATGGGTGCGGTGCTGAGAGTTTCTTGCAGTTTTTCGAATGCCTGCTGACATTTTTCTGTCCAGTCGTATTTTGTTTCCTTTTTTGTTAGCTCTGTTAATGGCTTTGCTATTTTTGAAAAATCTTGAATGAATTTTCTATAATATCCCGCTAATCCCAAAAATGATTGTATCCCTTTTACATTTTTTGGCACAGGAAATTCCTGTACAGCTTTTATTTTGTCTGGATCTGGCTTGACTCCGATTTCCGTTATAATGTGTCCCAGATATTGTGTTTCTTTTTGTAGGAATTGGCATTTTTTCGGCTGTATTTTTAATTTCGCTTCTCGAAGTCGCTTGAACACTTCTCGTAGCCTATTGTTGTGTTCTTTGAAGGATGATCCGTAGATGACGATGTCGTCCAGATATACGTAGCATTTAAGTCCCTGAAGACCTGCTAGTACTGCATCCATGAGTCGCTGGAATGTTGGGGGTGCGTTTTTTAATCCAAATGGCATTCGATTGTACTCGTAATGTCCAAGTGGTGTTGAAAATGCTGTTTTTTGTTTGTCTTTCTCCGCCATCGGAATTTGATGAAATCCTGAGGCGAGATCGAGCGTTGTAAAATATTTAGCACGGCCCAATTGGTCCAATATTTCGGTAATATTAGGCAATGGGTATGAGTCCCCTTCGGTTACTTCGTTGAGTTTCCGAAAATCCACGACTACTCTTTTTTGTACGTTTCCTTGCGCGTCAGGCTTTTTTGGAACGACGAGTAGGGAGCGTTCCACGGGCTCTTGCTCGGTCGTATTATGCCATTCCTCAGCATTTCTTCAGATTGCTTCATTACTTCATTTTTATGAGTCTCGGGTAACCTGTATGGACGTACGTTTATTGGTGTGGTCCCATCTTTTATCTGTATTTGATGCTCTACTATATCGGTTGTTCAAAGCATTTCCCCTTCCAGGTGAAAAATGTCGGCGAATTCTTCGATGAATTCTGTGAGAAATTCTTTTTCTTCTTCATTTAATTCGGAAGTGCCTTTGACCTCCTTCCATATTTTTTCTTGTTTCTCGATTCTTTCGGCTTTACCGAGGACGCAGATTTTTCTTTCGTTTGTTTCAATTTTATCTTCTTCAATTTCGATTTCTTCTAGTTGTACTGTGGGTCTGTCAATCTCGACCTCTTTTTGGCTCGTATTTCGTACGAGTATAATACAGGAATTTCCGTTCGACTTTGTGATACTTTCACCTATCATGATACCTGGCTGTAACTCTATGGCGGCTACGCATCCTATGGTTGCCGTCAAGGTTTTTGCGTATAGCATTTTTTCAGCGCGAGGTGGGAGTTTTATTTTTTTCGTTCCGTTGATGAGCGGCATGCTATGTCCATATATTTTTATTGTTTTACCACTCAATATGTCGACGTTATGTTCCATCATGAAATCCTGTCCCAGTATACCATCTGTCTCTAGTGGTATGTTGTCGCTAATTACGAAAAATCCATGTTCGATATTTACTGCTGGAGTGACAACTTCCAGTATTACTTTGCAGATTGCATAAAATTTTTTCTCATCAATTCCTTTTAATTCGACTGTTTCGTCGATTACTTCTGTTTCGTCTCGTAATGTACCTTTTTTTATAAGACAACACTGTGCTCCAGTATCTGCTTTTAGAGTCAGGATATTATCTTTTGCTTGGGGTGATGAGATGTGGAAATCGCTCACCGCCAACTTCTTGGGAGTCGTCTTTGTATTGCAAATTTTTTTTGATGCGCCCTGTAGCTGCTCGCTCGCCGCGCTGACGTGCGATCTTTCAGTACGAGTCTCTGCCCGTATGGTGTCGATTTCGAGGGAGCCTATTGTCTTCCTGCTTCCTCCGTCGTTTCTTGCTTGCCCTCTCGGTGCGTCGCGTTGGTACCCGTTCGGTTTCGTCCATCTATATTGATCGGGTTGCCCTTGTGATCCTTTTTGTTGCTGATGAGTCCCTTGACTCTGATCCATTAATCTTTTTCGACACTCTTTGTACATGTGTCCCGGTTTATTACAATAATTGCACGTTATTTTGTACTGATTTGCTTTTTTTGTGGGTGCTGGTAAACTGTACCGTCCGTAAGATTGGAAATTGCTTCGACAATCTTTCGCCATGTGTCCTGCTTTGTGACATTTATGACACGTTACTGGCGGACGTTTTTCCTGATGCGTCTGCCTATTTATTGATTCGTTACCCTGTGCTGTTTTTTCTTCTTCCATTGCGTCCTTCATTGCTGTTGCGAGGTCTGAGAAGCCTCGAGCCTTTACGATAACCTGAAATTCTCGCCTGAGTCCTCGCTCGAAGTTATGGAGTCCCATTTGGCGTACGTAGCCCTCAATGGCTTGTTTTTTGGCGTCATTTACTTCTGTCGCTGTACTCGCGTCTATTAATTCCATCATAATTTTTTCTAACCTTTGACCGAAAGCCAATACTGACTCGTTTATTTTTTGCTTGCTGGTGTTGAACTCTACTTGTAGGGCTGTTACTGTTCGTCTTGTGCCATACAAGGCGGTCATTTCTTCTTTAAATTTCGCAAAACTGTCTATTTGCTTGTATTTTATTTCTTTCGCAGCTTTACCTACTACTTTTGTTTTCAATACGGCTTTTAAAATATCGTTTTTGTCTGTGAGTGCAATACTCTCGTCAGCGTATTCATATGCGTTTATTATGTCATCTACTTCCTCGGGCTTTGTCCCGTCAAAACGAGGTATTAAAGTTCTTGCCTTTTTTAGGGTCATATGTACTGGTGTGTTTTCTGCCATTGTGTCGTCTATGTGTAGCAATATTCCGGTTAATAAAGTAAAGTCAGCTAAATTTATTTCTGTACGGCGCTCGGTATCTACTGCGTCTTCAAAATTTCTTATTATTCTTACGCGTTTTTCGGGTCTATTTTTTGGAGTGCCTGGTGAACGATTTGATTCGTCTGAGCTACTAACTCTACGGCGTTTTTTGTCACTTTGAAGGTCAACTTCCTCTAATTAAGTGATTTATCAAAAATTGAATCTAACGATCTAGAAAGTACGCGCCTACCTGATAAGCGTAAGCGTGTGACTCGCTCGTCTTCCGACATGCAATTTTATTTATTTATACTTTTTTTTTTTTTTTTTTTTTTTTTCTGGCTTTGGAGGGTTACAAAATTAAATATGTTCCGTCACTTACAGTATGATGCTCTGCTTCATGATGTTCGATGGTTTGTTGTAGATGATTTGCCCTTGTACTTCTGCGTTGTCGATCTTTCCCTCTAGTAGTTCTGCGTTGTCGATCTTTTCCCTTTGTCGAGTCGTCGGACTCGGGTTGAACGGTCTTTGTCAGCTTCCTGTTGAGTCTCTGGTTTCGTAGTCGGTACTGCTTGATGATCCTCGGGATCCACTCGATTATGTTTGTATATATTTTTTTTTGAATGAGTCTGTTGACTCTGGCGTCTGGTCTCACTTCCGACTCGGTCGGGTTTACACTTTTTTTTTTTTTTTTTTTTTTCCAGTTCTTTTCGCGTTCGTTTGTCGTGACTCGGTCACTTACACTCGCGATACTTTGTAGCACTTGCTTCGTTACCGTGAATTTGATTTTATCGAATTGTGACAACCCCACCGCTGCCACCAATGTTGTGCCCGCGAATTTCGTCTCGTGGGGATGAAATCGTCAAGGACGGGTTTGTGGGTGATTGTCAAGGTTGAGTAAATCTCCAACTCGAGTATTACAAAATTACGGTCTAGTTTATTCGATGATGATAAAGTATTGATTACAATATTGTTCTTGGTTATTTTGCCTTGAGACTGACTGACTGCAATTTGACCATAGCTTCCGCTAAGGATAGCTCGCTTTATTGAACAGCCCTGTTGCCGACCAAAGACTGCCTTTTTATATTATTCCTGTAATGACTTTTCGTTCAATTTTCTGGAGAGGTGGAATCACACGAACGTCGCTTGACGACGTGTGTCGCAAAGTCACCTTTAAACTGCTGACTTTGCACACTTGCAAAGTCACCTTCAAACTGCTGTGTTTGCACAGTCAATGGCTAAGTTGAGTATAATTTTACATGATGAAATCGCGGCACAACACCCCTCCCCCCTTAGGAAGACGAAATTACCAATTTCGGCGTCAATTTGAATATAACCTTAAATGATGAAGTCTGGGGCACAACATAGACTTCAAGATAAAAAATTTGAACTGGTGAAGTTTTCCGATAGCTTTTATCAAGGGGGGAAATCACAGTAGCACACAAAAAATAGGCATATTTTCGGGAATTAATTTTGGCTAAATAAAAGTATCAATCGAAAATCTGTAAAGTAGGTTTTATAGCAATACTAAAAAAGTAGAAAATGTAATTTTTTCAATAAAAAATATTTTAAAATGGCGGCTGCGCAGCATATGCCCCAAGGCGCCTATTTTTGAAAGCGTGTCGATGGCCGAAGACGTAGACTCCTTAATTTTTTACCTGGAAGAAAAAACCAAAATTTTTTAGTTTCCATATAACAACAGCTAGCGAGCTACGTAGGATTTTTTCGATGTATTGGTTTTTCGCAAAATGGTGCATGTTTGAAAATAAAGTTAAATTTTTAACAAAAAATACGCCATAAAATCGTTGATAAAAAAAACTAAGCCATATAAAATAAAAAATCCTACGTAGCTCCGTGGAGAAAGATATGTCGAAGCTACTGTCAAAATTTCAAGTCGATCGGTAAAGATTTGCTCGAGTTATGTCTTCGGCGAGCTCAAAAAAAGTGGTTTCGAGAAAAACGCGTTTAAAGTTTTAAGTACTGAGAGAGCGCTCGGAGCATAACTGAGAGGCGTTACCGCAGAATGGAAAATTTGGGCACTCGGACACTTTTGCCGTATTCCATCATTTGGTATATTATTTTTAAGACCCTAAAGCACCTTTTAAGTGTGACGATCCCGCATTACATCCAAGTAGACAATGCAAATGAGAGAGATTAATCGGTGGCCGTAGCGCAGTGGTTAGCGCTCCCGCTTGCAAGTCGAAGAGTCCCGGGTTCGAATCCACGGGCGGCACACTTGATTATTTTTCTCGTCGTCTTGGATCGTCACTACTCATCGCCCCGTTCGACCATCACAAACTGGTGTCAGAAGTTTTCGGACCAACACACGTTCACAAGCATCATGTATGGAGGAGACAACACAGACTTCCCGCAAAAAGGCCTGGCACTGAAGAGTCACTCCGCGGGATATAAGAAACAAAGCGGGGCGAGGGAAGAGCTCCAACGAGGGACATAGGCAGGCGTAGCGTCAACGTATACTCCACATACATTCGAAACCGAACACCCGCAACTCTGCACATTCGACGTGGACGTCGAGTTCGGAGAGGGGGGTGTGTGACGATCCCGCATTACATCCAAGTAGACAATGCAAATGAGAGAGATTAATCCGTGGCCGTAGCGCAGTGGTTAGCGCTCCCGCTTGCAAGTCGAAGAGTCCCGGGTTCGAATCCACGGGCGGCACACTTGATTATTTTTCTCGTCGTCTTGGATCGTCACCACTCATCACCCCGTTCGACCATCACATAAGCGAAAAAAAAAAATTTCGAAAAATTGAAAATTTCACTGTGATTTCCCCCCTTAATTAGAAGATATCGCTGATTGAATTAGGTTTCATCGATTTTTTCAAAAAATTGTCACTCTATAATGGGACGAAAAAAAAAAAAATCTAAACAAATATGGTAGTCTCTACTCATGTGGGTGAACAACATAAATAATTTCGAGTTGAATCAAAAATGGTGGGGGTCGGGGGCTGGTTGAATTGGGGTGGAATCCTTCTATATAGAAGGATATATATGGGGCATTCCACCCTAATTAATTTCGATCACCATGTCGAACCGAAATTATTTAAAATAACTTAATCATTTGCAAAAACTTTTACACATTTCACACATTCTAATAACAAACCTCACCTGCCTATCCTATACCTTCTGTATATTATGTCCATTCGAAATTCCTGGTACACGATGATAGTGGAGGTATGAAAATGATACCTCCCCCCTAGGTTCACGTGCCCCACTCTCTCGCACGTCCCGCCGGTGTCTTATCTCTCTCTACTTTCCATAATTCTCTCGCTTTCTTTGGTGAATGACGTATGATGCCGTCGAAGGGCCAATCCCTCCCGCGGCCGAAACCGTGTGCGAGCCTCTTCTCGCAGCTATGATATTTTGCCCCTCAATCGTCCTCCTCTTAGGATCCGGTGGATTATTACGAACAACGGGGGAAGCCTCCCTCGCGAAATTAAAGCGTTCCTTGATTAGACGGTGGGCCCACCACATATGCCACCAGGCAAAACAGCACCACGTTGATCGCTCCGTCTCCGCGATCGCCTTAAATTGAGGCGCCGATTCTCACGGTTCACAATGATTGAGGAGGCAGTAGGGGGGCTGCAACTCCAAGGTTGCGTAGTCACAAGGAGGTGGGTGACGCTGCATGTTGGTCTAACACCCATGTCTCCTTTGGCATCCCCTTTTCCCACGAATATAGATGGCGAATATTCACCTGCATTATGAGAAACTTCTCACTCGAATCCATTTGGGCCAGTGATACACAGGCCGGGCGCGGGCAGGACGCCCCTGTGACAACGCTAACGTCTTTCGCGAGCTTCTCGTTCTTTGTACCACCGGCGAGCGAGCTTGAACCCGGGACACGCTGTGTCCTCTCATTCGACTGATACATGACTGATCTATAACACTAAATATTACACGATTTAAATAAACGATAATAGTAGACACGAAATTCGTCCAAAAAAGTAGGTATAGAACGCCCAATTTTAGGTAGTAAACTAATAAACGAAAGTTAGCCTAAGGGAGTCGGCTCCTTTCGGGGCCGTATCCACTCGAAGAGCGTCGTCATAGGGTCGTTAACCCGACCCCTGGTCAACACCACTCCGTGCGGGTGGCGGGGCAAAATGTCACGTCACAATATATATATATCTCTCTCCAGTGGCAGATTTGGGGGACTTTCTCCGATGTGACGCAGTTTCCTCCGGGACTTTTGTTTCATCCCAGGACTGTCTTGGAAAATTCTTTTATCTGGGGGCAGTTTCTAGAACGTCCCGGAATATGCCAATTTATACGTCTTGACAGGTTTTGGGACTGTACATCCGTTTATATGTACAAACGATATACATTTGTATGTATCCTAATGTATAGGCGCTTCCTAGTCCTATACAGTCCTGGAATGCAACGGAGTCCTGGAAAGTGACTATGCATTAGGATACATACAAATGTATATCGTTTATGTACAGTCCCGAAACCTGTCAAGACGTATAAATTCGCATATTCCGGGACGTCCTAGAAACTGCCCCCAGATAAAAAAGTGTTCGAGAACAGTCCTGGGATGCAACGAAAGTCCCGGAAGGAACCACGTCACATCAGAAAAAGTCCCCTAATCTGCCATTTAAAACATTACATTTAATACATTTAAAACATTGCATTCTAGAGTAGTTTTCCATTCAAATAACATATAAATCGCTCAGTGCATGGCAAGTAACCTTCTCAATTTGTTTACCGAAATATAGTTTTTTGTACTGTTATCTTTGATATCGTTTACATGGAGCTGAATAAAAGTCCACACGTTCTTACGCTCAACTGGATATTGAGCGTTTAATGCAAAAAATGCCTTGAAGCATAAATCAATCAGCCTTTAATGGAGACGGTAGTATATAATACCTTGTATCATTGATGAGCACCATGGAGCTCGCAATTTTTTTTAAGTGGCCCGACGATAACAGCCAGTGGTTGATTCGTAAGTTTGTATTTCTCGATTATTTTAAATCGACTGCTCAACTGAATCTGCAGATCGTCCACAGTCTAAAATACACATATTTCCATGAAAATGTCGGTTTTTTATGAATTCTTCAGCACATGCTTCATATGAAATCAGATATTTGTAAAATTGTGATTATTTAATTAATTTACAAAGAAAAAAAAACTGTTGATTAAAATAAAAGTTAATTTCCTCTATCAATGTCAATGTGAACATATAATTCATATATTTTCTGTTAACAGTTGTGTAATTGATTGAGACATTGAAACATTCTAACGTTTCTCTGTACGAAGCAAAAGACCTTGTTGAACTTCGAGTCTGGACGGTCTCCAATGATCTCCAGCTTTTTTAGATTTTACGGATGCTGCGTTTAAACGCAAATGGAGGACCAGTAGCTTGAGAACCTCCACGTAATATGTTAGACAGTTTTTAATACGATTTTTCGATTCATAGTTGAAAAAAATTCGTAATAAATAATGCTATAAAACATACACCTTCTTCAATAAAGCTGCCTGCAATGACAGCAATGCTTTTGTGTCATTGACTTTCCTTTCCTGTACAATTGCAATTATCTTACGTGATACTTTTGGCCACTCCACGAAGTTTGGCCACTCCACGAACTAGTTTGTTTCTTTTCCATGCAAATGCTCAATGTCTGTATCAATCTGGAAAAGAACGAAAATCATTACAATTTCTATTACATTAATGGTAAAAATCAAAAACATGGTCTGAGAAATTTATAACATACCAGAGCATGACCATTCGGAAGTTTGAGGCACTTATAAGTATTGAAATAGTATCCTGTTCACAAAGGTCTGTCAGAATTGAGTCTTCGATCATATGTTTCTCGCCATTTCTGCTGCACAATATCGAAGGGTTCAATGTTGTTTTTCAACCACGCAGCTGCCTCCTCGGTTTCTTCGAATACAGAAGCTGTAATTGGTAGAATGAATTATTTTTTTACTTGACATGAAATTACGCATCACAACAGCAAACGTTCTGAGATATTTGAGTTCTTCTTATGTGGAGCTATCATGCCTATATTCCTGTAAATTCGCCTTGTATTTAAGTACCGATTTCATAATATCCCACTGGCAGAAATCAGCCCAATTTCACCTGTTTTGTACGTTGAGTAATACGTCTCTGCTCTTTCAACTTTGGAGAAATTGCTTCGATGCTTTTCGCCCAGATATCTAATAGAACTGGACTTATTCTGAAATCACAGATAAAAATCCAATTTTTTCTCAATTTCATTCAATTTTACCGAAAATCATCTTTAAACCCTATAATAATCACCGAGTATCTGAATCATTTTCAAGTTCCCTGCCTACAAGCAATGCTGCTAGTTTAGCCTGATCAACTCTCCCGCAGGTTCGAAACTGAGTCATGACTTCTATCCCTTTGGGATCTTGCTCCAAGAGCTCTTTTACTGACTTTCTTGTTATCTTTCGGGGTACTGCACATACAAAAGATCAATTGTGTAAATTGATCTCAAATAAAAGTTTTGAGTTATGAATCAAATTATATTGATACCTTCACGCAGTACAGTACTTGAAGAAGATGAACCAGATACTGTTGTGCTTTCGGATAGCACGTCAGAATTGATGAACTCCTCCAGCTGCACTAACATACTGTTATCAACAGAAGAGATCGACGCCATGTAACCTTTATATTTGTCGGAAAATTTGTAGCGAAGTCCGATCTGGGGTATGAGGTCCTCAATCATGTCATCGTTTAGTGCGTTACATACCTCGTCGTCGACAGCATTTTCTAAAAAATAGATCATGTCTTGATCTTGGTAAATGATTTTCGCCGGAAATCGCTCCTATAAATTGGCTACAATCTCTTTCACTATAAGTTTTGCGTATGAAATTTAAAAACAATGTGAAATTTGTCGTTTCCTGGCGCTAATAGGGGCCAAGTTAAAGTTCTTTGATATACTTTAGGCCCAAGTTCGGTTGTCCGTATTGGGCTAATACTCAAATATAACGCTTTTTTTTTGTTTGGGTTTTATGGGCTCATAAACTTGGACTAACATGGGTAGCCAAACGAGGGCCAACTTTGGGTGTCAAAGTTGGGCCAATATTCAAATGTAACGCTTTTTTTGCTTGGCCCTACACGGGCTCATAAACTTGAACCAACATTGGTAGCTAAACGATGGCCAACTGTAGGTAAAGCTTACAGGATTGTCCCGGTTTTAAAATCTATTATCTATAAATTAGCAATTAGGAATGATCGATAAATGTATTCAATAGGTATGGTATGGTTCTTACACCTACTCCCCTGAGAGTTGCGGGCTCCCAACCAGGGATGGGCAACATCGAATGAAAAAGTATTTAAGGTTGTTTAGAAGCAAATCACGCTTTATGAAAAAAATTTGAAATTTTTACAGTGAATAGTCGAACATGTGAACTATGTCTCTGTAAAATTTCAAGTTGATTTGGAGCTTATTTATGGAGAAAAAAAATCACAAAGTTGTGTACATTCGAGCGGCTGACTACAGTCTCTAATGGACAGAGCCGTGCGCGACCTCAGTAATCTTACAATAAATATGATCGTGCCATTGAACTTTTTTTGAAAAACCAACAAACTATTCCCTGAAGTATTCCGCGCCGATCAATACCAAAATGATTAGCCTTTGGAGATTTTCCTCTAAAATATTACAACATATGCATGACAAATCGGGTCAAAACTCACTCGGAGCGGCCGAGTATCTGCCAGGCACGGCAACACCGGACTTTCGAGACAGAGAGAAGGGGCGGAAGGACTGAGCGAGCGTGGATATTGAATCCGCGCGCGAAATTTGAAAAATTAATAGCATGCGTGACGCTTTAGCACAGAATAATTATAAACATACCGAAAAATAAATTACAATCATCCCTCCCGGTCTCACTCGTCTTTTCATCTCGCTCACTATTCATTATGATGTTACAATAATCAATTCGTCAATCAAAACATTTCACCGCTGTGTACTTTTTTGAGGTTATGTCACTCACATCAGCAGGCAACGAACTTTGAGCCTACGTTACTGGAAACGCGGGCGACAAAAGAGGCCCCAATGTTGCCGCGATTATTTGTGATTTCAACATTTTTTATTATTGATATGTTTAACCATTTAAGAATGAACAAAAATAAAATATCATGATAACTTTGATAAAATCTGCAACTTATGCGAATTTAAATAATAATTGACGAATAAAAAAAATAATAATAATGGATGGATAGGCTACAGGGCACAAAAAAAATTGCTACGGCGCCCAATGTATAAGCATAGGAAAATCTCCCCCACTCTGATCCATCCCCACCATGCTTCTAAACAACCGTAAATACATGATTAAAATAAAAAATACCTTTCCACTCGTCATTTATTTCGGGTACGAGTGACGAATGAATTTCCACTCGCCATTCGTTTCGCGTTCTAGTGACGAGTGGTTTTTCATTCTGTATTTATTTCGCGTTCAAGTGACGAGTGGATTCCCACTCGTCATTTATTTCGGGTAAGAGTGGCGAATGAATTTCCACTCGTCATTTGTTTCGCGTTCGAGTAACGAGTGGTTTTTCATTCTATATTTATTTCGCGACCGAGTGACGAATGGAATCCCACTCGTTGTTTACATCCGAACTGAGTGGAGAGTGGGGGAACCATTCGAACGCCGTCTTCGGTTCGAGTGGAAAAACACTCGTTATTTGTTTATTTTCAGATCCGAATGAATTTCTACTCGAAAAATTTTTCGAAAAAGATGGATTCTTGAATTAATAATACCTTTGAATTAAAATGAATTTCCACTCGATATTCGGTTAAAATACGAGTGGAAATTTCTTGGCGTGGTGCAGTGAGAATAAGATAGATAGATAGATAGATACATAGACAGAGAGACAGAGAGAGATTGAGAGAGAATGAGAGAGATTGAGAGAGAATGGGAGAGATTGAGAAATAATGAGAGAGAATGAGAGAGAATGAGAGAAAATGAGAGAGATTGAGAGAGATTGAGAGAGAATGAGAGAGATTGAAAGCGATTGAGAGAGATTGAGAGAGAATCAGAGCGATTAAGAGAGAATGACCCGTGCAGAAATTTTTTCCTGGCGCTAATAGGGGCCAAGTTAACTTTCCTCGATATACTTTAGGCCCAAGTTTTGTTGTCCATATTGGGCCAATGTTCAAATGTAACGCTTTTTTTGTTTGGCCCTATACGGGCTCATAAACTTGGACCAACATAGGTAGCCAAACAAGGCCCAACTTTGGGTATTGAAATTGGGCCAATATTCAAATGTAACGCTTTTTTTGTTTGGCCCTATACGGGCTCATAAACTTGGACCAACATTGGTAGCCAAACGAGGGCCAACTTTGGGTGTCAAAGTTGGGCGAATATTCAAATGTAACGCTTTTTTTGTTTGGCCCTATTCGGGCTCGCAAATTTGGACCAACATTGATAGCCAAACGAGGGCCAACTTTGGGTGTCAAAGTTGGGCCAATATTCAAATGTAACGCTTTTTTTGTTTGGCCCTACACGGGCTCATAAGCTGGGACCAACATTGGTAGCCAAACGAGGGCCAACTTTAGGTAAAGTTTACAGGATTGCCCCGCTTTTGAAATCTATTATCTATAAATTAGCAATTAAATGATCCTTGAACGAATTTAAAACAGTTACTCCATTATTTTTGAAAACCCTGTAAATTAAAAAAAAAAAAAAAAAAAAAAAGTCATTGACCGGGATTTGAACCCACGATCCTCCGCAGTTTACTGATTCAGCACTTTCGATCATTAAATAATAATTAAAAAAAAAAAATTAACACTTAAAGATTGTTTCTTTTTAACCATTATTTCCGGCTCCGTAGTCCGGACGTTATTCCGTCGAAATTATTTTTTTTCCTACCTGAGATTTTAACTGAGAACTACCTAACGACCTACCTAACGACTGACACGCTACCACTACGCTATTGATTCCTTAGGACATTCTTGTATTTAAATGGTTTTTAGTCTAGGAGTTCCAATGAAAACGCGCTGTCTTACTGGGCTGGATAGAATAGCGTGATATTTAGTAAAAAGGTGATATGCAGTGAAAAAATTATTTAATTGTTAATTAACAAATGGGTTTTATAAGAACTAGGAGCATTGAAATTATAAATCTCATTTGTGGAATATTGAGTGTCAACAGGGCAGGATGATTTTGAAAAAATGTAATATTCAAATAATCAGTTTTCTTAGTGCACCTTAGTTAGCAATTACATTTTTTAAAATCCATGTATAGGTTGAAAATAAAAATTGTTATATGGGCTTGTGAGACTATGTGCAAGGCAATATCAAGTGAAAATGTTATTCAACTGTTAATTAACAATTGAGTTAAAAATAACTTCAGGGAATTAAAGTTGGAAAATTGAGATCTCGAATCTTCATATTCTGAATAGGACAGGATATGATGTAAACAGAAAAAATTATATTTATATAATTGATTTACCCCTTGCACGTTAGTTGACTAATATGTTTCTCGAGAACCACTTGCGGTTTCAACATCAAAAAATTTTTATATAGGCTTATTGTAAGACTGTGAACGAGTTGATACCAGACAAAAATTTTAATTTACCTGTTAGTTGACAATTGCAGCAGTTAAAGTGGAAAAACTGCGGTATCTTTAATCTCGAGAGTGTCAACAGGACAGGATGCAAGATAAAAAAATTTGCATTCATAAAATGAATTTAACAATTAACAATTTCATTAATTAACAATTATATTTCTCAAGAACTACGTCTAGATAAAATATAAAAATTGGTATGAAGGCTTGCAAGACTGTGAACAAGGCGATACTAAGTAAAAATGTCATTTAACTGTTATTTTTAAATTAATTTATCAAATTTTATTTAATTAATTATTTACTTATTAAATTAATTCAATTTTAAAAAATCAATTTAAAACAATTTATAGTAAATAAATCATTAATTTAATAATAATTAGATAAAAAAAAAGCTTTATTCTTGCAGTTCGAAATATGAAACTCAATTATTAATTAACAGTTGCCCTTACTGTGGATGCCCTGCTGATGTCTAGAGGGGACCGCTTTATAATTTTGGATGCTCAAACAATTTTCTACACGGGAATGCCCAGTTAACTTCCTATTCGGCCCAACATTGGCACAAGCTAGGCAAGCCTGGACAAAATGAGTCTGAATGTCTGGCTAAACCCCAACTTGGCCCAACTTTGGCACAAGTTAGGCAGGCCTGGAGAAAATCAGCACAAATGCCCAGTTAACCCCCGACATGGTCCAACTTTGGCAAAAGCTAGGCAAGCCTGGACAAAATGAGCCTGAATGCCTGGCAAAACCCCAACTTGGCCCAACTTTGGCACAGATTGGGCAAGCCTTAACAAAATTAACTTGGATGCCTAAATAAACCTCGACTTGGCCCAACTGTGGCACAGATCAGGCAAGCTTGAACAAAATTAACGTGGATGCCTAAATAAACCCTGACTTGGCCCAACTTTGGCACTGATTAGGCAAGCCTGAACAAAATTAACTTGGATGCCTAAATAAACCCCGACTTGGCCCAACTGTGGCACAGATTAGGCAAGCCTAAACAAAATTAACGTGGATGCCTAAATAAGCCCCGACTTGGCCCAACTTTGGCACTGATTAGGCAAGCCTGAACAAAATTAACTTGGATGCCTAAACAAACCCCACGTAGGCCCCAGTTAGGTAACAGCGAGGAAGCCCTTATAGTGGATGCCCCGTTGATGCCTAGAAGGGGCCTCTTTTTAAATTGGGACGCCCTAACAATTTTCTACATGGGGAGAGAGAATTTGAGAGTGAGAGATTAAGAGAGAAAGAGATTGAGAGAGAGAGAAAGATTGAGTTAGAGAGAGAGATGGAGAG
The DNA here is from genome assembly GCA_963564615.1 of Rhorus exstirpatorius. Lineage (NCBI taxonomy): Eukaryota > Metazoa > Arthropoda > Insecta > Hymenoptera > Ichneumonidae > Rhorus > Rhorus exstirpatorius. Next base: position 15,667,480 of record OY751314.1, on the reverse strand, counting down.
AGAGAGAGAGCTTTATTTTTTTATTGATTGATTTAGTTAATTGATTTATTTAATATGTGTAAAATTGCTGAGAAATCTAATAAATATCAATCAATCAATCAATCAATCTCTCTCTCTCTCTCTCTCAAACTCTTTCATTCTCTCTCCATCTCTCTCATTCTCTCTCAATTTCTCCCATTCTCTCTCAATCTCTCTCATTCTCTCTCATTCTCTCTCAGTCTCTCTCATCCTCTCCCAATCTCTCTCATTCTCTCTCATTCTCTCTTTTTCTCTCTCATTCTCTCTCATTCTCTCTTTTTCTCTCTCTAATTCTCTCATTCTCTCTTTTTCTCTCTCTAATTCTCTCATTCTCTCTTTTTCTCTCTCATTCTCTCTATTTCTCTCTCTAATTCTCTCATTCTCTCTCATTCTCTCTCCATCTCTCTCATTCTCTCTCAATCTCTCTCATTCTCTCTCATTCTCTCTCAATTTCTCTCATTCTCTCTCAATCTCTCTCGTTATCTCTTATTCTCTCTCAATCTCTCTGATAAATCGGGGTTCTCGGGGAAATAATAGGGGTGGTGTTCATCGACTTTAAACGAGCGTTTGAGATGATAAATCGGGTAACATTATTGAAGAAGATGAGAAAATATGGAATTGGCGAAATGGTACGAACCCAGATAAACAATCGTGCTGTGAAAATATGGATGGCAGCACAATAGCAGCATTTAGACGACAAGAGACTGCACATCGTGTCGACACTGTGCAGTAAGTTGCTTCCGTATTAAGCTGCAAACTGACGGCACGCGAGACAATGAGTACGTTTACACGACGCTCCAAATCAGGTGTTACGAAAACTGGTTTAGTTAAACCAGGCGTTTACACGGTACCTAACACCCGCTTTACGTCGTAAAGCGGGTGTTAGGACCCGTTTACACGCACTTTAACGCCTGATTTAACTACGCCGGTTTTCGTAACACCGGAATAAGAGCGTCGTGTAAACGTACTCATTTTTGCGCTACAATTGCATAAGGCTTAAACGTCAAATTAATGGCAGAAAGACGGCATTCTTAGACGTTTCAGTGGTGGCAACATCGAGATATAAAGCAACGTCAGATTAATGGCAGATATACGGCTGGGCCAACGTCAGATGAATGGCAGAAAGACGGCATGCTTAGGCCGAGGCAATAAATTTTTGTTATATATGTGGACTGGATGATTGTCAAACTGTTGATACAAACTGTTGATACAAGCGGCGTAGCCCAGGTGGTAGCGAGACTGCTTCAGAATCTGACGGGCGTGGGTTCGATCCCGTACGAAATCCTTAATTTTTTTTTTCTTCATAACTTCACAGCCTGCCGTTAATCTGCCATAAATCTGCTGATACAGTACATCGCAAATGTGCTGTTATAATGCTGCAATGCCGAGCCTAAATTGTGCTGTCACTGCATAGTTACAAGTTGCCTCGTTAATGCCATCAATTTAACGTCACAGCCTGCCGTCAATCTGCCATCAATCTGCTGATACACTATGTAGCAAATGGTGCAATATGCTGATACACTATGTCGCAAATACGCTGTTATAATGCTGTAATACTGTGCCTAAATTGTGCTGCTAATTGTAGCACAATTCTGTAATGCTGTAATACTGTGCCTAAATTGTGCTGCTAATTGCAGCACAATTTAGGCACAGTATTACAGCATTATAACAGCATATTTTCGACATAGTGTATCAGCAGATTGATGCTTCGAATGCATAGTCAGCACAGGCCTCAATACTGCCGTTAACGAGCTGTAATATCATACTACAATATTAACATGACTCTGTCGGCATTTTACCGCAATATCGTGCTGTCAGAATACAGCTTAATGCGGCGGTAGATGGTTGCTTACTGCTGGCACAGTTTGCTGTTCTATGGCATACTATTGCCAACATACTGACGCAAAATGTCTATCTGGGAAGTTGGATGAAATCATATTTGACGGGTAGAAATAAAAAAGTAAAATATACACAACAAATGTCAGAAGAACGAACCATTGAACACGGAGTTCCCCAAGGGTCGGTACTTGGGCCTCTACTGTTTATAATGTACATAAATGATATAAAAAAGGAACTAGAATACACTAAATGCAATATGTTTGCAGATAATATACATATACATATAACATATACATATGCATGATAATATACATAAATAGCGGGAATCCAGATGAAATAGAATACAAAATTAATTACGATCTAAGGAAAGTAACTACATGGCTAAAACGGAACTCACTAAAAATAAATGTAAAGAAAACGAAGTTTATGTTAATAAGCGACACGCATAAAAAAGTGATTAGAAATAGATGCAATATTATTATAGAAAATGACAAAATTGACGAAATAGTGGAAACAAAAATACCTAGAGATAGTGATAGATGAAAACCTCACATTTAATAAGCAAGCAGAGTATATAGCGGAAAAAGTAGCGAAAAAAGTAAATTTTTTGAACCGGATAAGTAAGCATACATCATTGTACACCAGAGTAACGATATACAAAGCGGTAATAGCACCACAATAAGAATATTGTAGCACGCTAATGCTAAACATGAGTGGGTTTAGTATGCAAATACTACACGAGGCCAAAATAGAGCGATGCGAACAATATTAAAATGCAACAGATGTACACCCGTGAGAAGTATGCTGGGAGCATTATTATTTATGAGTGTTAAGCAAAGAATGGTGTATAACGTACGTATAATGGTGTAAAAAATGGAAAAACGAATCGGCCCGAACTATCTAAATAAGTTAATTAATAGAAAAGAAAGTACACATTCGTATAATACAAGAATAAAAGAAGAAATGAGCATGCAATACTGTAGGACAAAAACAGCGGAGAAATCGTTGATGCAAAGTGGCGTAAAAATGTACAACAACTTACCGGCGGAGTTAAGGGAAACGACTACGTTAGTACCCTTCAAACGGCGACTAAGCAAACATATTAAAAATACTATAAAAATATAGATGCAAACTAAATAGCAATATTGCTAAATGAAGAAGGAATAAAGTAAGGCGTAGTATGTAAGGTAGATTAAGAGAATGTGTACGCGCATTGTAAAGTCGCCTGTGGCTAAATAAATCAAATCTCTCTCATTCCCTCTCGATCTCTCTCAATGGCTCTCATTCTCTCTCAATCTCTCTCAATTCTCTCATTCTCTCTCATTCTCTCTCATTCTCTCTCAGTCTCTCTCAATCTCTCTGATCCTCTCTTATTCTCTCTCAATCTCTCTCATCCACTCTCAATCTCTCTCATTCTCTCTCAATCTCTCTCAATCGCTCTCATTCTCTCTTATTCTCTCTCAATCTCTCTCATTCTCTCTCAATCTCTCTCATTCTCTCTTAATCTCTCTCACTCTCTCCCAATCTCTCTCATTCTCTCTCAATCTCTCTCATTCTCTCTCAATTTCTCTCATTCTCTCTTAATCTCTCTCATTCTCTCTTATTCTCTCTCAATCTCTCTCATTCTCTCTCAATCTCTCTCAATCTCTCTCATTCTCTCTCAATCTCTCTCATTCTCTCTCATTCTCTCTCATTCTCTCTTATTCTCTCTCATTCTCTCTCAATCTCTCTCATTCTCTCTCAATCTCTCTCATTCTTTCTTAATCTCTCTGAATCTCTCTCATTCTTTCTCAATCTCTCTCACTTTCTCTTATTCTCTCTCATTCTCTCTCAATCTCTCTCATTCTCTCTCATTCCCTCATTCTCTCTCATTCTCCCTCATTCTCTCTCCATCTCTTTCAATCTCTCTCATTCTCTCTCATTCTCTCTCAATCTCTCTTATTCTCTCTCAATCTTTCTCATTCTCTCTCATTCTCTCTCAATCTCTCTTATTCTCTCTCAATCTCTCTCATTCTCTCTCAATCTCTCGCAATCTCTCTCTGTCTCTCTGTCTATCTAGCAATCTATCTATCTTATTCTCACTGCATCACGTCAAGAAATTTGAACCGAATATCGAGTGGATATTCATTTTAATTCAAAGGAATTATTGATTCAAGAATCCATCTTATTCGAAAAATGTGTCGAGTGGAAATTCATTCGGATCTGAAAGTAAACAAATAGCGAGTGTTTTTCCACTCGAACCGAAGACGGCGTTCGAATGGTTCCTCCACTCTCCACTCAGTTCCGATGTAAACAACGAGTGGGAATCCATTCGTCACTCGGTCGCGAAATAAATGCAGAATGAAAAACCACTCGTTACTCGAACGCGAAACGAATGGCGAGTGGAAGTTCATTCGCCACTCGTACCCGAAATAAATGACGAGTGGGAATCCACTCGTCACTCGAGCGCGAAACGAATGGCGAGTGGAAATTCATTCGCCACTCTTACCCGAAGTAAATGACGAGTGGGAATCAGCTCTTTACTTAAATTTACAATAAATCTGGAATAAAAAACCATTCGTCATTTTTTTTTTTAAGTTAATTTCGCCCATCCCTGCTCCCAACACCATCTACCCTTGGTCTCCTCTCACGTATCCGTTTGTCCTCGGTTCGATCCCCGATGCCGGAGCTTGTCGCGCACCCGCTAGATGTCAGACAGCCTAGGAAACAGTCGTAGTTCGTACACCCTGCCTCCGGAGCTACGTCCGAGCCCGTTTGTGCTTTTACCATGTGCTGTGCTACGGCAACGCTTCTCGCTGCCGGAGCTCGTCTCGCACACGATAGATGTCAGCACTTTGGGACAGAGGCAGTCGTAGTTCGTACGTCCTGCTTCTGGAGCTACGTCCGAGCCCGTTATGCTTTCATCAGCCCTCCTACGGCATCGGGATTCGAACCCGAGACATTTTCGCAGCCTTTCGGTAACCAAACCAAGGCGCTGCTTTCACGAATTCAATAGTTTTATTCCATTATTTTAAAAATCCTGTAAATTTAAAAAAAAAAGTCACTGTCCGGGATTTGAACCCGCTATCCTTTAGTCGGCGAATTCAGCACTTTTAACCTCAAATAATCATTTTAAAAAATTTAACGCTTGGAGATTTTTTGTTACGAATGTTTCCGGCTACGTAGTCCAGACGTTATTCCGTCAAAGTTAATTTCCATTCTACCTGAGATTTAACTGAGGACTACCTATCGAGCTACCTAACAACTAACACACTACCACTACGCTATTGATTCCTTAGGACTTTCTAGTTTTAAAATGGTATCCCAGACAACATGAAAATCAGAAAGTTATCCTCAAGAATTCTTTTCAAAGATAACCTCTGGAATTATAAAAAAGATATCTTCAAGATATCCGACTGAAGAAGTCTACGTTGAGAAGTCCAAAAGATGTCATTTTTTAGAAGTTCCTAAATAAGAGATCTTATAGATATCTGTTAGGAGATATCTTTCAATTCTCTGAAATTTGACATCAGAAAGTCATCTTTTTTAAGACTCAAATGTCCGCACTTGCGCAATTGATAGTACACGCGATCTAAGACGAGGACGCGTCTGGCTGGGTATAACCTCGAAATGAGAGGACGATATAATAAAATATAGTATCAGAAATAGTGCAGTTATTTGAGTGCATTGCAAATTATTTATGGGTAAGTAAAAAATTATTCTAATTAGTCCATATGTAATCAATCATTTTTTTAATTAGTAATATAATACTAATATACTAAAACTTTTCGCAACATGTAATGCATAATTTAGAGAGTTGTTGCTTTTTAGTGAGGTTATGATTTTCAGTTACCATATAAAACGTATCACGACATTTGGATATTGAAGCAACGATTATATCAGGTAAATATATATCCTTTAAACTGATATATTGATCGTTTTAGTTATTAATATACTCGAGTAAAACAACTGAAGATTGAAATATACTTGATGAAAGTATAAATGATATGTTCATCATTTAATAGGTTATGTTTAGCACGTGATCCGTTGCATACTACACTGCAAACAATATATACATTATGGCGTGTATCTCATGCAAGAAGTCTTAAATAAGACGACTTTTGGATATCTCATGCAAGAAGTCTTAAATAAGACGACTTTCTGAACTCCGGAAAAAGATGGCTCAAAAATGTTATCTTTCTGACATCATTTTAAAGAAGTCTTGACTACGTCTTTTATCGACGCATTAGAGTTCTTTCTGAGCTCTTTATGTGTTCTTTCTTACATTACTTTGAGAAGTCCAACTCCCAACGGAGAGTACTTTAAGATCTCTTTAAGATGTCTTACTGCTGTCTGGGATTAGTCTACGAGTTCTAATGAAAACGCGATGTCTTACTGGGCTGGATAGAACAGCGTGATATTTAGTAAAAAGGTGATATACAGCGAAAAAATTATTCAATTTTTAATTAATAAATGGGTTTTATAAGAACTAGGAGCATTAAAATTATAAAGTTTATGATGTGTGGAATATGAAAAGTGTGAACAGGACAGGATGGTGTATAAAAAATATAATGTTCATGTAATCACTTTTCTTAGTGCACCTTAGTTAACAATTACATTTTTCAAGATCCATGTATAGTTCAAAAATAAAAATTGTTATATAGGCTTGTGAAACTATGTGTAAGACGATAGTAAGTGAAAATGTTATTTAACTGTTAATTAACAAATTCAGAAGAAAATAACTACAGGCAGTTAATGTTCGGAAATTGAGATCTTGAATCTTCATATTCTCAATAGGACAGGATATGATGTACATATACAAAAAAATCAATATTTAGATAATTAATTTACCCCTTGCACGTTAGTTGTGCCACTTGTGGTTTCAACATCAAAAATTGTTTATGTAGGCTTGTAAGACTGTGAACGAAGTGATACTAGACGAAATTTTTAATTTACCTGTTAATTAACAATTGCAGCAGTTAAAGTAGGAAAATTGCGGTATATTTAATCTTGAGGGTGTCAACAGGATAGGATGTTAGATAAAAAAATTATCATTTATATAATTAATTTACCCTTTGTTCCTTAATAAACAATTATAATTCTCAAGAACCACATCTAGATTCAACATAAAAATTGTTTTATAGGCTTGTAAGACTGTGAACAAGGCGATACTAAACCAAGATGTGATTAAACTGTTAATTTTTTATTAATTTATGAATTGTTATTTAATTAATATGAAGCAATTAATAATTAATAAATCATTAATTTAATAAAATTATATAACAACAAGCTTTATTCTTGTAGTCCGAAATATGAAAGTCAATTATTGATTAACAGTTGAAGCTCTTATTGTGGATGCCCTGCTGATGCCTAGAGGGCCTCTTTTTAATTTTGGATGCTGAAACATTTTTCTACACGGGACCGCCCAGTTAATCCCTGATTCGGTCCAACTTTGACACAAGTTACGCGAGCCTCGCCAAAATCAGTCTGAATGCCTGGCTAAACCCCAACTTGGCCCGACATTGGCACAAGCTAGGCGAGCCTGGACAAAATAAGTCTGAATGCCTGGCTAAAGCCTAACTTGGCCCGACTTTGGCACAAGTTAGGCAGGCCTGGAGAAAATCAGCTCAAATGCCCAGTTAACCCCCGACTTGGTCCAACTTTGGCACAATTTAGGCGAGCCTGGACAAAAAGAGCCTGAATGCCTGGCTAAACCCCAACTTGGTCCAACTTTGGCAGAGATTGGGCAAGCCTGAGCAAGATTAACGTGGATGCCTAAATGAACCCCAACTTGGCCAAACATTGGCACAGATTGGGCGAGGCTGAACTAAATTAAGGTAGATGCCTAAATAAACCCCGATTTGGCCTAACTTTAGCACAGATTGTCAAAAGCCTGAATAAAATTAACGTGGATGCCTGAATAAACCGCGACTTGGCCAAACTTTGGCACAGATTGGGCAAGGCTGAAAAAAATGAACTTGGATGCCTAAATAAACGCCGACTTGGCCCAACTTTGGTACAGATTGGGCAAGCCTGAACAAAATTTACTTGGATGCCCATATAAACCCCAACTTGGCCCAACTTTGGCACAAATTGGGCAAGCCTGAACAAAATAAGATATGACTAAGCAAACCTCACGTAGGCCCCAGTTAGGCAACAGCGTGGAAGCCTTTATAGTGGATGCTCTGTTGATGCCTATAAGGGGCTCTTTTTAAATTCGGACACCCGCGCGCTTACAATTTTCTACACAGGAGTTGAGTTTGGTTTTGGAGATTCTTATAAGACGCAGTGCGAAATCCAAGACTGCACAAACGTTGTAATTTTTCTATTTTCATGGTGTAAAAAATCCTTATGCTTTAAACACTTTTTCGACGACTATCATTGTTATTGTTGTTCAAGAATTATTGTTCAAGATTCGAAAATTAGTAACATTTTGTTCATAAGTTTCGTAGAGAAAAAATATACGAATAAAACGTGTTAAGATTCAGTTAAAAAATTACTTTGCCTTTGTTCCCGATGATTTATTTTTGAGGATCTGATGAAACAGTAAGAAAATTAAAAAACGTTGATAATGGAAAGCGCCTAGGGGTAGTTGCCCCATCCATTTTTCTTCGGGAATATAAAAAAAATCCGTTAACTTTCCTTGGTGTTCATACGCAATATATATTTTTTCCAGATTTTTTAACTTGACTTTGACCATTTTTCGCATACACGCAAGAAGAACAGCGTTCGGGGGTAGTTATCCAGTCCAATATATTTTTTCAGGAAAATCCAAAAACACGTCAATTTTCCACGGTGTTAATACGCAATATATAATAATAATGTCGAGTTTTACATGCACACCCCCTCTGAGGGGTTCTTACAAGGGTGGTGATTTCGTACTTCGGACCATCTACCGCCTGCTCCGATCATTATTATCACCACCTACTCCTCCTCGCAATCATAAGTCTGCAGTCGCATCGCTCCTTTACTATTTTACCCTGTATCACATTCGCCGAGGACGGAGGAAAACTGCAGAAAACCTTCCGCCGATACAGGTCGGAGTCTCCCTAGTTCCCCCCTGGTGGCCGTGCGAGTAAGCTCAAACGCGGTCTCCAGAGGAGCCCTGAGCGAGCCCCTCCTTTACTGTGATTCAGTGGGTAAGTCAGTGCACGACCAAGCGACCTCCTTCCAAGCGATAAGGACCGCTGCGAAAGAGCGAAAGGCCCTCCAGAGCCCACACCCCGACCACTCACCCATCCCAGTAAGATGTTTTTGGGCATTTGTTTTGGTGGGATCCCAACGTCCGGGGTTGCAGATTTAACACATAGAATAAATTCCATTGGTGTCGGCCGTGGGGCTCGAACCCGGGTCCGCTGCGTGCGAACCCAGAGCCTCACACACTGAGCCACTGCTCTCCCTTTGTATAGTCGAAGCTTCTTCATAGGCGAAGTTGCCTCGTAGTTTTGTATTGAACCTTTTTTTTATTAATATGAAGGATAGAGGTTGAGGTTTTTTCGAATAAAAACTCGCGCGTTTGAGCCATCGAATTATGAATGTTTATTGGCTGTTGTGGGAAAATCCTTGCGGCAGAAAAACCCACGACGTATGAACGATTATTTATAAGCATATAAAAGCGTGTGTCGCACACGTGAATATGTCGATTGCGGATATGAATGCGTATATGCCTGTTACAGCCGTTTGGCTCGTGCCACCGCGATCTCGCGCGCGTTTCGTATTGCGATTTTTGTTTTGTTCGATTCGATCGAATTTCATGTGATTTTATGAGAGTATACTTGGGCCTCTCGTGGAGCGAATGTAGATGAGAGTATATTTGGGCCTCTCGCCTGTGGTAGTATGGAAGAGCGCTCGGGCTCGTTGTATGATGATGGGGTGCAAGACCCTTGGTATGTATGTGTGCGTGGGCACTCGGTCCCGTGCAGACATGAGAGGACACTCGGGCCCTAATGTGTATATCGGCACGAAGGCCATATAGAATGAGAAGACACTTAGGCCTTTCTCATCCATGTAGTGTTAGAGAGCGCTCGGACTCTTTCGTTTATGGTCGTGGTACGAGAGAGTGGACGGGTTCTCTCGCCCCACGTGTCACCGGCGATCGTCACTATACGGACGACCGTGATCGACTAGTAAAAATGTATGTTGCGCGCTCACCTCCTTGTCCACCCGAGATTTGGCATCCCTGTGGACACGAGTCGTTCGAGCCCGGCTCGCATGGAGATCGCAATGGCACGGGCACAAACGACGCTCAGGCACTGAACACCCTTTAATCCGCAATATATATTTTATCCAGGTTTTTAAGCTTCAATTTTACCATTTTTCGCAAAGACCTAAGATAAGCAGCCTTTCAGAGATAGTTACCCCGTCCAATACATTTTTTTTTATACGCTATATATATTTTATCCAGATTTTTAAGCTTGAATTTGACCATTTTTCGCATACACCCAAGATAATCAGCGTTCGGGGGTAGTTACTCCGTCCAATTTTTTTTGGGAAAGATCCAAAAACACGTCTATTTTCATTTTTGTTTATACGCACCATATGCTTTTTTCAGATTTTTAGACTTAAATTTAATTATTTTTACATACACGAGGAGCACAACGTTCAGGGGTAGTTACCCCGTCAATATTATTTTTCCGGAAAATCCAAAAATACGTCAATTTTCTATGGTATTTATACGGAATGTATACATTTTCCAGATGTTTAAGCTTGAATTTGACCATTTTTCGCATACACCCAAGATAAACAGCGTTCGGGGGTAGTTACCCCGTCAAATATTTTTTTTCGGGAAAATCCAAGAACACGTTAATTTTTGTTTGTGTTCATACACAGTATATATTTTTTTCAGATTTTTAGACTTGCATTGCACCTTTTTTGCATAAATCTAATCATATTTAGGGGTGGTTCACCTCCTTACTTTTTTCCAATTGAGATACTTACATTTGTAATTTCTCGTTATGAGAAAACTTTTCCAGTTGGTTTGATTAAAAAATATTATGTTCTTATAGGTGAAACAACGAAGTTGATGCTCGATACCTCCACCTTTGGAGGGTAGTTATACCCCTTTAAAGTGTTTTTTGGCCGATAAAAAAAATACGCATCGCTTAGTTTTCGATGTACTTCAACATATATGAGTTCGATCGAAATCAGAGAGATCAACCTGGGATACCTTCCTTGTAAGTTATCAAAAAGCGTCATCCGTGAAAGCTTTTGATGCATTGTGCAAGGGATTTTTTTGTTTAATTTCTGGCTTTTTATGCCTTTAAAACTAAATAGCTGAGTTAATAATCCGTAATCAATGAAGCACTGATAAGCTTTGAATTAATATGGCAAGATCTTACTTGAATTTTGAGGACGTTTTTTTTCGCATATTGAACCTTTATGATATTATCATCATTCATCATTTCGGATAAACATGATACTGCTTGTGAAAGTTGATAGGAACCAGTGAACAATATTTTAAAACCTTTCTCAGTCATTGCTAGAAAATAAAGCAGACCACTAGATCTTTGAAGGGAACTTTTCGCCCAGGCCATTAATTTTTTCCTACTCCCGGAGCTAAAGTGTTATCTAGATTTTTCGTGCCTTCATGATTGATAAAACTTCTTCCGACAGATTCGTGTCAGAATCTAAACGCTTTCTAAGCTCATTATGTAAGAAACAATCGTATATTGTGCACCTAGGGCGTAAAGTGGGCTTTTTTAGACCGAGTGTGGAGATTGCAGTACGAGTCGCAGGTGAGCTAGCACGAGTCGAAGGCGAGCTAGCACGAGCCGAAGGCGAGTGCAGCAGCGAGCCGAAGACAAGTGCGTCCGCGAGCCGAAGACGAGTACTGCAATCACAAGAGGTCAAAAAGCCCACTTAGCCCTTGGTGCACACCATATTTTTTGTAACGCATGTATTGATTTCTGCGTTTTTTGTGCCTATAAGCGGCACTAATTGTAAGGTCTTCGTAGGTCTTCGTGTCCAGGTCGACCAGACCATAGTTTTCGAAATCCAGGTCAGCCGGTCGACCTGGACACCAAGAACTACGAACCGGTCGACCTGGACACCGAAGACTACAGTCCGGTCGACCTGGACACCGAAAACTACGGTCCGGTCGACCTGGACACCTAGACTTACGGTCTAGGCGACCTGGACGCGGTCGTATATACAGTCGTTCAGAAGCGGGCGTAAAGTGCTCACTTTTTTGCCCGCTTACCAGGAGCGGGCGTAAAGTGAGCACTTTACGCCCGGTTATCAAGAGCGGGCGTAAAGTGCTTACTTTACGCCCGCTTTTTCGAACCGGTCAAAAAAAGGTCACTTTAGGCCCGCTTAATAGGTCAAAGAAACGCGTAAATCGTGCATGTGTTACAAAAATAATTTAGCAGTATAACTGAACTTTTGGTAACAACTTATTATCAAGTTTGTGATCTGATAATTTGTATTTTTGTTGGATTACCCAATGTACAGCTTTTACTGATCAACGAACTTTCGTGACATACCGAGATTTATTTGACCCGATAGTTGTTAGTTGATTGCATTTGCCTTTGAGAGCTGACATGAATACTTTGAGTCCAAGTTCTTCAAAATCATTTTTCACATCACGGAAACTACGATCAGGAACAAATTTATCTTTTATTTTTAATCAGGTTGATCAAACCATTTAAAGCTTGCATGATAGTTTTCATTATTGCAGCATTGTTTAAATTAGCCTCGTATGGTCCTAGCATATCTATTACGTATCCATTCGTCGTGCAAATTGTAAATGGTTTACATAATAGAACTTTTTTCTGACCAGAATATAATTTAGGTTGATATTTATTATTGGTGCTTTTTTATGGCGGATGTGAGTTCTGTCGCAAATTATCACGAGCTGATCATTTAGCTTATACGATTTTTTCGACATCTGTCAAGAGTTATTTAAAATGATGGTTCTCGAAGTAGCATTTAAATCTAAATGGCCGGGTAGAATAACCTTTTCAAATGTTGTAAATTACTGAAACTGAATATTCTGACACTACCTGCTCACGCTCTAATCCAATAATAGAAGATATTACTCTATTGGAATTTCAAGTGCGCAATTTGCATTAGAAAACAATGATAGCTTGTGTCACATTACGAGTTTCCGAATTACACTAGGACCTCGATTTTACAGCCAGTGGCGGGACCGGCTCCGCATCGCACCTTGTGAAATCGAGGTAGCGTATGCCCGCCCATGCTGTATCTGCGCATCGGCACTCCGTACCTGATCGGGAAGAATTTAAGCGTCCCCCACCATCTCCCACCGCGCGAAAAACCGATCGATAAATGCGACATAGTGGGGACTGTCTATTAAATCGAGGGCCATTAAATCGAGGTCCTAGTGTATGCATAGATGTAATCATGCCACGAAGCTTGATAATGTTTTCCTAAGTGACGCCCGTAAAAAGAGTAAAAGCTGTTTCTCAGAGAAAGAAAAATCACCTACTCTATCCAAAATTACGGAATCACGAGAAATAGCTCAATCACTCATGAATTTCTCTAGATCTGGAACTTCAAATGTAACTGACTTTTTCATAAAATCTATCTTTCAGGATATGTCTCTTGCAGCATCGATGTCCATTGAGAATAAAGATCCTCCTTTTGACAAAAGCTTGAACGCGAGCTCTAAATGATACAGTGGTAATGTAGTTTTTTGCTCCAGAAACACAGCAATATTTGTAAGAAAATATCACTCTTGGAAACATAATTTCCACATATTCAATTTCTTTATCAGAACGTTCAGCAATAACAAAACTTAGATTACCAGCTGAAGATTGTTAGGAGGTTATAGTTGTAGATGTCGATAGATACGAAAGAAATTATTATAACGGTTTCATTGATTTTTCTGATTCTTCTTTACTAATATTGTCTATATTTAAGAAGATGGATGAACTTTATTAACAATGAGCCAACACTGATCGCACAATGTATCATTAACTTTGACTTCTTAGTCAATTTTTTGTGCTGATATTTCCGCTTCATCTTCGGTGGATATAATTTTTTTATACCTAGTTATTTTAGGAAGGAATACATTATAATAAATGCACTTCGAATTATCAGTCAATCTGGATGAAACAGATGAATGTATTGGATGAACGAACAATGATCATTCACTTGTTTGTACTTTGTGAATAGAAATAGGATATACAGCTATAATCAAAAAATGAATATATACTTACTTCATAGTAGGTAACCTTTAAGCGTTACGTAAATTAACTGAAATAAGAAAAATAATACTTTGTACACACTGAGGTATAATTTTTATTCCCAAAACTTATCACAAACAAGAGAAATTTCCGTATTAAATGTAAAAAAACTTACTGGAAAAACTATTTCTATCGAATTGTACAACGCACGTGTTAGAACCGTATTGATATATGACTGAAAAGATGGAGGCTGTGCGGTAGTCAATAGCTGGTGAATGAAGAAGGGAAACGCATAAATATATTTTCATTGGCTGAATTCAATGTTTTCTGCTGCAACTCCGCAAGGCGACAAATCATTAGGTACATACCAACCTGCGAGCACGGGGAAGAGGGACGTTAGGCCGATACCGCAGGTTTCTTACAACAATAAACCAATGGTCATTATCGATGATATTACCTGATACAACGTATATTATTTTATTTGTTAGATTTATCATTTTTCTATCGTTCTTGTATTCATAAAAATAAAGAACTGGTTATTATGTCATTTCAACTATAAACCACATATGATAAAAGTGTAAATAGTGGAAAAACACGAAGAAAACGCTTTTTATTTTTTTTTTGCACAATGTTGTACCAAATCGATAGAATTGAAAAAAATTAAAGGTAAAGGGACATAGAAAACCAGTATTTTGTTTAATTTTTATTATTGTATGCCTCGAAAGGAACACATTGAAATGGCTATTTTCAATTCCATTTTCTTTGTTAAAAATCAGGTTTTGCTCCGAAAAATTTTTAAATCGATTTGTTTGATATTTTTGTCGATAAGTATTTGAAAAAAAATCAACAAATATTCAGCATCCAAGTTGAAAAACAATGAAAAATGAAAATCACATTTTTTTCGATTACTCGGGAAATAATGGGATTAGAGATCTGAATCTTTCAGGAAAATTTTTCTATTTAGCAAGGATATAATCGTCTGAGTGCCATTCAAAAAATCGTTGGGGGGGAGTTTCAGTATTCTTATTCGGCTATGCCCTTTCTCATGATGCCTTTCTAAAAACTTATTCCAATTTTTTCCCGAAATTTACCACCGATGTCGATTTGGTTTCGATTTAAATTTTCTATCTTGGGCTATTTTGACTAACAATAAGCTTTTGAAGTGAATAGAATAGAGTAAGAGTTAATTTTTTTTAAATCCAAATCAAAGAAATACCAAATTTGGGACTGAGCCTGTGGGTTTAAAAAAAGATCACATTTCTTGGCCACATTAAAAATAAGGCAAATAATATTTTTGCTAGAACTAAATTTTTTTGCATGAATTACTCACATTCATCGTTTCCTATTGCATTATTAAGACATAATATGCAATATAAAAATTAATTTCAATGGAACAAAAAACACCAACGTGAAAATTGTAGTGAAATTTTTTCTAGCTTTCCCGTTTCGCAGTGATTCTCAATATTTTTTAAAACCCATTATCAGTCGTCCTAAATAAAGCACAATGTCGCTTAAAACGAACTTTTTCCGTCATTTCAAGCCCCAGATAGTTGGCAATAAATTCAGCAAATTCGTAATCACGGTATTCTCTATACCAATAATAATTGATATCTATCACTGTTCAAGGATCTTTGAATGATGAGAAGGAAGTAAATTATAGAAGAGCTTATATAAACATGGACATAATACTATCTTGACGTTTTCACTTTCCGTTGACTAAATTTTGATAATATTCCGACAAAATTTTCCATGCATTAGGTGCCATAAAACCCTCTGGTGGAGTTGAACCAGATCTGGCAAGAGCTGGAAGAAAAAAAAATAATGATATCGTCATATGAGCAATATAGGAACCGACAATTATATTTTTTTGTGGGAGTGTGTGGAAACAGAAAAAAAGCATCTTACCACGCATTCTAGTACCGGAGATGAAATCAAAGTCATCTTTTCGTGAAGAGTCAAAAAATGCCATTCTTTTAATTTTCCTGTTGTATGCCGCAACCCTGAATGGAATTATCTCGAGGTTCTGTAGCCCTGGTGCAACCGACAGTACCCGAGCTCCGTGACTCACATCGTACAGATTACCATCGGGAGTTGATGATTTATTTGGATGTGGCATTCCAGCTGGATCTCGGCCAACGATATAGAAATTGGCTCCTGCCATCAATCTTGCTTTAGCGTGCCATTGTACCTGAAATATACGATAAATTGCTAATTTTAGCGCGAAAATAATAACACAAGAATAAAAGGCTCATCAAAATGTCCACGTAGCAATCAAACATCATTCCCATCTCCAAACCTAGCGATGTTGAATACGAGTATTTCATTAGGTCAGTCAATTTTAGTAATAATTTCGCCAAATCCGAATAATTGTCAGAAGTTTTTTTCTAGGGTGAATCGATGATAAACAATCTTAATTATAACGCATCAAATTTGTGCAATCGTTGTCCACAATTTTTTTTCGAGAGATAAATAAAATAAAAAAAGAAAACAACAAAAAGATACCTCTAGCTCTAAATGCTGCCAAAAATACGCAAAGTTTGATGAAACAATTTTGCAGATGAACGAATGTCCCACAAAAAATGTACAAAATGACATATTCCATGACTAATGAAAATAGGTCGCAAGCAATGAAAAATACGATTTCAGTGGCAAAAAGCGTATATTCTTTTTCACGACATTCGGTAAAAAAACCTTTGATACAAAAAAGCCGCTATTTTTTTCGAACCAAGAAATAAGGCAAAGAGCGTACAAGTACCTAAATACGCCCTTCTGCTCCTAGCAATTTTTCAGGCTAATACCAAAAGGGCGTATTCACCAAAAATATTACTTTGTTTATTGAACATACATTTTTGTGGATACGTCTTTTTGGCATTGGTTTGGTTAACAAAACCGGCATAATCAATGCCAAAAGCATGTATCCGCCAATTATATTAGAGTGAATATCAAACGTTCATTTTGGCGGATACGTTCGTTTGTCAGTAGTCCACTCGGTTTCTTTCATAAAGTTGATACCAAAAAGACGTATCCATCAAAGTAAACGTTTCACAATCGATAACATATTTTTAGTGGGTATGCCCTTTTAGCATCAATTTATCGAACATTTCTGTTTCGAAACATTAGCTAGGGGTGCATTTCCGATGTTTCCGCCCTTTTGCTGTTATTTTTTTATATTGACGTTTGTTTGCATGCCGAAAATTTTCAAGTTGAATGATGAAATGAAAATATACTGTCACGGCACTCTGCGAGCTGCCGGACGTTATTCCCGGGCGAACCCGGGGTACTAGCAAAAAAGGGAAACAAAAAAAAGGGAACACAAAAAAAAAGGGGGTCTATCTACAAAAAAAAATAAGTAGGCAAAGAAAATTATACCGAAATTTATTACGGGAATCTGGCGGCTCGCTCACGCGACAATTTCGAGCGTGGCGAGGACGCGTGTTAAACAAGAAAAAAAATGGACGCAATAGAAAAGAAAACTGTGCTGATGGTTTTAGGGCGCCAGTCGAGATTGATCGACAAAATTTTTAACTCTAAAACTCGTACAAAAGAAAAGAACAAATGACGGGGGGGGGGGGATTACAAGTTCTCAGGGTCGTTGGATTTCCCGGCGCGCGGGCCTCTTAATAATTACCCACGTCGGGTTCTCGGTAATATCGAAATTTAATCAAACTCGCAATTTAACAGGGGAAAATTACAATAAATAAAAAGCAGAGAAAATGGGGACGACGGGCTTGAAAAATCGCGGAAGTATAGAAGGGCGGGTCGCGCTGCGTCACCACACGCTCACGGTTTTGATACAAGAAAAAGGGTATTTTGTCGCAAAAATGTTCAAAAGGGGCAGCAGAAAAAGAAAGATAATGGAAAGGGCTTACTTAATCGCTGGGAGGATTTCCACACGCTCTCTCGCTCGCGATGCTCGTCGTGGTTCTCGATACCGGTAAAGATGGTGGTCACGACCACGTGTTCGCTATCTCTCGCTGTGCAGTTCTCTAACGCAATGGCTCGATATAATATTAATTTTCGCTGGGACTCTTTACTCTATGCCTGCTCTCGCCGAAGTGACGAGCTCGTCGTCTTTTTCACCGGGACAGCTTGGGGTGGAAGGGTAGGGGGAATCTAGGAATGATTTGGGGATCAAGGGCTTGCGCAATGTAAAGGTAGGTCAGGGAGGGATCAATAATCGATATCTAATTGGGTCACCGGAGTCGCCGTCACAGGCGCAAGCGCCTTCGATGATTGATACCCGTAAGGTGCTGCCAAAGATCGAATGTGACGGTCGACTCGGCGACAAATCTCATAGGGGGAAGGGTGGGGGCTCCCTGTGGACACTGGCTCTCGAATTTGCGTATGATGTGACGTTGCTCGCGCTCATCGATGATTTTTCCAATAATCCCACTCGCTCGATATACCGACCGGGCCCTCGCAGATGTTCGGTTTTTCTCGGTGTGTTATCCGTGTGAGGGCCTCGGCGCGGCGGTGTGAGTGGGACTCTCGGCGAAGACTGGGATAATATGCGGCGTTATCCTTGTAGCTCATTCTTATTCGCCGTCCACAGGGTTTCCTTTAAATGCTTTTTCTTGGGGATTTGTAGGGCGACGGGATTATTAAGGGCGTGATCGGGGTGATATGGGGCTACGGGGATGGTGAAAGAAGAACGACGAGGGACGACGGTGTTTTCGATGCTTTTTCGAGGCTTGGTAGTTCTTATGCTAATTTACATTTTTCGGTGTTTTTGGCGTGTGGTGACGGACTTCGGCGAGGCTCATGCCTCGCCTGTGACGCAGTGTCACAATACATATACGCCCTTTTGCCTTTATTAATTGCAAAATGGCGTAAAATTATCGATTGCAACCTTTTTTCATTAGTCAAGCGGTATCCCCAACGTCGATAGTTGAGGCGTGGAAAGCATCCAAAGCTGTGTGATTAGAGAGCCCAATTTTTTTGAAAACGCTGTATGCACTTCGGTGCACACAGCGTTAAGCTCAGTGATAGTCCGACAATTTTACGTTAAAAAATAGAGAAACTCTATGGGTGAATCGGATGGATTGAGTAAATCACGTTGCATCTATATTAAATTTTTTTTTCGCCAACGGAGTCAAACTTTAGCAGCTGCGTACACTGATCTTTGTGCTGTTGCAACTTCTCAATTTTGACCTTTCGTAATTCTTAAACTAACCATTAGAGACCAATGGAAAAATGACGAACTTGTAGGAAGATTCATTCTTTAAATATTCAATCTTTTGGCACAGCAGTGAAAGGAGAACCATTGAAAATCTGTAATTGTTATTAACATTCAACATGCGCTCAAAGTACTGCACGAAAAGAAGTTTAACAAAATAGAGTCAACTTTTTAACTAATTTTAGTCTTGCATGTTTTAGGTTTGTTAATTGTATACAAAAAAGTTCTGCATATACAGTTCCTCAACGGCTATTGAGCTGGATGGATGTGCGACTGTGACGATCCAGACATAGGTACATGGTGCACAAAAAAGAAATTCCGTGGCGAAATAGTGCAGCATGAATCGGTTAGTGTCACGACGATGCAGTCATGTATGTCCTGTTCGTGCACCATATATTTTAGGGGAGCGATAATGCGAGCACCAGTAGTAAAAAATGTGTATATAATTAGCACGTGACAGCCGCTACCAGGCCTCTCTCACCTATACGATAACTAACACCACAGAAAAGATTTCTAACGGTGGTTGCCTACTGTAGCACCCAGAATAATCAAGCAAACAAAAACAATCTCATCGAATCAACTCATGAAAATTATGCTTACGTAGCACAATAATTAGTCCGGGAGCTAGCAACGGTTTCGTTACAGTATAGAACATCAGGCGAGGACTTTTACAATTAGTCCCTTTCAACGTAGGGACAATAGATTGCGTTGTCTGGCAACCTTCCGGGGGTGGATTTAGCGCCCTTAAAATTTTTAAGGTGGGAAAAAAAAATGAAAATTAAAACATTAACATCAGCCTGGCACTTCGAAATATCAAAGTTTATGATGTTCTAAATAAGTAAAAAAATTGCCAGACCAGTGGGTGGGTGAAAAGTGGGTGCCAGAGGGGGTTAAAGCTGCCTGCCAAACTGCACTATTTACAGTAAAAACATCCCGGTGAACCTGATATCTTATCTTTAAATACATCCCCAAAATGCAAAATTTTCGATGCCAGACCACAATTCCGGTGGAAACACCCCGCCAGATCACGAAAACCTCCTACCTGAGTGCGAGCGAAAGAGTCTTACGCGCGCGCGTGAGTGCGAGAGAGACCGTCTTATGCGGACCGCTGAATACAAATGCGTGCATGAAAATCGTATTTTTTATTCATTTTCCAAATTCTACAATCACATTTTAATACTATCACTTATCCAGGTATTCATTTAGAATATTTGAAATATTTTTATGCATGATTTTTCTCATTGTAATTCGTTTCAATAGCAATAGAATATTGGAGAATATATTTGTAATTTCTCTTAAGTGTGAAGGATACCGACTCCCAGTTCCTTTTTATCTGTGTTAAACTCAGATAGACGATTGAACCCGTCGATATAATATGTGACGGGAATCTTGCGATTCGCGTCACCTTCGGCCCATCTCACCATCCTCGACGCCGGGAGAGCCGTTGAGCGCCAGGTAATCCTTTTAATTGAACGGCGGGAATTACCAAACCCGCGAAACTTAACCGGAACTTGATAGGGACGTAAACGAAACACAAAAAGGGAAGCCGGCGTGTTGGATGGCGAGATCGGTGACGGTACACCCGATTCGCTCAGTGTGTAGGTTGTGGAGAGAGGGCGTGGACGGCTGGCTAACTCTCGAGTGCCTTCCAAAACGTAATCTGAAATAAATGAACTCAACTCGAAAAATACGGTATGGGGCCTTGGTTCAGGCAAATTTATTCAATTACTCTCGATAACGTACAAGAAATATCCGATCCTTTACCAAAAGCACAAAAAAATAACTCGTGGCGAAATTGACGGGAACTGACGAACGAAGCGATAGCGAAGGGAAGGAAAAGACACGTGGTTACGAGAACAGGGACCGAATCGATAGCATAACGAGAGCTCTCAGAGTGGCGAACCACTCTGGTCGAGGGACGCGCAACAAGAGAACGAATCGAATAGATCACTCGATCGAAAGGTAACGTGGGAAGAGGGGTCGATTACGCGCACGCGTAATCAGATTCCAAGCCCACTCTTCTCCTTACATCACACATACAATAAACTCTATCACAGACATGAAACTGGGAGAAAAGTAGAACGATAGCACGAAACTCGAACGGCGAAATATCGCTGACCAATCGATAACTGAAAAATGCCAAGGTGTTATGGCGTGGGGGTACTCTTTACCTCGGGGATCGTCCTCTGAGGGGTATTCTTCGGATATGGGGGAGATCCAGAACTACCTAAAACTAAGCCTAACGATAGCGATGCAATCGGGCAATCCGTGGCGGCTGGGGGATCGCAAGCCCCGCCGACAACGGCCTTCCATACGTAAACGGAACTCAAACGTAACCGTCCTTCTCCCCTCCATACCATACACATGAAGCGTCGAGGTTTCCACTCGATCCTCTATACTCTACTCGATTACTCTCCTCAAGAAAGGCCGAATCTACCGGGTGGCTCGTTATTTTGGCCCGATCTCACGGTAACTCGGTGTCCTCTCTGTGATTGACCCCACTTGAAAACTGAAACGTACGATAACGCGAAACTGAGGCAAACGATAACGAATCCATACTCTGAATATTAAAATAACCGAATTATTCGCATATTTTCTCGTAATAGGGGGTCGGAACGACCTGTGACGCTAAAACACAAAAATTGCGTCACAAATAATTAAGATTATTCAATTTTTTATATAATAAAATCCGCGTCAATTTGATTTGTATGAACAATAAAAATTGATAAAACAGATATATATGGGGCATTCCACGCCAAATCAGCCACTGCTGGACCATTGCATTTTTAAATTTGCTAATTTTTTTTTCTCATTTTGTCTCCTGATTTTTTTCAAATTTTTATCTCAAAAATTGCACCCAGTAGGATTCTTTGAAAAATTTTCTATTTTTTTTTTTTCGTTTATCTATAACTTCCTGAAAAATGAAGCGATTCGAAAAAATGAGGGGGTCAAAATTTTTGTTTTAAAATCCTCTTTCATTTAAGATTTTTTTAAAAATCATTTATGTTTTAATTCAATCAGCTTTTTCAATTTTAAGCATAAAATCGTATTTTCTACATTGTTTGTACCCTTCGATTTTTTCATTTTTTAAAATGAATAACTGTTATTCATTCAAAGAATTTTAAGCCTAGTCTCGTAGTGGGCGATTCATTCTTTCTATTTAAAAAAAAATATTTAATTCTATTTTTCTCTGAAATTACATTAAATTAAATTAAATTAGTAATTCCAAAATGTCTATAAATCGGTGAAAAATCGAACGAAGCGTATGGATAAGAGACCAAAAATGTATTTTTTCGAATGCAATTTTTAAATCTGTAAAATTTACCCGAAAGACATTTTTTATAAAATATAAACACGGTAAATTTTTTATGCTTGACATTATATACAAGAAAAAATGACTTGGCCTTAGTATTCTGGAAATATGAGGGATTTGGGAAAATAATTGATTAATTTTTAGCCAAAAACCAATTTGTGGGTTCCTGGTATCGCAAATATCAGTAGCAGTCATCACATGCACTCCAGTAGCCACATTTTTTCGGGTTGCACGAGCGCTGCAGTCGGTGGTGTGGATTGCTAATGACACTCTTACCACGCATAATAAATTCATATTGTATTAAAAATGTCTTTCGGGAAAATTTTACCGACTAAACATTCGAAAAGATAAAATTAGAATTAAAAAAAGATAAATTAAAATAAATAAATAATGAAATAATAATAAAATAATAATAAGATTTCAATAAGATAAATTGAAATGAATTAATAGTTAAGATAAATTACGATAAATTAAAATATTAATCAAAAGATAAATTTTAGAATTAATTTAATTCAATTTAATTTATTTTGAGAAAAAAAACAATAAAATATTTTTTTTAAATAGAAAGAATAAATTGCCCACCACGAGACTAGGCTTAAAATTCTTTAAATAAATAACAGTTATTCATAAAAAAAATTTAAAAAATCGAAGGATACAAACAATGTAGGAAATGCGATTTTATGCTTAAAATTGAAAAAACTGATTGAATTAAAACATGAATGATTTTTAAAATAATCTTAAACGAAAGAGTATTTCAAAACAAAAATTTTGACCCCCTCATTTTTTCGAATCGCTTCATTTTTCAGGAAGTTATAGATAAACGAAAAAAAAAAATAGAAAATTTTTCAAAGAATCCTACTGGGTGCAATTTTTGAGATAAAAATTTGAAAAAAATCAGGCGAGTTCTTTATCATGAACTCAATATGAGAAAAAAAAAATTAGCAAATTTAAAAATGCAAAGGTCCAGCAGTGGCTGATTTGGCGTGGAATGCCCCATATATAAGCAAGTCTACCCATTATAGATGTCGGATCCGGCCTCACCCTTTCGGATTTTTTGTAACTTTACTAGCTGAAAGTCGCTACATCAAAAAACGAGCTCCAAATTTTTTTCTTTCCTCTCTGATTTTCGCTGTTATTATATGAGGTTTAGTTATTGAAGGTGATGGAGAAGTAGATACTGTTTTGGTTGCGATTAAACCTGCATTATTGGGAATGGTGAAAAAAAGTGCAGTTATTGAGTCCCTTTGACCGTTTTTCAAATTAGTTTTTCTTGAAACTATATTTTTGGCGCTGTATCGTAAGGTTTTGGGAGCACCGATACTACAATTCATTTTGTTTGGAACCAAAATCCTCATTATGTGATGGAGGGAATTTTTTCATTTTTTACCAAGTTTTTCCCGAAATAGTGCCTCAAATTTGGAAAATTTCGTATAATTGACTGTAACTTTTCACATAATTATTTTGTTTTCAGATCCCCACGTTCAAAAGATGTGGACATGCTGCCCGAACAGGGGGAGACTTCGAAAGGTTCAATTGGACCAACCGTGTGCCTAATACCTTACGACACTGGTTTTGGAAATTCCATGTTAGTATTTCTCTATAATGCACTTTAGATGTTCTTTTTGGTCATATTTTTTTTGGTCATAATTTATTGTTTGTAAAACATAAAAGAAACAGTACATGTTAAAGGGGTGCTAATATCGATTTTTCACTTATTTTTTTTATAAAAATTGTTTTCGGAGACCCTAAAACTAGTGCTACAGTGCTCATTCTTTTGGAGGCTTCTTTTTAGACCAGGAGCAAGCATTTTTTGCGTCTGCCCGTAAAAAAATCGAAAATTTTTAAAATGTGAAACACCCTAATGTAGATAAAAGAAGGTTATCCGGCGAAATAAAGTAAAGTAAACAAGTAAACTTAGTTTTTGCTCTTTGGAAGGTCGGGCCATACGGACAAGTATGATCGAAACCGACAATGTTTAATTCTAATAACGAACGCTCGCCTTCAACCAATCAGGGAACCCTCACGGGTGAGCGCAGTATGAAAGAAAATAACAAAAAAGCGAACAGCAACGTGTACAAGCTCCGATGACTTGAGGACTTGCGATATCATAAGTAAGACACACGAGAAACCGTGGCAAAGGGAAAACAAAAGAAACAAAAGGTTTCCCTTACTCGGATAACAATGATGACTATATATAGAAGAAACTCGCTAGAAAGACCTTTCTTCCCGACTAGATTCATCATTGAAAAAGATTCAGATAAATCCACTCTAAATTATGCAAAATTCAAGAATTTCGTGGAAAACGTTCGAAAAGCAAAGACCGGATCTCAGTTGTTCCGAACTATAGAAACGATCTGAATGAAGTAGTGGATATGATAACGGAGTATAGATAATCTTCACAGAAAAAAACATCAAAGCCACATGTAACCGAATGAGGAGAAACTCATTGAAAAAAATTAAAATGGAACGATGGAAGAAACCGAATGTCATTTTGAAGCATCGCATTCATCTTGAGAATATCGATCAGATGACGGCGAGTTCATACATAATCTAGGTGAGAATATGGATAACCCTGTTGAAAGAGACTCATAGAAACCCATGGAAGCTGTGTATGACGTTATCGGTATTTATTGGTCCGATCTGTATCGAAAAATTTGCCGCAAAGTGATCTATGAGTATTTGGTTAATTATATGAGAATCATATTTCTACTGGAATTTGAAACTCATGATAGTATCTGTCTATGCCTGTATTTCAACAAATAAAGTTCTCATAAGAAATTACACATAAAGGATAAATGATGTTTAACTCTTTGGGTTATACATTACTGCTTCAATTTTCTCGATTTTTTTCTATCAGTTTTTTTCTCACAATAATAATTTAAATTAAATCGTAATAATTACTCTTGGGTTTTGACAACCTATTAGTATACCATCAGACATAGCAAAAATCCGCCATGAAATATGTTGGAAAGTTCTCTGAATATTTAAAAAATGGACATAAAATAGGTGATAAGAATACTTACCGCTAATATGACTCAAAAGGTTAATGGGGAACTCACGGACTGTAGGCAGTGTTGGGCACCACTAATTACTTTGTGTAATTAATTACATTGAAATTACTAATTACATTGATAATTTGTAATTAAGAGGAAAAAAAATACTAATTACATTTTCAATTTGTAATTAGGAAAGAAAAAATTACTAATTACAATTGCAACATGTAATTAGGAAAATTTCAATTACAAATTTCGAATGTAATTAGTATCGATTTTTCTTCTAATTACAAATTACGAATGTAATTAGTATCGATTTTTCTTGTAATTACAAATTACGAATGTAATTAGTAACGATTTTTCTTGTAATTACAAATTACGAATGTAATTAGTATCGATTTTTCTTCTAATTACAAATTACGAATGTAATTAGTATCGATTTTTCTTCTAATTACAAATTACGAATGTAATTAGTATCGATTTTTCTCTTAATTACAAATTGCGAATGTAATTAGTATCGAATTTTCTTCTAATTACAAATTACAAATGTAATTAGAATCGATTTTTCTGCTAATTACAAATTCCAAATGTAATTAGAATATTTTTTTTTCCTAATTACAAATTGCGAAAGTAATTGGAATCGATTTTTCTTCTAATTACAAATTACAAAAGTACTTAGAATCGGGTTTTTCTCTAATTACAAACTACAAATGTATTTAGAGTCGGTTTTTCTTCTAATTACATATTATGAAAGTAATTAGAGTCGGTTTTTCTTGTAATTACAAACTACGAACGTAGTTGGAATCCTTTTTTTAATTACAACAAAAAAATGGAATAAAGATCGTATTTTCCTGTAATCACATTTTCCGAATATAATTGATATTATTTTTATCAACAATTGTAATCATACTTCAGGTATATATGGGTAATTCAATGTAAATACCAATGACTTCAGGTATGTACGGGTATTCCAATCTTCCGGAGCCAGGTGAGCCTTCGGCTCACGTGGCAAAGCCAACGGCTCGTTCTAAAAACATGACCTCGCTAGAAAACAGTCACTTTACGCGCTTGCCGCATAATATACTATTTCCATTATTGGGAAACTTTTTCCACACTTTTTTTCCCCATGTATGGGAAAAATTTCCCTGGTATGGGAAAAATTTCCCAAGCATGGGAAAATTATATTTTACTCCAAATTTGAAAATCGTCCCCGAATCACTTTTTAAAACGACCTTTTCAACTCGTAGCATACTTTTTGCTAGCTAGATGTTTGGAAATATTATTCCCATACTTGGGAAATTGGAAATAATGGGAAATTGATTTTCAAGTATGCGAACATTTTTTTATCTAGCATGTGGAAAAATTTCCCAAGTACGGGACAATGATATTAATATTTTACTCCAAATTTGAAAATCATTCCCGAATCATTTCTTGAAACGATCTATTCAACTCGTAACATACTTTTTGCTAGCCAGATGCTCGAAAGTATTTTTCCCATCCTTGGGAAATCATTGATATAACGTTGAAATCTATATGTGCATAAAGTCAGTCATGCTCCCTCGGAACAACCCATGTGTACTCGAAGTCAGTCATATATAGTTTTTAGAAATATACAGTTTTTAGAAAGTTTCGTACATAGCGGAAGTCAATGATATTTTTATGGAATGACCCGCACATTCTCGAGATTACTCATATTTCCTTGGAATGACCCATTCCATAAATGCCTGAAGCATGATTGTAATTTGTTCGAAAAATGATATGAAATACATTCGGAAAATTATATTGTAGGGAAATTCGATCCTAATAACATTTGCACTTTGTAATTGAAAAAAAAACCGATCCTAATTACATTTGTAGTTTGTAAATAGAAAAAAAATGATAGTAATGAAATTTTAAATTTGTAATTAGGAGAAAAATCGTTTCTAATTACATTTGTAATTTGTAGTTAGAAGAAAAATCGATTCTAATTGCTTCCGTAATTTGTAATTAGAAGAAAAATCGATACTAATTACATTCGTAATTTGTAATTAGAAGAAAAATCGATACTAATTACATTCTTAATTTGTAATTAGAAGAAAAATCGATACTAATTACATTCGTAATTTGTAATTAGAAGAAAAATCGATACTAATTACATTTGTAATTTGTAATTAGAAAAAAAAACGATATTAATTACATTTGTAATTTGTAATTAGAAGAAAAATCGATACTAATTACATTCTTAATTTGTAATTAGAAGAAAAATCGATACTAATTACATTCGTAATTTGTAATTAGACTATTATTAATTGAAAAAACGCCCATCACTGACTGTAGCTAATATTTTTTTTTTTTCTTGCATAGCCTTTTCGGCTTTTTACAACACTTTCATTCACTATATCACTCTTACACTGGGCCCACTATTTTAGTTTTTCTGTTCATTTACGGAACTATTTTTCTCTCTTGATTTTTGCAACCTCATTGCTATTGGCCTAGTGTATTTGTGAGAACCTACAATTTAAGGTGGGTTTCGAACCACCGAGGTCGCAGAAAAAGCATCTGGAAAAATCCATTGGTGCCGGCCGCGGGATCGAACCCTGGCCGCCTGCGTGGCAGTCCAGAGTCGGACCAACTGGGCCACTGCTCGCTCTCGGACTGTAGCTAATATATTCCCTACTTAGTAAAATCCGTTGAAACTTATAGAAAAAAATGAATCAATGAGTTTTCTGTCCAGGATAATTCTTATTCAATGACTCATGTCCGATAGACTTTCCGAATAAGAATACACAGGAAATGACAATATTCATTCCGAAATATTAACGGGAATAATTGTATTGCTTTTAGAACAGAAAAATTGGCCTTGTCTCATTGAAAGTTAATTAGATTGAATGATGAATATAATGTTTAATTACTGTAGATGAGAATCGGATCGTATTTGGTTCACTCCCTTCGTGTCGTTTATCGCCAAAAATAATTATCGGTCAACCATCAACAACTCAACGAAAGACTATACGTTCTAAATACTGTTGACTTTGTCCACACGACCACAACGAAAAATCTTCAGCATTTCTTACTGATTGATATCTGAAAGCTCCCATGAATACAATATTCAGTGAAAACTGTAGAATATTTGTGAGAAACTATTGGAGCTGCAGGAGTGTATTTCTCCAGCATTTAACTTGAAAGTATAATCGCCGATACGGATGCGATTTACAGTAAACAAACGAAGATCTTTTTAAAAGATGTTTGTACTATTTCTGAATAAGCAGAAATGTAGACGTGGCAAGCAAGGCTGACATAAACCGTCAGGGACACACACATGCCCACGCACATCTAGACATTGTTTTAAAATATAAATTTAGAAGGTATAGAACTATTTATCGCTAAATCATCAAAAAAATTACCATCACCAGAGCTCCATCTGTGAGAAAGCAACATAAAGATTATCTCAGTTCATTTTTAACGCAGCCAATCGCTGATGAATCTTGAACGCCGCTGATAAGCTTTCCTATCTCCGGATAGAGAAATAAAGGGGTTAACAAACCTCGGTAGGTCCAGCATACATCATAGGAGATGGAAAGATTGCCAGCAAAGTATCCCGGTGCAAAACGCCTTCTTCGAGTACAGCTCGATGCTGTTCAATTCTGACAGCTAGTGGTACGTCGTCATCTTTTGTCCAGCCACCCAATGGATGAAGTAACAGAACGGGCTTTTTGAAGCCTCGTTCTTCGAGCAAACGTCTTCTTGTGTCCTAAGTAGACAAAACAATTCGAACCCATAAAAATATTTTTTTATACCAAATAGTCATTAAAACACACTCGATTTTAAAATTTATGGGCTACCTGCATGAGGAGAGCGTGACCGTTGTGAATGGGATTTCTCAATTGAAAGGCAAAAACAGCATCTGCCTCGATTTCACGAAATCTCGCTCTTATCTCATTGGGTGTTAATCTGTAAACGTCGAGACCATCGTTCCATCGGATTTTTTCGAGTACCTCAAGTTCGCCACCCACAAGCCAATTGCCGGACTCGTGAATCATTTTGACGTATGGATGACCGAGATCGTTTGTTCCGAATTGTCTGGCGCATCTTTCCTCCTTTCGGTGACAGTAAAATTCAGGATTTCGCATAATCGCCAAATTTCTGTCTTGATATCGAAGTACAATAGCCTTCTGTCCTTGAAGACGTTCCTTTTCGGCAGTCCTTACAGCCAGTACGATCGGAATCGATTGATTTACGATCATACTGTTCTCAAAGAGACAGTTGAAATGCTGACACTAAAATTTAAAAATGCTAAGACATTTCGCATAGTATATCTATAACACATACCAAAAATCTCAATACCAAAAACTTAAATGAATTAGATTGTTCTCGCCGGTTATGTACACTTTTATATTAGTGTATTCTTTCGCAATGCACTTTTTTTTATTGCGCTTGTATGAAAGCACAGGAAAAGTGCGGAAAACCTGGCCAATACAGGCAGCTATATTTTACTGAGTTTCAGTTAGTTGTATTACCGTCGAAAACTCAGAAAACTGCTTGCTACTCAGTAATCGGCGTAAAAGCCAGTGCGCGGCTAGGCAGCCGCTGATGGAAAAATAACGGCAGGAACCCGTCAGTTAGTGTTAACCCGTGCCACCAGTGAGCTTAATTATACGTCCCTATTAAGATATGCTTGCTGACGTTACTGTCTCCCGTTGATATAGCACTAATAATAGCATAACTACGGCAGATTGTGCATGTAAAATAGTGCCAAACCTGTACTGTAAAAAATTTCTGCATAAAAATTAATACACAAGTGTAGGAAGTTTTATGCGGATATACCGCTTATGAAATTTCAAATACGGTACTTAATATTACAATACTCGTATTTTAAAAAAGTAGGTATCGAGCAGTGATATTACTACACAGATGGATTGAAAAGTTAAGACCTTTGTAGGAATTTTCTACTTGAACTGTATCAAAATCAAGACACATTTACTAATAGCCATATAGGGGTGTATATTAAATGTGGGACATTCCACGTCAACTCAGCCACCCCGTTTTTTTTTTATTGTCTCGAAAAAATTATTCAGTATGGGCATTTCAAAGGACAATATATCCATGACATTTTACCAAAATTTCATCCCCCCACTATAGTTGGTTCTCGAGATAATGATTAATAAATTCTCAATTTTGTAAAAATCATAACTTCGTAACGGCTAATCGGATTTTAACGACTAAAAAAAGAATCTTTTTTATTTTTTTCGCCCTTTTTGAAAAAAAATATGCCGTCATTAAAGAATAGTTCATTAGACGGTTTTCGGGGAAATTTTTCTATTTTTTTTTTCCCCCACGAAAGGGCCAATCGGAATTCTACTCAGTATTTTTTTTTCTGATAGAGGGAGGCAATACACAACTCCGCAGGATTTTTTGAAAATGGAACAAGGCATCAGTGAAGAGGGAAAAATTGTTTTTTGTTAATTTACCCCGAAAACTGTCTAATGAGCTTTTATCCGATGATGACATACTTTTTTTCGAAAAGGGCAAAAAAAAAGATTCTTTTTTTAATCGCTTAATCCGATCAGTAGTTACGAAGTTATGATTTTTACAAAATTGAGACTTCATTAATCATTATCTCGAGAACCAACAATAGTGGGGGGATGAAATTTTGGTAAAATGTCATGGATATATTGTCCTTTGAAATGGCCATACTGAATAATTTTTTCGAGGCAATAAAAAAAACGGGGTGACTGAGTTGACGTGGAATGTCCCATGTACTGTTATGCCCAGATTTCATCATTGTATTGTTATGCCCCAGATTTCATCATTTAAAGTTATGTTGAAAGTGACGCCGAAATTGGTAAGTTCGTTTTTCGAAGCGTGGAAGGGTGTTGTGCCCCGATTTCATCATTTAGAATTATATTCAACTCAGCCGTCGATTGTGCAAAGGGTAATGAACCGCGATTCAGCAATACGTTTAGTAGTTTGAAGGTGACTTTTGCGACACACACGTCCTCGAGTGGACATAGTACGATTCCACCTCCTCGGAAATTAAACAAAAGGCCATCAAACTTTTAGTACAAGAATAATATAAGAAGGCAGTCTTCGGTTGGCAACAGCGCTATTCAATTAAGCGAGCTATCCTTAGCGGAAGCTATGGTCAAATTGCAGGCAGTCGGTCTCAAGGCAAAATAATCAAGAACTACTTTGTAACATTGCGAATAAACTAGACCGTAAGTTTGTAATACTCGAGTTGGAGATTTACTCAACCTTGACAATCACTCACAAACCAGTCCTCGACGATTTCATCCCCACGTGACGAAATTCACGGGCACAACAGTATATTGAAAAAAATATTACCGCAAGGAATAGCAGTACACTCGTGTATTTGAAACGTGAGCAGTCTTGACTGCATTTTCAATTCAACGTTCATAATAAATTAATATATGTTTGCTACCATTTTTGTAGCAAAATTTAAACAAAAAACGAAATATATCACTTGAAAAATACACTGCTAAAAATGTTATGAAATTTACAATACTTTTACTGTACTAAAGTAATTGAAATTTACAAACATAGTATATGAAATGTAAATTCATACTCATCGTATCGCTAAATTAATAGAGTGATATTAATTTCAATACATTATGTGGAATTTAATACACACAAGTTTAAATACTGAAAACCTATATACTAATTTTTCGAATACGTTTTGTAATGCTACAATTTTTTTTTTATCATAATCAAAACTTTTGCATATGAACTCATTTATAAGTACACTGTAAAAAATTTTTGTGCGAAAATTAGTATACCGGTATACAAAGCTCGGATGCATATACCGTATATTAATTTTTATATGCATACATATTGTATATTTATAGTGCTGGTGTACTACTATTGAGGAAAAAATCTGTTGACATTAATAGAAGACCGTATTCGATTTTTAATGTACCGTTTTACGAAAAAGCAAGACGGTAATGCAGGATCACAATAACCGTGTACTTGAAATCTACCAAACAGTCACTTAAATCTTATGGCGAAGGTACATGTAATTTCAAGCGCATATACGTTGGAATTTTAATGTGCCGGTATATGAAAAATCATGACGGTAACGTAGGATTACAATAATTAGGTACTTGAAATTTACTATAAAATCGCTGAAATTTTATAAAGAAGGTACACGAAATTTCAAGTAAAAAAGTGCTCTAAAATTAATACACCCATTTTTGTGCATAAATCGTCTTTTAAATTTCAAGCAAAAAATTAGTAATAAACTATAATGCACTTATTATGATATCAGAAATAATATAACAAGAAAAAAAAAAAGTTCTGCGTCGATATTCACTCACGACACAATTTCGGTCTGAAGCGGGATTCGAACCGCCTACCCACAAGTTTCCTACCTAATGCCTGCTTACTAACCCGGGACGCTACACTGTAAAAAATGTTCGTAAATTCATAGCACAACTTAATATTAAAATTTAGAACCAGGTGTATGAAAGTAAAATTAATATAAATGGCATTGTAAATTTCATAAACTTATATGAAATTTATTTAGTCAGGTTTGAAAAATATCATACTGGTGTATTAATTTCTTCGTCAATATACTGGTGTATGAAAATCAATACACAGACAGTAAATACAAAGACCGAATAAGGTTTGTAAGATCTTTCTTGATATTGAAAATAGTGGTCAAAGTTGTTGAAAATTAAGTTAAGGCACTTGAAAAATCAGGCAACAGTGTCTTGTCAATTCTCCCCACACTGGTGCATTAAAATCCATAGATCGATTGAGAATTATAAAATACTGAGTTGGAATTTAAGGTACCGTTCTGGAAAAATGATAGCAGAGATAATTTATTTAGCACACTGGTATTTTCTGTTTACAACACGTGATAGAAATTTACTATACCCGTGTATGAGTTTTGTCATTAATGGATTTGCATATGAAAATCAATATACAGTTTTGTAAATATAAAGACCGAATTAGGTTTTTAAGATCTTTCTTTATATTGAAAGTAGCAGTAAAAGTTGTTGAAAATTAAGTTAAGGCACTTGAAACATGAAGCAACGGTGTCTTGTTAATTCTCGCGACACTGGTGTATTAAAATCCATAGATCGATTGAGAATTATAAAATACTGGATTGGAATTTAAGGTATCGTTCTGGAAAAATGATAGCAGAGATAATTTATTTAGCACACTGGTATTTTCTGTTTACAACACGTGATAGAAATTTACTATACCCGTGTATGAGTTTTGTCATTAATGGATTTGCGTATGAAAATCATTATACAGTTTTGTAAATACAAAGACCAAATTAGGTTTTTAAGATCTTTCTTTATATTGAAAGTAGCGGTCAAAGTTGTTGAAAATTAAGTTAAGGCACTTAAAACATGAAGCAACGGTGTCTTGTTAATTCTCCCGACACTGGTGTATTAAAATCCATAGATTGACTGAGAATTATAAAATACTGGATTGGAATTAAGGTATCGTTCTGGAAAAAATGATAGCAGAGATAATTTATTTAGCACACTGGTGTTTTCTGCTTTCAACACGTGATAGAAATTTACTATACAGGTGTATGAGTTTCCTTAAAAATCCTCGAGAACAATGTTCAAGTGAATTCTATTTAACCCTTTGCGGCATAGTGGGACACCATGCAGAGTCCCACCTTTTTGATTCACAACTTTCCTCGGTAGATTTAATGCTTTCGAAGTAACATCCACGAATCTTTGTACTATAATAGTAGAAGCATCGTGGAATGTGACAAAAATGATGATACATGCAGTTACGCAAAATTACAAACAATTATAAATAAATAAATGTCAAAAATCGTTCATTTTTTTAGAAAAAAAATCATTTTCGAACGAACTTTTGGGTAAATTGCAACCAAATTCGGTACTCGAGGGTATTAGGGGTCGCTGATTACGAATCTGAGGTCCATTTTTTTAAATTAAAAATGGCGGATTCAATATGGCGGACGAATTTTCGAAAGTTCATCGGATTCACGTGAAACTAGTTACTCGGGGGTTTTAGGGATCGCTGAATACGAATTCGAAGTTCGTTTTTGAAAATTAAAAATGGCGGATTCAATATGGCGGATGAATCTTCAAAAATTCATCGGATTCATTTGAAACTAGTTATTCGGGGGTTTTAGGGGTCGCTGATTACGAATTTGAAGTCCGTTTTTGAAAATAAAAAATGGCGGATTCAATATGGCGGACGAATTTTCGAAAGTTCATCGGATTCACTCGAAACTAGTTACTCGGGGGTTTTCGGGGTCGCTGATTACGAATTTGGAAACAGTTTATAAAAATTGAAAACAGCGGAACGTTTGGGACGTATTGGTTCCGCTGTTTTCAATTTTTATAAACTGTTTCCAAATTCGTAATCAGCGACCCCGAAAACCCCCGAGTAACTAGTTTCAAGTGAATCCGATGAACTTTCGAAAATTCGTCCGCCATATTGAATCCGCCATTTTTTATTTTCAAAAACGGACTTCGAATTCGTAATCAGCGACCCCTAAAACCCCCGAGTAACTAGTTTCAAGTGAATCCGATAAGCTTTCGAAAATTTTTCCGCCATATTGAATCCGCCATTTTTTATTTTCAAAAACAGACTTCAAATTCGTAATTAGCGACCCCGAAAACCCCCGAGTAACTAGTTTCAAGTGAATCCGATGAACTTTCGAAAATTCGTCCGCCATATTGAATCCGCCATTTTTTATTTTCAAAAACGGACTTCAAATTCGTAATCAGCGACCCCGAAAACCATAAGTTCGATAGTTTTAGTAAAAAACCGTTTGTCGAAAAATGTATGCCGCAAAGGGTTAAGCTCAATGAAGGCCTCAAAGAGTCAATGAATCCGCAATTCTGAATTCTGAAAATCTGACTGCCGATTCGAAATGAATAACATTTTTTCCGTATAAAGAAGCTCTGTTTCGTTTATATGCTTCAAAATCTTTTCGTCAAATGATAATATTCAATTTTTTATAACTGTGAGTCAGCATGCAACTTATATGTCGAATTTGATGCGACGAAATTAAGTAGTAGTCAATAGCGTAATAGGTAGCGTCCCGGGTTAGTAAGCAGGCATTAGGTAGGAAACTTGTGGGTAGGCGGTTCGAATCCCGCTTCAGACCGAAATTGTGTCGTGAGTGAATATCGACGCAGAACTTTTTTTTTTCTTGTTATATTATTTCTGATATCATAATAAGTGCATTATAGTTTATTACTAATTTTTTGCTTGAAATTTAAAAAACGATTTATGCACAAAAATGGGTGTATTAATTTTAGAGCACTTTTTTACTTGAAATTTCGTGTACCTTCTTTATAAAATTTCAGCGATTGTATAGTAAATTTCAAGTACCTAATTATTGTAATCCTACGTTACCGTCATGATTTTTCATATACCGGCACATTAAAATTCCAACGTATATGCGCTTGAAATTACATGTACCTTCGCCATAAGATTTAAGTGACTGTTTGGTAGATTTCAAGTACACGGTTATTGTGATCCTGCATTACCGTCTTGCTTTTTCGTAAAACGGTACATTAAAAATCGAATACGGTCTTCTATTAATGTCAACAGATTTTTTCCTCAATAGTAGTACACCAGCACTATAAATATACAATATGTATGCATATAAAAATTAATATACGGTATATGCATCCGAGCTTTGTATACCGGTATACTAATTTTCGCACAAAAATTTTTTACAGTGTACCTATTACGCTATTGACTACTACTTAATTTCGTCGCATCAAATTCGACATATAAGTTGCATGCTGACTCACAGTTATAAAAAATTGAATATTATCATTTGACGAAAAGATTTTGAAGCATATAAACGAAACAGAGCTTCTTTATACGGAAAAAATGTTATTCATTTCGAATCGGCAGTCAGATTTTCAGAATTCAGAATTGCGGATTCATTGACTCTTTGAGGCCTTCATTGAGCTTAACCCTTTGCGGCATACATTTTTTGACAAACGGTTTTTTACTAAAACTATCGAACTTATGGTTTTCGGGGTCGCTGATTACGAATTTGAAGTCCGTTTTTGAAAATAAAAAATGGCGGATTCAATATGGCGGACGAATTTTCGAAAGTTCATCGGATTCACTTGAAACTAGTTACTCGGGGGTTTTCGGGGTCGCTAATTACGAATTTGAAGTCTGTTTTTGAAAATAAAAAATGGCGGATTCAATATGGCGGAAAAATTTTCGAAAGCTTATCGGATTCACTTGAAACTAGTTACTCGGGGGTTTTAGGGGTCGCTGATTACGAATTCGAAGTCCGTTTTTGAAAATAAAAAATGGCGGATTCAATATGGCGGACGAATTTTCGAAAGTTCATCGGATTCACTTGAAACTAGTTACTCGGGGGTTTTCGGGGTCGCTGATTACGAATTTGGAAACAGTTTATAAAAATTGAAAACAGCGGAACCAATACGTCCCAAACGTTCCGCTGTTTTCAATTTTTATAAACTGTTTCCAAATTCGTAATCAGCGACCCCGAAAACCCCCGAGTAACTAGTTTCGAGTGAATCCGATGAACTTTCGAAAATTCGTCCGCCATATTGAATCCGCCATTTTTTATTTTCAAAAACGGACTTCAAATTCGTAATCAGCGACCCCTAAAACCCCCGAATAACTAGTTTCAAATGAATCCGATGAATTTTTGAAGATTCATCCGCCATATTGAATCCGCCATTTTTAATTTTCAAAAACGAACTTCGAATTCGTATTCAGCGATCCCTAAAACCCCCGAGTAACTAGTTTCACGTGAATCCGATGAACTTTCGAAAATTCGTCCGCCATATTGAATCCGCCATTTTTAATTTAAAAAAATGGACCTCAGATTCGTAATCAGCGACCCCTAATACCCTCGAGTACCGAATTTGGTTGCAATTTACCCAAAAGTTCGTTCGAAAATGATTTTTTTTCTAAAAAAATGAACGATTTTTGACATTTATTTATTTATAATTGTTTGTAATTTTGCGTAACTGCATGTATCATCATTTTTGTCACATTCCACGATGCTTCTACTATTATAGTACAAAGATTCGTGGATGTTACTTCGAAAGCATTAAATCTACCGAGGAAAGTTGTGAATCAAAAAGGTGGGACTCTGCATGGTGTCCCACTATGCCGCAAAGGGTTAAATAGAATTCACTTGAACATTGTTCTCGAGGATTTTTAAGGAAACTCATACACCTGTATAGTAAATTTCTATCACGTGTTGAAAGCAGAAAACACCAGTGTGCTAAATAAATTATCTCTGCTATCATTTTTTCCAGAACGATACCTTAATTCCAATCCAGTATTTTATAATTCTCAGTCAATCTATGGATTTTAATACACCAGTGTCGGGAGAATTAACAAGACACCGTTGCTTCATGTTTTAAGTGCCTTAACTTAATTTTCAACAACTTTGACCGCTACTTTCAATATAAAGAAAGATCTTAAAAACCTAATTTGGTCTTTGTATTTACAAAACTGTATAATGATTTTCATACGCAAATCCATTAATGACAAAACTCATACACGGGTATAGTAAATTTCTATCACGTGTTGTAAACAGAAAATACCAGTGTGCTAAATAAATTATCTCTGCTATCATTTTTCCAGAACGATACCTTAAATTCCAATCCAGTATTTTATAATTCTCAATCGATCTATGGATTTTAATACACCAGTGTCGCGAGAATTAACAAGACACCGTTGCTTCATGTTTCAAGTGCCTTAACTTAATTTTCAACAACTTTTACTGCTACTTTCAATATAAAGAAAGATCTTAAAAACCTAATTCGGTCTTTGTATTTACAAAACTGTATATTGATTTTCATATGCAAATCCATTAATGACAAAACTCATACACGGGTATAGTAAATTTCTATCACGTGTTGTAAACAGAAAATACCAGTGTGCTAAATAAATTATCTCTGCTATCATTTTTCCAGAACGGTACCTTAAATTCCAACTCAGTATTTTATAATTCTCAATCGATCTATGGATTTTAATGCACCAGTGTGGGGAGAATTGACAAGACACTGTTGCCTGATTTTTCAAGTGCCTTAACTTAATTTTCAACAACTTTGACCACTATTTTCAATATCAAGAAAGATCATATAAACCTTATTCGGTCTTTGTATTTACTGTCTGTGTATTGATTTTCATACACCAGTATATTGACGAAGAAATTAATACACCAGTATGATATTTTTCAAACCTGACTAAATAAATTTCATATAAGTTTATGAAATTTACAATGCCGTTTATATTAATTTTACTTTCATACACCTGGTTCTAAATTTTAATATTAAGTTGTGCTATGAATTTACGAACATTTTTTACAGTGTAACGATGTATTACAAAAACAGGACAACTTTGGATTTTGATTGCAACCGAATAAAAAATACAATGTACGTGAAAGTGAATATTACGATACGTACAATATACATCTACAACAATTGTCTTTTAAAATTGTAAAGCAAAACTGAAATCGAAATTTCATATACAATGAATTCTAAATTACAAAACCTAATATGGTCGGTCCACTATGGTGGATGGAAAATTCTGAAAATGCCATAATATAAAATGTTGATCAAACTTTCTATTCAATGGTTTTTAGGTCACTGAACACAGATTTGAGATAGGCATTACAAAATTCCAGACGAAAAATCCGACATGGCAGATCTGGAATTGTGAAAACTCAATAACTTGTAAGCTTTTTATGAAATTTTCGATTTCGAGATTTTTTGATTATTGCTTACAAATTCGAGAGTCTGGTGGTGCGCACGTGCGCGTGCGTGTGTGTGCGTGCGTGCGTGTATGTGTGTGTGTGTGTGCGTGCGTGTGCGTGTGCATGTGCGTGTGCGTGTGCGTGTGTGTGTACGTGTGTGTGTGTACAATTTGTGCAAAAATAAAATGTCTGTATTTCGATAACTGCAAAAGCAATCGTGAGAAAATTTTGTACACAACTTGAGCACGAGACGCTCTCTGTTTGCTAAAACTTTTACCAGAATCTATTGCTGGTATCCTATTTTACATGATTTTTAGCTTTTCCAAAAATGTCTGTGATTGCTCTAACTTTCGTAAATTAATTTCGTAAACACTAACTTTCGTAAAATGGCCTGAAGCTCGAGTTCGAACCGTATTCATTACCACTTTTCTCATTTTACCGTTATGTAGACGGCATTTCTGATTCCGCTCTTCACCAAAAACTTTTCTATTCAAAAAGCTCGATTTGATATTGGGTCTGAAATAGACTCCACATGGCCATGCACTAACATAATACTTAGTAAATTGAAATCTCTGATAATAAATTTAATGATTCACGTTTTTTTCTCTCACCTGTAAATATTGTTCTTCTCTCATAAAACCCCTGAGCGGGGAAGCCCAACCTTCGGCCAATATCTGTAGCCACTGAACATCCAATTCTTCAATCGTCAAGGTTGCTAAGGTTTCAGCCTCATCTCTGGCCATAGCCAATTTTTCACCACGCAAAAACAGCTCTTTCACTCTGTGACAATCGAATTCCGAAAGATCTGGTAGTATACCGCGAGAACGAAGAAATCGCATCAGACAACTCGTCGATCCGACAAGAGTAGCATTTTCTGTGTTCAAAATGAGATCCGGCTGGCAGGGCGATTCATAAGTTTGATCGATACCGGTGAAACTTTTAATCGTTCCCTGTCTCGCTTTCCTGTAGAGACCCTTGACGTCACGAGACTCGCAAATCCTGAGTGGAGCATCAATGAATACCTCGAAAAATGGTAATCCAGCATCTTCGTGAATTTTTCTAGCAATACGACGATCCTCCTCGAACGGTGAAACGAAACTGCAAAGCGTCACGTGACCACTGTCGGCAAAGAGCTTAGCAACTTCAGCCACTCTTCTGATATTTTCCTCTCGATCCTCCTTGCTGAATCCTAAATTTTTGTTCAATCCCGTACGTACGTTGTCACCATCGAGACCGTATGCCGGTATTCCATGAGAAACGAGATAATTTTCAACCTGGAAAGCTATCGAAGTTTTTCCAGCACCTGAGAGACCTGTCATCCATACTGTACAACCGCGAAAGCTTCGATGAACTCCGAGTGAATTGCCACGCTGGTCTCTCGATACATGTTTTGCCTGAGCAGTCACGTTTGTTGCCAAGCATGCCTGTTAAAAATTGACGTTACCAAAATTAGTGTTATTATTACTTCAATTTTACTCAAATTTAACATGTCATAAATTTGCTATAAAACGTATAATTGAAAGGCGTCTATAAGAACAGTTTCGACCTTGGTTCATAAATTTTCATAATGCTCATTGCTTCGATACTTTCGAATAAAAAAACTTTTCAAGGCGAATTCACGTACATGAAAAATCCAAGTAGGAAATTTTTCCTTACCGGGATTCGATAATCCCACCTGAAATCCTACGTTCTGTAAATGGATTCCCGGACTCTTCGGTCTTGCAGTTTCCGTTTTTTCCGTTACCGAACTTTTAAAAATCGTTCGAACGTTTTTGTAACATAATTAATATCTGTGCGGTCTGGATAAAAGGAAACTCGATTTATACACTTTCTAATAATTAATCCGGCTTGTGCGTTCTCGAAATATTCTGTCGGCATCAGTTAAATTAACTTATCAGAATCACTGGCATTCGTAATCAGCACGCAATGTGGATAACATTTCACCTAATCAGGCTGCTGTAATTTAATACGGATGTTAAACGAATCAGCGCCTTTTATCTCAGCATATTATTATTGTTGCATCCATTAAATTTGTCAGTATGTGCTCCTCAAGGAGCTATGATCTTTCTCTGTTCAAACTGATTACTGACCATGAATACTGCATATGCTACAGATCTTTGCGTGTTCACCCATAAAGACCTAAATCACTAGCGCCGAATGCATAGAGCTGAAACGTTGTTTATGTAAAAAAGATCGATAGCCGCATATGCTTCCCAAAAATTGGCTTGCTGCGAAGCGTAATCGATATTCTGGTACATGGCCAACTAACAGATAATTTCAGCAAAATTTAGGTCACCAGAAGAATGGGGATACGAGGAATCACCTAGGAACAATTCACTCTTGCACTCAACCAACTCTATATGTTGTCCTTTCAAAATGGGGAAAAGTAGCGCGGTGGTAACGTGCCCGGCTCACACGCAGTGGCATGCGATGGGGCCGGGTTCGATTCCCACCGCCGCACGCCCAAAACAGGAGCAGGATGTAACCGAGAATATAGAACGCGAAAAAAGGCTTTGTCAAGAACATATATCTCATATTTCAGTTACCATAGTGCTACAGTAT
The DNA here is from genome assembly GCA_963564615.1 of Rhorus exstirpatorius. Lineage (NCBI taxonomy): Eukaryota > Metazoa > Arthropoda > Insecta > Hymenoptera > Ichneumonidae > Rhorus > Rhorus exstirpatorius. The sequence goes on along the minus strand of OY751314.1, from coordinate 15,625,749 downwards.
CTACTATACACGTTGAAGCACCATCTGACGATCTCATGGAAATCGAAGAAAAAATGTAGTGTCACTTTCTTGACAAGTATTGATTTTATGACGAATCCATGGGAAATCACGAAACAAATAAAGTATTATTTATGTTGTGTCCGAAGGCTTATTCTTATATATAAGAATCCTTCCAACACTATATGCCTTTTGAAATACACTCTTTCTCTCTTTCTCTTTTCCTCTCCACCCCTCAACCCCAAGATGCAACATCAAAAATACTATTTATTATAAATTTGGTCATGCAAAGGCCGTCAAAGAATTTTCCCTTCCATCACGTGTACTGAGATGCACGCACTGTTTTTTGACAATATATCATGTTTTTACAATATTTCATTTTTTGAAAATAATTTTCACAGCGCATACTTTATAATTGTGCGATAATAAGCGTGATTTATTACCTTAAACACAATAACTCAAATTGACTTGTCACTACAAAAACTGACGCAAAAGATCACGTGCGGGGTCCGTTTGGCCCCCAAAGGTTCGTCCAGTAAACACTGAGTCACAACTGGCAGCTGTTCGGCGCTGCATCGAGTAGGGTCTCTTCCTAGACAGTTAAATTTAATTATGGAATGGGTTCAGGCCCGAAAACACCACCTGCGATTTCAACAACGTATTTTAAAATGGGGGTGGGGTCCAATGGCCCCCACGTGTTCCGTCTGGGGTTAAAATACAGCGGTTGCCCTATAAGTATTGATTGAAAGCGTGGATGCCAGGATAGTGTAAGCCAGTTAGGCAAAACCCTTCGCCTCCTCTGTATAAATTTTCTCCAAAACCCTCACAATAATTGAGGAGGGAACGCATAAAAAAAATTCGTTCCAGGGAATTGTGAAAGCATCCACCTTCATTGTTCCTGGATCTTTCAGCCAGGAAACGTATCTATCACACTTGTTGTTTATTCGATTTGCAATTAAGTCTATAATCGGTCTACCAAATTCCTTCGTTATTAATTGAAAACATTTTTCTGATAAGGAATATTCTGTTCCCTATTCAAGTCTTCTAGAAATTAAATCCTTTTCAGAATTTTGAACTGAACTACTATCAGAAGCAAACAACCGCAACCCTCTCTTCTTAGCCCATGTTCAATTTCTTTTAGCCAGACGACTTAAAAGTTTAAACTGGTTGCCCCACATTCGATTAGAATAAACGATTTTAGTTGTATTGTTGATTCGTAGAAGTATTTGACTATGTCTAAGATCGCTCGCAAAGCATCTTAAACCAAGCAACGCAGAGAGTAATTCCCGATAATTTATACTGAGTAGTCTTTCTGCCAGATTCCAGAAAACATGAGTTTTATTCCCATGACAGGAAACGCCCCATTCTGAATCTGATGCATCCAAAAATATCTCTAATTTAAATTTGAATTTTTTATGATGCATTTAAAGAGCGGCAGACTCGACTCCCACCAAAAAAATCTCCTGTAGATTCCTCCAAAAGACAAATTGCATTTACGTAATCGTAATCCTCATCATTATCTCGTGGGGCTAAGTATCTCATCTTCTCTAAATCTTTGGTATGGACTAATCCATTATTGGACACGTAGAAACCAACTTACCGATTAGCTCTACAAGAAATTGAATACTGCAGGAAGTTATCCTTCTGAAATTTATAATTTGACTCAGTAAACTATTTTGTTTTTCTACCGGTAGTTCAGCTGCCATGATAACAGAACCCAATATGAATCCTCAAAATCTGCACCGAGATGTTTGAATTAATTAACATTTTTAGTTATTAATCTTGAGTCCCAGTGGTTCAAGCAATTCGCAAGCTGCTCTAATATTCCGATAACGTCTTGAAACGCTGTCCTTTATTAGAAAAAAATCGTCCAAATAAAGGACCGACAAAAAACCTCTTTCTCTTAAATTATCCACTACCGGTTTCATAATCTTTGTGAACACAAAATGTGCTGAGCTCTCACCAAATAGAAGACACGTAAATTCGTATAGATTACCCATTAATACAGAACGTAAATATTTTCCGTCTAATGGATCGACAGATCAGAAATGACGTAATACGCATTTTTCTAATCGATCTTACCCATGAAATCGTTTGAGTTGACCAATCTTACCGTTGCTTTTTTAGATTTTTCTACTTAAAGTATTCGGTAGTGATACAATAGTTTAAATTCTTCAAGTTCAGTATTTGTCTTGAACTGCCATCCGATTTAGGGATTAAGAATATTGAAGAAATGAATCGATCTGTCAATGGAGAACACTTGACAATAGCTCCTTTTTCCAAAAATTACGTTAATATCCGCACGAAATTTTTTTTAGGTATACTCCAAGTCTGAGCAAATCCCGATCGGGATTTTCCAGGGACTCCCCAAAACCAGTGTCCCCATAGGAATCTAGATGGTACCCGTTTCGTAATCGGATTGGTGGACGTGACAAACTTTGTAAGTTATAGGTTCGCAATTAGAGATATTTCCTTCTCAGGCCAAGATCTCTATATAGGAATTGATGATTGGTAAGGACATTCTTTCAAAGAAAGCTAATAACTTTGAACCCAAGGTAGAACTGCTATATCTGATTTAATTTTCCTCCGCTCTTTTTCGAAATATTTGACTCTGCCTGCAAAAATACTTGCCGATGGCTTTATTTGCGCAAATGTCTCATTGGTATTTCATGACGATGACTTGGGTAATGAGGCTTCTTGGTTTGGAATTATCTGTTCCATTGTCCACTCGGCCCAGACTGAGAATTCTTGGACTGTTGTTTTGCATTGAGTGCACTTTTGAAGTTTTTTGAGTGCATCCATGGAGCGGGTTTTACAGCTGTATCTCTGTTTATATCCTTTGGAATACGCTCTAAGGCTTTAATAGACGTCAACCCTTCCTCAAGATCTGTGCCGAAGAGCATGTTATCCATACTTCTTGACGCTATCGTCTCATTGAAAGTAGCGTGGACGTTCGGGAGAATAATGCTTCTTCTCACCGAACATTCTACGTGCTGTATATTTGCAAGATCTTTGCAGCAACGCTGAGAGATTCCAGTCATAATAGATTCTCTCATGTGAGAACAAGAGATATTGCCTTTCCAATTTAAGAAAGTGCCGCTGTAATACATCCTTGTTTTTATTCTATACGTTCATCCCTCAACCGTGGAGGTTCCTGTATACAGCTCTTCACTTCCAAATTTTATTTTGGGAGATCGAAGGAAGTTAAATTCTTAGGAGAGGGGTACTTTTTTCAAATTTCATCCATGTTTTTCTTCGGGAGACTTTTCTTAGTAATCGCATCTAATCAAACCGCAATTTCAATTTGAATCGGAGGGGCTAAAACTCTTTCGGAATGAATCCTTTCTCCCAGAATATTTAAAAAATCTTCTGACAGCTCCAATTCCTCTTGTGGGTTTTGAATAGGATTTTTGTTGCACGGGTTCCGGATATTTTATTAAAATCCTGAAGAACCTCTTGTAATGCATCAATCTCCCGCCCTTCGTTTTCGTCAGACACACTTGAATAAGCTGGGATATCTCGATCTCGATCATCTGTCACCAGGATTCAGAAAATGTTATTAATAGCTCATCTAACTAGCATTATGCTTTGTTGCTATGGAGATTTATCTCGACCCCGTAGCCTCCGCTCAATTCAACCATCGGGTATGAAGTTAAGAACTATGCATCCACATATTCATCGTAAAAAAAATAAATGTTCTTTACCAGCAAGTTTATCAGCCTCTGACAATTTCTCTTTTAAGCTTAAGCTTAAGAGAATGCCTTCTATACGTACTATCGTCTTCAGATATCGAATGATATGATACATTTTGATGGTCTTTCAATATTTTCTTTGTTGGTATCTTTTCCAATTTCTTGATTTTGTTCTGAAGTCGATTCTCTTCTTCCGATGTTGATAAGTTTCGCCTTTTCCCTATTTATTTCTTTGTTCAAATTCAAAGAAAACAACGAGAGAAAGAAAAAAAATCGATAATATTTTTTAGTTTAAATTGTGACGTGCTCGAGGCGGCACACAAGAGAATAATGACAGTCACCAAGCGCAGCCTACACGGTATAGCACTGCGAGAGAAAAGAGACTTTGAATAACGGTGTGATGTACGACGCATGAGCGAAGGTACTACATATCCGATCGTGGGGAAGAAACCCGAATACAATTAGCATAAATTGATATTAATCTTCATTCACTTGTGTTTGACTTTTCACGAGATTTTAGATCCAGAATTCAAGATTTACTGGAGAGAGTGTTAAGAATTACTTTATGGAAAATTGGCGAAATTCTATGGAGTTTAAATGCTTCCAACAATTCTTGGCGAATCGAGTGTGCAACTTTATTTAACGGTGATTCATTTATTTTATGTACAAAGTATTAGCTCGATTGTTCGAAGATGGCGAATTGATGTATTTACAAACATTAAACATGTTGGATACTTTCTAATGAAAAAAATCTTTCTGCACTTTCTGAAGTAGGCTTCAACATAAATAATCTTCGACATTTTGTTATCAATAATTTGATTTTTTGGACTTTTTTTCACTTAGGGTCAAGATTTCAAGATTCAAAAATTTGAAAAATTCCTATGAAAAATTTGGCTCATAAGAAATTCTAAAAAAAATGGTAATATTTTTTCCTAGCAGGTACAGCGATGTGCAAAATCGTGGATGAAGGCTTGGGGAAGCGGAGGGGTACTTTTCTGTTTTTCTAAAAATACTCATACGGTAAAATGCAAACAAGTAACAGGGAACTAATAACGGTATCTCAGATGTGACTGTGTATCGATGGCTCTTAACAATAACCGATTTATTGCCGTTATATAGGGATTATAGCAAATAATTAGTGTAATAAAATTGCTAAACTTTTGAGTCAAGACACTACCACGTTTCCTCATCGCAGAGCAATAAGGTATATTAATGTAATTGCAACAGTAGAGTGTAACACATTAGTGCTCGACGTACCGTATTTAGCTCGTTGATTCAAAATTTCATTCTGGTTTTTCTGAGTGAAGAATCATTTTTATCCCGAAACGAATGTATTTGTCTGGTAAAAATGGGATATTAAAAACTCAATTTTATATGGTTAACTATTTCTTTACGATAAGTGAAAGCGATGAAAAAATCATCGAAATTTCCATCCATCGATGATTTCTCAATCCACCCCCACGATACCCTCGCAGCCGGATACCTTAAGCTAAAGAGGGTTTCCTCGACAGATTGTTAAATTAGACTTAATACGATGCTCTTAGCAATCGGTCGAGAGATCTCGTTCCTTAGCGCCAAGTCCGTTCACGTACTTAGGTTCTCGCGGGCGTGATTGACGTAATATTTCCGAATCCCTGTTCTCAAGCAAGTATCGTGTAAGAACTCGATAAGTGAAGGAACACCTTAGCAGTGCTCCACTTCCTCCATGATATAATTTGTGACGCAGTTTTTTGGTTTTGCGCCACAGTCGTCCCGACCAGGGTTTTGCGATTATTTTCGGGTAATTTAGGGGCATGTGAGCAAATAATGTGTAAGTCCATTTTCCGGTTTTGCGCTACCGTAAGTTCTCTTTTCATCTGTTATCGGATCATTACGAAATAAGACACCGAGTTACCGTGAATAGGGGCCGAAGTAATCAGCCACCCGCTATACTCGGTCTCCAAGAGAGTAATTCAAGAGAGTCTATAGGTTCGAGTGTGATTCTCGACGCTTCAAGATAAAGGGTATTGGAAGAGGAGGGTGGTTTTTGAATTACGTATGGAAGGCGGTTGCCGGCTGGGATTGCGATCGCCCAGCCGTCACGGATTGCCCGATCGCAGTTATCGTAGGTTTAGTTTGAGGTTGCGTTACGTTTACGTATGGAAGGCCGTTGCCGGCTGGGATTGCGATCACCCAGCCGTCGCGGATTGCCCGATCGCAGTTATTGTAGGATTAGTTATAGGTAGTCCCGGACCTCCCGTACCAGAAGAAGACCCCTTGAAGGACTATCATCGCAAGTCACAGGGTTCACCCACAGTAACATCTCGGCGTGTCTACGTTATGCGTTTAAAGACTATGTTTTCGATTGAGTTCAGCGTTATCGTTTGAATTTGCCGGTCAGTTAAGTTTCGAGTTGAGACGTTCACGTTCCGTCTAACGTCAGGAGAAGAGGGGATTTTTGAGCTTTCATTGCGCGTACGCTTACGGGTCCCTCTCTCCGTATTAGCTTTTCGTGCAGATTACCTGCTTGAATCGCTCTCTTGCTGCGCTGCTCTCGACCCGAGCGGTTCACCGCTCGGGAAGCTCCCGACCTGTTACCGAGTCCGCTATCGTTCTGTTATCGCTATGTTACCGTTGTTCTCGAGCTATCTTTTGAGCAGTCCCATTTTCTGGTATCGTTTGTTCTCGAACTATCTTTTTGGCGTTCTCGCTTTCCCTGATATCGTTTTTTACCGAGCTATCTTTTGGCGTTCTCGTTTTCCTGATATCGTTTGTTACCGAGCTATCTTTTTGGTGTTCTCTTTTTCCCGATATCGTTCGTTCTCGAGCTATCTTTTTGGCGTTCTCGTTTTCTGATATCGTTCGTTCCCGACTAATTTAGATCTAGCGTTATCATTTTCGTTATCGGCTCCGTTTCCGTTATCGGCGTTATCGCTAATTTTTCGAATTTATTATCAGAAGGCCAATATGCCGACATTTTTTTCAGCCAATTATTCCTTTCTGTGCTACCGAATTTATTTTCAGCTACCAACGTTCTTGTCGTTACCGAATTTGTTTTATTCGTTATCGCTCCCGTTATCGTGATATCATCTTTGCGTTTTTTACATTCGTTAACGAGATTTGGTGATAGTCTGGGGATTTTTTGTAAGTTATCGATTACGAAATAAATTAGCCTGAACCAAGGCCTCGTATCCGATTTTTGTGTTCAGTTCAATTATTTGCAGAGTACGTTTTCGAAGGCACTCGAGAGTTGGCCAGCCATCCACGTCCTCTCACCACAACCCGAGCCACAACCTACATCCTGAGCGAATCGGGTACACCGTCACCGTTCTCGCCATCCGACACGCCGGCGTCCCTTTTAGTTTAAGTTTTATTTTCGTTCATTTCAGTTAAAGTTATGTTTAGCGGGTTTGGTAATTCCCGCCGTTGAATTAAAAAGATTACCTGACTCTCAGCGGCTCTCCCGGCGTGGAGGATGGTGAGATAGACCAAAGGTGACGCAAATTGCGAGATTCCCGTCACAAATTGTTTGTGCCAATTTACCTTAGCAGCATTGCGCGACAGTGTATCTCGGAGTACAATATTCAACCTTCGTAACATCTATATCTATCATTGTAAAAGTGACTCTGATCGTTCTGTGCTCTTGAATAAATACAATAATGTGAACCCACCTGTACTCCTTCATTGCATCACAGCTCCAATCATCACCGATTACAACCACATACAAGGTGAGGTGCTACCCAGCTTAGAATAGGACAGAAAATCCATTCACCGGGGCCGTTGACTTTAGCGAATAAAATAAACCCATGTGTAACACATTAAATGTAAAAATACACTATTTATATACTATGTGACGAACCGAGGTATCGCTACCCGCACTCATTGCAAAACACAACAGAGTCATCAGATTCCAGAGAGTACGCCGACTCTTGCGACAGTCACTCTCTGGAAACTCGAGCAAACCACGCGTCAGCAGATTCCCCTTTACGTCTTTTGACTCTTGCTACCTTACCAAATGACCTGGATTATTCGATCCCTTGCATCACATATGACCACATATGACATCACATATGATGGATTACTTGCATCCCTTGCATCACCAGGTTTCGTAAATCATCGAGATTTCCATCCATCGATGATTTCTCAACTCATGGGTTTCGAAATCATCGAAACTTCCATCTACCGATGATTTCTCAATCCACCCCCACGAGACCCTTGCAGCCGGACGCCCAAAGCTAACGAGGGTTCTCTCGATATATTATCAAATTAGTCTTAATACGACGCTCTTAGCAATCGGTCGAGAGATGCCGTTCCTTAGCGGCAAGTCCGTTCGCGTACTTAGGTTCTCGCGGGCGTGATTGACGTGATCTTCTCAAACCCTTGTTGTAGACAAGTGTATAAGAACTCATTAAGTGAAGGAACACCTTAGCCGCGCTTCACTTTCTCTGTGATATAATTGTTCGTGCCAATTACCTTAGCGGCATTGCACGTCAGTGTATCATAGAGTATAACATTCAACCTTTGTAACAACTCAAGCTATTATTGTAAAAGTGACTGATCGATCTGTGTTCTTGAATAAATACATTCGTGTGACACCACTTGTACTCCTTCATTGCATCACAGCTCATCTGATCATCACCAACTACAACCATATACAAGATGAGGTGCTACCCAGCTTAAATAGGACAGAGAATCCATTCGCCGGGGCCTTTGACTTCAGCGAATAAAATAATAATAACAATAATAATAATAATAATAAGTTACCACGGGATAAATAAACCCGTGTGTAACAACCATTTACGGTAAAATTCAAATTTTCCAGTCTTAGGGTTAACGAAGAGTCAATGTTATAGAAAGGTTGAAAATAAAAGGGAGCGGTAAGCGTGACGCTCTGTTTTCCGATGGGTAATATCTAAAACTTTACTACCTTCCCGGAATTTCCATATACCGATTTTACTTGAATATTATGTATGCCAGACTATGCCTTGGCCGTTGTTTACGGAGGTCAGTACTTTTGGACAACATATACCGTTGGGTTAAAATTTTTATAATTTATTTTCTGGCTATCAATTTCAATTTTCTCGTCAATTTTTTTAGAATTTATTTCAATGTGATTTTTTAGCATAAAAATTGGCAAAGATCCACTTTTATTGCACAGGCGCTTTGAGCAACGTCACCCACAATTTGATTTTCGACTATTTATGTCAGATAGAAGTATACGAAATCAACAAAAAAAACCATCTATACCGGATAGAGTACATATTTGAAATTATTACATAATTAAAAAGAATAATAAGTTTTATTGAATATTTACCGCATGAAGTTTTACTTAAGTTAGGTACCTACCACTATCGGCGACGGGGAGTAGGCAGGTGATAGGCACGGGTGTATGTGGTGAGCGGGGCATGCATAGAGCTTAAGGTAGTTGTGCCGCGACCCGTGATGGGGAATAAGCGGAAACGACGATGCGGCGGCGCGCGGTGAGAGGAGCACACATAAAACAAGAGAGTCTGACCGTTCATGCCCTATACCCGTAGACAGCGGGTAACTTTGGCTAATTATTCCCGAAAAACTAAACGATAGATCATTCCGATTTTTTTTATCATCAATCCTGGAACATTCTTCTACCATTTGCGAATTTTTTGTAACAATGTAAAGAACGGTTTTCTCACTAAAATTAGCAATATGCGGTTTCCATATACTTAACATGGGGAACGCGTGTGAAAAGTTCCAACTTTGAGGGCGATTATTTCGCGTTCCAGACGGGAAAAAAATCTGAAATAATTTGCCCACCTAGATTTCACGTTAATGAAACTGTATTCCAAATGTCAGCTGATTCTATAGAAAACGCTCTTTGCGGCACAACTACCTTAAGCTTTAAGCTCTATGGTGGGGCCTCTCCGTACCATTGCGCTCGAGCCCCGAGCGCACAAAGTCAAGGGGGGAGCATTGCATCCCTGAAAAATTTCTGCACGGGTCTCTCTCACACGTTGCCTGACTGAACTCACGCACTGCCGCGTGTGCAGCGATCTTTCCCCCACTCTTCAACAACTCTGAACCCCCTTAATACGATTGATATGTATGAACGTATGGTCTGTCCTTCATTTATTCTTACTTAAATATTATGTTCAACGAATCGATAGAATTTTCGACGTTCGTACTATCCACATTAAATTTTCTGATGATGCAAACATCTTACAGCGCAATAAATGCAAATAAATCAACCACTTTCAGATTTTCCATCTTATTTTTTATGAAAATGCAATTTGAACTTATTCGGAAAAACGATAAGTATTAGTTTAAAATACGGTTTACCCTCTGCAAAAAGGTGTCTCCAATTTTTCCCGAAACACCGAAAGATTGCGCAATATTCCGATTTAAAACACATTTCAATCAAAACTTTAACCACGTGCGATATTTGAAAAGAAAATAATAAAAAAGGCTGGGAAAGGATTGACGAAGCTGAAATTTGTTCGTTATATATTACATACGAATAACACATATTCTTCTTCACATGAAGAAGTATAATGGTTAATTCGACGTACTTTGCCTCCAATAAATATTTTTGGCGGACACGCTCTTTTGAAATGAGTCGATTCGAATTTTTTCATAAAATTGATGCCAAAAAGGCGTATTTGCCAAAATAAACGTTTATCAACCAATAGAACATTTTTGGTGGATACGCCCTTTTGGCATTAATTTATCTAATATTTTCAAATAGCTAGGGGACTATCTCCGGCGTTTACACTCCTCTGCTTTTATTTTTTTATGTTGACGTTTTCGCTTCCTCGTAGTGAAAGCTTTGTGATGGTGTGTGTATTGTGTACTAGAGAGCGCGCGTGCATGCGTGGTTGTGTGCATGCGCGCGTGTGTGTGTATGTATTTGGTTTTTTAATTCGAAAATTCAACGTTAAAAAATGAGTACTAAAAAATTATTCGAAATATGTCGTAATGTACTCCGAAATAGTCCGAATGCGTCGTTTTTCGAGTATATTTAGAGGTCTTGAAACTGGCGAGTTCAGACCTTTTATCAACCTATCCCTGAAGTATTTCTGACAAGCTTAATACCTCAAATAGAGAAGAAAAAAGTTCTTGGGAAAATATTATAATGATATAATTGGACCGAAAACCAAAAAATGTACAATATCGTTCTATCTCAGCGGCATGTGAGCTTTATTGCGATTGAAATATCATAACATGGAGATGATATACAATTGCAAATTTTTTAAATTCATATATCAATATTTTTGTCGCTGTGCATGAGATAAAATTCTACATACTTTGATACTCTCGAGGTGACTGTCACTGAGCTTAAAAATTTATTCTACGGCCGACGTCGTAATGTACATGGGCGTGCTCACCGATAAAATACCGCCCGGGTGCTACTTCACTTGTGAAAAAGATCTCGAGGGCACGCAACGCGTCATGGCCGTTGGCTAAACTGTGCGCTCGAAAGGAGAATCGATCCGAGATAGCTCAAAGAAGTCTGAAAGATGACTTGAAGATGTGATCGTTTCGACGGAGGCGTCTTTTTACGATGCCCAAATGACATATATATGCCGTCAAAAAGATGGTAGAATATAAAGGCAACTTTAAATGAATACTCTCAAAAAATACACTGTGAAAAGACAGCTTACATAGACGGCTTTATCGATAGTCCGAAAAACGTTGATAAATAAACATCCATTAGACGTCTTTCTGACGTTTGTGTTATTTTGAATTTATCCCAATTGGGAGTTTCAATGAAATTTTTTAATTTTATAATCTGGTAGTTCAGGAAAAAATATTTAGGACGTATTTTTTATTTTTTTATTTGAATTAAAATTGCCGTTAATATAACAAATTGAAAACTATAACATTATGACGTCACACATGTTACGCTATATCTATATATATTAAAATCCGTGAAATTAAATTGCCTATACCATGTGCATCCGTCATTTTTAACGAAAAATAAAAAATACATCCTCATTATTTTTACTTACTCTACGTTATGCGCCCCAATGATTGAAAAAAAAAAAAATTTCGTCCAAACTCCCAATTTGTGAGAGTGCATAGTCCAATGAGCGGCTGCAAAGCGTTGCACGCCCTAGAGATTTTTCCCACCAGCGAAATAGCACCCAAGCGATATTTTATCGGCGAGAACATCTTCTGAATTACAACTTCGGTCGTAGAATAAATTTTGAAACTCTGTAACAGTTATCTAGAGAATTTCGAAGAATGTACGATTGTTCTCCTACCGCTGGAGCCCGCCGCACAATACCCGTCGCACTTACCCATGAAGCGACAACTTTTTTGGCTTCCTCACAGAGGAAGCTTTGTTATGGTAAAAAAAATTCTCGCAATTTTAATGCCAATGTGTTCAAAATGTCCCAAAACGTCGAGAAATCATATTTAGAAAAAAAAAGTCTCGGCGTATGTATGTTTGTACAAGTCCTGCAAAATTTAAACGCCCATATCTCGAAAACTACTGAAGCAATCGTAAGCAAAATGTGCACATAACTTACACTGAAAAAAAAGTATAGCTCTGGCACCTGAAATTCTGTTTGCGAGAGCGGTAACTCGGTCTGTGCTGACACCAGCGCTATCGTGAGGTTAAATCAACGGAACAGTTCTGGCTAACATAGTTTAGGTACTCGAAGAATACGGTATCGCTGTAAGAGCTGAACGGAATTAGCTTATGCAGCTTTTGGGCGAGAAGAAAACAAATTATCATGTGTGTCACTATATATTTCAAGCGCTAGATATACTGAAAACTTCATAGACATAAAGGTGATTATAGAAAATCGTATTCAAATCATCCCTCAACAACTGAAAAGCCATGTTGTCACTTCCTGTTCTGTAATAGTGAAAGTAATAAAGTACGAACAGATCAACAAAGCAATGATCAATGCACGAAACGCCAAGCAAAAGTGAGATTGTACGATCTGTCAATTACGTGCGTTCATGAAAAAATTCATAACTAGATGCGCGGATGATGCCATGCGAAATAACGCGCGTGCAGCCAGAAGTATAGTAAATTCAACCTAACGTTTCGCGCCCACAGCGGTGCGTATAGATGCTGCAGCTATACCAGGAATAGCTTCTGCAGTGGTTGAAAACCTTCGCTGCAATTACTGTGATTATTAGTATTGTTTTTATTAGTGTGATTATTAGTATTGTGATTGAAACTTAATGTATTTTTATAGCAGTGGACATATGTTAAGTTAGGTGGTACGGTTGATATAGCGATACGTATCGCTCGTGTGACGATGTTTATTGCTATAGTATCGCAATTCTTTCAGTGTAACTTTGGATCGCTGCAGAATGGATACTTTTTTTTCGGTGTAAGCATAAAACCTTCTGTGATTATTAAACTTTTCGACACAATGTATAACGGGTGTCCCGTTTTACATGATTTTGAATTTTTCCAAAAATTCCTGTGATCGCTCTAAAGATCTGCGTACACTGTGACGCGGTGCGGCGAGCAGCAGCGAGTCACGGCTGTGCGAGGCGCGGTGATGCGCAATGCAGCGAATTGCTGCGAATCGTTAAGAAGCACTCGGAAGTTTTTGGATTGTGCGGACACTACAGTAAATAAAATACCGTAAAATAGAATTAACCAACATTGTGCACGGATGGCTCCCGATCGAAATTCTGAGAGAGTAGCTGGATATAAAGCCAAATTGTATAGGACAAAACTCGCAAAGCAAAAAAGTTTTTTAAAAATTTAGAAAAAAATAAAAAATAGCGGTGAAAAAATTTGGCTTGGGCCCATTTTGAATTTCTGTTAATTCAAAATGACATCTAAATCTTCACTTATTGAAGCGTATGTAGAGAATCAATGGAGATTGCAATTGAATTAACGTTTTTTAGTGATCCAGGTCTCAATTATTGATGCAGTACTTCCAAATTTACAGATGACCAGATTTTTTTATTCAATCGAGCTTGACCGAAAATTTTTCTGAAACGCTGCTTCATACATTTATGAAAACTACTGTCATATTTCTAAAAATTGTTCAAAAAATAATTTTTCAATACGTCAATCAGTATTGACCATCATCACAGAATAATTTCAGACACAAGAACTATTTTAAAAATATTAACGTAAATGATTTTTATGTAATCATTGATATTCAGCCATTTCCATCGCAAATCTTCCAACAACTTCAGAACTACAAAATCAAATTATTTGAAATGATTATTTATTATTCCTCATCTAACTAGGACAGAATAAAAAGAAAGGATTACTCGCAATCATCCGGAAAAAAAGTGGTTTAGATCTACGTACATTGAATTTTGATCTACGGTTAACTTGTAAATTAATTTTAACTTGTAAATTTTTGAAAATCGTAGATTTACCTCGATATCCGTATATCCGCACAAACCAAAAACTTCCGAGCGCTTCGTAACGATTCGCAACGATTCACCGCGCTGCGCATCGTCGCACCTCGCATCGCCGCGCCAGGGCATATAGTGTACGCAGACCTTAAGTTTCGTAAATTCTCATTTTCTGGCTCTACATTTTCTTATACAATAAGGTTAGGTGACAGAGATGTTTGGTACTGAATTTGGCACGAATCGCTCTAGGGATTACGATAACAAAAATTTTGAAATTTTTCAAAAAATTTTCTAATAGCTCTCATTTTGCATATATTCGGCTATTGGGCGAAAAAATTTGTACATTGATAGGTTACAGAAAAAGTGCACGTGGCATTGAATTTCACAAGAATCGCTTGAGAGCTTCAAATTTAAAAAAAAAAATGAATTTAAAAAATATCTGTAATCGCTTTTATTTTCACAAATTTGGAGATATCGGGCCTAATTTGTGGCTTTTTCGACACAAAAAAAATATTTTAAACGGGAAGTGGCATCAGATTTTGGAAAAATTGGAAAAAAAATCAGGGCTTATAAGATTTTTTATTTTTTCTAATTTTATTGAAATTTTCGAATTTCTTCCTCATTATTTTACCTCGCTGTTAGGAGGATACGAAGCGATTGAGCTATCCTGTATGTATTATAGATATGTATAAGCGTATTGTCCATGCTGTCGTGCGTAACGAATTAATTTTCAGTTCGAGTTCGCCTCTCAAGCGGGTCACCTCAGCTTATATATTCAATAAAGCCCCATATGTCTATCTAGCTGGTTCTACTTCTTTCAATAACCTCTCCACACTCGCACATAAAGCTTCCTTTACGAAGAAGCTAAAATTGAAAAGTCACTTGCTCATAGAGGAAGTTTTGTGAGCCAGATAAAAACTTTATGCATTAACCCTTATGTATACATACCCAGCTTTACCGACGTCGTTTCGCACCCGGAGCACCCGGGTACCCATGTACTGTTATATTCCAATTTTGGATATTTCAATTTTGGGTTTGGATATTACAAAGCGTTTCTCCTTTAATTATTTTGATACGTAAACATCATTATTGAGTATCTAAGGAAATGTGAGTCAGTACGATTTGTGTTTTTTGTTCACAAGGACGTGTAAGCAGTTGTCAGTTTGAGCCGAATAGCAACATCGGAGTGTCGATTCGTTTCATATTGTGAAGTTTTAGTGCAGTAATTATTTGATAAATAATATTAATATTTAACAACAATATTATTATATATAATAACATATTTTATATATGAGCGGGGCCGCACAGGATTTACCCAATATATGTCTTCGAAACCGGCTAAGTATGGCATAAATATTTGGTAGATTTACGATGCTGAAAACGCGTATGCTTTGCACGGCTTCATTTAAACTGGTAAAGTGAATACCACCCGAGAAAAAAATCAGGGAGAGAGAGTGGTAAAAGAACTTTCGTCCGCGTGCCGAGGAGGTGGAAGAAACATCTGCATGGATAATTTTTTCACAACTTTACCCATTGCCAAGCACTTGCTATCATGGAAACTCACCATCTTGGCACAATAAAAAAAATATATACCGAGTATCATGGCTCCAAATAAGTCACGAGAGCAATACTCGACCGTTTTTTGTTTTCACGACCGAGTGACGATGTGCTCTTATGTCCCGAAGAAAAATAAAGCTGTTATTTTGGTATCAACCATGCATTCAGATATGGCTGTGAGTAACCATTTGAAAAAGAAACCTGGTATCATCCGTTGCTACAATGAATATAAAACTGGCGTTGACACTATGGACCAAATGCTAAGAAGATATACAACTCAATGTCGATGTTCAAGGTGGCCAATGGCTATGTTTTTCAACATGCTAAACATAACTTAGCTCGCGGCATATACAATTTATTGTGAAAATAATAAAATTTTACCGAAAAGAACAACAGAACGACGTCATTTTATGCGGCAATTGAGTGAAGAACTAGCCAAACCAATGATTGAAACTCGCAAGATGAATGCCCAAGTGATGCACAACTACACAACAAAAATTGCAATTGAGAATATCGTAGGTCGTCAAATAATATCTGAAGAAGTTGATGGTTCAACGGTTGAGCGAGATATAACAGGGAGGAAAAGGATCACTGGTTCCTGCCACATAATATGTTATAAATTAACTATTAAAAGACGACGAAAAACGCGCAAAAGCTGCACCGAGTGTGATCTGCCTGTTTGTGATGAACACTCAGTAAATATTTTAAAATGTAATGATTGTCATAGATAATGATATTTCGTGAACATACTTGTTGTGTTTTTTTATATATAAAATAAAAATTCACTTGCACGCGTCATAAAAAAAAAATTTCTTATGTACAGTCCAACTCCCGAATAGTGCCACTCCGAGTAGTGCCCTTCCCCGCTTTTTCGCTCGAGTACCCCTCCCCCCCCCCCCCCCCCCACTCTAGGCCGTTGCTCGTGACTCGAGAATTTGAAATCCTTCCGTCCGAGTAGTGCCACGAGCAAAGCGGCACAAGTTGTAGTTGTTTGTTGGGGTAAAAGCATGATTTATTATTTGAATAAATTTCATGTACTTCTACAGTTCCACTAATTTTTTATATACCATCCATTTTCTATATTTGATTGAAATTTTCGATTATTTTTTATAAATTGTTCCAAACGTAATGAATAATTTTGCATGTCATTTCAATAATGAATCATAATAATGTCCATGATTTATCGTTGTTACCTTTTTTACACTCATTTTATTTTGTTTTTGTTTCGAAAATATTTAATCTCAAAATTTCATAATAATAATCGTATGATTTCACTTCACTTAAAATGTTTAATATTATTGCTAAAAAAAATTGCCTGCAACCTATTACATTTTTAGGAAAGCATATATTTTTAATGCTCTCAAGTATTATTTAATAAAGTTGAAAATTTAATAAAATATGGAAAGTGGTATGAATTTTTATTAAGAATTATAATTAAGACAAATCATACAAAGATTTATAAGAAGATGATAATAAATCACCAAAGTCATTATTATTAAGAGTGACCACTTGTTCTTCTGCGAAAATGAATTGCTCTTTCGAATTTGCCGGTTCGCTGCAGTAGGTTTCATTGACTTAATTTTTGATTTCGTCGTCAGACCAGTATTCCGCAGCTGCAATGAAAGTTATATAAATTACATCAGTTACAAAGTTGATGATTTCAAGGAGTTAAAGTAGATTTGATGAACAATATTTTTAAACCTTTTGGATTTGCCAACCATTCCCACACAGTGGTTCGGTCTACATTGCCGTACCCGTCAATTTTTTGAAGAGATTTGAGAAGACCACAAATGTTATCATTATCGAATGTAAGTGGTGCATTCGCCGACTTGCAGCCAACAGAATCATCCAGGGACATGAGAACAGGAAAGAAATTGTCTTCAGTTTGCGTCTCTGCATCTTTTTTACGGCAGGCCAAATTTTGCTCCAAGATTTATATATCGTGTAAGGGTCCACTTTCTTCCAGGTTTCAGCTGCCCATTCTATCACTGTTTTGATAATGATTGTTTTCATATGATCTGTCATTGAGGTTCCTTTCTCTTGAGCCCGCAAACTAGATTCAACCAGAGATATTTGATGGTTCAGTTTCAGAATTAGCAGAATTCCTTGGTCCAGAGGCTGAAGAAGGGAAGTGACATTCGGTGGTAGAAATGTCACTTCGATATCATCGATTTTGAGAAACTTGTGAGATCTACAGTTGTCCACAAGTAGCACCACTCGTGATGGGAGGTTTTTTTGATTTCACAAAAGCTTTTACATAAGGGACAAATTCGTTGCTAAGCCATATTCTTCGAAAGTTGATATATCCATCCAGGCGTTTTTTTATCTCGATACCAAACAGGCAATTTCGTTTTATCAATATTATGTTAACACCGAAGGTTCTTCGATTTACCGATTAAAATTAATGGCAATTGGAAAGAACCGTCTGCATTGCAACATGCTGCAATAATGAGTCGCTCTTGTTGTTTTTTATCCCTGAAATACAACTTGAAGTTTTCGGGGCAAGTGTTAAAGTAATGGTCTATGAATCTTTTTGATTGCTACTATTTTTTTTGAATTCTTCTTTGTATTCTTCGGTGGCTGTAGAGTCTGCTGATAGTTTTTCCCCCATAATTATATAAAATAAAATAAATATTAAAAAAAATATTTCCAAGTATCATTTTGTTCCAAATTTTATGCATTTGATTAATTTAAAAAATCAATGACAGTGTCAAAAAATTAAACGTAGGAACTTTGATATTAGAAATTTTTTATTAAAATTTTACATAATCGATTCGAGGAACGCGTATGAAACAAATCGAATAAAATTGAATACATTGCAGTGTAAAATCGAGAATTTCGGATTCAAAAATTATTTTCTTGAACGAAAATCAAAACTGTCAAAAAATGAAGATTTCCATAAAACTATTATAGAGTGATCATTTTTGCAATTATATAATGTTTGTATTCAAATTTCAACTCACTGATTATTAACAGAACATTTTAGCAAGTTTTAACCGATTCTATACCTTATTCTGCAAACAAATATTTTGATATTTTCAAGTCCATACCTGTTATTTGCAAACTTCACACTCCTTTTCTCTTCTTCCATTTGTGCAGCCAGCCCTCGCTAGCGCAAAAATTTTCGGGTCCTCCCAATTCTTTGTTTATTTTCAAAGCTTCTTGTCTTAGCATAAATCCTGTGACCGGGGTTCCATTTTTGTTCGAATCCGAAAGAAATATTAACATTCGATCATCCAATCTACGCTTCTTAATGTTTTCGAATTTTTCGCCTTGGAATCGCATCGTTCCATAATTTCTTCTCTTTCTTTTTTCCATTTTCGAAGAGTGCGATCACTTATTCCATATTTTTGACAAATAATTTTTTCGGAACAAGATTTCAATTGCTGTGAAATCGATTTTTTATCTTCGTAAGATAATCTTGTCAGTTTTGTCTGGGACGATTCGTCTTTCAGGTCTGTTGATTTAGTTTTATTTATTATTATCGTCTCTTCTATTAATTTTGGAAATGCTTCTGAAGATTTACCTTTGCAATGTTTGAATCTTTTTGGAGCCTTCAGAATTTCCATAATTTTTGATAATTTTTTGAAAATTTTTTACAGAATGCTGAAAAAAGATGGAGAAATACAATTTTTACATTTTAGTGTTACCATACATCCGTCACAATTCATTTCTACGTGAATACTAACTATTATTTCATTTATAAGTAACATGCCTCTATCAAATATACTTATATACTTACTTCTTACATTGTTGCCTCTAGTTTACATTTTTTCGCACTACACTGATGTTTATATGTTTCCCCTTGGCTTCCAACTGTCCTATTTCGCGCGCATGTTTGTTTGTGTGTGTATGTACGTGTTTGTTTGCCTGTGTGTGCGTTTGTTTGCCTGTGTGTGCGTTTGTTTGCCTGTGTGTGCGTTTGTTTGTGTATGTGTGTTTGCTTGGGTGTGTGTGTGTGTTTGTGTGTATATGTGTGTGTGGGGGCGGGCTTGGTTTACGACCGCGTTACGATTGGAACGACAATTCAATTTCATTTAAACCATTCAATATTACCACTTTAAAAATTTTTTTTAAGGGGTCCAAAGCCATGCGCCTCCTTAATATTACTTGGGATACTATACATACTAGTGGTAAGGAATGATAGAAAAAAATTTGGAGCTGTTCTAAGGTGGAGCCATGATTCTACATATTTACCTGACGCTTCTTCTCATCAAATTTGATAGTACAATATTTTTCATACTTGAAAAATGTCTTACCCTCGTCTTACTTGTTATTCAATTGCACTGTAGATATTTACACTGTTATTACACTGTTATTAAATTAATTACAGTAGTCTTAAATGAATTAATTTAATTAATTAATCAAATTAATTTAATTAATTAATAAAATTAATTTAATTAATTAATAAAATTAATTTAATTAATTAATAAAATTAATTTAATTAATTAATAAAATTAATTTAATTAATTAATAAGCTAAATTCATTACAGTAGTCTTGGCACTACTCGGAGGGAGTGATTCTATTTAGTCCGAGACTCGAGTGCGCTAGGAGTGGGGGAACGTTGATTCTTGGAATCATACTCCCCTACAGCCCCGAAAACGGCACTACTCGGAGGGTGGACTGTACAAAGTATAAATACATGTAGTGGGTACTCGGGTACACCGGGTGCGACTATAGAGCGATGGCTTGAGTTCTGTTTAATTTTATTTCATTAAAAAAAAAAATCTAATTTATAATTTGCTTGCTTTTGAGCTAAATAACGACGATTCAGAATCTCAAAAGAAAATTTTTTTTTTCTTCTATTTTAATTACGCAAATGCACCGCGGTGGGCGCCCGGGTACCCAGGCATTGTCATCTCAGAATACTTAAAATCAGGGTACTTAAAATTTTTCAAAACATCGAGAAAAAATATGTGGACGTGCGTATGTGTATGTGCCATCCATAAAAAATTAAAACCTCCATAACTCGAATAACCGTTTGAGCAACAGAACTGCGATTTCGCAGTTAATTAAAGTACGATAGCGCCTTCATTCACTAAAATTTTCGTTAAAAATGTTTTAAAAATTCCAAATATTATGGAATTTTGAAACTTTTGAAGAAGTCGGTGGTTAATTTAACTCCCGCAAATTTTTAAATATTAAAATAAATTATTTTGCGTCTACAAAGAATCATCGAAGGGAGTTGGTTTTGAATTTTGCAAGAATCGATGAAAGGGGTCAAATGTTATGAAATTGACTTTTTTTGAAAAAAATGTCTGCAACAGCTTTAATGTTTGTAAATTTGGAGATATCGTTGCGATTTTTTTATATCAAATATATCATTACAAATGGATTTGTCTTCAATTTGGTGCGAATCGATGGAACGGTTCTTCATGTACACATTTACGAATTTTTCAAAAAATATCTATGAGCTCTATAACTTTCTTAAATTTAAAGATACCAAGCGTGAATTTTCAAAATAATAACAATCTCATTGAAGGGTGATTGGAATTTAATTTGCTGAAGATCGCGTTAAACAATTAACAGTGATCGAATTTTCGATTTTTTTTAATTTACAATTTTTTCTCGTGGAGAATCAAGGGGCAGCCTACCAACTATTGAGTTTGAATTACATACAAAAAAGCCTCCAAATTCGAACCTTGCATATTGCTTACTGAGTATTTCATCTCGCTTACATAACTTTCTCTATGAGGAAGTCAATTTCAACAAACCCACTTGCTTGTGGAGGGAGCTTAGCGAACAAAATAAAATGCTGAGGAAACAATTGGCAAATTTTTAATTTTCAAACTTTTTTATGATCATTGAAACTTTGAAAAATCGTTTGAAACAAAGTATAAAATCATGACTTTATCGAAAGAACGATTACACCATCGTATTCTAGGGAAGTAATAATTTCTGGATAGTGATAAAGTTCAACATTTGCCAATTTCATATGCCAAAAATATGATTTGATTAATCATCCAGTCAGTCCATTAGACCTGATGCAAACTCAGACGAATTAATTAAATGAAAGAAATGTTTTTTAAGGGAAAATCTGTACTATTTGACCGTGATAATTATTACCATCTGTTTTATTTCTCCACCTCTGCTGTGATCGAAAAAAGCTATAACGAGTCTCTCAGAATTACTGAGCATAATATTATTTAGAATTAACAATTGACAAAAGCTCAACAAATGAAAAATTCATCACTATACTAACATAAGGTTTTTCCCACAAAATGTAATAGCATTAATGGGATTATTCGATTTTCGATATGGTATTATTTACTAATTCATTAGAAACAATGTGTTTAATTGATAATGTCATAAATATTTAACGAGAATTTTTATTTTTCAGCTGTGCATTCATAACTACGTGTTGCATTTCAATATTCTCTGAGATCGAGCTTAAAATCAAATGGTATCTAGGTAGATATACTTCAAATGAATAACTAAATTTTTTATTAGAAAAACTTTTTTTGCAGCGATGCCTTTTTATTGACACTAATGAAATTATAAATTTAGATGTCGTATTTATTGCTGTTGCGAAATAATTTTTTTTCCATTAGTAGGCTCGTGAGAAATGAAATTTGTTAGTTATAAATTATAAATAAATCCACAATAATTGATACATATCCCATGCAGTAGCGCACGCTCAGCAGGTTTCCCTTGCGTTTACACTGACTGGTGGCTGGTATAGAGCAAAGCAAAGATTTCGACATGCGACACTCAATGAGCCCCAGGCCAGGTAAGGATGTAAACCTTCTCGTGATAGACGGGTAATTACTCGTCAGCGAGTTATAAAGGCAATGTATTGCCGACCATTTACTCCTGTGAGGAGCAATGAAGATGGTTCGCGACAGCCAAAAACTTGATATGATTCAATCCTCAGAAATAGTTCGCTCGCTCGCGATACGATTTAATCCTGGACCAGGAACGTTTTGCTCGCTCGATCCCCAAGAATGAAGTCATCTTCAACTTTCGCGAGACGAGTGTGACTACCTGAGTCCCTTCTACTCTTACTCGGATCTACTTTTTCGTTCCTACTGTATGACCTACTGTATGACCTACTGTATGAGCCTCAAGTGAGTCGAAAATTTCGCTGGTAATAATTCCTGGGATATACATTATTATATGCAGTTCGCTGCCGTGTCTCATATCATATCTATCATAGTGGCATTCTTATGCGGTCAGGGCATCATACCAATCATCCTTGTACCAAATAAGATAGTATCAAAAACATTAAAACGGAGGTCCAAAAGTATACTTCGTTGCAAAGGGATTTATCTGCTGGCAATTATCCCGTCCGGCGTATATTATATATACCGATAAAGTGTTACCGTAATTTACTTCACTTACGTAAATTGGAAAGCGTCCGATTAACCCAGGTAAGGCTTGCCACTCGCCACTCTATGTTCTCCTACCGATAATGTTTCTTTTTTTATACCCATCGAACTGATCGACGCATGGTTTTTTCCGGCTACCGAGGTCACTTTCCAACTCATTACACTTCGTCATTCATAGTCATTTTCCAGGCCGAGGCAAGCTCAAATTAAGCTAGTCGTACGAAACAATGGGATACTTTACAACGAGGTCATATAAACCTACACGGTCGTTTCAAAATTGCCGCTACGGTTGCAGATCTCTCGTTTGTTGTTTGTGATAGCTTAAAAATCGAAACTAGCACTGATATGGGACAGGGTAATGTACATGAGTCGTTAAAATATCTCGACACTTAATATTTTTTTCAATAAGTGATAATGCTCCACTTTTATAACCCGAGTCTTGTATGTAAACGACATTCGTACCCTAGTTCATTTTCAATATTTATAAAAAATTTTCATTTCATTTCAATATTTATAAAATATTTATAAGTATATCTATAAAAAAGTTGTCCCACCTGTGAGTTTGCTGCGTATTTCGGATCACCCTGAACTGGTCGCACAAAAATCCCCATTACGATTCACAAAATTACTTATATAAACGAAAATTAAGAAAAAAAGACTGGTCCACAATTATTTCACTAATAATTTATATTTCACAGCTAACACCGAATATAATCGATATAGTTGTTCACATTGTTTTTTTTGTTTTGGCATTTTTTATTTTCTGTACGATTTAAATTTTTTACTATATGATATTTCAAGATTGCTACATCATTGAAATAGACGAAATATTTTACTAGTTAGTCATTGAAGTTTTTGTTTGAGGTAAAAATCTATTCATCCTCAACGTACGAATGACGTGAGGCAACTGATGTATAGTTCTTTGCGTGAATCATGCTCTCCACGTACCCGAGAAAGTGTAAAGAAAGTAACTTTCATTGCCACCATTCGCCCATCCCCCACCTATAGATCCTCAACGCTCGAAAGTTCCTGGTTTTTAAATACATATGCATTAAATACCACGGAATTCGGATAAATTACGAAAACATAAATTAAACAATTCGTAAATAGCAAATTCGTACACCCTAAGAATTTTAAGATACTTTTTTTAAGATATTTTAAGATATTTTAAGAATTTAAGTTGATCTTTAAACGTTCCAATTACTATGATCACATAAATAAATAACCAAAATTATAAAAATTAATATGAGTACATTTTTTTTTTAGTTTTGCGGATGTATAATTTTGTATTCCTCTTTTGCACCATTCGATACGTTATTTTTTAATTTGTGTTGTAAAAAAAATCCGATTTTGCTCCTTAAGGTGAAATGATTCACAGAACAGCTGATCTTGGCTGGTAAGAATTCCGTTTCTCTACTTCCTGGTAAGTGGTGCACATTTCGGGAAAAGTAAAAGCGTCATTGTCTTTGTATTTTAACAGAGCGGAAGATGACCCTCATTATTTTCCGACATGTCAGTCGTTGCAGAGAAAATAGGGAAACGACCCGTGTGGAAATATTATTTGGGATCTGTAAGGGCCCCGATTAATTTTCCCTGATTACAACCGGGACCCGATGTGCACTGTAAAAAATGTTCGTAAATTCATAGCACAACTTAATATTAAAATTTAGAACCAGGTGTATGAAAGTAAAATTAATATAAACGGCATTGTAAATTTCATAAACTTATATGAAATTTATTTAGTCAGGTTTGAAAAATATCATACTGGTGTATTAATTTCTTCGTCGATATACTGGTGTATGAAAATCAATACACAGACAGTAAATACAAAGACCGAATAAGGTTTGTAAGATCTTTCTGGATATTAAAAATAGTGGTCAAAGTTGTTGAAAATTAAGTTAAGGCACTTGGAAAATCAGGCAACAGTGTCTTGTCAATTCTCCCCACACTGGTGCATTAAAATCCATAGATCGATTGAGAATTATAAAATACTGGATTGGAATTTAAGGTACCGTTCTGGAAAAATGATAGCAGAGATAATTTATTTAGCACACTGGTATTTTCTATTTACAACACGTGATAGAAATTTACTATACCCGTGTATGAGTTTCGTCATTAATGGATTTGCGTATGAAAATCATTATACAGTTTTGTAAATACAAAGACCAAATTAGGTTTTTAAGATCTTTCTTTATATTGAAAGTAGCGGTCAAAGTTGTTGAAAATTAAGTTAAGGCACTTAAAACATGAAGCAACGGTGTCTTGTTAATTCTCCCGACACTGGTGTATTAAAATCCATAGATTGACTGAGAATTATAAAATACTGGATTGGAATTAAGGTATCGTTCTGGAAAAAATGGTAGCAGAGATAATTTATTTAGCACACTGGTATTTTCTGCTTTCAACACGTGATAGAAATTTACTATACAGGTGTATGAGTTTCCTTAAAAATCCTCGAGAACAATGTTCAAGTGAATTCTATTTAACCCTTTGCGGCATAGTGGGACACCAGAGTCCCACCTTTATGATTCACAACTTTCCTCGGTAGATTTAATGCTTTCGAAGTAACATCCACGAATCTTTGTACTATAATAGTAGAAGCATCGTGGAATGTGACAAAAATGATGATACATGCAGTTACGCAAAATTACAAACAATTATAAATAAATAAATGTCAAAAATCGTTCATTTTTTAGAAAAAAAATCATTTTCGAACGAACTTTTGGGTAAATTGCAACCAAATTTGGCACTCGGGGGTTTTGGGGGTCGCTGATTACGAATCTGAGGTCCATTTTTTTAAATTAAAAATGGCGGATTCAATATGGCGGACGAATTTTCGAAAGTTCATCGGATTCACGTGAAACAAGTTACTCGGGGGTTTTAGGGATCGCTGAATACGAATTCGAAGTTCGTTTATGAAAATTAAAAATGGCGGATTCAATATGACGGACGAATCTTAAAAAATTCATCGGATTCATTTGAAACTAGTTATTCGGGGGTTTTAGGGGTCGCTGATTACGAATTTGAAGTCCGTTTTTGGAAATTAAAAATGGTGGATTCAATATGGCGGACGAATCTTCAAAAATTCATCGAATTCACTTGAAACTAGTTACTCGGGGGTTTTCGGGGTCGCTGATTACGAATTTGGAAACAGTTTATAAAAATTGAAAACAGCGGAACCAATACGTCCCAAACGTTCCGCTGTTTTCAATTTTTATAAACTGTTTCCAAATTCGTAATCAGCGACCCCGAAAACCCCCGAGTAACTAGTTTCAAGTGAATCCGATGAACTTTCGAAAATTCGTCCGCCATATTGAATCCGCCATTTCTTATTTTCAAAAACGGACTTCGAATTCGTAACCAGCGACCCCTAAAACCCCCGAGTAACTAGTTTCAAGTGAATCCGATAAGCTTTCGAAAATTCTTCCGCCATATTAAATCCGCCATTTTTTATTTTCAAAAACAGACTTTAAATTCGTAATTAGCGACCCCGAAAACCCCCGAGTAACTAGTTTCAAGTGAATCCGATGAACTTTCGAAAATTCGTCCGCCATATTGAATCCGCCATTTTTTATTTTCAAAAACGGACTTCAAATTCGTAATCAGCGACCCCGAAAACCACAAGTTCGATAGTTTTAGTAAAAAACCGTTCGTCGAAAAATGTATGCCGCAAAGGGTTAAGGAGGTACGACTAGTATGAAGAATCCAACTGACGGACTTGAAATTTTTATATGATTTTGCCGAATACTTTACGCGCCTATTGCCAAAATTTGAGCTATATTGACCGTTTAGTTTATTCGTAATAAAATTGCAAAGTCGAGCAGTTTGAGTTACTAAAGCACGTCGTCTTATGGAGACGGTTAACCGGAAGTGCTGTGATCACGGTTTTGCTGCTCACGTATCCAACTACACCCGTTGAAAAACTGAAACTTGATAGATTAGATATAATAGATATTGTAAAAAATTGAAAAATTACTCTTCACCGTGTAGTTCTGGCACTACATCATAAAAAAGTTTCAATTTCCGGTTGTAAATGGTCAGAACGATCAAATAGCACCCACAGACTTAGCAACGTCGCGAGTAACAGCTGATGGGTTTCGGCAAACATAACCTAGCTTTGTTTTGATGTTAGCAACGAGGATAGAGTCATCTTCGTTGGTCACGTATACCAACTTATAGCATCGCCAATGCGACGTTGCCAAGTGTTTACTTCAAATTCCATCATGTTATTTATGGAGTTTTATTATTTATCACGTATCA
This sequence comes from Rhorus exstirpatorius, assembly GCA_963564615.1. Taxonomy (NCBI): domain Eukaryota; kingdom Metazoa; phylum Arthropoda; class Insecta; order Hymenoptera; family Ichneumonidae; genus Rhorus; species Rhorus exstirpatorius. The sequence continues at coordinate 15,598,615 of OY751314.1, read as the reverse complement.
ATTATATGTATAATTATCATTCTGCCGATCGTATTAATTCCACTGAGGTAATTCAAGTCTATTTTAATAGGTTTTCGGCTGATTTTTTAAAATGTTTTTTAGTCCGTTTTTGTGGTAGACATGTCGTTATTATTATGATGGAGACTACTATCGAGTCGTTGACAATCTAATTTTTCAGTTTTTATTAGTTCATGCGCAATAAATTAATCATTTACCACAAAATTTTTCACATTATAATCGATAATATGAATAATCAATGCAAATAAACATAAATCAGAACAGCTGTGGGTAAAATGAATTTAGACTTTTTTTTGACTCCAAAGAACTAGTCGTACCTCCTTAAGCTCAAATGAAGGCCTCAAAGAGTCAATGGATCCACAATTCTGAATTCTGAAAATCTGACTGCCGATTCGAAATGAATAACATTTTTTCCGTATAAAGAAGCTCTGTTTCGTTTATATGCTTCAAAATCTTTTCGTCAAATGATAATATTCAATTTTTTATAAGTGTGAGTCAGCATGCAACTTATATGTCGAATTTGATGCAACGAAATTAAGTAGTAGTCAATGGCGTAATAGGTAGCGTCCCGGGTTAGTAAGCAGGCATTAGGTAGGAAACTTGTGGGTAGGCGGTTCGAATCCCGCTTCAGACCGAAATTGTGTAGTGAATGAATATCGACGCAGAACTTTTTTTTTTCTTGTTATATTATTTCTGATATCATAATAAGTGCATTCTAGTTTATTACTAATTTTTTAGCTTTAAATTTAAAAAACGATTTATGCACAAAAATGGGTGTATTAATTTTAGAGCACTTTTTTACTTGAAATTTCGTGTACCGTCTTTATAAAATTTCAGCGATTGTATAGGAAATTTCAAGTACCTAATTGTTGTAATCGTACGTTACCGTCATGATTTTTCATATACCGGCACATTAAATTTTCAACGTATATGCGCTTGAAATTACATGTACCTTCGCCATAAGATTTAAGTGACTGTTTGGTAGATTTCAAGTACACGGTTATGGTGATCCTGCATTACCGTCTTGCTTTTTCGTAAAACGGTACATTAAAAATCGAATACGGTCTTCTATTAATGTCAACAGATTTTTTCCTTAATAGTAGTACACCAGCACCATAAATATACAATATGTATGCATATAAAAATTAATATACGGTATATGCATCCGAGCTTTGTACACCGGTATATTAATTTTCGCACAAAAAATTTTTACAGTGTGGCTTTCCGTTAGGGGCCCTTACGGAATTGTCACACTTTAAAAATCGGGGCCTTATAAGATTTCCCTGATTGCGCCCGGCTTATCCAATCTCATCCCTGCGCAGGTCAAATTGACATAATATAGTTTATTTTCTATAAATTAGCAATTAAGAATGATCGATGAATGCATTTAATAGTGTTATTCCATTATTATTGAAAGTCTTGTAAATTTTGCAAAAAAAAAACGTCAGCGACCGGGATTTGAACCCACGATCCTCCGCAGTCAACAAATTCAGCACTTTCGATCATTAAATAATCATTAAACAAAAAAAATTAACGCCCGAAGATTTTTTTTTTTTTTACGATTATTTCCGGCTCCGTAGTCCGGATATTATTCCGTCGAAATTAATTTTTTTCCTACCTGAGATTTTAACTGAGAACTACCTAACAACCTATCTTACGACTGACACGCTACCACTACGCTATCGATTCCTCGGAATTTCTTGTATTTAAATGGTATTAGTCTACGAGTTGTAATGAAAAAGCGCTGTCTCACCGGGTTGGATATAGAACAGCGTGATATTCAGTAAAAAGGTGATATTTATGTAATATTAAACAGTTATATCTATATATATATATGTATTATGAAAATATATAAATATCATTACAAAAATAATAAAAAATAAAAAACAATTAAAAAAAAACAAATCGTAAATAAAAAATATAATAATTATATTTTTAAAAAAATTTTAATATTATTGTTGTATTTTTTGTTTATTAAAAAATATACACCTTTTTTTCTTTTATTTTTTGAATGTATTTCGTGCCAGTGCCCGGGATCTTTTCCCTTTTAGCAAATTGTTCCTCCTTCTCCCTCCACCGAAATATACCTCCTCCTCTCTTATTTTTTTCTCTAATGCTCAATGTAGGTACCGTTGCCACTACTGATATCTAGATGCATTCCGAGAACCTCCCTTTCCCCCAATGCTCCACGGCTGCAGCCGCTTCGCCTTTCCTCCTTGATCCTGTATCGCATTTGCCGGGGACGGAGGGAAACTGCACGAAACCTACCGTCGACACAGCTCGGTAGCTACCTAGTCCCCCCTGGTGGCCGCACGAGTAAACTCAAACGCCGTCACCCGAGGCGGCCTAGGCAGGTCCCTGCTTTGCTGTGATTCAGTGGGTCAATCAGTGAACGGCTAAGCGGCCACCTTCCGAGCGATAAAAACCGCTAGGCGAGTCCTCCAAAGCCGCACACCGACCACCCACCCATCACAGAAAGGTATTTTGGGCATTTGTTTTATTAAGGTGAAGTCCGAACCAACCAGGATTGCAGGAAAAACACGTAGAAAAACTTTTTCCATTGGTGTCGACAGTGGGGCTCGAACCCGGGTCCGCGGCGTGCGAACCCAGAGCCTCACCCACTGAGCCACTGCGCTCTTTTTTGTTCATTTTTTGTATTATTTTTTATTTTTTATTATTATAAAATATTTTTCATCATAATAAAAAAAAAAAATAATATCAAAAATAAACAAGAAATGTAACAATAATATTTAAACATTTTTAAAATATATTATTATTGAATTTTTTGTTTATTTTTGTGTTATAGTATTTTTATTTATATTTTTTTTATAAATAAATATTTTAGTTGTATTTTTTGTTTCCTTTTTGTATGATTTTTTATTTTTCATTATCTTCATAATGAAATTTATATATATTTATAATATATATAATTATATAATATTACGTAAATATTACATAAAAGATAATAAATATATAATATCCTTGTTTAAATTTATTGTGGTAATCCCTGTTTGAGCCTTACCGGGCCCCCGATGGATTCAACTGTCAAGGCCCTATTAGATTTTAACCTGGAAACCTGTGATTGCCTTATCGGGGCCTTTTAGGGCTGTATCCGGGAAAATCATATTAGGGATTCCACATTTAAACCTGTTCGGGGCCTGATTATTATTAGGGCTTCCCTGATTATTTTCCACACGGGAACTGATTCAACTATCTCTCTCGCTATCATGGCGGCCTATTCGGCGCGTTGGAATTTCTCGGCGTGTGCCATTTCACCTTGAGAGAAAAAAGATGAATGCGGTCAATATAACATGTAAAAAATATTTCACAATATGTTCAGCCATCTCGGATAAATAGCAATGCTTTTTGGTTTCCGAAATCATTATCGCACTGATAATTGCATTTTTAAATATACTTCAGGGTGATAAGTTTCGATGAGATAAGCGGATACTGATTACATATGGAGATAAATTAGAATCGACTACGTGATGTTGGTGATTATTATTTTTTTCATGGTTTTCAAATACGAAGGAAAAACTGGGAATGATAATGAATAGCTTAACTACTGATATTAAATAAACAATTCATCAATTGATTATTAATTGCAGAAAGTTCGTTTTATTTAGACTGAATTGAAAATTACGGTTCCATGACTATTCGCCACACAGACAATTCGTCTCAACACATCAATTCAACACACAGACCATTCAACACACAGACAATTAAACACACAGACATTTCAACACACAGACAATTCAACACACAGACAATTCAACACACAGACAACTCAACACACAACAAATATAACACAAAAACTATTTCTATCATCTGCATACTTTCGAGACAATAAACAACATCTAAAGCCTATTATATAGAATATTTTATTGACACATGGGTTGGAAATGCGCGGAAACGAGGTCGTCGTTCGTCTCCAAAGTTTTCAATCCAATTATGGAATTGTTATGAATCAGTAATCAATGACACCCCCCGCACTAACAATTCCGTGGAGGGGTGGCATAATGCCTTCAACTCCAGGATTCAATCCGCCCATGCAAGCATGGGTAAATTCATCAATGCGCTCAAGGGTGAGAAATCAACAACAGAGGCAGTTTTGGAACAGCAAAATGCAGGAAGAGACGTGGGTGATAAGAAGAGGAAGAAATATCAAAACTATGATGAAAGATTAAAAAATGTTGTGGCTACTTATTCGGAGGACATTGACTTGATTGATTATTTGCGAGGTGTTGCTGACAACATTAAATTGTAATAGTGATGGAGATGATTTGATGAGTGATAAATAGATGAACTGAATTATTATGAATTTCTATTCATTATCATTAAATAAATAATTAATAATAATAATTATTATTAATAATAATTATTATTATTAACAATAATAATATTAATAATAAATAAATTAATAATTAAAAATTAAATAACATTAATAAATAAATAATAATTAAATTAATTAAATAAATAAAGAATAATTAAATCGATGTTCTCGTCGATTTAATTATTCTTTGGGTTGAGTTGTCTGTATGTTGAATTGTGTGTGTGTTCAGTTGACTGTATGTTGGATTGTCTGTGTGTTGAATTGAAGTGTTGAGATGAATTGTTTGTGTGGCGAATAGTCCTGTGACCAAAATTACATATTTGCGGTTTTTTATCGCGTTGTTAACCCGAAATTATATATTACAATCGTCTAAAAGTATTGGCAATAAATATACGCAATTTATCGTAAAGAAATTTACACTTCACAAAATAATATCCTTTAAGTTTTGTAAAAAAGTAATATGAAAAAAATGTTATTCTAAATGAATAAGATTGCTACCCACTTTGTGCTATGGCTTGAAATGTTTGTTTTCCCATTAAGAATTTTCATATTTCCTTATATAAAAAAATTATCGAGTCATAAATTCAGAAAACTCAATTTTCTTAGTATATACTGAACATTATACCAGTAGCAATATTTACTCAATGAAAACGTTTGTAAAAAAATAATTTTTTTTGAGAAGACCAGCGCCGTAAACGAAATCGATTTTAATTTTTTTTCTTAAGTTCCTATCTTTTTGTGAAAAATCCAATTTTTTATCATTTTTTAAACTTCGGTGTTTTTTCAGATACATCAGCTGACCTGATGTAACAAAAGCCCTATAATAATAATGACCGTAGTCGGTTTATATTCGAAAATATGTATCTTAAAAAGTACTAATAGCGTTTTCCACTGGTGCACCGAGTGCGCACCGACTCAAGTTTTTCGGATGAGAGTAAGTGAGACACATATGTACTCAGTGCATCTCTGTCTCACTCACTCGCATGTAAAAATCTGCACTGAGTTTCCCAGTAGAAAACGCTATAACAGTAGCTGCAACACCCGAGGGCATACGGAGCGCCAAGTGGCCAATAAGCGAACTAAAAATTGTATAGAAATGTACTTTTCGGATTTCGCCGAAATAACAATAGTATCACACAATTGAACATAAAAAATAAATTCGTTCAACTAATAAGAAATCCGGTCTGGTCCTTCGCTCTGTGGACATTTTTTTTGAGGCACAATAAATTATCGAAAACTCGAGGCGGCTGTCGTTTGCCACCACACGCTTTTCTCGCCAACTGATAAATTCATTTTATTATTAATTTCACGCACATCTGCCACTCTTTGCCGAACCAGACCGGGCTGCTCGCCACTTCACTGCACTTCTTAAAAAATGATGTAACTTATTTCAATGAAAAACAAAGCGATAATCCGAAAAGTACACACGGAGACGTCAAAGCCGTGCTTATGGCCATATTACAGGATGTGGTATGCAATTTTTAGTTCCAGGTCCAGTTTCCAGGTTTAGTTTAGCTCTGGAGCTACGTCCGAGCCCGTTTGTGCCTTTATCATCTGCTGTGCTACGGCAACGCTTCTTGCTGGCCAGAGCTCGTCTCGGACACGCTAGATGTCAGCACTTTGGGACAGAGGCAGTCGTAGTTCGTACGTCCTGTTTCTGGAGCTACGTACGAGCCCGTTGTGCTTTCATCAGCCGTGCTACGGCATCGGGAATCGAACCTGAGACATCTTCGCAGCCTCTCGGTCACCACACCAAGACCCTGCTTTCCTTTGGACCTACTTTTTTAGGTGGGATCCGAACCACCAGGGTCACAGAAAAAGCACCAAGAAAATTTTTCCATTGGTGCCGACAGTGGGAATCGAACCCGGCCACATCGCACGCCACTGCGTGCGAGCCGGGCACGCTACCCACTGCGCTACTGCTCCTCTTTTACAATGGTAGGTATATTAAAAGTTAAAATTAGTACACCGATTTCGTGATATTTATGAATATAGAGTAATTTTACCACGCGATTATTAAAAAAATTCGATAATAGGTTCTGATTTTTAATACACCATAATATCAATTGTGCAAGGGATGGTGAGGGCATTTCAAAGATAAATGTCACTTCCCTTGACCGATTCCTAGTAAATCTGAACAACACTCGTATTATATTTTCCAAGCGTGACTAACGAAAACTTCAACGACATTGCGCATATAATAGTAAAAGACATCTGCGAAATATACAAAGAGGGTATATGAATATTTAAAATCGTACATTAAAATTCCAAAGTAGGTACATGATAATGAAATTAATACACGTGTTGTATAAATTTCAATTAGAAAATGTATGAATTCGCGATGAGAATATTAATTTCACCATGCCAGGATACGAGATTTATTTTCATATACAGAATTGGTGAAATTAATATATGCTGTAATCGTGAATTTACTTTTTTTACATTTAATAATGGGTCGACAATGCTGAATTTTGTAATTTAGAATTCATTGTTTATAAAATTTCGATTTCATTTTTGCTTCGCATTTTTAAAAGTAAATTGTTGTATGAATATCTATTTTACGTATCGTAATATTCATTTTCCCGAACATTGTATTTTGTATTCGGTTTCAATTAAAATTCACAGTCGTCTTGTTTTTTTAATACATCGTTACTGATGATTGAGTTTATATAAAAAAAGTTGTGATTATCATTACCTAAAATTGTATTATTACAAAACGTATTCGAAATATTGATATACGGGTTTCCAGTATTCCATTTTGTGTATATTAAATTCCACAAAATCTATTAAAATTAATATTAATTTTGAGAAAGAGCGCAGTGGCTTGGTGGATGAGGCTCTGGGTTCGCACGCCGCGGACCCGGGTTCGAGTCTCACGGCCGACACCAATGGAAAAAGTTTTTCTATGTATTTTTCTGCTATGCTGGCTGGTTCGAACCCCAGCATAATAAAATAAATGGCCAAATAACCTTTCGGCGATGGGTGGGTGCTCGGTGTGTGGGTTTCGTGGACTCTCGAAGTGTTCTTATCGCTCGGAAGGTGGCCGCTTAGCCGGGTACTGACATACCCACTGTATCGCGGCAAAGGTGGAATCTGCCTAGGACGCCTCTGGAAACCGCGCTTGAGTTTACTCGCGCGGCCATCAGGAGCGACTAGGTAGGAGGCCGACCTGGGGCCCAATTCTCGAGTTCGTTCGAAGTGTTTCGAACGTTCGAAAACTTCGAGCGACAGTTTCGATCGAAGCGACAAATAGGGATTCTCGAGTTCGTTCGAAGTTGTCTTCAAACTAGAGTTCACTCGAAAGCAGTAAGCGACGTTGCCGTACTTTCTACTGGAAGTTTTGACCAATCCTCGTTCAATTACAGTGGAAAGATGAAAAAGCGGTTACTTTCGTATTTTTGAAATACTTACATTTCACATGATCTTTGGTAACATATATGTAATGATGAGTTTACTCTCATTATTTACATGTAATTCTATCAGAACATATCCAAAATTGATGACTTTATCAGCTGTTTTTATATTCCTCCTGTACATCCTTATCAAATTCTGAATACAACATGTTTTGAAGGCGGAAAAAAATACATTCGGCAATTGTTTGGATAATGTACTAAAAATTTCTGGAACTTAACACACTATTGCAAGAAAACTTGCACTATTGTCAGACCCTTTCGGTAGTAATACACGGCATTGTTGCAGTTTCTCGAATGATTTTTAAGTAATATTAACTTTTAGCAATAATAATAATCTCTCTTGTGCTTTTTACTTCCGCAACGTGTGTTGTACCGTGTGCTCATGTGTATCGAATTATATCATTTTCGACTTTTTGCCGTATCGTTTGCAATTTTCATCAGTGCGCACGTATTTTTGCAATAATCGTTTTTTAATCTCAATGGAAGTGCCAAGAATAATGAACACTTCGTATGCCACGTCGAAAACAGCAAGGTTAGTAAGAAATTTTGCATTGATATTACTTGAAAGTATAAAATATTGTAGCTTTTCAAAAGTGAAATTTCCTAACTTCGATATGCCAATGTACATCTTTTTTTCGTGTGAAAATCATTTTGGATCTGTTTCATATAATTCTTGCCAAAGAAATTATTGTATCGCTTGTTATAACGTATAAGTATTACAACGCAAACTTTTCCCTCTACTTGCTTCTTTGAGATAAACAGCTAATCGTGCATGCATACTCATTATTAAGTTTATTTTGTGAAAAGTATTTTGTTCTTTGACAGAATTTGGATTTTGATACGTTTCGAATATACCAGTGGTAGAAGTACAAACAATCGCATCCATTCATAGCGACAGGATCTGAACTACGCTTTAAATATGGCCTGCAACATCTAACATAGCGAGCTCGTTAGCTGAATTTTTTCTTTTTTTTACAACAAAGCTACAACATCCTTTTCTCATAACGACAACAACCGTATGCAAGGTTAGTAGTAAAAATATACCGCTTTGTGAACAAATAGCAATGGAAAAACTTTTGGCTCAAGGTTGAAACTGAGAGGCACGCTCCTTCAAGTATTCTGACGAGCTGTGTCTAAAATGAAAAGAGAGAGATCCGCTATACGCTATGCGTTAGTTCATCTGAAAAAGTAGCACAACGATAAAGTAGCGAATAGTAGTTATCCTACTTTGCGCTACTTGATCGCTACGCTATACGCTATGTGCCATACGCTACTTCAGTTTCCTCAAGAGAGATGCACTATGCACTACGCTATACGCTAGTTCTCCACAGAATCTGTAGACTCAATGGAAGACTAGGATTTCTTTACTTTTTATTTTGATTTTTTAAAATTATTTTGTATAATTTTTTCCTGCATAAGGTCTTCAGACTCTACTGAGGACTAGGATTTTTTTATATCATTCTGAAAAAATTTCATCTCCATAGCGTGTTGCGAAAAAAATTATTACAAATAATGAAAAAAACCCAATTCTTCGCAGGAGTCTGAAGGCATTACGAAAAAAAGATGATTCAATAAATTTTTTTTAAAATCTAGTTCTCCGTAAAGTTTGGAAACTGTACGGAAAACTGCGGCTTTAAAAAAAATTATTTTGCAAACTTATTTCTCCATACAATCTTCAAAATCTACGGAGAACGGATTTTCTTTTTATTATTTGAATAATTATTTCTGCGTAGAGTCTTGAGACTCTATGGATAACTGGGATTTTTTTATTTACTTCATTGCATAATTTTTTTCTGTGGAAAGTTTTGAGACCCTACGGATAAGTGGGATTATTTTTTAAATTTTCAAATAATGTTTTCCTTCGTAAAATCTTTCGACTCAACAGAGATCTGGGTATTTTCTCCATACAGTTTTGAAGCTGTGTTTTTTTCTCCAAGCCACAACCGAAGGATTCCGCGTCGATGAACACTGATCCTGAAAGGCTATTGCGTGAAGCGCTACCAACGAGTTCCCCGTCGTCGGAGAACAACGAAGTTAACAAACTTATTCAGCTGTGCGATGAGCGTGCGAATAGTGACGAAACCAACAACAGTACCGGTACAAGGAGGATTGAAGCACCCAGTGCTACCGAAAACGATTGAAAAAAAATATCCGTTTCCCATTATTTAGAATTGTTTTTAAATACAAAATGTCAAAAAAGTTCGCAAATAATTTTTAAAAAAATCGTGCCACTGTAGCTCACCGTAAAGAAAATTTTGTTAAATGTACTGAATTGTTGAAAACTTTCGGGATTTGCCAAAATATTATTTTTCTTTTTAAACTTTTCGAAACTAAAGAACAAATCTAAAGGTTAAATCTAATTAATCTAAAGTTAGTTAATCTTAAGTGATTAAGGTTAGTTTAATCTAAAAATTAAAATTAGAAAAAATTATTACAATTGTATAAAAAATATAGTGAACAAAATTCTAAAGGTGCTTGGGTACGAAAATATTGTACATTAATAACCCAATTTTTAATTTTATTTTTCAAACGATTGTTTGTATAATTTCTTTTGATAATTGTAATGAAAAAAAATTGTAAAAGTGATTGGGTTCGAAAATATTGTAAATTAACAACCCAACTTTAAATGTAATTTTTTAAAAATTATTTGCATTTTTTTTTTCGATAATTGAAATAACAAAAATTGTATAGATGCTTGATGGGTCTTCGTATAAATCATCATTATTTTTTGGTGCACTAACTCTCGTTCGTTTGAAATCGATTCTTCATAGACTACGTTTCCACCGTAGGGTCAGAGTTGGGTTGGGTTGAAATTTAAGCCAATGAGAAATGAGATTAGAGAGGAAGGAAATAATTTCTCGTAAAATATCATTTATTATTGGCTCAAATATGGACCCAACCCGACTCTGACCATACGGTGGAAACGTAGTCATTTACATGCACCCGCGCCGCACTTAACCTCAAACTGCCTGAAACCTCGAAATATTTATCTCTCAATCGAAGAGTTCGCATTCGAACTTGTATTTCGAAGGCTCCCCGACCATTCGAAGCATCTCCTTCGAAACGTTCGAACGTAAACTTCGATTGAAATTTCGAGAATACCAAATCTAGGGTTTCGTTCGAACGCGTAGGGAATTTTAGGGAGTTCGAACGAAATGGACTTCGAACGAAACTCGAGAATTGGGCCCCTGTATGAACGGAGGGTTTTCTGCAGTTTCGCCCCGTCCACGGCGAATGCGATACAGAGGAGCCTTATTCTGTACACCGATCGACTTCTCAATCGATTTCGCGAAAACCAAAATGTACGATCTTTCACCAATCTTGGTAAGTGGTTAGTCTATGGCCCATGGTATATTTGGCCGTGATCAGTAACACATGAACTATGAAAATGAGAGAGGGCAAACTTGTCGAAGTCGACTGAGAGAAGTCGATTGGTGTACAAAATAAGGCTCCACAGGGTGGAGCGGTATACTGAAGTGGCTGCAGCCGTAGCACACAGGAAGGCGGAAGAAGGTCGAAGAAAAGGTCGAGATGGAGAAAAGAATGAAATAAAGGTAGATCCGGCCTTCGTAAAAAACCAAAAATAGGGTATGTAAGTAAAAACTCCCACATATTTTACAATATTAATATTGCTTCATGATGTAGAAATAAATTTTCATTTCATATATTAGGAATCAACACGGAAACGAGGCCTCTCCAATATGGTCGCTCATTCCCAGTCAGCCAACTCTAGTTAGTATAAGCAACGAAGATAGAGTCTGGTATAAGGCAGCATAGGGAACAGTTGTAAACACTGGCTTATCGCATATTTCTCGGCAAAATGCGATTTTTTTTAAAGATTTGATAATGAGGCTTCTTATCGTTGAGGATTATGCATGGATAGAATCCACTGGGCAAATTGGATAAAGATTAAGTGATTATCGCGATAAGGATACAATGAACCTACATGACGTCCCATGTTTAACCTCAAAATCTTCAAAAAAAATTCCCGTCACTTTTCAGCGAAATAAATGCTTTCTTACAATAATTTATTACTTAAAATATCAATCTATTGCGGGTAAAATGTTTTATTTATAAATTATTGTTCGTGTTTCGGAAGTTATGAAATTGAAAGTCACGTCGCTTGTGTTTACGCGACATAAATAAAACGATTATTCATATTCTGTGTGTGCTGAAAATCTCATGCCCTCGCACCAAATATCGACTATATCTTCCCGATCTTTATTTATGATTTATTTCTTGTAATAAAGCAACAGATTTCTCGAATCATTATTAAAAGGTGACAAATTCGCATGGTAATCATCGGGCATCGACTGTGAGAGAGCAATTGGACATTTGGCCGCCAGAGGTCAGGGTGACATTTGTGAGTTCCCAATACCATGTTTGTAAATTTCATATACTTTGGTAGAGTGAAAGTGTTATAAATTTCATAGCATTTTCAACAGTGTGTATATTATATATGCAGTGTATACTAGGGTGTGTGGAAAAAAAACAATTTTTTTTCGGTTGCATCAACCAAAAAAAGTTAAAGTAAGGTAAACAAAAGAAGAATCCTAAAACGTGAGGCCAAAAAAAAATTATTTCCAATGGCGCATTGCATTTGAATATTTTCCATAAGAATAACACAGGAAAATATTGGGATTTCTGAATGTCGTAGTGCAACTCGTTAGAAAAAAATCACACAAAGATGTCATTAACATATTCTCATGGAGAATCGACTTCCCTACAAAAAAAGTTCTTACAAAAAATTAGCTCAGAACAACCGTTCAAGTGGAATATAACGCGAATGAATATAGTGGAAATAACGCTGTCTGAAATTGAATTGATAGGAAAAAAAATAATTCAAAAGGCTGTAAAAATCGAATTTTTCGCTTTACGAAAAAACGTTTTGGGGGTTTTTTGTAGAGAATGTTCTGCTCTAACATACTTGCATGAAATTGTTCTCAAAATATTTCTCTTATACAAAAAAAAATCAAGTACAACAAGAAATATAAAAAAAACGACGTTCATCATTGATCGTGTTTAGAAAAGCTTTATTCAATGAATTTGGTTTAATAAGATAGAATAGATTTTTTTTACATTATAATGCTTAATAATCATCGTTTTTTTTTTAAGAGTCTGTTTGTTGCAATTAGGGTATTTCTATCGATAATTTTGCACTATGCCCAGTAAATATTGTAGCTGCTCTTCTTTTTTTGTTAATGAACCGTTATATGCTTCCATCAAAGCGACGTTGTTAGAGCAGAATATTCTCTACAAAAAACCTCCGAAAAGTTTTTTCGTAAAGCGAAAAATTCGATTTTTACAGCATTTTAAATTATTTTTTTCCTATCAATTCAATTTCAGACAGCGTTATTTCCACTATATTCATTCGCGTTATATTCCACTTGAACGGTTGTTCTGAGCTAATTTTTCGTAAGAACTTTTTTTGTAGGGAATTCGATTCTCCATGAGAATATGTTAATGACATCTTTGCGTGATTTTTTTCTGACGAGTTGCACTACCACATTCAGAAATCCCAATATTTTCCTGTGTTATTCTTATGGAAAATATTCAAATGCAATGCGCCGTTCGAAATAATTTTTTTTGACCTCCCGTTTTAGGATTCTTCTTTTTTTACCTTACTTCAACTTTTTTTGGTGGATGCAACCGAAAAAAAAAAATTGTTTTTTTTCCGCACACCCTAGTGTATACTGTATACGCTAGTACCCTCCGAGATGTAGTTTTAAAGTTTTGGTAACTGGCGGAGGATTGATATTCATATCCGCAGTGAAGATATTCATTTTTGTAGCTACTGAGTGAGTACGTGGTAGCCACAATGAAATAATCGGTTTCTCTCACGAATGAATTAAACCATATTGATTTTCACCAATTTTCAATCGATTTAAGTTCGTCTAATATACGTATATAAGATGTATAGACATTCACGAAAATTTGATCGTATAATTATATTGCAGATATACATATATAAAACATGCATCCCATATCCGTTATAATCGAAGCATCACCATCACTGTATCGAAATATTTTATACGTACAGTATACAAACTGCCATCAATTGATAACTCCTGACACAATATTACATACACGGATATTATACGTACGCTATCCGGCTTAAGGATGTATGAGCCGTACAATCCCAACTAAAAATAGTTTCTGTGACAATTTCAAGAGTGTCGCGCTAAACAAAAATTTTGAAAAAAATTAACCATATTGAAGATGATAATATCGATTTTCAATAACAAAAATGCCGAAAAACTATTAAAAAACTGTTTAAACAATAAATTGTTGCAGAAATTTCCTGTAAAATTTTTTTTCGATTATATGTAACAAATTCCTCGATTTTTCTGAACACATATGAATTTTTGAAAAATTTTCTTATGATTTTCTTATTTTTGTTGTTGAAAATTTTTAATTTTGAAAATTGCATGAAAAGTGGTGAATTTTGGATATGCTCTTGTACAAAGGTTCTATATTAACTTCACGAAGTATCCGGATCATCAAACGGATACTTTTACAAATACAGTTTTTCAAAATTCTAAAAGACAAAAATAAAAAAATCATACGAAAACTCTTGAAAAATTCATATGTATTTAGAAAAGTTGAGGAATTTGTTACATATAATCGAAAAACATTTTTACAGGAAATTCCTGCAGCAATTTATTGTTCAAACAATTTTTTATAGTTTTTCGGCATTATTATTATTATTGGAAATCGATATTATTATCATCTTCAATATGGTTGATTTTTTCAAATTTTTGCTTCAATGCGAAGTACTTGAAATTCTCACCAAAACTCTTTTTGGTTGGGATTGTACGGCTCATACATCCTTAATAATGGATCCGCTATATTGAGTTTTGTAATTTTAATCTCAAATTCGTGTTGACCGACCAAAAAAACCTCTGACTATATATGGTTAGAGTGAATCAGACAAGTTATGGAATTTCTAGAATTTCGGATTCACCATATTGGATTCGCCACATTTAATTTTGTAATTTCTTCCAAAACCGAGATGGTTATACTATAAAGGGTTGAAGACGCGACCACCACCATCCCTTGAGTAGCTCCTAACATACAACTGATTAAGTGTTCTTTGGCGTGTCATATACATGATATGGATTTTACGAAAGTTCATAAACAGTTGATAGCGTAGTGGGTAGCGTGTTAGGTAGATAGGTAGGATAAGTATAAGTAGGTCGCAGATTTTTTTTTTTTTCAGTGTAACTCTTCTATGACCTATGACAACGACAAAATATGCGAATGGAACCGTTTTGCCAGTAATATATTTCGTTTTTGTTTATATTTTTTTAAATTATTATTGTGCTTCGAGGGTAGGCATTTGACGTATTTTCGACGTCTTATATACGTCAAATATATTGTTCATTAAACGTAGAATATATATATATTATACAGATATTAGTCGGACATTTAGCTCTTCAGTATGCATACTAAATACGTCTTACAGACGTCGATGGCGACGTCGTATATATGTATATTAGACGTCAGTGTTCTATCTGGGTTGTAATAATTTTCAAACAAATAAAACTTTCGATTGTTCAATTGCAAAGAATGTGCTGATTTTCCATTGCCTTTTTTTAAATTGCCACGTAGCAAACTTGTTTGTTCATTCTTGTTATTATAACTTATTTTTAATTTGATATATAGAAAACGTCGACAGATTGTTCCGTACGTTTCGCTTACCAGCTGTAAACTGCCGTTGCTCATCTTATTTCCGTTGGTGCAAAACCTCAAACTACCGCAATTAACACGAACGCTTGAAGAAGTCTTAGTTTCTAGAGGGTTGATAGACGCTTTTGGTATTAATTATGTCACGTTTGTGCACCGATAAGCGCTTTTCGGTTATCAACGTGAAATGATCGCGCCCGATAAGACAGCGCGTGCATTTAATATAATTAGAAATTTCGTAGTAAACACACGGCGATAATAGCGAGACACTGATGCATTGAAAGCCTCAGCCCCTGATATATATGATCGTTCTCTCACGTGGTCAGCCCCACCTAGCTAACTCTTTGGTGGGAATGAAAAAATACACATATATGTATATATTTCTTTACATCTATATATAACGACGCATGTCGATATCGACCGTGATCTCCTCACGTACAATGCTGAAAAAACGTTCGGGAAAGAAGAAAAAAAGTGGCGGGAGACCAACGAGGAAGAGATAGGAACTTTGAGACAAGGTTGAAAATGTATGCTTATAGCTACACCAACGCGAAATCGAATGAACCGAAATATCGATTGAGAAGTTGTTCAACAAAATTCATTACATACAGAATCAAACTATTCGTAATCCCTCGGAAATGACATAAATAATGTATGACCTATTATGAGACTTAATTAAGTTATCAGTGAGATAATAACTTCCGTGGATCCTTACGATAAAGAATTTATCTAAGAGATAACTAAAAATTCACTCGTTACCACTGGATATGAAAAACAGAATTTCAATTACATATCTCCTACCGCAATAGACTCCTAAGAACTTCTAGTAGCCTTCTACCCAAGTTCGCCGGAAATAAACTGGCAGGTTAATTAAAATCTTCAGTAGTTAACTACTCGCAAGTATTTGAAAACACAAGTAATTCTCAGAAATTCACCTCTGACTATTTCCAGTAAGTTTCGGTGGTTTGACAGAATATTTTCACGAGATTCTTGTTGTTCTCTACCGGATGTTTCCACTAGATTAAAGTAATAGTGTACTAAAATTTGTAATATTCTGATTATATCGCTAAATCTTCCAGCAATTCTCATTAAATATGTCTATAATTGTGAAGTAAAAGAGTAAAAGACCGTACAAACCATATCATTTGGCAGAAAACTATTGGGTTGCATTGGTATCATGCCACAGGATTTAAGGAGGGTCGAGTGCTGCGTGCGCGCGGCAAGGGGAATGTACGGCACGGACGTGGGTGACGTGTGGGGGATGTTGCGTTTGGAATTTATTTTGCCGTAGCCATAGCTCGATTCACAATAATAAATGGCGTTTTTCACCCACATTATTATTTATTGCTAATTAACAGTGTTGTTCAAGATTCTGAATTTTTTGCAGGAGGCATCCTGAGGATATTTCCGACAATATGCAAAAATTAGTTTGCTATGTAAACAGGTTATCTGCGCTCATTGACTTTGAAATTCCGTCTAATTTCACGATCTGCCATAAGAAACTGTGCTAAATGGCCCAAATTTCAATGTTTTTTTTCTCGAAAACGGTGTAACAGAACCTACGGATACTAGATATCGATGTCGCACTCGACCCTCCTTAAAGCTAATATATAATCATCGTTTAGGATGCGGTTTCCAGTAACTGGCCAAAACCTTTTTTTCAATCTACATTATAATAATGTACAAGTCGATCGGACACTCTTACAGCCACTCGCACATCGATTCGCAGCTACTCACACAGCTGCTCGCTTTCCACTAACGAACACTTACTCACACAGGCGCCCCCGATACTCACTCACTCACGGAGACCCACTCACACATGCACCTCCGTCCACTTCTTCACAAAGAAACTCCCGAGGAAACTGTTCTTATTTCACCACAGAGACACTTGTTTGATTTCCTCACACAGCATTCATAGGAACTCTATACATTCAGGACAAATACTTAGACAGACACTAATTGACCTGTAACTTTCTTACTCGTCTCGAAAGAAAATTTACTTTGACGGTAAGCCCGCAGAGTAAGTGTAACTCATCACAATTCAACTCAAGTGCGAGGGGTGAAGTATACCCGAGATAGTACGTACGGCTAGTATTTATAGATTTTTTTGATTCCTTGTATAAGGTCAATTCGAAGTTCATTTTGTATCCTCATGGAGAGAGCTTTATTTTCGAGAATTAATTTTTTTCGAGATTTTGATGCTAACATGTTCAAAATATCCTAAAACGTGGAAAAACACATTTCGAAAAAGGACTGGGATGTATACGTATGTATGTGTATGTGATAAAAACAGTGTCCACGCTCTAACTTTCATAACATTGAAGGCTATTGAGGCAAAACTTTTTACACAAATAGTCTAAGGAACAAGGATGATTGGTAATGAATTTGGCTAAAATCGCTTAAGGAGTTCAGATTTGAGAAAATTTTGAAATTTTCTAAAAAATTTTTGTACGCGCTCTAATTTTTGTAAATTTGAGGCTATCGAGTGAAAAAATTTTAACAAGTAGTCTGGGGATAAGGATCATTAGTATTGAACTTGACTAGAACCGCTTGAGGGGTTCAGATTTAGAACTTTTTGGAACGTTTTAAAAAAATTTTTTACGTACTCTAACTTTCGTAAATTCGAGGCTCACGCACTAAAACTTTTTACACATACAGACTAAGGGACAAGTATGGTTGGTATCCAATTCGGCTACAATCGCTTGGGGTTCAAATTATACAAAATTATGAATTTTTCTTTAACGTCGCATCCATAAATTTGAGAATATCGATACGAAACTTGTTACACTAACAGTCTAGGGGACAAACACGTTCGGTATTAAATTTGGCAACAATTCCTTAAGAGGTTCGGATTAAAAAATTGTTTAAACATGTTTGGTGCGGCCTAACTTTCGCAAATTTGAGGCTATCGTGCCTCAAATCGTGCAAATTAGATAAATTAGAAAAGAGAGTGCAAATTTAAAATGTGCACATCGCTTCTTCAATCTTTTATCTTGCTCACAAAACTTTATCTCAAAAATTAAATAACCGACTTACTCATAGAGGGAGCTTTGTGAGCAAGGTAAAATAATTAGAGCTACCACTTTTTCGCATCTTCGGACTACCTGGATTGCCCGGATTCTACACTTCAAACCCGGCTGTCCGAATTATCCGGATATTTCGAGTATTCGGGTACCTAGCTACCCGAACTACCTGAATTGCTCGGACGACTTAAGACCTTGCTCCTAAAGCCGCGTATACACTTAAGCACACATAAGGTGAGCGCAAATGAATGCTCACGTGTGTACCTGATCGCGAACGCACGATTTATGCGTAGATGTTCTCGAGAATTCACGAACGCCGTGAGCCATAGCGTGTCGGTCTCGAGGACTTGCTCAAAGGAAATCGTGTGTGTGTGACTGTGCGCAGTGTGGACGGCTAGTTAGGCTGTTTGGGGTAGTTCAAATGAGTATTCACTTATTTGAGTTTATATGTATGTGGATATATTGTATACGGGTTACTTGATGTATAAAGACGTGAAATTAATGAATATATTTAAAATGTTGTTACAATATTGTTCTTTCGCCTTGGCGATCTTTCTGTTACCGACTTTACACATTTTTATTTCAAACGATTATCCCTTTTAGAGAGGGTTTTCATGGGGGTGTAAGAGTCCATGATTGGTTGACCCATTGCTAGGAAACGTAGTATCTTTTGCCTTTCAAGGCAATCGAGGAATCAGATGTCAATACCGAACACACCTATAAATGCTTTTTTTTTTTTTTTTTTTCAAAACGAGCGAAAAAACCCATTTAAAAACCACATATTTAACGTTTTGGTATATCCACGCGAAGCCTGTAAAAATAAATGGCCACCTTATAATCGTCACCCCGTATATACAAAAATAATTAAAATATTTTTTATAAATTTAATTTTTCAACGGTTTTCAGCAGATAAAGCACTCTGGCATGAAAATCTCGATTAACATTTTTTCACAAAAACAAAACTTCATTCATGAGGTACTAAAAAAATGTGTTCGAACACTTGAGAAAAACATATTTATTTCATGAGAATGGAGAAGAATGTGACTTTCTATATATGAAGCAAACCACACCAAGTGGGCCACTAAAAAATCGTGTGATCTCGAAATATTATGAAACATTTTTTTAAAGGTTATTCGAGTGTCAAAAGCAAGCTGAATTTTTTTCAAATTTTTAAATCTGATTTTACACCCCCAAATTTGGATATCAATTTTTTTGTTTTTTGTTTTTTTTTTTAAATCCATTTTACATATAAAACGATCCATTGCACAAAAAAAACACCTTAACATAAAATTTAGGTTTTCGAATATACTTTATAATCTAATCTATTTTGAAGCTGTCCAGAATTCTCTTCGTGTATTTTCCAGCAAGACAAGGCTATAATATTTTTTTTCGTCGAGTTCGTCCTTTTTCATTTTTCTATAACTTTGAGAGAACTTTCGTTGATTTCATAACAAACCACAGAAAAATTGGCATGGTGGAGAATCCGTATCTTCCAAGTGTTTTCTAAGGTTAACTGATGAAAACACTTGCTACTTACGACAAATATTCGATGTTATCCAACGCCCCCATTAAATTTATTGGAAAAACATTGAATATACATTATTTACCGTGTATCACCGTGGGGGTCAAAGTAAAAAGTTGGGACCTCACAAAATACCTTGGTATTTCCGAACAGTAAACGATTTACACATACATTTACACAGATAATGATATTAACATTTTAGATAAATTTATCTAAAATGTTAATATCATTACGACAAATATTCGATGTTATCCAACGCCCCCATTAAATTTATTGGAAAAACATTGAATATACATTATTTACCGTGTATCAACACGGTAAATAATGTATATTCAATGTTTTTGTGCAATGGATCGTTTTATATGTAAAATGGATTTACCGTGTTGATACACGGTAAATAATGTACATTCAATGTTTTTCCAATAAATTTAATGGGGGCGTTGGATAACATCGAATATCATTATCTGTGTAAATGTATGTGTAAATCGTTTACTGTTCGGAAATACCAAGGTATTTTGTGAGGTCCCAACTTTTGACTTTGACCCCCACGGTGATACACGGTAAATAATGTATATTCAATGTTTTTCCAATAAATTTAATGGGGGCGTTGGTTAACATCGAATATTTGTCGTAAGTAGCAAGTGTTTTCATCAGTTAACCTTAGAAAACACTTGGAAGATATGGATTCTCCACCATGCCAATTTTTCTGTGGTTTTTTATGAAATCAACGAAAGTTCTCTCAAAGTTATAGGAAAATAAAAAAGGACTAACTCGACGAAAAAAAATATTATTGCCTTGTCTTGCTGGAAAATACACGAAGAGAATTCTGGACAGCTTCAAAATAGATTAGATTATAAAGTATATTCGAAAACCTAAATTTTATGTTAAGGTGTTTTTTTTGTGCAATGGATCGTTTTATATGTAAAATGGATTTAAAAAAAAAAAACAAAAAACAAAAAAATTGATATCCAAATTTGGGGGTGTAAAATCAGATTTAAAAATTTGAAAAAAATTCAGCTTGCTTTTGACACTCGAATAACCTTTAAAAAAATGTTTCATAATATTTCGAGATCACACGATTTTTTAGTGGCCCACTTGGTGTGGTTTGCTTCATATAACCATCAGTATGTGTTTTGATTAAAATAATTGCCTACTTACCGAATAGTGAGCAAATCACCGACAAAATCACTAAAAATGGTGTACAACAATTGGAGACTAGTACATTTACGGAAATATCTATAGTTTTACTTATCCTGTCAAAAAATTTTGGTATCAATTCGTAACATCGAAGGGACTTATTGCAAAGTAATTGTAGTATCCTGAGTTAACGTAAATTTTTAAATCATACAGTAATTACTTAGATGAACCGAAATTTGAAACCACAAAAAAATCTACAATGTAAAAACTGTAAAAGAAAAATTACCAGAAAATTAAAAAGTGCCCATGGAAAAAATACCCGATTTTCGAACAGGGTTCAGCAGATTTTGATTCGATGAATCACGATTCCGATTCAAACCCGGTATTATTCATTTATTTTGATCGCTTTCTTAATTCCGGTTGGAATTGAGAAAAAAATCGGGTGAAGTTTTGATTTTTCTAGACACAATTTAGGATTCGCATGATCGATTTTTTAATTTTGTCCTGAAATTCAAATCCGTGATGAGGCACCCCAAAAACCCTTGACGCCTCATTGTGCTTTATAGTATCTTCAGCAGAACATGTTGTAACGTTGACGGTTTTATTGTAGTTTCTGGACAGCTTGGAATATTTTGATCACATTGGCATTGGAAACGGAAATCTTTGTTTTTTATTGTCACAAAACTTCCTATAAAAAAACGAAACAGAATTTTAAAAAATTTCCTGGCACACGAATTACTAATTCCCAATGAAAATTATAAATTATTAAATACTACCCAGTAAACACATGTTATGGCAGCCTGGAACCTATTGGTGGAAGTTGCAAAGAACGCCACGATGTTATACTTGTGTAGCATAACTGGTATGTGATATGGAAAGAACATGTAATGTAGCATTTGTTATCGGTATGTGATGCAAATATTATGTACCGTTGTAACGTCACAGTTACATCGCCAAAACGTGTAACAGTAATGTTACATGCTTATAACGATGTACGGATAACAATTGCTTATACACATGTAACGTAAATGTTATAAAACATGATAATACTGCAGTTACATAACCACCATTCGCAACAGTTATGTCGCATACGTGTACCTTTATGTACGTAACATTGGTGATATGTCGGTAACGTAAATTTAATAAAACGTTATAATATTGCAGTTACATAATCAGTGTTTGTGGCAGTTATATAACATTGATGATATTCCGGTAACACCAATGTTATAAAATGTTATAATATTGCAGTTACATAACTATAGTAGGGTGGCTCATTTAAAAAAAAATTTTTACGGTGCTATTCGAAAAATTTGTATCAAATATTGAAAAAAATTGTCGTAAAATCTAGAGGAGATAGGAAAATATTTAGAGGTCGCTACCAATTATTGAGATATTTTTTATCTATTTTTATGTGTATGTACAATGTACACCTTACGGACTTATATCTGGACAGGCTGCGACCCTCACCCTCTTTGATTTTTTCAATTTTTTTTTTCCTCTTCAGTAGATTCAAAGAAAAACTGGTGATATTTTTGGATTTTATTTTCAAGTGGTTTGGACTCCGGGATTTTTTGAAACTCCTACATTTGAAGTGACCGGAAAAGGTTCACGCCCCTGTATCTCCGGTTCTGCTGGTCGGATTGAAAAAATCAAAGTATGAAATTGATTTGGAATGAGACGTAATTTTTGGAAAAAATATATTGAGGATGATAATTTTTTTTTTCAACAGTGATCTCGTCGCCTAAGCATCAAAAACCGAATCTCCGTCAGGTACACCATCATTGATTTTTCTGAAAAAATTCTCAAAAATTCTTTATAAAAACACACACATTTTCATGTACCAACTGATCATGGACTTCGGATTCCTACGTTTTTTATCGAAATTCAAAAAATAAATTAAAACAAAATCTCTTCGATTTTTTTCAAATTACTATTTCCTTATTTAGTAAGCTCAAAGAAACATTTGTGACCATGGACTTCGGATTCCTTCGATTTTTTATCGAATTTCAAAAAAAAATTTGAAACAAAATCTCTTCGATTTTTTTCAAATTTCTTTTTCCTTATTCAGTAGACTCAGAGAAACATTTGTAATTTTTTTTGGATTTCATTCTTAAGTGAGTTTGGTTCGACAAATTTTTGAAAATTCTAGCTTAAATTTAGGATTGTCTTATCCTAAATGTAAAATTTTCAAAAATTCGCGGAGCTAAAATCACTTGACAATGAAATCCAAAGAAAATCACAAGTGTTTCTTTGAGTCTACTAAATAAGAAAAAAAAATTGAAAAAATCGAAGAGATTTTATGTTTCAAATTTTTTTTTGAAAATAGATAAAAAAATCGAAGGAGACAAAAGTCCACGATCAGTCGTACATGAAAATGTTTTTTTTTTTACGAAGAATTTTTGAGAACTTTTTCAGAAAAATCAATGATGGTATACCCGACGGAAATTCGGTTTTTTATGTTTAGACGACGAGATCACTGTTGAAAAAAAAATTATCATCCTCAATATATTTTTTCCAAAAGCTTCGTCTCATTCCGAATCAATTTCGTATGTTTGATTTTTCCAATACGACCAGCAGAACCGGAGACACACAGGGGCGTGAACCTTTTCCGGTCACTTCAAATGTAGGATTTTCAAAAATTCCCGGAATCAAAACCACTCGAAAATAAAATCCAAAAATATCGTCAGTTTTTCTTTGAGTCTACTGAATAGAAGCAAAATTTTTTTTTTTTAAATCAAAGACGGTGAGGGTCGCAGCCTGTCCAGGTATAAGTCCGTAAGGTGTACACATAAAAATACATAAAAAATATTTCAATAATTGGTAGCGATCTCTAAATATTTTCCTACCTCCTCCAGGTTTTACGACAATTTTTTTTCAATATTTGTCACAAATTTTTCGAGTAGCACCTTAAAAAAAAATTTTTTTTTAAATGAACCACCCTAATAACTAGTGTCTGTAACAGTTACGTACCATGCAGATATCGCTATATGTACATGGTATTGGTGATCTCCTAGTAACACAAACGTTACAAAACATTGTAATATTGCAGTTGTACAACTCATGTTTGAATAGTAACATAGCATGCGTATAACATCGTGTGTATAATATTAGTGGTATGCCGGTAAAGTAAATGTTATCAAACTTCATAATATATTGCAGTTATATACCCAATGTTGGTAACAGTCACGTATCATAAATATAACGTCACGTATTGTAATTTCTTCCAAAACCGAAATGGTTATACTAAATAAAGGGTAGAAGACGGGGCACCACTATCCCTCGAGTAGCTCCCAACATACAACTTTGGCGTTTCAAATACATGACATGAATTACCAAAGTTAATAAACAGTTGATAGCGTAGTGGGTAGCGTGTTAAGTAGATAGGTACGATAGATAGGTAGGTCGCAGGTTCGAGTCCCCGTCGAGGAGAACAAAATACTATCGAGAAATCCGTGCAGGATTCTTTTTTTTTCCTGTTTAACCCTTCTATGACCTATAACAACGATAAAATAATACGATGAAATAAAAAGATTATTTAATAATAATCTTTTATTCCATCATATTATTCTAGAATATTGCAGTGATATCACTGCAACATTGCAGTTATATAGATGCAATATTACGGTTATATTGAAAATATATTACCATTTATGTAACTGCAATATTACGCATACATTAACTATAAAATTACATTCCAATATTGTAATTATATAAATGTTATGGCTTTTGTTACATTACCTTGCAATATAACTGTTACATACCGGGTATATAACACGTGTTATATGACATGTTATATTGCTGAGTGGGAAATTTCTACTTACATATGTAAGATACATGTACTATCCGGGTAACATTACTCGTTCCTTTCGGATACATTACGCTTACATTGCGTCTACAAAACTGCGTTTACTGGGATCCTACTGTAGTTTTTTTCTGTATGAGTGGCCATCCGCATACAAAGGGCCTGTTTTCGTCGGTATGATAAAGTTACCCATATGAACACATACCTCAGTTGACATATTTAGAAAAAAGGAAGAAACCTTTGTGAGTTGAAAAATTACGGAATCATTCCCTACAAAATTTAAAAAGTATCACGAGAACATTATTTTCAGAGGATTGAAGTTACAGTTTCAGTAGCAATAACTATACTTTCAGTTGGAAGTTAAACAGATTTGCGGAAATTGGAGCAATCATAGATATTTTTCGTAAAATTGGAAATTTCATAAAGGCGGAATTGTTTCATCGATATTCTCTAAATAAACTGTTGACTATCCTTTCATAATATTCTATTTGTATAAAAAAAATAAAATAAATAATCCGTATTTTCAACGCAAACACACACGCAAGCACGCACGCGTACATACACGCATAAATGCGCACATACGCATGCGGATATTTTTTATAAATGTGTTTTCTCGACGTTTTAGAACATTTTAAACATGTTGGCATGAAAAGCTCAAAAATTTTTTCCATGAAAACAAAACTTCTTCGATGAAGAAGCGAAAAATTGATATTGGACATTTTTGTTATTATCGGATAAAAACGTGTAAAGTCTCGACAAAAAGAGCTTTTCACAAAATAATTTTCAGTATGCATTTAAAATTTGAAATGTCTGTACATTATACTGCTTTAGAAATGAAAATTTAAATAGGGTTAAAAATTCTTTTGATTTTTTCATCCGTTATATGTTAGTGTGATAAATGTTAGTTATACAGATATAACGCTACAACGCTTCATAACGTTCACATAACCTGCACATTACGAATGTTGTATAAAAAGTGTTACAAGCATGTTCTGTAAACGTTAAAAATCTTAGTTATAGAGCTGTAACGCTAAAACGTGTTCGTAACCTTCACATTACATGTTTATAAAGATTGTTACATAAATGTCGATACAAGCAGGGCCGGATTAACCAATAGGCCGGCTAGGCCCGGGCCTAGGGCGCCAGGATTTAGGGGGCGGCAGCGTGGGCGCGATTTTTTTTTTTTAATTAAATTATTTGCACTAATCCTTTTTTTTTTTTATATTTCGTGCCAGTGCCCGGGTGGTTTCCCCTTTCAGCAAACCGTTCCTTCTCCTTCCTCCACCGAAATATTCCTCCTCCTCTCTTAATTTTCTCTCATGCTCAATGTAGCTACCGTTGCCACTACTGATAACTAGATGCATTCCGAGAATCTCCCCTTTCCCCCAATGCTCCACGGCTGCAGCCACTTCACCTTTCCTCCTTGACCCTGTATCGCATTTGCCATGGACGGAGGGAAACTGCAGAAAACCTACCGCCGATCTAGGTCGGAAGCTACCTAGTCGCCCCCTGGTAGCCGCGCGAGTAAACTCAAGCGCCGCTACCCGAGGCGGCCTAGGCAGGTCCCTGCTTTGCTGTGATTCAGTCGGTCAGTCAGTGAACGGCTAAGAGCACCTTCCGAGCGATAAGAAACGCTGCGGGAGTCCTCTAAAGCCGCACTCCGACCACCCACCCATTACAGAAAGGTATTTTTGTAACACATGCACGATTTCTGCGTTTTTTTGACCTATTAAGGTGGCTCACCAGTGAATTAAAAAACCGGCGATACGAATGAAACTTCGGGAGATGAATGAAGAAGATGCAATGAACACTCTCTCAAAATTTCAGGGTATGTTGCCAGGCAAATTATTGCGAACGAGTAATTTAAAATTACCTAATTTAGCATGGGTCTTATGGCAGTTGATTCCATTTTCACCGGAAGTGACATGATACCTTTTGACAAAGACGAGAGTTCTTATTCAAATTTTGAGTATTGAAAGATGAAATCGTGAACTTTCCAATGGTATTTAAAAAATTGTGTCTTGCCAGGGATTTTCCCGAGAAATTTAATCGCGAAAGTCATCGTGTGTGCAAATCTCGGATACAATATATATGTCTGTCATTCCGCACGCGAGGAAACATATGAATATCAGCTATCGTTTTTGACTTGATCGCTCTGACAACGTTAAATACTTTTGTCAGTTGAGACTTTATTTATATTATTTATAATAAATTATGAATAAAATATCACGGGAAACGTCATCGAAATTCATAAATTTTATTTAGACAGAGTATTTAGAAAATATTATGATAGGTTTATGATTTTTTTTCACGTCACGATTTTTGACTAGTGTTGTCACTGATGGGCCGCCTTAAGCGGGCCTAAAGTGACCTTTTTTGACCGGTTCGAAAAAGCGGGCGTAAAGTAAGCACTTTACGCCCGCTCTTGATAAGCGGGCGTGAAGTGAGCACTTTACGCCCGCTTCTGAAAGACTGTACATACGACCGCGTTCAGGTCGCCTAGACCGTAAGTCTAGGTGTCCAGGTCGACCGGACCGTAGTCTTCGGTGTCCAGGTCGACCGGTTCGTAGTTCTTGGTGTCCAGGTCGACCGGCTGACCTGGATTTCTAAAACTATGGTCTGGTTGACCTGGACACGAAGACCTACGAAGACCTTACAATTAGTGCCGCTTATAGGCACGAAAAACGCAGAAATCAATACATGCGTTACAAAAAATATGGTGTGCACCAAGGGCTAAGTGGGCTTTTTGACCTCTTGTGGTTGCAGTACTCGTCTTCGGCTCGCGGACGCACTCGTCTTCGGCTCGCTGCTGCACTCGCCTTCGGATCGTGCTAGCTCGCCTTCGACTCGTGCTAGCTCTCCTGCGACTCGTACTGAAATCTCCACACTCGGTCTAAAAAATCCCACTTTACGCCCTAGGTGCACAATATACTATTTTGGGCATTTGTTTTCTTAAGGTGGAGTCCGAACCAACCAGGATTGCAGGAAAAACACGTAGAAAAACTTTTTCCAATGGTGTCGACAGTGGGGATCGAACCCGGGTCTACGGCGTGCGAACCCAGAGCCTCACCCACTGAGCCACTGCGCTCCTATATTTATTTCCACTAATCCTTTCGTTTGTGGTTTGTGAAGTCGATATTTTTGTACGGAACGGGCGTGAGAGTGCGTTGGTGAGAATCTGTGTGTAGATTGCCCTGCGAGCGCAGCGATGTCGCTGCGCTCGCAGTATATCGTATGTACGATGTACTGATCAGCAATACATCGAGAGTCCACAGTCTATATATGTAGTGTGAAACAAAACATGCGAGTTCTGACGCGTTCGGAGACTAAAGTTGACACGTTCAAGTAAGTGCAGGTTTGGAGTCAGTCTGTCACGCTGACGCGTACAGATACATTGTATTAGCTCTGCAAGCAAAAATCGGGGTGATTCGAATGAAACGAATAAAATACGTGCCATGAATTAATTACATTATTGTTGTTGTGTAACGCAATCATTTATTTATTAATTTCTCATCGTCACGAATAAAAATATCAATTGAGAGTATGAATTGTAACAAGGTTTTCGCAAATATTAAAGTAGCATTGAGGATATATTTGAGTAGCGCGTTAACGAACTGCACTGGTGAACGGTCGTTTTCGACTCTCAAACGCGTGAAAAATTATTTGCGGTCATCGATGACAGAGAATAAACTGAATAATCTGTCATTACTGTGCATAGAGTCGAAGAACTACTTTGAAGATGTAATCAAACAGTTTTCGGAAAAAAGGGCTAGAAAAAAACCGTTCTGAATAAACACATCAAAAATACTTTTCCTTGTTGCGTATGTATTTATCCATATTGAACCCGTTCCTTTATCGAATGTGCGAGCAGAACGTGGTTATAAATACGCGAGTAATATTGACGATGAACATTAAATTTTACACACTGAGAAAAAAAATCAGTCCGTTCAAACGATAACATTTAGTTGGCTGGCGATTTCGTGAGACCAACCATTTTATTTGTAATTCAACTGAGCACCTGCGCAATGAATGAATTCTACTAGTTTCATCGAAATAAACTATTTACCCGCCGCGTTCATTTGAGGCGATCCTCACCGACATGGTTGCCTGGTGGAATTTTTATTTTGCTGGACCATCATATATCGTTTGAAGTAACTGCTACAGTTGTTCAACGGGTTTAGAGTATTGGATTGAATATTTTGTTGTTTAAAACATGAAAATATGTTTGAAATTATCAACGTATTCTTTACACTGAACAGCCATGATTTCAAAAAATATTCATTTCATTTAACTCATAATAGTGATGAATAATTGTATGTTGCAGATTGTTTTAAAACGATATTAGCCTGAATGGAACTAATTTCTAGTTCGTTGAAGCTGATGATTCGACTAAATATTCAGTCGGTTCAAATTCACCGTTTTTGCGAATTGACCTTTTTGCCGAATGTACAACTAGACTGTGTATTTTCACATACCATATTTCTATGATTGAGCTAATACTTTCGTATGCTGACAGATTAAATATCCTTTCAAGTTTAACCAATCATTAATTGAGTTGAGATAACTCACTTATTTGCTAAAATTTATCTGGTCATTTCAAATAAATGTAGTGCCCATAACAAATGTACTCATCTTCAATACGAACACTTCTTATTTCGCCCAATATTAGAATACAGTTAATTCAAGCCTTAATTATTTTTCCGTTGACACCATCACGACATGATTATAAGAATATGAATGTGTCGACTGAACTCGATTTTCAAAATAATTTTTGTTGTTCGACCAAATATTTTAGTTAGCCCAACATGAATATTCTTTTATCACAAAACGATTATAAGAATATCAACCAATCATTAATTGAGTTCAGATAACTCACTTATTTGTTAAAATTTATCTGGTCATTCTAAACAAATATAGTGCCCATAAATATACTCATCTTCAATAAGAACACTTCTTATTTCTCCCAATATTACACTGAGAAAAAAATTTTGTTGATTCAAACAATTGCGTTTTGTTGGCGATAAATTCAAGCATTTCAACAAAACATTAATATAAAAGACGAAATAGGTGTACAATCAACAAAATGTAACATGTTAATCGAAATAAATCAGTTGACCACTCTACCTAATTTGAAACAACTAAATCATTTACTTGTTGCAAGCAATAAATGATTATTATAAATATGATATCCGTTTGAGTGTATGTTCTGGAGCGTTCATACGATCTCAGTCCTATCAAGTAAAAGTTTTGGTGCAGTGAACACCAATATATGTTTGGTAGGTCCATACATTAGACTACGTCAAACGAAAATTGTGTCATGAACTAGTATAGCTACAACAATAAATATTTTGTAAAATGAAGTACGTGTGACATTATGTGAAATGATTAATGTGTTGGTCAAATTAATTATTTTGTCGGATAACTGCAATGAAACGACTGAATAATTGGTTACTTCAAATCATCATGAATTTTGACCTAAATATTTTACGAATATGATCCAATTAAATGTAGGTTGATGTGAACTTTCCGTACGAGGTACAAGTGAATGAATTGTATAGCTTCAAGTCAAACAAATGTACAATTTTGATGGAACAACAGTTTATTCAGAGAAACCTCATGATTTATTTGAAACTATTTATTTGTATCACCCGTACTGTGATACAAATCAACCAAATGTGCTTGTAAGAACAACATACCATGTAATCCGCATAACCATAATTCGCTTCTTCTGACGTCAGAGTATGCAGTTATTTTAAACGAAGAAAAGCACTTCTATCAACGAATATATATTTGCTTTTACTAACGGTAAACTAAACTAATTAAGTAAACATGCGGTTGCGGTTGGAAAACGAAATATCTAGACGATTCAACTAAGGCTTCATTGAACTAAGTAGTAGGCAGTTAATGCAATTAACATTCAGTCGGTTCAATAGATTCTTAGTAGGATCAACTAAACATATTCTGTCCGCCACCCGCAACCGCGGATGTACTTGATTTTGAAACACCTTTCTCTCTATATATCAATGCTATGGCGTTCCAAACATATGTATATTTGCTGAAATTTTTTTTCATCGTTCAATTGAAAAAATACACCCACACTGAAAAAAATATTCTTTGATTCTACTGAATACATTTTGTTGACTTAAAAATTCAGTCATTCCAACAAAATCTCATTTGAAATGACTGAGTTCATGTAGAACCAACAAAATGTTGCATGCTGATCGAAATAAATGGGTTGACCGCCATACCTACCTTGAAACAACAAAATACTTTAGTCGTTCCAAGCAATAATTGCTTATTACAAATGAATAAACATTTCAAAGTGTTTTAAAAATCGCTCATATGCTCTGAGTCAATTCAATCAAATGTTTGATTGGGGTGAACATGAATATATGTT
The DNA here is from genome assembly GCA_963564615.1 of Rhorus exstirpatorius. NCBI lineage: Eukaryota > Metazoa > Arthropoda > Insecta > Hymenoptera > Ichneumonidae > Rhorus > Rhorus exstirpatorius. The sequence goes on along the minus strand of OY751314.1, from coordinate 15,567,284 downwards.
TGAGAGGTCAATACTTTCGGTTACTCCAAAGGAAAATCGTGTCATGAAATAATATCATTATTCAAACAAATGATTCAGATAATCAAATAAGTATGATATGCAGTGAACGGATTAATCTATCGATACAAATAAATATGTCGTAAGATGCTCCTAAACGGGTGACTCAATATTTGGTTACACCCTGAATCATTTCGTGTACTGACATAGCATTTTTTATGCGATTTAATGAAATATATGTTGCATCCGACCTTTTTAATTTACTTAAAAGTGATTGTATTGCTCCACTTAAAGCCAAGAAAATTCTTCGTTTCGATTGAAATTTTATTTTTTCATATAAGGATAATCATTTACTTGAAACTTTTCATTTGTTTTAACCGTACTGTTGTACAAATTGACGTAACACATTTGTATGATCAACATATTATGTTGTCTATACAAGCATAATTCGCTTCTTCTGACATGACGGCATGCTACTACTTCGAACGACGAAAAGCATTCCTATTACTCAAAAAGTATTTGTTTACACCAACAATAAAGGACAATTGAAAAATAAATGCCGATTGGTTTAATCAAAAAAGTTAATCAAATAAATATTTTATGACTTGTCAGCTGTCCTGATGGTGACACAACTGTAAATTGAGAACAACAAAATTTTCGGCAATCTTGACCAAATATCATGTTATATCTATCACTTTATGGCCATAAAAAAATGAATATATAGTTGTTGCAAACATATTCATCGTTTACTTGTCGCGATCCAATTGCTTCGCGCAAATGAAGATAGTATTGTTCCGAAGAAATGTAATGTTGCGCGGATCTAAGATATTGTATATTGAGAAACATCAGGTTTTGCAATATTAAGCGATCACGGGATATTCGTTTGAATTAACCGTTGCCGGTTTGAATTGTAAATGATATTTGTTTTATTTTGTAGTTGTGACCCACCATGCAGCTTATATATGAAATTTCATGTAACGAAATTCACTAGAAGTCGATAGCGTAATAAGTAGCGTCCCGGGTTAGTAAGGCAGGCATTAGGTAGGAAACTTGTAGGTAGGCAGTTCAAATCCCAGTCCAGGCAGAAAATATGTAACGTGCGTAAACATCGAGGTCGTGCTTTTTTTTTTTTTTTTATCAAAATCCTGTTACACTATTTATGTTATAATGAATATATTATGATTTTATTGATTATAAATGCCATTAGTTAATTAGATTATGCACTGAAAAAATAATTTCGTGAAAAGGAAGAAAGCTTGCTTGGATAGAACGCACGAGTAGTTGATTCAACAATTCACAATGTCGATCTAATAAAGCGAGTAACGAATGAACCATTTAATATGTATTTTTAACCTTCCGATTAAATAAATATTTTTTTGGCGAGGCCACAATCGAATAAGGCCGAGGAACGTATGTTGGTAATAGAACAAACCAGTAATATATTCAACAAATCGTAATGTTACAATAACAACTTATTTTGAAGAACGAACTATGTAATTTGTATGCTTAACCCAATATGTATGTACATATTCTGCATAAATATAGAATGAAACATAGTGAAGGTTTTGTTCATAATAATATGCTTTTAATTGAATTGAACGAATGAGCATTCATCGGGACACTAATTTCCGTTGATAGAAAGTAAATATCAATTAAGTTGACAAAATATATGCTTCGGTGATACTTATGTTTGATTCGCTGAAGTCATAATTTTTTCGCTCTGACTGTACTTTCAGTTTCCCGCAGCACCTTATCTTGTGTTTTATTTAAGTAGGAGCAAAAACAAATAAATGGTATGCTTCAATCAAATAAAAATGTAGTCAAAATTAACTAACGATAGTGTATTTAACGTACACCGCACTTTGGATTATACCTTTCATATGGATATACCAATCATAGGCCGAGTTATCGCAACAAAGTTCTTCGTTTCGAACGAGAATTGTTCCGGTTGCTTCGACCAAATAAGATTTCAATTAAATAAAAATATTGTATAACCAAATATACATTCTTTTTATATGCGTTTCAGTTTTATTGAAACAACTTTACCGTAGTATACCTGCAAATATGTGAGGTTGCATATACTGCATGTGTAGTTTCGATAAAAATATTATTGAATCATGATAAGCTAATCACAATATTCTCAAATAATGTATGGCTTATACCAAACATAGTAGTTTGATATTGCTAACCCGTTTCATGCTCAATTGATTAATTATTCATTTAGGTAACGTAATTATTCGATTGCTTGAAAGATGAATTGCGTTTCGTTCAAGTCGTATGTAGTTCCATCGACACTGGTTATTCATCGATTCAACTAGATTTAAAGAACGAATGAGTAAACGAATAATTTCTGTGACCTAAATATCGATTCAGAGTAGACAAATATACAGTTCAATTGATCGTAGATTTTTTTGTGGCATGTATTGTATGGTATTGTGTCAAATCAAGAAAAGTTCAGTAAAACATTTTTTTATGTTGATTTAATGGACACCGCAGTTCGCTTTAAACCTGTTACATGGATTTATTCAATCGTAGGCCGAGTTATCGCAACAAAGTTCTTTGTTTCTAATCGGTATTGTTTTGGTTGCGGTAAAGATTTTCAATGATACATCGACCAAAAAAGGTTTGAATCAAATTGAAATATTATGTCATCAAATATACAGTCTGTTTGAACGCGCTTCAGTTTCATTAAAACAACTTCACAGCTAGATATCTTCAAAGATTTGTTAGATCTGTATGTGAACTTAATATTCAGTTGTTTGGAAATCAAATTCATTTCGACGTCGGGGAACGCAGGATTTAGTTGGGACAAACATTTTTTTTCCAACTCAACTAAATTTTTTTCTCAGTGCGTGCTACAGGCTTGATCGGGGAGACTTGAGGCGTTCCCCACCATCTCCCACCCCCCGAAAATCTTATCGATAAAGGCGACATGGTGGGGACTGTCTATGAAATCGAGGGCCGTTAAATCGAGGTCCTAGTGTATGATATAATAAAAAATGTATGAGCAGTGGGGGTGGCGATACTTGTATGGGCCTGGGCGCCTCTTCACCTTAATCCGGCCCTGGATACAAGTACGTTATGTCAATGTTACGGATGTCAGTTATTCAACTGGAACGCTACAAACGCTTTGTAACGTACACATAACTTGCACACTACGAATGTTACATAAAAAGTGTTACAAGCATGTTCCGTAAACGTTAAAAATCTTAGTTATACAGCTGTAACGCTAAAACGTGTTCGTAACCTTCACATTACATGTTTATAACGAATGTTATATAAATGTCGATACAAGTACGTTATGTCAATGTTACAGATCTCAGTTACACAACTGTAACGGTACAACGCTTTGTAACGTTCACATAACCTGCACATTACGAATGTTATATAAAAAGTGTTATAAGCCTGTTCTGTAAACGTTACAAATGTGAGTTATAAAACTGTAATGCTACAACGTTATATAACATTTACATTTCCTGCACATTACCAATAATATATAACATATTATTCTCATGTTATATAACAGTTACATCACGTAGCTATTGCATTGTGACAATTACATGCAACTTCCATGTTATAACGTATTCACTGGGTGAGCTTGTAATAAAGTTGTCGATACACTTCCAATTATATTTGACGCAGTACACGATCATTTTCCGCTAAAAAAAAAAATGAATGACTGAACTTTTTAGAATACATTTTTCATACAACAACATTTGCTTGTGAATCACCACGGCTTTTGGTTTTTTCCAATTATTCCATTAAGGGTTCGGTTCCACGATTCGGCACTATTATTAGTTCGTCTTATTGCCTTGTTAACCGACCTATCCCGGCAACGATGTCTTCTGATCCATTGGCGTTCAAAATAAAGAACGGAACTTCTCTAACAGCTTCTGAAGGGCAGTATCTTCAATTCGAGCAAAGATAGATTCAAACGTCTGTGTGACATGTTTTGCCGGTACAAATGCCAGAGCCATGGTCAATTTAATTAACAACGCGCGTGACTTCGTCCTGTCGGCACGCTTTGGCATTATCGTTTTCGAGATTAACGGTCCTCTTTTTTTTTTGTTGTTGTTAATACGTCTTAGTGCACCTTTACGTCGAGTATTTTTCACGACGGTCTACACAACAAGTCGGTCCGATCTTATTACCTACCCACAGAGAACTGAATGGGCATAAGAAGTAAATCATAATTTCTTTATCTTTATTTTATTACAAAATCCAAAGAACGCGATGAATTATTTTTCAAAATAACGAATTTCGGTGTATTTCAGAGTTGACTCGATAAAAATAGCCCAAAGAACGTGCTTCGGGCTTAAAGTAAACATCATAAAATACAGTAATGCACGGAAAACTAATACATGAATAATTTTTGTTGATCGAGCACTTTGTAACAACAAAAAGAATAATTTAAGACTCATTTTCGGTGCGAGTCTTAAGTCGTTTAAGTGAGCATTACTCGATTATAATTTCGACAGTGACTGGTCCGCTATAACCTTTTAGTGACAAAAAGTGTATTTTCATAGATTTTATGGATCGTTTATTCTTATTTTCACGATAAGGGACCCTGAAACTTTGTATCAATAAACCACGTTACTTTTTAAGTAAATTAGCAAAGAATCAGTAATCCCATAAGTCAGTTGCTCAGGGGGAGAACCACCTTAAGGGAGCTTTCCAGTGTGAAATTTTCAAAAAATCGATTTTTTTCGTCGGACTGAACAATCCATTGAGCACGATCTTTTCGAAGAAGCAGAAGGGATATTGTATGGACCTGGCATCGCTGATTGACCGTAAGTAAACGATTTACCTAAAATTTCCTCACTTGAAACTTTGGACGCGTTTTTCTCGAAACAGCATTTTTTAAAACGGTGTCCAACCTGGAGGGCCGAGTTTTAAAGCTATCGAGTTGAATTTTTTACACAATATTCTTAACGTCATTGTTTATCGTGCTATGGAAGCTTTTTTTTTTTGACATCTTCCTATTTTTTTGTAAAAAAAACTGCCAAAAAAATGCTAAAATCGATACTTTTTGTTCAAACCGGCGCCATTTTTGCAAAAAAAAAAAAAAAAACAAGCCTCCATAGCACGAAAGCCAATTATATACCGATCAATAATCTTTTTGTGTTTTTTGTTTCAGATCAAAATTGTGACCCCCAACGTGGACACCACATCCAAGTGCATTTTCTGCAACAATTGTTTCATCATTTTTATAGATATTAATTAATAAATAAATCGATCTTTAAAAAATTGTTTTGTATTCTTCAATACCCAATTAATATACAAAAAAAACCAGACCGATTAGATTATTTTTTCTTTAAAAAAAAAAATCGCGAAAAACAGCGATTTTTCGGGCTGTCACACTGGAAAGCTCCCTTAATCAGCCGTCAATTTTCCAAGCAATATCTGGGAGGGTAGACGTGAGCTTAGCACCAGAGCTATACTGACTCTTCTGCAGCTCACGTATACAATAATTATCAGTAGTACCCACACGGCACGAAATATGTCAGAAATATTTCAGAAATGTTTCAACGTTTCAGATTCATAACATAACTTCGAAATATTTCTGAAATGTACCTGAAATATGTCAATTGCAACATAACATTTTTGATATTTCTGAAATGTTTCAGAAATATGTCAATTGCAATATAACATTTTCGATATTTCCGAAATATTTCTGAAATATGTCAATTGCAATATAACATTTTCGATATTTCTGAAATATTTCCGAAATATGTCAATTGCAATATTACATTTTGGATATTTCCGAAATATTTCTGAAATATGTCAATTGCAATATAACATTTTGGATATTTCCGAAATATTTCTGAAATATGTCAATTGCAATATAACATTTTGGATATTTCCGAAATATTTCCGAAATATGTCAATTGCAATATTACATTTGGGATATTTCCGAAATATTTCTGAAATATGTCAATTGCAATATAACATTTTGGATATTTCCGAAATATTTCTGAAATATGTCAATTGCAATATAACATTTTTGATATTTCTGAAATATTTCCGAAATATGTCAATTGCAATATAACATTTTGGATATTTCTGAAATATGTCAATTGCAATATAACTTTTTCGATCTTTCTGAAATATTTTCGAAATATGTCAATTGCAATATATTATTTTGGATATTTCCGAAATATTTCCGAAATATGCCAATTGCAATATAACATTTGGGATATTTCCGAAATATTTCTGATATATGTCAATTGCAATATAACATTTTGGATATTTCCGAAATATTTCCGAAATATGCCAATTGCAATATTACATTTGGGATATTTCGGAAATATTTCTGAAATATGTCAATTGCAATATAACATTTTGGATATTTCCGAAATATTTCTGAAATATGTCAATTGCCATATAACATTTTGGACATTTCCGAAATATGTCAATTGAAATATAAAATTATCGATATTTCCGAAATATTTCCGAAAAAGTTATTACTGCCACAAGGGCGTAAGCAAGGAACTTTTTGCAGTGGAGATACGCCTCTCTGGTAGTAAGATTTGACTGATTTCACAATTTATTCGAGTTAATACTGCCACATGGGCGTAAGCGACAAACTTTGTTAGGGTGTAGATACGCCCCTCTGCCAGTAAGATTCGACCGATTTAACAATTTCTTCGAGTTCTTACTGTCATACGGGCGTGAGCGCCTTGTCCCTTACGCCCGTTTGGCTGTAGAAATCCTTTACCTTATACCCGCTAAATATAGCACTTACGCCCTTCAGGCAGTACAAACGCGGAAATTTCGAAAAAGGCGCTTACGCCCCTTTGGCATTAGTTCACCGACATGTACATATTATATTATGGAATTTTTAGAATTTTTGATCCACCATATTGGATTCGCCACATTCAAGTTCGTAATTTCGTGCAAAACCGACATGGTCATTAAATAAAGTATGAAAGACCGGACCACCACCATTCCTTGAGTAGCTCTCAACATACAACTATGATCAAGTGTTCTCTGGCGAGTCAAATACATCATATGAATATCGAAAGATCGTAAACAGTCGATAGCGTAGTGGGTAGAGTGTTAGGTAGATAGATAGGATAGGTAGGTAGGTCGCCGGTTCGATTCCCCGTCAAGGAGAAAAAATACATATTGAGAAATCTATGCATAATTTTTTTTTTTCCCCGGTGTAACCCTTCTATGACCTATATAACAACGACAAAATAATGTGAAGAAATAAAAAATCCGAAGATTTAACTAATAAAATATTTATTATAAAATATATATTACCGGAATATTTCTGATATATTTCTGAAATGTTGCAGTGAAATATTACATGTTCCAAATGAAACATTTCTGAAACATTTCTGAAATATATCGTTGAAATGTTTCTGACATATTTCTGACATATGTCAGCAATGTAACGTTCGTTATCTCCGCGGACATGGACATATTTCTGACATATTTCTGAAATGTTGCAATGAAATATTACATGTTTCAAGTGAAACATTTCTGAAATATTTCTGAAATATATTGTGCCGTGTGGGTACCTATTTGGGAATTAAAATTTAAAGTTATACTACTGCCGATTCTTCTGTAGCGGCTATTAGGGTCAGTAGAAACTACTATTTCACAGTATCTATTTATTCGGGAACTACTGCACTTTCAGTGATAAGGACTTAATTCTGATCACCATTGTAGTACCAGAAGTGATTACCGAATGTTCCCCAGTGCTTTTCGGTGACGTTACATAATATCTCTCTATGAATGGCCTCGTTGACGGCCGAAAAAACGGATCTTTCGGGAACTTTTTGTGAGTTAACTTCTGAATTTTTTCTTCTAAAGCATGTTGTGATAAATGTGTTTGCAGTCTAAATAACATGTTTCCGAGTACCTTTTATAGTTTTTTCATTAAAAAATATTCACAAATGTCGGAGTTACAATCGTTTTTCTAGAACGTTTTTCATTTGGGAGACTTTGCGGTGACCATAACTGCTCGAAAATGGAACATCTGATATAACGAAAATTCGAATGGATTTAGTTTTTATATGAAAGTATATAGTATTTGAACGGATAATTTTTAAAGATATTTATTTGGGACAAAGTGTTCACAGTCCAAAGCGAGAGTAACGATTTTCAATGAACCGATAGGTACTCACATTTCGAGTAATTTCCGTCGGCTCTTATCTACTGAAAGAGACATATCTGAATGAATCATTATTATTTTTAATCTCATTCTTTTCAGATCTCTATTTTTATTTAAAATTTACGTCTTTCAAATTCTTATCAATTGGAGCCTGAGTACTCGTTAATACGGTTCAATTCCTATCCGAAGATCGGTGGACCATGGAATTGACCATGAATCTAACATTTTTTCTCAATGATTCGTTGAATTTTACGGTCACTGACGATCGGTTTTGCGACGTTCTTTTGACAGAAAAACATCGAAGACGTTATATAAGTTCGCTAAATCGTAAATCGTATAAAAATCATTGCTGTATATAGCAACGACGAACACAAAATTGTTTTAAAAATAACTCCAAATATCATGCGTTACGTCCATACGCATGCTCTGCCGCGATTTTTCGCTTATCGTAACCTGAACCTGAAATTCCTCGTCAAAAAAATCTTTTTGCGAATAAAGAATTATAATTCCAGTTACGAGTGAAATTAGTAAACAAATTTTAGTCAATCAAGTGGTTGAGATGTTAAAATGTTGTTATAAGGATTAATTGTAATCGTGAGCTTTAAATAAGACAAGAGCAAACGCTCCATTCAACGAATATCAATTAAGGCTGATTAATTATTCGGTTGCGATGTGCGTACATTGTCGAGAATGAGATCGTTCCCGTTTTAGCGGGTGTGCCTATGCATGGTCACAGTTGCGTGATTCTTACTTAGCGTTTTTAAATAATTGCGAATGCGTTCGCCGGGTTTCGACTTCCGACTTGTCATTGCCGTCGCTTATTCGGTCTATTCCTAGATGCTTAGAAAAAGCAAACACTCTTCATCGCGTTTCAAAATAAATTCCCTTCATCTTTCAAAATATTATACTTGAATCAATGTTTAAGAATATCATTTCACTGACTTAAAACTTTTTGGCACAAGAAAATAATAAGAAATAATGAGAAATAATGAGCGCAGGCTTGGAGAATATTGATTTTTATAGGCATTTTTGAATTCGTGGGAAAAAACTACATGATATTTAAAAAAAAAAATTTTACGACAATTTATAAGGATGATATGGAAATAATTAATTAAGCCGTGCCAGGCTTAGAGACTATTGATTTTTTAGGGCATTTTTGAATTCGTGAGAAAAAACTACGTGAAATAAAAAAAAATAGTCCATTGTGTACCAAGGAGGGTAAGTTGGACTTTTAACGCCGAGCGCGATGTTTTCAGTACGAGTCGTAGCCGAGCGCGCGAGGCGAAGACGAGTACGGAAAACATCGCGCGAGGCGGGAAAAGGCCAACCCTCCACGGTGCACACGATACTTTATATAACAAAACCATGTTTTCCGAGCTTCTCACTGACAACTTGTGTCACACGCAAACATCGTTTGACCGCAAAATGTATTAAATGGAAACGTGAGACCCACGTGGCCGGCGGGGGGTCCGGGGGGCGGCAGCCCCCTGGCCGGGGCTAGGGGCGGAGCCCCAGTGGGGGTAGGGGGGCGAAGCCCCCGTACGCACAAGCGAATTTTTAAAAGTAAAAAAAAATCAATATACACCGCTTGAAAAAGAATATACATTTATTTTCTTTCTTCATCTTCTATCTTTTTTTTTCTCCCACTCGTCACTGCTGTGTTGCCCAGTATCACTCATTTCGTTTTTTTTTTTTAAATTATAATTGCACACAATCTATAATACAAGTTCGCTGCTTGTTACACGACCACTACACGACACACGACGCAATGAGAATATCATGTATGTAATTCAGGTTATGTTTCTTTCCGCGCATATATATATATTGTGGCGCGGCAACTTCTTTGCGGCCATAATTTAACAATTATCGAGAAAAAATCGGGTTATATAGCCAAGTCCGGCTTTTGTTTCCATTTTGGGCGCGACACGAGGTGCGCGAGACATTTTCGAGAATTTTCTCTGAGAGTCGAGGAGTGGGGAAAGGCTCGGGGGAACGTGGGCCCACGCGCCACGAGGCGAGAGAGCCTCAGTTTCGTTCTGACGAGCGAACAGACAGAAGGGCCGAAGAGTAGTAACTCAGTGCGAAATTTTCTATTCTTTGAAAAACTCTATTGTTCAGTAGTTTCGACGTAAATTCTTTCGTGCAGTTCAATAGACGGCCCAGAGCCCCGAAAGTGTTTTCTACGTGAGTGAAAAACATAGTTTCGTGTAGACGAGTCCCCCGACGTCGCACAATCGAGATCCCAATCGATTCGTCGGGAGAGGAATATAAGTCGTCGAGGACGCGTTCCCGTCTCGGGCTCTATAGAGAGAGAAGCAGGAAGGCGTGATCGTGAGAGGGAACGAGTGCGAGTGAGAGGGGTCTCCATAAGCGAAATACACGGTAATTACGAGACAATTATTGCAGTTATTCCCAATTATTCTCCCCTCACCTCCCTCGCTCCGTGGATGTATTGAATTATTTATTTCGACGTGTCGGTAGCCTCGAACAACGAATCCACCTCCCAGTGCCGTATTCTCATAAGCTCTATTCCGCGAGATTTCGGTCGGGACACCCGTGGCTAAGGCAAGAGGCCACATGAAAATTAATTCTTCCTGGCGCCCAATATAGAGATTCGTAAAATAATATCTGGATTGATTGAGTCGGCACGCATTTGTCTAAACTGCGCCCCGGTAACAAGCCGCGACCGGGGTTATTGACGGTTTATGTTACAAAATGGCGCCCAACGTGGGGCTCGAAGCGTAAATTTCATTTAGAGAATACTTTCTACCTTGTAGAATCATTTCCTTTGTGCCAAACTTTTCAGTTTCGTTCTTGTGTATTAGAGGCCTCAATACTCGGGAGAACATTGAGCTATTGCATACACACCGAGTGTCTTAACATCAGATAGCTCAAGGGCAAAGGCAAATATAAATTCTCGGGAATTATCAAATCGAGTATACGAAGCCGAAAATTTCCGACCATAACCACAGTCCAAAAGCGAGACTAGTGTTCCTTTGTTGAAATATCGAAGTATTAAATTCAACGGGAAACATCTCTCGAGAATCGCGTGTAGCAGTGTTCGTGCCGGTGTATGTGAGAAGACCCGCGCGCGACACCGTTGTCCGAAACGTAAACAAACGACGACACACGTACGATCTCTCGACTACCACGTGAGCCGACGCGGCTGGTCGAACCTTACAATACATCCACGAGTGTGCGTCTGTAGAGACGCTCAACTCCTATACACGCTTTCACCCATCCTTTTCCTCTGCATGTAATTGTGTGTACAGGAATCCAGCGGATAGAGATCCACTGCTATTCCCATCGAGTGTACTGCTTACTCGAGGTCTTGGCTTTCGAGAAATATTGAGAGAAAAATTTACGAACAAAATTTATCTTCACCGAGAATATATCACGCTATATAGTGTGCTGGCGTAGACCTCACGCTACATGATTTCATCGATTCAACGAAAATTAGACCCCCACTTAAAGGAAAATTAATTATTCGAGAAAAATATTTTCAATCACCTAATTTCGCTTCAATAGTTTATTCAATGGCTCGAGTCTATTATTCAATAAATAATCAACCTATTATTAAATAAATTATTAAATAAATTATTGTTAATTGTAATTATAATATTAAACAATAAATTATCCTCAACAATTTACAAAAAAAAAAAAAAACGGAAAAAAATTCACAAAATTATATTCCACTTTGAACAAATATAGTTCAACACAAACATTTTGATAAAAACCAATTTTGAGAAAATTCAACAATAATTTATTGTAAAATCCGAGACTCGACAATTTAAATTGGAAAGGAAAAAAAAAAAAAAAGAAAAATTACATTCAATAATCATTTATTATAAAATCCGAGACTCGACAATTTAAATTGGAAAAAAAAAAAAAAAAAAGAGAAAAATTACATTCAATAATAATTTATTATAAAATCCGAGACTCGACAATTTAAATTGAAAAAAAAGGGGGGGGGGGGGAATAAGGAAAAAAAAGAGAAAACAAATTCGCTGAAAAACTTCGTAGCGTAAACATCGGAAGGTAAGTCGAAAATACTATTCGACCCGCTTGAGCACGCTTATATTCTCAACGCTATAACAAAACCGAGCATTTTTCTTATGTGTCCCCGGAATTTACAACCCGGGGAATAATAAAATAAAATAAAAGTGAGCCCACTCGGACTATACCGCGCGCGGTCTATTCGTCGCTCAGCTGTTGAGCACGGATTCAACAAGAAAAATAATAATAATAGAGTGAACGACGCGCACCGACACCGACGGGCCCGCACTCGTCCTCGTGCAATAAACCGCGTACAGTAGAGTCTCGCTTAAATTCACACGCGAATAAGAAAAATGATTAGTCGAACTCCGCCTCGGAAAGACGAAGAGGGAGACGGCTCGGGAGACAACGCGAAGGGGGGAGAACAGGTCGATACAGACCCTGAGAATATACTCAACACGTCGATACGCGACCTATTGGACCCCGCGCGCGATCCAGTGCCGTCGCGCACGGACTTTGCCGTCGAAGACAATGCTCATTTAAACGTGCAATTACCTCTCCCGCGGCGTACCGATTTCGCTATGCGTAGCGCGACAAAAGACCAAAAAAAATCCAAGGGGGCGAAAAAAAAGGAATTTCCCGCGCCAACAATACAAACGCGCTCGCGATCGCGCCTCGAACCCGATAGCGCGATCGGTCAAACGAATGACCCGGACGCCGCCTTAGCAAAAACCGCGAGCGCATTGTCGACAATAAGTCGACAATTAGAACAAAACGACGCGCGATACCACGAGTGGCGTCAACAACAGGAGGAGAACGACGCGAGAAACCGCGAGTGGCGATTGCAAATCGAATCCGAGGCTATCGAGCGCGATAAGCGAATGATGGACTTGTTCGCGCGTTTAACAACCGCGCCGTCGGGAAATGAAGAGACTGACGTATCGAGCGCCTCGTCAAGCGCTAGTTCGCGTACTCGCGTCCGTAGAGACCAAGGTCGAGTCCCGCGGGGAGGAATCTCCGGCCGACGATCGCAGTCAAACGTGCCGCGTGACTCACGGGAACACCCCCCGCGTCCTGAACGAACAACCCGAGATCGTGCCGCGAGTACACGCCATAACCTCCCGGAGCCTCATTCGACAGCCCGCCGAGGGTCTCGCGAATCTCAGCGCGAATCGCGAAACTTCGAAACACCGAGAACGTTTCACGCCACCCCGGGGCTCGCGCATCCGCGAAGATTCGAGCCAACGGTCCCAACCCCGAATCAACAATTAAACTCGACGTTCCGGCATATACACAATTATGCGAAGCTCGCGCGAGACTGGAACTTGACGTTCCCATCGGAGGGCCTTACGCCCGAAGATTTTCTTCGCGACATCGAGCGCCGAGCCGACGTCGAGGGCCTCACGGAGGAGCAGCTCCTTCAAATCGTACCGGATTTACTCGCGAAAGACGCACGCGCTTGGTACCGTTTATATTCGCCAAACTGGTACACGTGGTCGGACTTCGTCGAAAGTTTCGAGTCGTTCTATAGTCCTGCTCGAGACGACAGCGAGATCTGGGCCCACATGTCCGAGAAGAAACAACGGGCGAACCAACCAACGCGCGATTTCATCGTGTGGTGTGACCAGCAGTTTAATCTGCTCAGCGCGATACCCACCATCAAGGTCCGGATCGGGTGGATAATTCGGCATCTCCGCCCTGAACTCTTTAAAGAGCTCCGACATCGGTCGTTCACATCCTTCGACCAACTCGCGAAAGCTGCGGCGATCGAGGAGAGAGACCTCGAGCACCTCGCTCCGCGCCGAAGCGAAACCACGAGACCGGCGAGATTTACCAAGAAACCCGACGAGAGGAGGAAATTACGTCGAGTGGAAGACGCGGAGATCACCGTCGACTCGGAAAACGAGATGGTGAGTAAAAATACCGAAACTCACTCACCGACAAATGCCAGCCACTCCGAGGAGGAATTACCGGCCGAGACAAACCTCGAGGCTCTCCGAGACGCAACTTGCTGGCATTGTATGGAGCCCGGACATCGCGCTCTCTACTGCACGAATGCCTGGGTCGAGCGATGCTACCGATGCCGCACAAAGGGCGTCACGAACGTCACCTGCAAGTGCCCTCCAGCGAAGCCTCTGGGGACAAAAAACTAACGAAACCCGGCGATCCTGCAGCGCATCGTCCGGAGAGACAAAAAGCTGCCAAATTACAAACCCCGAAAACAGAAAAACGAGAAGAGCCAAGCCAAGGCCAACGGTAGACGCGAATTCTTCGACGTCAAGGACACCACAGCATGCACTGTCCACCGCCACGGAGCCGGAAGTCCACTCAACACCAGGGAGCCTGGGGGACCAAGGTCACGGCAACGCGCGCGCCGTCTCACACAGCCGCGCGGAGAAGAAACAAACCCGTCGTTCTGTCTCGAACGTTGAGAAGGAGGGAAGTCCCTTCAGAGAACAAGCGACAACGGCTGGGGAGCCGATAATCGACCTCCCTCGAGAGGAGACCTCGATTGAATCACCTACAGGCGGACGCCGACCCCCGACTGGAGGGAAATCTAGTCGAACCAAGGTGAACCCCATAAAGGGCAAATTCACCGACGGGATTCGTCCCAACAACGAGAAAAAGAGTTCAGAGAAATCTTCAAACGCCAAAGCGACACAGGAGACCGCGACGAAGAAGAGTTCCGCGAGATCTTCGAGCTCGGACGAGGCAACGAAGAAAAAGAAGAAAAAAAGTAAATCCGCGAAAGCGAAGGGGCGTCGCGACGCAAACAAATCGCGAGCGCACTCAGAACAAGACAGCGTCGACTCTGGGTCGAGAAAACTCCCCGACTCGAGCTGTAACGCTCCTCCAGAGGAGAACGAAGAGGAAATCGACAGCGACGAGGAAGACGCGATTTACGCGGGTCTTCAAGCGTGTCAGAAGTTTCCTGGACCAAGGATATCGACGACAGGTGGGGTAAAGCCTCCTGCATGTTGCCCTTTGCGAGAAAAAGAACCGAAACACACGAGAGAGATAACCATCGAGGCGTCGCGTTCGACATACACACGCTCCGCGACTCGGTACTCGACCGTCTTCATCGGCGGAAAAGGTTTTATCGCTCTCGTCGATACGGGCGCACATTTCTCCTTCATGCATCGGGACGTGTACGAGGCCATCAAGGAACACGCTGTAGAGTGTGAGAGAGTCTACACTTCCACCGCACCCGTCACCTTGGCCGACAATCAGAAGATTACTCCGCAAATACAAAAGGCGTTCATGATCGACATCGCGAACGTCGGAGGAATCCAATGGTTCTCGGTTATGGAACATCTTATCGATGAGATTATCCTCGGGATGGATTTCTGGCTCAGCTGGGGCGTCCGAGTCTACGACGACAATACGTGGACCGTCGGCTCCTCAACTGTACGAATCCCCTTCCAAATGTATAGAGCACATGCCAACAAGATGCGCCGTCTCAAAGCGTTGGAGACGGAGCAACTACAAGCTCTAATATCTTCGGTAGAGAAGCGACTCAACGCGTATGATATGGGTTGTACAAATCTAATCTCTCACAAAATTATTTTGACAGATTATACGCCCATACGCTTGAAGCCTTACCGAAGACCACCGGTAATACGCAACGCATTGGACGCGGAAGTGGACCGTCTGCGCGCCAAAGGCTACGTCGAGGAATGCCAAAGTCCTTGGGCTTTCCCTCCTCTCGGCGTCGCCAAGCCGAACGGGAAAATTCGTTTCTGCGTCAACTATAAAAAACTGAACGAGAGAACAGTCATGTCCGCATGGCCCCTACCGAACATGAGATCGATCCTGGACGCTCTCCACGAGGCAGTCGTCATTTCCACCGTCGACTTGAGTGAGGCATTCCACCAAATTCCGATGGACGAGGACTCGAAACCAATGACCGCTTTCATTCTCGAAGCGAAAGGGTTGTTTCAGTACTCGAGGATGCCCTACGGACTCTGTGGAGCGCCAGCGACATTCCAAGAGCTTATGGATAAGCTCAAGGAAATTATCCGACAAAATTTGATCAAGATGGACCGCGAGGAGCTCATAGGAGCAATATTCGTCTATCTCGACGACTGGATCATCGCCACAAGAACCTTTGATGACCATTTGCTCCTCCTGAACTTGCTATTCGACACCTTGATAGAGGCGAAACTCAAGGTCAACCTCGAGAAGAGTCACTTCGCCGTGCCGGAGGTAAAGTTTCTCGGCTTTATCGTCGACAAGGATGGTCTTCGTCCAGATCCGGAGAAAATCGCCCCGCTGAAAAACATCGAGAGGCCGAGGGATCGACGAGGACTTAGACGATTCAACGGGATGGTAAATTGGTACCACCGACATCTCAAGGACATCGCACGGGTTCAAGGACCCCTAAATCGAATGACGAGCGTCAAAGTCCCGTGGAAATGGGGCGAAGAAGAAGAAAACGCTTTCCAATCCATCAAGAAAGCATTGGAGAATATTCCTGCTCTCTCCGCACCAGACCCGACTTTGCCATACGTCTTATACACAGACGCGTCCGATACAGGGCTTGGAGCCGTATTGACTCAGCGAGGCCCAGAAAAAGAGCACTTGATCTACTGTCTCAGCCGAGCGCTCAAGGGCGCCGAGACGAAATATACGACAACGGAGAAGGAGTGTTTGGCGATCGTGTGGGCAGTGGACAAACTACGCTGCTACCTCGAGGGAACGCCGTTTCGGGTTGTCACAGACCACAACTGTCTGAGATATCTCGTCTCGATGGAAAACCCGACCACTCGACTAGCCAGGTGGGCACTGAAACTCTTGTCACACAAGATAACGATCGAATATCGCAAAGGATCGGAGAACGAAGCGCCGGACTACCTTTCCAGACAGTTCGAGAACGAGACCGAAGAAGCTTCGTGGCAAGAGATTTTACAGTCTATATCGGCCCCGGAGAGACTGCGTTTTATGCAGTCGAATTCCTGGATCGACAGAAAGATCGAGGTAGTAAAAAGACACCCCGAAGTCTGTCCGGAATTCAAGGTCGACGCCCAAGGACGACTGTACTACTGTCGACCACACCCTTTAAAGAGTATCCTGGAGGATAAAACTGCCTGGAAAATGGTCGTCCGGGAAGAAGACATCCTCTCGATACTCGAGAAACACCATTGCCCGATCAACGCTGGACACTGGGGCACAGAAAAGACCTACCATCGTATTCGAGAGAAGTATTACTGGCCCGGAATGTACCGAGACGTGAGCGAGTTCGTCGCTCAGTGCGAGGTTTGCCTGAGAAACAAGGCGGACAACTCGAAGAAGCGAGGATACCTTGGACAACGGGAGTTTCAGCATCCTTGGCAGTGCATCTCAGTCGACATCGTAGGACCGATGCCAAGATCGAAGAGAGGGAAAACTGTACTCCTCGTCGTCGTGGATTGTTATTCGCGGTGGCTCGAGTGCACACCCTTGGCCGCGGCGAACGGGAAGTCCATCGCAGAGGCGTTACGCCAGTATTTCTACCGTTGGGGCACTCCGGAGCAGGTCATAACAGACAACGGGACCGAATTTGTTAACAAATTCCTCGACGAGTTGCGGGAGGAGCACGGGTACGAGCACGTACTCACGCCAGCATACCACCCGCAAGCTAATCCGGTCGAGAGGGCTAATAGAAATATCAAGCCGATGCTCTCGAGTTTTCTAAAGAACTCCAATCACGACACGTGGGACGAGTTGGTCGCTCCACTGTGTCAGGCGTACAACACCGCGACGCACTCCTCGCTAGGAGTCAGCCCATTCTACTTCGTCAACGGGTGGGACCCTCGAAGACCGGGGGACACGTATTCACCGGGGAAGACCGCCGGAAGCCAAAAATGGCTCGAACGAGTGCGACGGATGGACGAACTTCGACACCGGGTCGAACTTGAGATGAAGCGCGCGAGAGATAAGCAGCGAAAACAATATAATAAACACATCGACACAGATGTGCCCGCGCTGAAACCCGGTGATATCGTCTATTATCCGAACAGAAAACTCTCGAATAAACTAAACAAATACAGCTCAAAACTTGCCCCGAAGTATCTCGGCCCTGCTTGCATCCAGCATGTGCATTCGCCCTTGGTTGTCACGCTTGCCGACAATCAAGGCAAAACCATTGGGAAATACCATATTTCAGATCTGAAAATCCCTCGCAGGACCCTGAGAGGTCGAAAAACGAAAAACAAAATTTCTAACATGTGTCAAATTACAGAAACGCTTCGAAAGACCGGAGCCGGACGTCGGGATCGTTCCCGTGCTTACAGCCCATACGAATTTCGCTCTCCAGAGGGGACTCGAAGACCAGGAAAGGTCCCGCCTATAGAGGCCCCGTCTCAGACGATCGAGACGCCACCGACGCCGTCGACGAGCAACGGTTCTTATATCGTTTCAGATGCTGCCGAGGACGTTTTGGACCTTCACCCGTCGAGCGACAGCGACGAGTCCACCACGAGCTCGGGCGCCGGGAGGGCAATACTCCGAAGTTACTGCCTGGGTGCACTCCGTGCGTCTACGGTGGAGCCCGTCGAGGCCGAAGCGCTGGGAAGAATCGCTTTCTCGGAGGAGATACTGAAACCCCGGTACGAGATCTTCAATCCGAGACCCGGACATTTTTGCGTTTACTATCCGCGGTCGTAGCCACGAAAAGTAAAATCTCCGTGGCGTCTATTCCGCTTATTATTGAGTTCGCCCTCGGGAAAATCTTCTTTTCCTTTGAATTTCATGATTTCTTTTTTTTATAAACCCATCACTCCTTTAGAACCGTGCCATAAAGTACAAAAAAAAAAAAAAAAAAAAAAAGAAACAGAGACAATACTAGTATATTTTTGTACTCTAGTGCTAAGTTAACCATCAAGAACGCACTGTACTATGGGAGACCGTAGAATGAATGTCGAGAGTGAACAACGCGGTGACATGTACCGCGGGAGTGTGTATGAATGAACGATCACGCCAGGGAAAGTAAACAAGACCGTACTCGTCTCTAGCGGAGAGGAATGTGGCGCGGCAACTTCTTTGCGGCCATAATTTAACAATTATCGAGAAAAAATCGGGTTATATAGCCAAGTCCGGCTTTTGTTTCCATTTTGGGCGCGACACGAGGTGCGCGAGACATTTTCGAGAATTTTCTCTGAGAGTCGAGGAGTGGGGAAAGGCTCGGGGGAACGTGGGCCCACGCGCCACGAGGCGAGAGAGCCTCAGTTTCGTTCTGACGAGCGAACAGACAGAAGGGCCGAAGAGTAGTAACTCAGTGCGAAATTTTCTATTCTTTGAAAAACTCTATTGTTCAGTAGTTTCGACGTAAATTCTTTCGTGCAGTTCAATAGACGGCCCAGAGCCCCGAAAGTGTTTTCTACGTGAGTGAAAAACATAGTTTCGTGTAGACGAGTCCCCCGACGTCGCACAATCGAGATCCCAATCGATTCGTCGGGAGAGGAATATAAGTCGTCGAGGACGCGTTCCCGTCTCGGGCTCTATAGAGAGAGAAGCAGGAAGGCGTGATCGTGAGAGGGAACGAGTGCGAGTGAGAGGGGTCTCCATAAGCGAAATACACGGTAATTACGAGACAATTATTGCAGTTATTCCCAATTATTCTCCCCTCACCTCCCTCGCTCCGTGGATGTATTGAATTATTTATTTCGACGTGTCGGTAGCCTCGAACAACGAATCCACCTCCCAGTGCCGTATTCTCATAAGCTCTATTCCGCGAGATTTCGGTCGGGACACCCGTGGCTAAGGCAAGAGGCCACATGAAAATTAATTCTTCCTGGCGCCCAATATAGAGATTCGTAAAATAATATCTGGATTGATTGAGTCGGCACGCATTTGTCTAAACTGCGCCCCGGTAACAAGCCGCGACCGGGGTTATTGACGGTTTATGTTACAATATATATATATATATATATATATATATATATATATATATATATATAGAATATGAGGGTCAATGGGTATAAATACATAGTTCCTCGACGTGACGACTGATGGCAGCAGCTTTGCTCTACTACGTACGATTTTATGATCTTATATTACGGCGTACGATAACGTTCACGGTGTGTAACAAATGCGCATGCGCGGAGTACAATTCGGGATACTTTTTTGTCCTAGGACTAAAAAGTGCGCTTTTTCGTACTCCTACCCACGACAGTTCCCAAAACGCCTACTTTGTCACCCGTAAACGCACGTCAAAAAGCGAGGAAAACATGGTTGCGTTATATAAAAACTTTTTACGACCATTTATAAGGGAGATATATGGAAATAGTTAATTAAACCGCGCGAAAGGAGTCGCGGGGTGAGACGCAGGCTCCCACCACGCCACCCAGCTGCACCGACGCTGCCATCCCCTATTTCGTACGCGAGCGACCGAATGCAATCATGATCTGCCATGAGATTAATGCTCAGAACGGTTTGTATTATATCGAATGTTATGCCTAACACTCACGAATGCTCACGAGCTTGAATTTCGTGAAAATGTTATTTAACAGTAAGAAATTGAACAAACGTAAAAATGATTGTATCTCGGCTTGTAATAAAGATATTGAGACTTTTTTTTTAATTACGCGTCTCGTTAAGACCTATGAGAATCTTGAAGAATATTTTACATAACTCAAATATTTAAGGAGTAACTTCTATTTGTTTATAAGCAAAAATTTTATATCCTCGAAAAACATAGTTTTTTTTTAACCATTCTTTTGAGTTAAGGTAGTACCTCCGTGGAATCAATGTGTTGAGAAATCATTCAATCTTTGCACGTGTGTTAATTAGGATATTATCTAACCGTACGTGCAGTTACAAAGAGATTTACCGTTTCAAACTCGAGATAATTGAAGTTAAAATGAGCCTGATTAACACGTAACCCATGCGCCAGCCATGCCCTAACGACACTGTTTTCGCTGTACCACCTAGACGGGTGTCGATAATTGACCAAAAAACTAAAGTAACGTAGGTAAGTATTATAGGAATACTCTCGTAAAAGCTGAAGAGGATTTACCGTTTAGTTATTGAGATATATTCGTCGACAAGCCCCGTGAGCGGACCGGCTCTCTCTTGTTTCGTATGTGTCCACTCACCGTGCTTCACCGCGCCTATATTCCCGCTGGTTCCCCACCGCCGGTCGCGGAGTTACTACCTTAAATCCGGAATATACATGTTGAATATAACCACCCTAATTTTTTTGCACCTTGTGGGCCTTGTGGAACAGATCCTATATCGAAACGCCGGATTTACGAAAATCGGTTATTATTGCTAAACTATATAACATGGTTAGATAAAACGTACCGAAATCTCTTCCGGATAGTTTCTTTTAGGCGATGGATGAGTTTCAGAACAGTACTTCATAAATAATCCACGTACATACAATAAATAAAAATAATTTTTTTTTCGTTTAACAGTGATTTACCGCCAAATTTTTAATTCTACGTGATTTTTGTATAGGACTTATTTTTTAGATTTCATTACGACGCACATTTTTTGTATAAAACTTTTTTCGATAAATCTCATTCCAAAAATAATAACATCAAAATAGTGACTTTTTGTTTTTTAAATAATTTTTGCGGCCAAAAAACAACACCTACGATCTTACACTTTTCACAGTATATTATTTGAGGTTCAAACTACCTACAAAAAAATCGGCGATTTGGTGGGCCTGTTAAATAGAAGTCGTCCATTCCGACTGGACTAAAGCGCGAACGTCGGCGCGGTGAAGTACGGCGAGCGGGCGCGCATGAAACAAGAGAAAGTCGGTTCGCTGATGGGGTTAGAAAATTAAGTTTTTTTAATTATGCGCTACGGTAAATAAATTTGGATTTTTTTCAGTATCTTCTGAAACATTTCTTGCATCGATTGGTCGGTTTTTCATTCGTCGATCTAGTTTTGAAATATTTAAATTTTTGCAGATTAAACGCTCTAGCCTCGTTTTCCACTTTGGAGCCTATACCCACCGTGTTAAATTTGAAAATTTTGCGAGCGTATATCACCGGAGCCAATCGGTGAAAGAATATAAAACTTTGCAAGCATGCTGCAGAAACCTCAATCTTTTCGTTCGTCATATTTTTTATCAGCCTCTCTAGATTTGATGAGAATTCAAGAACCACCTGAAGCCGCCACTCTACTCCTTAAGAAATGATTGTAGATTCGCTATCCCTAACAACATAATTTTTTGATTCAATGCATGAAGCGGACTATCTCGATTCTCACTCCAATCCTATATCTTTTTGCTCAGCTTATTTCATTTTTACTTTGAATCCAATAGCTCGCGTAAGAAATTGCGGTCGTATTATCGAAATGGAGTTATATAACAGAAGCCTTACAATCTGCGGCAAAACAACTTAGAAACTGTATAGCTTTTAATTCTAGATAGTTTATGTGCTCTGCTTTTTTGTTATTATTCTATCAGCGATGAGTTTCGTCAGTATTGTATGATGCTGCTCTCCATCCGCTTAGAGAAGCATCTGAGAATATTTCGGTTTCAAATGATCCATCACTCATCTGCTTCTTGGGGCTTGCTATATTTTTAAATCGCCACTCAACAGTGTTGTTGCCTTCAGAAAAAATGGAAAACGTTGCATCAAAACTATGTAAATGAAAATTTTCGTCCAGTATCGCTTCGTTCAGTCTTACAAGCCTATATAAAAATTTTGATGTTGAAACCACACGTGGTTTTCGAGAAATATATTTGTTAACTAACGTGAAACGGGTAAATTAATTATATGAATATTAAATTTTTTTGTATGCATCATCTTGTCGTATTCAGAATTCATATTCTATATACATATACATAGCTCGAATCTTCATAGATTCGAGCTATCAATTTTCGAACTTTAATTGTCTGCAGCTATTTTGAACTCAATTGTTAATTAACAATTGAATAACATTTTCACTTGCATAGTCTCACAAGCCCATATAAAAATTTTCATTTTTAAACTATACATGGATCTTGAGAAATGTAATTGTTGATAGCTAAGGTCCACTAAGTAAATTGATTACATGAATATTATAATTTTTCTACACCATCCTGTCCTGTTAACATATTCAATATTCCGCCCATGAATTTTATAATTTCAATGCTTCTAGTTCTTGTGTTATTCATTTGTTAATTAACCATTATTATTATCATTATTACATAATAAAAATTATTATTAAACAAATCCATTTCTTAATTAACAATTGAATAAATTTTTTCACTGCATATCACCTTTTTACTGAATATATATCACGCGATTCTATCCAGTCATATTACATAATAACAATTATTATTAAACAAATCCATTTGTTAATTAACAATTGAATAAATTTGTTCACTGTATATCACCTTTTTACTGAATATCACGCTCTTCTATCAAGCCCGGTGAGACAGTGCTTTTTCATTAGAATTCGTACACTAATATCATTTAAATACAAGAAATTCATAAGGAATCAATAGCGTGGTGGTAGAGTGTCGGTCGTTAGGTAGGTCGTTAGGTAGGTCTCAGGTAAAATCTCAGGTACGCTCAAAATTAATTTCGACGGAAAAACGTCCGGACCACGAAGCCGTAAACACTCGTAAAAAAAAATCTCAAAATCTTTAATTTTTTTTTTAATGATTATTTAAGGATCGAAAGTGCTGAATTCGGTTACTGCGGAGGATCGCGGGTTCAAATCCCGATCAATGACTTTTTTTTTTAATTTACAGGATTTTTGAAAATAATGGAATAACAGTTTTAAACTCGTTTATCGATCATTCCCAATAGCTAATTTATAAATAATAAATAAACTATTACTACTGCTAACACACTTGGATTTGCAGTGCATACATGACTTGATATGATCATAGACGATTTGATATGATCATACACGATTTGGTATGATCATATACGATTTGGTATGATCAGACATAGCCACTTTTCTGGCATGAGTCATACAAGACTAGTTATAGATGATCATGTATGATCAGATATGATTATTTTTTCCCGGGTCTCAGCACTTGTCCGCAATCTAAAATACAAATAAAACTGTCCTAAATGAAATTAAAAACGATCCCTGACGGGTAAAAATAAAAGAAAGAAAGAAAGAACTTCGTCTTAAAAGAATAAACATTATCACATACATTTGTGAGAGGGCACCGTTTCTACAGAGTTCACTTCTACAGAGTTCGTTCCTACAGAGTTCGTTCCTACAGAGTCCGTTGCTACAGAATTTCGTACTACAGAAGTTCGTTTCTACAGAACGGACCGAGAGGTTCGTTTCTACAGAGCGAACCGAGCGGTTCGTTTCTACAGAGAAATTATTCCGAGGCGGTTCACTTCTACAGAATTTGACCGAGGTGGTTCACTTCTACAGAATTCGAACGAGGCGGTTCACTTCTACAGAATAAAACCGAAGCGGTTCACTTCTACAGAATTTGACCAAGGCGGTTCACTTCTACAGAATTCGACCGAGGCGGTTCACTTCTACAGAATTTAACCGAGGCGGTTCACTTCTACAGAATTTGACCGAGGCGGTTCACTTCTACAGAATTTAACCGAGGCGGTTCACTTCTACAGAATATAACCGAGGCGGTTTACTTCTACAGAATTTGACTGAGGCGGTTCACTTCTACAGAATAAAACCGAGGCGGTTCACTTCTACAGAATTTGACCGAGGCAGTTCGCCTACATCTTATAAACTTTTCATTATTGACACAACTTCTTAAGTTTTTAGGGTTTTTTACCTTCATTAGATTTAATATACCTCTACCTTAGCTCGAAACGTACTTTTCACTCTGAAAATTTATTTATTCACTTCTCCTAAATTAACAATTACCCAAAAATGCTGGTTTTATGGCAAAAATTCATTCCCACCTCGGGCACAGCACTAAATTCCACAAAACTCCGGGCATCGGGGTTTTTAGAGTTGCTGATAGCGAATCCGGCAATGGATTTTAAAAATTCAAAATGGCGGATTCAATATAGCGGACGTAATATGAGAAAATAGTACCAATTTTCCCAAAACTCTGTGCTCGTGGGTTTTTGGGGTCCCCGATTATGAATCTGCCATCAGATTTTCAAAATTCGGAATGGCGGATCCAATATGGTGGACGTCAAATCGAAAAATGGTACCAATATTCTCAAAACTCTGTGCTCGTGGGTTTTTGGGGTCCGCGATTATGAATCTGCCATCAGATTTTCAAAATTCAGAATGGCGGATCCAATATGGCGGACGTCAAATAAAAAAATGATACCAATTTTGCCGGAACTCTGTGCTCGAGCTTTTTCGGGCTCTTAATTACGAATCTACAATCAGAGTTTGAAAATTAAAAATGGGAAATCCAATATGGCGGACTTCATAATGAGAAATAGTACCAATTTTCCCGGAGCTTCGTACTCGACGGTTTTTGGGGTCCCTTGGTACGAATATGGCTTCAGATTTTCGAAATTCCGAATAGCGGATCCAATATGGCGGACTTCATACTGAAAAATGGCACCAATTTTGCCAAAACTCTGTGCTCGGGAGTTTTTGGGGTTCCTGATTACAAATCTGGCATCAGTTTTTCAAAATTCAAAATGGCAGATCAAACATGGCGGACGTTATATCGAAAAATGGTACCAATTTTCCCAAAACTCTGTACTCGGCGGTTTTTGGGGTCGCTGATTACGAATCTTGCATCAGATTTTTAAAATTAAAATTGGCGGATCCAATTAGCGATGACGTCGAGACAAGACGAGATGAGAAATCCCAATTTCTGGTCTCGTCTCGAAACAATGTCGAAGCTCGAGACGAGACGAGACGAGAAATTGAACACAGACACACACACGGACACACACGCACACACGTACGCACGCACGTGCATACACTGGAAAAAATTCGCACGCACACACTTGCATGCACTATGACGCACTTGCACACACTCGCATACATTCGGACACACTCGCACACACTTGCACACACTCGCACTTTCTGTACTTTCTGGTACTCTGTCCAGCTCTGATATATATAGATATATAAATGTGTGTGAGTGTGTGTGTGTTCAATTTCTCGTCTCGTCTCGTCTCGAGCTTCGACATTGTTTCGAGACGAGACCAGAAATTGGGATTTCTCGTCTCGTCTTGTCTCGACGGCATCGCTAATTGGATCCGCCAATTTTAATTTTAAAAATCTGATGCAAGATTCGTAATCAGCGACCCCAAAAACCGCCGAGTACAGAGTTTTGGGAAAATTGGTACCATTTTTCGATATAACGTCCGCCATGTTTGATCTGCCATTGTGAATTTTGAAAAACTGATGCCAGATTTGTAATCAGGGACCCCAAAAACCCCCGAGCACAGAGTTTTGGGCTAATTGGTGCCATTTTTCAGTATGAAGTCCGCCATATTGGATCCGCTATTCGGAATTTCGAAAA
Organism: Rhorus exstirpatorius; assembly: GCA_963564615.1. Taxonomy (NCBI): domain Eukaryota; kingdom Metazoa; phylum Arthropoda; class Insecta; order Hymenoptera; family Ichneumonidae; genus Rhorus; species Rhorus exstirpatorius. The sequence continues at coordinate 15,540,810 of OY751314.1, read as the reverse complement.
TCTGAAGCCATATTCGTACCAAGGGACCCCAAAAACCGTCAAGTACGAAGCTCCGGGAAAATTGGTACTATTTCTCATTATGAAATCCGCCATATTGGATTTCCCATTTTTAATTTTCAAACTCTGATTGTAGATTCGTAATTAAGAGCCCGAAAAAGCTCGAGCACAGAGTTCCGGCAAAATTGGTATCATTTTTTTATTTGACGTCCGCCATATTGGATTCGCTATTTCGAATTTTTAAAATCTGATGCCAGATTCGTAATCAGAGACCCCAAAGATTTCCGAGGACAGAGTTTAGGAAAAACTAGTAATATTTCTCCATATGACGTCCGCCATATTGGATTCGCTATTTCCAATTTTTAAAATCGGATGCCAGATTCGTAACCGGAGACCCTACAAACTCCCGAGAACAGAGTTTAGGAAAAACTGGTACTATTTCTCCATATGACGTTCGCCATATTGGATCCGAAATTTTCAATTTTGAAAATCTGGAAGCACATTCATAATCAGGGACCCTAAAAACCCCCTAGCACAGAGTTTTGAGAAAATTGGTACCATTTTTCGATTTGACGTCCACCATATTGGATCCGCCATTCTGGATTTTGAAAATCTGATGGCAGATTCATAATCGGGGACCCCAAAAACCCACGAGCACAGAGTTTTGGGAAAATTGGTACTATTTTCTCATATTACGTCTGCTATATTGGATCCGCAATTTTGAATTTTTAAAATCCATTGCCAGATTCGCTATCAGCAACTCTAAAAACCCCGATGCCCGGAGTTTTGTGGAATTCAGTGCTGTGCCCGAGGTGGAAATGAATTTTTTCCATAAAACCAGCATTTTTGGGTAATTGTTAATTTAGGAGAAGTGAATAAATAAATTTTCAGAGTGAAAAGTACGTTCCGAACTAAGGTAGAGGTATATTAACCCTAATGAAGGTAAAAAACCCTAAAAACTTAAGAAGTTGTGTCAATAATGAAAAGCTTATAAGATGTAGGCGAACCGCCTCGGTCAAATTCTGTAGAAGTGAACCGCCTCGGTTAAATTCTGTAGAAGTGAACCGCCTCGGTCAAATTCTGTAGAAGTGAACCGCCTCGGTTATATTCTGTAGAAGTGAACCGCCTCGGTTATATTCTGTAGAAGTGAACCGCTTCGGTTAAATTCTGTAGAAGTGAACCGCCTTGGTTAAATTCTGTAGAAGTGAACCGCCTCGGTCAAATTCTGTAGAAGTGAACCGCCTCGGTTTTATTCTGTAGAAGTGAACCGCCTCGGTTGAATTCTGTAGAAGTGAACCGCCTCGGTCATATTCTGTAGAAGTGAACCGCTTCGGTTAAATTCTGTAGAAGTGAACCGCCTTGGTTAAATTCTGTAGAAGTGAACCGCCTCGGTCAAATTCTGTAGAAGTGAACCGCCTCGGTTTTATTCTGTAGAAGTGAATCGCCTCGGTTGAATTCTGTAGTAGTAAACCGCCTCGGTCGAATTCTGTAGAAGTGAACCGCCTCGGTCATATTCTGTAGAAGTGAACCGCCTCGGTCATATTCTGTAGAAGTGAACCGCCTCGGTTTTATTCTGTAGAAGTGAACCGCCTCGGTTTTATTCTGTAGAAGTGAACCGCCTCGGTTTTATTCTGTAGAAGTGAACCGCCTTGGTTGAATTCTGTAGAAGTGAACCGCCTCGGTCAAATTCTGTAGAAGTGAAACGCCTCGGTCAAATTCTGTAGAAGTGAACCGCCTCGGAATAATTTCTCTGTAGAAACGAACCGCTCGGTTCGCTCTGTAGAAACGAACCTCTCGGTCCGTTCTGTAGAAACGAACTTCTGTAGTACGAAATTCTGTAGAAACGGACTCTGTAGGAACGAACTCTGTAGGAACGAACTCTGTAGAAGTGAACTCTGTAGGTCTGAACCGTCTCCTGAAGTAACTATCCACGGGTTCAAGCAAGCTTTGTTGAAGACAAGTGAATCTGAATTTTTTCAAATTTGATTTTCAACGCTAAAATTTCTTCGCAATCATCATGTAATAAACAAAACTCAAAGACGCTCCTTACTGTTTGGTTGCGTACCATTCAGAATTACGAGCTCTTTCTGTATATGTTCTATGCATATAATCATATGCATCCCCCTCTACATGTTAAGAAAAAACATTCAGATTTTCTATTTATATGCATATTGCACATACGCATGTGTACGGTGCTGTATGTGTAGGGTTCATTTATATTATATGCTGCATACATGTAAATGTTTCAAACGTGTATATTTTTTATACATGAAATATATGCGGCATATATGCATGTATAAAAATGCCGTACATGTTTTTTGCATATGACTTATATGCTGCATACATGTACGTACAAAATGTGTATATCTTGCTTACAAATGGAATTTGTGTTGCATATATGTTACGTATAAAATGTGCATATCTCGTTTACAAATGGATTGTATGCTGCATGTATGTATTTTATAAACCGTGTATATCTTAATTAAACACAAAATATATACGACATATATAAGCCATATAACTCGCATACATTTTTCTTATAAAAATAAGCGCCAAAAAGTTGTATATGTGTCATATATTTCTCATATATTCCAGATATAGGCCGAGTATTTTGCATATATGGAACGTATAATTCAAATATACTGTAAATATATTTTTGCATATATGTTAACCATATAAATTTCCATGGGGGTACAACGATAACATTTTTTTTACGAGTGATTCAGTGACGGTTTAAATATTTTGAATAATCTAGCATTGAATACTTCGGAAAAAACATTACTCGTAAATTAAGTTTTCCTCTAAGGGGCAACACAATTTTACGTAGTTTAGGTGGCGAACATAAAAAAGTGATAGGTGGTATAGATGCGTGTATTATTTTTCGTCGTCTAGTGTTTCTACGAATTCTATGAAATGTAAAAAAAGTTTAGCGTATAAGCGGTTGTAAAGAACATACTTCCTTATAATTTCCTTGTATTTAAATGACATTAGTCTACGAGTTCTGATGAAAAGCCGCAGTCTCAAAGGGCTGGATAGAACAACGTGACTGCATAGATTTTTGACCTTTCGCATTTATGAATTCGAATAAACCGAAATTGTACATTATCATCCATCCGAAGATTATCTTATTTGAGTTTTTGAGCGATCGTATTTTCGCCATTCTGCGAATGGCCTTCTGGAATGTTTATCAGTTATCTATTCTAAATTCCATAAATTGAAATTTAGATACTTTTATATTTTGTTTACATTATTTCTGGCTTGGTGAAATTTCACCATTTTGATCTTTCTTTGTTTTGGATTTTCGATATTTTTATAATCGGAATTCTGGCCATTCTGATTTTTGGTATTTCTGATTTTTTACCCCCACCCGTCGCCCTCTTTAAAATAACGCATCACAAACGTTCCTTGAAACTTAATTTGATAGTTGTATTACAACTAAAATTCCGTCTTACGTACTCACTCGTACATTGTGTCGAATCAATTAAATAACGGGAAATTAACATTTATCTTTTGTTGAAAAATGTTTGCTGTATTCTTGTGTAGATATCTGAATACAACACAGTTTTTCGTGTTAAATTGACTAAAGAGGAATCATCAGAGTATATTTAAAACGATCATGATGTCAGAACAACGCATTACAAACGTCGCTCACAACTAAATTTATTAGTTGTTTTGCAACTACAATTTTGTGTTGTGTACTAACTCACGCACTGTGTCGTATCGATTGAATAACACAAAATTAACTATTTCGTTTTGTTGAAAATTTTGGACTGTACTTTTGTGTAGAAAATACGAACATTTATGTTGATTACAGCATTGACATTTTTTTAACGAGTTGACATAAACATGAAATGTTGAAACCACTTTAAAAAAGTGTTAGTGTTGACACAAATAATTTAACATGTGAAAATTTTAACATTAACACAAATTATTTCCAACAGTGTAGAGTTGCTGGATTTCCTATGACTCCGTCCATGAATAATGATCGTAAAATTTGCATGGCATTCCTGTGGAAATCCACAGGTTTGTCCGGATCCTCCACAGTAAATCCTGTAGATGCCCATGGATTCTGTTTGGGAAATTCATGTAAGGCCGCTGGATTTCCTATGACTCCGTCTATGGATAATGCTTTTACATTTGACATGGTATTCCTGTGGGAATCCATAGGTTTGTGTGGATCCTCCACAATAAACCCTATAGTGGTCCATAGAATTTCTCCGGGAATCAAATATATATTCTATGTGAATTACATGTACATTGCTGTATTTCCTACAACATTTTTGATAGTAGTGATTCACTAACTTTGCGTGGTTTATACATAGAAATCCATAGATTTCTATGGATTCTCCATAGCAATCTGGCGATAATCCATTAAACTATCCATGGTTTCTCATATATGTCATCTATGGAAATTACATGTATCATTGCTAGATTTCCCATAATAATTTCCACGGATACTACATCCCTTATGGAAAAACTTTCAAAAAAACACCCAAATAAACACTCAAAACGACACCCAAATGTACACTCCATTTGATGATCATTTCGTACTCCAAACTTGAGAGTTAACACTGAAATTGAGCGTAAACACTGGAATACAGGGTTAATCGTCAGCTTGGGGGTCAGCCCTCAACTCGAGGGTTAACCCTGAAGTTGAGAGTTAACTCCCAAGTTTATAGATATAACTCTCATTTTGAGAGTTAAGTTGAGAATTAACTGTCAACGTAAAACAAACTTAAATCTCCTAAATTTCAGAAATGAAGTATTTATTGCACGCAATTAATATATTTTTTTATTTAACATAGTTTTATAGTTTCTTGCTTAACATAGTTTTATTTTTTGTTTGTTTCACACAGTTTTAAAATATAAATATATAATACACTGTGATTTTAAAAAATTATTTTAAAGACTCCTGGTTTTTTTATACATAAAAATCAGCATGCAATGAACTGGGAGATGCGAGATCCTCCCGAGCGTAAGAATTAAAAGGTCGCATAAGTGAAACTATATTTCAAACCAGTTAAATTCAAACAAGAGTGTGAAAGTACAATGAGTTACGTGACTGATGAATGAATTAAGCTCAGAACATAATGAGTGCAAAGTAACTGACTATAATTCAAAATATTTCGGAAGGTTTATATGATCGCAGCCCTCAAAGATTCAGGGTGCGCAATTGATAATAGAGTGAGATAACTTTCTATTATATGTTGTAAATGAACACAGTGAATTAAAAGCCATTTCTTTATAACATCCGGTGGATCGCTTCTCAACATTTCGTGTTGATTCCCAACTTTGAAAATTAACACTCAGTATCTGAGTGTTTTTAGGGTCTGACACTCTATATGAAAGTGTTGACTGTCAATGTTCAAATAAAATCTTGAAGTTGAGAGCCCTGCTTAAAATGCCGGATAAGTCCTGATAAGACCGTATTAAAAGTTGGATAAAAGTCCGCATACGTTCCGATTTATTCCCTTTCTGCCCCTATCTGGACGTTATTTGGTTACTTGTTTCATTCTGGAATATATCTGGGCCTGCTCGGATTCCATCTGGTAATAGAAACCAGTAATAGCGGCTCTTATCCGCTTCTATCTGGATCTTATCCTGCAATGAAAAATATTATTATGTTTGTCTAAGACCGAAATAGCTTTCCTATCCGGGTCTGTGTGGGTCTCGACCGGAATCCCGAGTGTTGACAATTGAACAAGTCAGCGGATGGGATTCTATCCGGGCCCGTTCGCAACCTGTCAGGTCGAGGTATACTGAAATAATTCACCTCTAAGAGCGAAACAGCTTTTCTATTCGGGTCTGTGCGGGTCTCGACCGGAATCCCGAGGGTTGACAATTGAACAAGTCAGCGGATGGGATTCTATCCGGGCCCGTTCGCAACCTGTCATGTCGAGGTATACTGAAATAATTCACCTCTAAGAGCGCAACAGCTTTTCTATCCGGGTCTGCGCGGGTCTCGACCGGAATCCCGAGGGTTGACAATTGAACAAGTCAGCGGATGGGATTCTATCCGGGCTCGTTCTCAACCTGTCCGGTCGAGATATACTGAAATAATTCACGTCTAACAGTGGAACACCTTTTCTATACGGGCATGGCCGGGTCTCGACCGGAATCCCGAAGTTTGAAAATCGAACAAGTCAGCGGATGGGAATCTATCCGGGCCCGTTAGCAACCAATCCGGTCGAGGTATACTGAAACAATTCATGTCTAAGAGTGAACAGCTTTTCTATCCGGGTCTGTGGGGGCCTGGACCGGAATCCCGAGGCTTGAAAATGGAACAAGTCGGCAGACGCGATTATATCCGGGCCCATTCGCAACCTATCTAGTAGAGGTTTCTCTGGTTTCTCTATCGTGAATCTAATCCCTGGTGTCCCGACGAAAATGTTTCCTGAGTTGTTTTTTTTTCAGCTAATACGTATTAATTAATAAAACTGTTTACATATAAACATTATTTTGTTCAATCGACCGAAGTTGGACCTAAATTGCTAAGCGTCCCTAAGCGAGCTCGATGAATACATTCGTTAAACTTTTCTTGCTTATATAACGTAGAGTTTGGAGTGGATACAGTCCACGGTTTCAACTCTGCAGGATCGGGGTTCGAGCTCGATTTTTTTTTTACTACGAAAAATATTAAATGACTTATTTTTAATCAATAAATTCGTGTCTCCGTTCTTTTCCGAATGTATTTCAACACTCGTACGAAAAAAAATACACTGTACTGCATCGTAGAATAATCAAAAAAGTCAAAAAATAGCGGGTGCTATTTTGAAAACCCGAAACCCCCGCTGCAAGCACTCATAAATATATACTCTGTCCCACTCTGAACCATACGCCTTCAGCTCCTTGTCTCATTCGCGGCTTGCAGTCATTTCCTCTCACACTCGTACACTCATGTTGCTCATTCTTTCTAACTTTTTTCACTCGTACCCATCTTTTTCTCTCATACTCATGCACGTCACCTTCTATTCGTCTATCCTTTTGTACCCAAATTCTACATCTAGGGACCATGCACACTCGTACACTCTCACCAAAGTGAGAATGTATCGTCGTGTGCATACATATATTTTCCACCAACAAAGTGTTCGTTCTAGACTGTAGATGACTAGTATGCATATTATGGTGGTTCAGAAAAGGGCCTTTTTTTAGATTTCTCTCTTCTCCGAGATTTATGCAGTTTATTACTACCAAATAGCTCACGTGGAAGGGCTGGGATCAATAAAATTTTTTACTACTGCTTCAACGACGTTGAAATTTCGAAAAAGGCTATTTTCGGGAATTTCCAAATTGAGATATCCTTCAATCCTTCGATGGCTATGTTTTGTATGACGAAACAAAACGTTTTGTAAAACCGGAGATGCGTGTGATTTTTTTAGTCCCGAATAGTCTATGTTGAAATTCATAAAAACTAATTTTTTTAACTTTTAAATATTAAAATATTTTTCTGTTCTTTATTTCACATGTTGCTTGATAGTGGACAAGAGCTCACGTGAAACCAGAGGATTTTGAGCCAATATTCAATACTGCCTCATCAAAAATCTGCGACAAGAGATAATTGAAACTACAAATTTTTACTAATTACTACGTATAAACTACAAAAAAAAATCTCTGGAAACATTTTCGTCGGGACAGGGATTGGATGTATGACAAAGTCTTTGTCGTTCTCGCTTTCGTTCCTTCCCTCTTTTCCAAGTTTTTCCAGGATCATGTGTGCCTACTTGAGTCCCGGTGGAGTGGGAATAGTTGGAGGTTCTCCGTCGAAGAGAACCGCAAGATCACCTTCCCCCGCAGCAGACTTCGAGGCGCGCTGTCCCTTCAAACCTCATAAAAAAGGGTCTTGCATATATACTCTGCTAGAGAGTTTACTCGAAATAATCTCCGAAGACGTTACTGAACAGTCAGTCAGAGTTTCGAGTTTGCTCCGTGCTACGCGAGGTGCTACGTATGTGGAAAAAGTGTGCTCTATGCATGTAAGTTTCACGTGTTACTTTGCTACGTGTGTTTATATTGCTATATGTGAGTAGACATAATCTGAGAAGACGGTATTGAACAATCAGAGGAGTACCGATGAGTTGGTTACGTGCTACGTATGTGGAAAAAGTGTGCTCTGTACCTTTAAGTTTTACGTGTTACTTTATTACTACGTGTGTTTATATTGCTATATGCGACTAGATTTAATCTCCAAAGACGATACTGAACAATCATAGGAGTTGCGAATTTGCTACGTGCTACGTACTATAACTTCCTGAAAAATGAAGCGATTTGAAAAAATGAGGGGGTCAAAATTTTTGTTTTAAAATACTCTTCCGTTTAAGATTATTTTAAAAATCATTCATGTTTTAATTCAATAAGTTTTTTCAATTTTAAGCATAAAATCGCATTTTCTACATTGTTTGTATCCTTCGATTTTTTTCATTTTTTTTAATGAAAAACTGTTATTTATTTAAAGAATTTTAAGCTTAGTCTCGTAGTAGGCAATTCATTATTTCTTATTTCTATTAAAAAAAATATTTTGTTGTTTTTTTCCTCAAATTAAATTAAATTAAATTAAATTAGTAATTCCAAAATGTCTGTAATTCGGTGAAAAATCGAACGAAGCGTATGGATAAAAGACCAAAAATGTATCTTTTCGAATGCAATTGTTAAATCTGTAAAATTTACCTGAAAGACATTTTTTATAAAATATAAACACGGTAAATTTTTTATGCTTGACATTATATACAAGAAACAATGACTTGGTCTTAGTATTCTGGATATATGAAGGATTTGGGAAAATAATTCATTAATTTTTAGCCAAGAACCAATTTGTGGGTTCCTGGTATCGCGAATATCAGTAGCAGTCATCACATGCACTCCAGTAGCCACATTTTGTGGTGTGGATCGCTAATGACACTCTTACCACGCACAATAAATTCATATTTTATGAAAAATGTCTTTCGGGAAAATTTTATAGACTAAACATTCGAAAAGATAAATTAATAATTTAAAAAAAGATAAATTAAAATAAATTAATAATTAAGATAAATTAAGATAAATTAAAAGATTAATTAAAAGATAAATTTTAGAATTAATTTAATTCAATTTAATTTAATTTGAGAAAAAAAACAACAAAATATTTTTTTTTAAATAGAAAGAATGAATTGCCCACTACGAGACTAGGCTTAAAATTCTTTAAATAAATAGAAGTTAAAAAAAAAAATGAAAAAAATCGAAGGATACAAACAATGTAGAAAATGCGATTTTATGCTTAAAATTGAAAAAACTTATTGAATTAAAACATGAATGATTTTTAAAATAATCTTAAACGAAAGAGTATTTCAAAACAAAAATTTTGACCCCCTCATTTTTTCGAATCGCTTCATTTTTCAGGAAGTTATAGATAAACGAAAAAAAAAAATAGAAAATTTTTGAAAAAATCCTACTGGGTGCAATTTTTGAGATGAAAATTTGAAAAAAATCAGGTGAGTTCTTTATCATGAACTCAAAATGAGAAAAAAAAATTAGCAAATTTAAAAATGCAAAGGTCCAGCAGTGGCTGATTTGGCGTGGAATGCCCCATATATATATACGCACACACATACATAACATTACAAGATGATATTTCAGGTCAAAATGTACTTTTATTGAAGAATATATGAGTAACAATAATATGATAATTGTATGGATATTTAAGGTAGTTCTATCGTGGTAACTAATCCATAAGATTTAAATTTTTTTTTTTTTTTATATCTTCAATTTTAATATATTTATTCATTTCGCGAAACGTCAATGCCTCTTATCGACCTAATTACGGAGAAATTAATACTTGAAAATGCCAGTTCCTCAAGGCAAATTTGCTTCGGTATATAGAAGAACCGATTTCCGGTCACTTTAAAACGATATATCTTATCGAAAATCCAAAAGATTCTTACAAAAAACGAGATTTAGATTCATTAAACATGTAAAAATCTAACGGGCCTAAAAAAAAATATGATTGTCGACCAATTTTTTAAGCTATACTGATTTTAATACGAGCATCCGGGTAGTGATACACAACTTATGGCATAATGTCGTGACGGTGAAAAAATGTGGCAACGCGATATCGAAATGAAAGCGGTATTTGACAAGTCGAACAACATAACCTCTTCACGTCAACGTCAATAGAGCGGGCGAGAGAGTGAGAGGGCACGAGAATGAAAAGAGAAAGAAAACGCAACGTTGCCACACGTAAATATCATACGAGATCTAGTAATACTTGAGTCGTTGCAATTACTATTTTACTAGTTACATAATTATTTATAATAAACCGTTGATTAATTGTATTCACCTGGGTAAGCTTATTTAATATTTATTAATTTAAACCCATATATCCAATATTTTTAGGAATCATCATTTAGACATTTATAGCTAATTGACTAGTCTGCAGCGATAGAACTACCTTAAATGCTCTATCTCAGGTTTCACATTATTTACACTATATAACTTTCATGATTGTGACACACGACGCTGAAAAAGAGCTTTTCTAGGTTACCTCTGTCAAAAACTCGACTATTATACACTTTTTTACGCACTTAGTGCTTAAGAAACTCCTAATTGATCAAGTTTTTGACGGAGGTAGCGCAGAAAGTTGTATAGGTGGCACGGGAACAAATATTCGGCTCGTGCGGCACTTTATACTCGTCAAACAGTTCGTACTTCTTGCGCCCTTGCCCCACAAAAAACCAGTGTGGGACGAATTTTTAATTAATTACATTTCAATTACAAATTAGAATTATAATTTGTAATTGAAAGTCCAATCAATTACAAATTACAATGTTATTGAAATATTTTTTTCTAATCAATTACAAATTACAAATTTAATTGAAATGTTTTTTTCGAATGTTGTGGATTACATTTGTAATTGACTCGGAAAAACGTTTTAATTACATTTGGAAATTTTAATTGGTGCAAAAAAGGTATCAATTAGATGTGTAATTTGTAATTGATTTTAAAAAACAATTCAATTGGATTTGTAATTTGTAATTGATTCCAAGAAACTTTTTAATTACAATTGTAATTTGTAATTGATTCGAAAAAAACATTTTAATTATATTTGTAATTTGTAATTGATTGGAAAAAAAATTTCAATTACATTTGTAATTTGTAATTGATTCAAAAAAATATTTCAATTACATTTGTCATTTGTAATTGATTCAAAAAAAAACATTTTGATTACATTTGTAATTTGTAATTGATTCAAAAAAAATATTTCAACTACATTCGTAGTTTGTAATTGATTCGAAAAAACATTTCAATTACATGTGTAATTTATAATTGATTTGACTTTCAATTACAAATTATAATTGTAATTGTAATTTGTACAACGACTACGTCCCGTATTCAACTGGATAAGAATCTGCTATAAAAGTAGGTGACGTGCATATAAAATCCCGAATAGGCCCAGATACACACCGGACACAAAAACCATTAAAATTTTGGGCAGAACCGTATTGGTTCACAATCTGTGCGCCGATTAAATTCCGGATTCAACCGGATAAGAATGTGCTACAGAAGTATTAGATGTACACATAAGATCCCACATAGGCCCAGATACAGACTGGACACAAAAACCGCATAAAATTCCGGGCATAACCGTATAGGCGCACAAACTGTGCACCGACTACATTCCGGATTCAACCTGATAAGAATCTGCATGAAAAGTATTGGGTGTACAGATAAGATGCCGCATATGCCCAAATACAGACCGAACACAAAAACCGCATAAAATTCCGGGCAGAACCGTATAGGCGCACAAACTGTGCACCGACTACATTCCGGATTCAACCTGATAAGAATCTGCATGAAAAGTATTGGGTGTACAGATAAGATGCCGCATAGGCCCAAATACAGACCGAACACAAAAACCGCATAAAATTCCGGGCAGAACCGTATAGGCGCACAATCTGTGCACCGACTACATTCCGGATTCAACCGGATAAGAATCTGCATAAAAAGTATTGGGTGTACAGATAAGATCCCGCATAGGCCCAGATACAGACCGGACACAAAAACCGTATAAAATTTCGGATACAACTGTATTAAATCCCGATTTGTATCCGGAATCTATCCGGCATTTTAAGCAGGGAGTCGATTCTCAACTTTTGGAGTTGATCCTTCGGTGTTGATTCTCAACATTGAGGTTTCACACTGAATAAGCAAGTGTTTGCACTCAACGATTGAAGATTTACACTGAATGTTAAGAGTTAACACTGAAAAAAATCCGAATTGATCGGAATCGACACCCAATTTTGAGGATACACACTCAAAAAACGAGTGTATACACTCAAAAATAAATATTTACACCAAAAATTTAGTGTAAACGCTCGATTTTAAGGATATACACTCAAAAATAGAGTGTACACACCCAAAAATCAATATTTACACCCAAACGCTCAATTTTGAGGATATGCACTCAAAAATCGAGGGTTTTTTCCGTGAGGGATGACAATTCTACATGGATTTTCTATAGAAATCTATAGATTTCTATAGACTTTCTATAAAAATCTTTCTCTTATCCATGTCATTGCCATGGATCCAGACATATCGATTACATTCATCGTTATTCATAGCAGAGCCATGGAAGACCTACCCCACACGGCACGAAATATGTCAGAAATATTTCAGAAATGTTTCAACGTTTCAGATTCATAACATAACTTCGAAATATTTCTGAAATTTACCTGAAATATGTCAATTGCAATATAACATTTTCGATATTTTTGAAATGTTTCAGAAATATCCCAGATAACAATTTCCATATCACGAAATTATATAAGGGAAAATTACACACTTATTGTGAAGTTTTTGGTGCATAAAATATACCGCTTTAAAAATGTAAAATAATTTTACAATTTCTCACCTACAAATAAATTCGTGCATCAAAGTGTATCCTTCTTATATATATATTGAGAGCCTCGTAATATATATAAGCTTAATCTCGTGATAATGGTAAATAAATCGTGATAACTCAAATACATGCACAAGGGTTCATAAAAGATTCACAATTTCAGTTGGAAATAAAATCAACTGTGATAGGTCAAAAATATTGTATAACAATTTATAATACTCGGATATGAGGAAAATCGTAAGATGCAGGGTATAATTATTTCAAAATTTCCTCTATGGAAAATATCGGATTTTATAATATAAAAATATTGCATCTCTAACCATATACAATAATTATGTATCGAAAATTATCCATTTATTCCAAACTCTACTATAAAAAAAAAGATACGAACAGGCAGTTCACATAAATGTGTCATAAATACAACAATTTCCATATCACGAAATTATATAAGAGAAAATTACACACTTATTGTGAAGTTTTTGGTGCAGAAAATATAACTCTTTTAAAATGTAAAATAATTTTACAATTTCTCACCTACAAATAAATTCGTGCGTCAAAGTATATCCTTTTTATATTTATTGAAAGCCTCGTAATATATATAATCTTAATCTCGTAATAATGATAAATAAATGGTGATAACTCAAATAGATGCACAAAGGTTCATAAAAAATTTACAAGTTTAGTTAAAAATAAAGTCTACTGTGATAGGTCAAAAATATTGTATAACAATTTATAATACTCGGATATGAGGAAAATCGTAAGATATTTATGTCGAAATTTCCGTTATGAAAAATATCAGATTTTATAATATAAAAATATTGCATCTTTAACCATGTACAATAGTTATGTATCGAAAAATTATCCATTTATTCCAAACTCTACACTATAAAAAAGATACGAGCAGGCAATTTACATAAATGTGTCATAACTGGGCATTGCACATGCCCCGATAGAAAAGTGTATAAAAAAATAGCCAATTTCAACGGATAACAAAATATAAAAACTGCTTGCAACTATTTAATTTTGATTATATTCGTTAGGAAACTGCAGAATGAAAGCGAAATAAGAATTGCTATTTATCTTTTAAGAAATTGTGTAAAAAATGGAATCCCAAATATATGAGCATTTTATTTTAGTCTAGAATCACACTCATAAACATATGGGGCATTCCGATAAACATATACTGAAAGTTACGACTTTCTTTCGGCAAAAAGTTACTAATAATAAATGAGTGATAAAAGTAACTAATTATCTCCGATGAGAATTTACTAATGAATGAGTGATAAGAGTTAGTACTTTTCCTTTTATTTAGAAATGTTCACGGTTCAATCATAATCTGACAAGTTATGGCATTTTGAGAATTTTCGATCCACCATATTGAATCCGCTATATTGAATTTTGTAATTTCGACGTCAAATTCATGTTCAATTACCCGAAAAAACCTTCAATACTGAGTAAGATCGAAATCTGTCAATTTATGTCATTTTGAGAATTTTCGATCCATCATAATTGATCCGCCATATTGAGTTTTGTAATTTTGACCTCAAATTCGTGTTCACCGACCAAAAAAACCCTGAATATAAAGTTAGAGTGAATCTGACGAGTTATGGCATTTTTAGAATTTTGGATCCACCATATTGGATTCGCCACATTCAATTTTGTTATTTCTTCCAAAACCGACATGGTTATACGAATTAAAAGGCAGAAGACAGGACAACCATCATCCTTTGAGTAGCTCCCAACATACAACTGATCAAGTGTTCTCTGTCGAGGTAAATGCATGATATGAAATACCATCATTCATAAACAGTCGATAGCGTAGTGGGTAGCGTGTTAGGTAGATAGGTAGGATAGGTAGCTAGGTCCCAGGTTCGAGTCCCAGTCGAGGAGGAAAAATTCTATCAAGAAAAATCGGTGGAGGTTTTTTTTTCAGTGTAAAACTCTTCTATATGTGAATGCAGCCATTTCGAAAATGATATATTTCGTTTTTGCTTATATTTTGGAATACAAAAGTTTGCAACAATAATACAGTTGCGTTGGATAGTATTCATTTAAGTAAAATAAAATCGCGCGAAAAGTTACTGATAAATGACTGATAAACGTTACTACTTTTCTGCTTTAAGAAATCACGAAAAAAAGAGAAAATACTACAACCATTTTATTTCAAATAAAAAATGTTAAAAAATCAGTAATAAGCCGACGACTTTTCCCTCTGTAGCCAAGTTCGAATAAATCAGTGTTTCATTCAAACTATCGATGGTAATAGAAAGTACTACTTTATTATGCAAAAGATGTTGCAGAGTTATAAGATTCGTATATAATAATATCATAAGGAAAATTACCAATGTTATAATTTTCGATATATAATTATTACCAAGAAATAATGAATTTTGTTATCTGGGTATGTCAATTGCAATATAACATTTTCGATATTTCTGAAATATTTCCGAAATATATCAATGGCAATATAACATTTTGAATATTTCCGAAATATTTCTGAAATATTTCCGAAATATGTCAATTGCAATATAACATTCGGAATATTTCCGAAATATTTCTGAAATATGTCAAATGCAATATAACTTTTTCGATATGTCTGAAATATTTCCGAAATATGTCAATTGCAATATAACATTTGGGATACTTCCGAAATATTTCTGAAAAAGTTATTACTGCCACAAAGGCGTAATCAACGGATTTTTTGCAGTGGAGATACGCCTCTCTGGAAGTAATATTTGACCGATTTCACAATTTATTCGAGTTAATACTGCCACATGGGCGTAAGCGACAAACTTTTTAGGGGTGTACACTGTAAAAAAAAAATGGTAAATTCAACTCGAGAAATCGAGTTGAAAAAAATGAGTTTGAACAACTCAAATTGAATTGGGTCAACCGATCAACCGAATAGAAGCGCTTTGAGCGAATAATGGAACCCGGACATAGTTCACTTCCATCATCGGCGATGTACTTCACACCGCAACTTCTTCCGTTCTCGTTCTCTGCTATTTCAGTGTTTACGTTCATCCGTGAATTAGGTTATGTTTTTTTTTATCATCGAAAATTCATAGCTGTGTGGTATTTTACGCGATAATGTTGAATCAAAAAGAATAAAAAGCTATCGCAGCAACCACTAATTTGTTCGTGTCAACAAATTTCAATTCGCATTGACGAACGCGAGGATTTTTTCGAATTACAAATTCACTCCAATAATTTGTGAATCATGTCATCGATGATAACAGCATCGAGAACTATCATTTCTAATCCAACGAATAAGCATACCGCAACGATATTTTTTTTTCACGGTTCTGGTAAAGAAATCGGATAATTTGTCATTTTTACCATACAGATAATTACTTTAAATGTGCTACAGCGAATATTAAGGTAGTACCTCCGTGGAATCAATGTGTTGAGAAATCTTTTAATCTTTGCACTCGCGTTCATTAGGATATTATCAAAACGTACGTGGAGTCACAAAGAGATTTACCGTTTGAAACTCGAGATAATTGAAGTCAAAATGAACCTGTTTAACCCATGCGCCTGCCCGCCGGCCATACCCTTTAGACACGGTTTTCACTGAACCGCTTAGACGCGTGTTGAGAATTGATCAAAAAACTAAAGCAACGTAGATAAATATCATAGAAATATTCTCGTAAAAGCTGAAGAGGATTTACCGTTTAGTTATGGAGATGCATCCGTCGACAAGCCCCGTGAGAGGACCAACTCTCTTGTTTCATGCGTGACCGCTCACCGTGCTTCACCGCACCTATGTTCTTGTTTATTCCCTGCCACCAGCCACAAAGGTACTACCTTAATAAAAAATATTAATACTTTGCCGTTACTTTGCCATTGGGTATTTTTTTAGTCATATGATTTTTCCTTTTTATCAAATTCTCATAAAATTGGACAAACGATAATTTATGCCCCAGCGCTTTAATGATTAATAGTGGTTTTTTTTTCCTGTAAAATAAAGTAGCCGTCGTACACTCGCATGAAAAGTTTCAGATTGAGAAATCATTGGTATATTTCAGGAAGTTCGGGTGGCGATGTTGAGGCATGGATTTCCAGTCTGACATCAAGAAAGCTGACTTTTCCGCACATTAAAATTGTCTATCCGACAGCTCCTTCACAACCGTACACACCTCTAGGTGGCATGGTAACAAACCAAAAAAAAAAAAACTTTTTATCTAAATTTATTCCGTAAGTTTGTCAAATTTTTGCCCTAACTGCATTGTAGAGAATTTTTCTGCCGCCCAAAAATTTCTCAGGACTGATATAACTCGTGAATTTTTTTTATTTTCATTTTCTGATCCCATTTTTGCGAAACAGCATCTTT
Organism: Rhorus exstirpatorius; assembly: GCA_963564615.1. NCBI lineage: Eukaryota > Metazoa > Arthropoda > Insecta > Hymenoptera > Ichneumonidae > Rhorus > Rhorus exstirpatorius. The sequence goes on along the minus strand of OY751314.1, from coordinate 15,523,612 downwards.
AGCTGCGAAAACTTTTGCAAACTTTCGGCTATTGTTCCTAAACGTTTTGTGAAAATAGTTGGGTGGACAAGGATTCTTTGGTAACGTATTTGGCGATGAGCGATAAAGACGCTTGATGAAATTTTGAATTTTGGAATAAAGTGTGTGTGATTTCTTCAGTTTTAGTAAATTTCCAGATATGAGGTCAATTTTAGTCCACACAAATGTAGCATCATTAAAGATTTTATGAAGTTTGGAATTAAAAAAAAATTATTAAAAGTCTGGAATCGCATGCAGAGACTTTTGCAAATTTTGAAATATCGGACATTTTTTTTTTTTTACCTAGAGCATCATTAAAAGATGATTTTAGTGTTCAGATTTAATGAAATTCGAATTTTTTGAAAATTACTGAAATTGAATCAACTTCCGAAAATTTAGAGCTATCGGAGTAATACTTTTTTAAAAAAATTTTCTACAAGACACAAACTCAAAACTCAAATTACATGGCTGAAAAGCTTGGGGAACTAGATGCTTATGCACTTCCTTGTAGATGGGTTGGTAAATCTAGGAGAATCACGAGGAAGCAATGTGCAAGTTTCAACTTAATTCTGACTGGAATTTTCCCATGAGTTGGGACTTTTTGAGTACATTGTCACTGAAACTTAAATTTTTTTGCTCACGATCGTCAAGTTTCCACTAAAGGGAAGCAAAAATAAATATAAAGATATATTCCCCTGAAAACAAACTCTCTCAGTATTCCACGAAAGATGTTGCCCATTAATAAAAAAAAAAAAATTAAAGAATAAACCAAATTATGTAAATAATCATGGAAGATAAATGTTTTTGCCACGGTTCACTATTAAGATACTTGGATAAATATTCATTATGGCTGTTGCTATTCGTACGAATCCGTGTATTATGCACGGTACTGTATGCGCACGCAGAAAAACTTCCTGCTTCGGATATCATCCGTGTATTTTATATGGTACCGTGTAGGAACCCGGAAAAGCCGTATTCCACGTATAAACTCTTTGGACCGTCCATGATATAAGGTACCGTGTAGAGATGGTATAAAATTAGAGCTCTATTCTACGGTAATCATCTGTCGACATTATAGGGTAAGAATAGTACAATTTACATGGTGGGCTCTTCATTTACTCTGCTCTATGCATTACACATGAAGGTTAAACAAAGAATTCCGATTGGAATTCTTTGTCTAACTTCATTATAATCCATCTTTCATTATAGTTCTGATTAGGTTACATCCCCGATTTCGTTGGAACTTCGTATTTCCAGGTTTTTTGGCGACCTGACTACGAGATAGTGGAACGTTACACAAATATCATCTGGCTGTGAAATTTCGTATTTACAGATGTTTTTGGGGTCACTGATCACGAATCCGATATCCAATTTTCAAAATTCAAGAACGGGGTTTCAATAAGATACACATAGATTTGTAAAACTACTTTTTCACTGTAGGAATTGGCGTAATAAGGTTTCCAGAGTGGTTCTCATAAACCCAAGATTCAATTTCGGAAATTCGATGTGATTTTTATTCTTCTGCTGTAAATACTGTTATCGGAGGATTTCCGGTTAGTGATTACAAATCCGGAATCCATTTCTCATAAGTGGGGATGGTGAATCTGAAATGATAGTACGAAATAAAGAGTTGAAGATGGTGAATTACGATGACGATGAAAAAAAATAAAAAATTGGATATTGGATTCGTAATCAGCGACCTCGAAAACCTCCGAGTACCAAGTTTCATCGAAATCGAGTGACTTTTGGAATTTCTATCCGCTATATTGGATCCGCCATTTTTAATTTCAGAATTTCGAGTTTAGATTCGTAATCAGCGATCTCGGAAACTCCCGAGTACCGAATTTCATCCGAATCAAATGAATTTTGGTCTGCCATTTTGAATATTGAAAAACTGATTTCTGATTTGTGTTCAGTGACTCTCAAAACATAAATCTACTTCAAAATATCGGTATGTTTACGACCAAATTTTACCAGAAACGATTTTTTTCCGAAAAATTAACATTTTTTATGGTTTGTTTGTTTATAGACGTGTATGATAAACGGTTTCCCGGAATGACACATCGTTAGGTTCATGTCTGAGCATCATATCAAAACTTATTTTGTCGAAAAATATTTCGAGACAGATTTTTGAGCTGAAAAACTGTCAGGACAAAGGTGTCACTTATAACTAACACCGCGCAGCAAAAGGTTAAATTTCATTTATTACTACTCACCAGCCATGCACGATTTCCTCTTCATTAGCATTGAATATTAGTCTGAGGTAGCATATCGTTACCTTGTTCATTCTAATTAGGCGTCAATTTAAATAAGTTTATTGGAACCGGTTGCCTATTAGATGCTAACTATGCCGGGCTTTTTCGTGGAAATGCCCCAGCTCGGGGCCAGGCAGATAGGCAACCGCACATACAATGTCGCCGAGCTGGCGTATTTCCACGAATATGGCCAGTATGATCTTATTACGGCATTAGGTGTGTTATCAGTGCCCTCTGATGAAATCTCATTGTCACGTTTACATGCGTTTATAAATAAATACCAATAAGTTCCGATGTATGGTTGATGGGTATATTCCAATTGAATCTTGTAAATTTGATAAAAACGTAAACGTCGAATTTTTTCATTCACATTGATTTACTGTCTCAGTCGGAATCATATCGGAATTCACGTGAATTTGGAAATTTCATTAAAACCTGTAATCACGTCAATATGAATATTTTCTATTCAAATAGGTATTTTATCTGATATTTTTCATACATTCCGATTAACAGTACATGCAGATTCAAACGTATTGGTTCCTGATAATTTCCGATTGCGTCTAATGAAAAACTGAAACATGAAATTTTCACATTAACACTTACTTCTGATCTTAATCGGAATTGTGTCGGAATTTACCTAAACACAAAACTTATTCAAACCGGTAATCACGTTGATATGCATTATTCCTATTACAATAGGTATTTGATCTGATATTCCTCATGCAGTCGGATCAACGTTCCTTGCAGATTCAAACCCTAAAACCCTTTATTTCCGATTACGTTTCGATCGAAAGGCAAATTGCCCTTCGATTGAGTCGATTCATTCTTATTCAAATCCAATGGATTCCCATCGGTTTCAGTCGGTATCGATATAATTTTCTAAGCAGATGAGTAATAGAAACACAAAAAAAAATACCGAATCAACCCCAACCCATGGAATCGTGGGATGCGTGGAATCGTAGGAAAGCGTGAGATGCGTGAAACAGGGTTGCTGCCTGCCCAGCATCTGAATATGTGTGTGTGTGTGTGCGTGCGCGTGTGTGTGTGTGTGTGTGTGTGTGTGTGGAATCGTGGGATGTGTAGAATTGCGGAATGCGTGAACGTGTCCATGGCGGAATAAATTCTACAGAATTCTACAAAATAAAAAAAAATGAAAATTAACTTTATAAAACTACCAAAAATAGCTGCCAGAGGCTATAAAATTCTACAATAATTTATGAAATGTTACAAAAATCTACATGTAAATGCTAGAATTTGAACACTTGTTCATTTTTGTATTTTTTAGTGCACAGCTTCTGACAATTAATGTACGAGTTTCTCGGTAAAACTACGTCTAACCACAGCTAACACTGCTATTCTACATATTTTTATGACCATTTCACTACATTATACTACAAAGAAATACTAGAAATGAAAAACTTTTGTAGATCTAGTAGTTTTTAGTCGAAACTTGTCTTTGAAATGGATCGATTAGAGCTACGAATTCCTAGGGATCTCTGCTTCGGAATCAGAGATTGATTGGTCATCTCTGATGACCAATTTTTTAACTGTTACGTCCCGGGTTTTGTAATTTACCATTGGCGTAGCATATGTTAATCGCTTTGTTCCATTTTGGGCCTGTATATGAACAGGCCGGGGATAGGATCCGTTGTGTTGGCGATTATTAAATAGGTTTTCTTACCTTTCGTTGGTCAAACAACCGTGACCGGGGGTCGACGGTTGATTGCATCTTGGAGAATCGAACCAACGTTGCTGATATCCAAAAATCCTTGGGTCTCGTTCCGGTGTTAGGACGCGGGGATTATATTCTACGCCGATCTCTAAATATTAATGAAGTTTTATGCGTTTTTACGCCGAAATAAGTACATCATAGTAGCAGGAAATGCTAGAATTGGAACACATTTGTAGATTTTTTGTTGAATCTTGTGGTCAGAGTGGTTTGATCAGAGCTCCGAATTCGTAGGGAGACGTACGCGAATTTACAATAAATTAATGATGTAGTATTTTGTAGTATTTTACAAAAATTTTTAAAACTAAATCTGTGTGGGTTTTTTCGGATTCCTGAGTCTGAGAGCAATTAAGGTTTTTGTCGATTTACATAGAAACTTGTAACATTCTATTCAAAAGTAAAAACGTTCAAATATTCACTATCAGAGATTCAATAGGATTCAAGTTTTCTGGTGTCTCTTACTTTGTACGAACATTTGTAATTTCTTCTAAAAAAAAACTAAAAGCGAAAATCTATCTCGACTTGTACGAATTGGAGAGTCTTTACAATCCCAAATATTCGGTCATTTTCCATATAACGTTGTAGCCTTCTATAAAAATGTAAAAAAAGGAAATTCATGCGGGTTTTTACGGATTCATGAATCGAAGAACGGTGAAGAATTTTATTGTTTTCCATACAAATTTTTAATACTTTGTTAAAAAGTAAAAACGCATGTACGTCAGAAATTGTATAGACTTCATACTTATTAGCTTATGTCGCTTTGCATGGGGAATTGTAATTTCTTGTAAGAAAATAAAAGCAAAAACTTGTCTCGATTGGAGACTTCAAAGTCTCGAAGATTCTATCACTTTCCATAGAACTTTGTAGTCCTGTATGAACATGTTAAAAAGTACATTTATGTGGATTCTAATAGATTAATGTGTTGCAGAACGATAAAGAATTTCGTCAGTTTCCGTAGAAATTTCTAATATTTTGTGCAAAAGTAAAAACATCACCACTCAGAAATCTTTGAGATTTGGAACTTGTTGGTTTCTGCTACTTTGTATGGAAAATTGTTATCTCCTGTAAAAAAAACTAGGGGCGGAAATCTATCTCGAGTTCTCGAGTCCCAAAATATTGAAGAATCTTGTCGTTTTCCATGGAAAATTCTAATTTTCTATGCGAAAGTACAAACATTCACAAATTATAAATACTATACTATACGGTTCTGTCAAAAAAAAGGAGCAGTTTCCTGTTAGTTTCCTCGGCAACACGCAATATTACGTGAAAAACTAAATGATCAATTTTATATGAATTTCTCCGAATTTATAAGGCATAGAATTTCTGAGAGCTCGGTATTTTTTTCAGAGAAATTTGTAATCGTTTATGCGAAACTAAAAAAGAAAAATAAATCAAAGTTTGACGATCTTTATCGACGTAAAAAATTGTACGTTTATGTAATTTTCTAATGTATATATGAGGCATTCCACATCAACATGACTACTTCAAAACCTTAATATCTTGAATTTTTCTGCAATCGACATATGCTACAGTACTCTTTAAAACAAAAATATTGATGTGTATTAAATTTATGGTGGCATTGATAGGGGTGAAATTACAGGAAAATTCGATTTTTGCTTGTTTTTTCTCCCTGATTTTATTACATGGAAATAGTGTGTCCGAGCGAAAAATTGCTACGAATCTATTTTGTTGTGTTTGTTGCAAGGATAAGGAAAAAAAAATTTTAGAAGGCAAGATTTTACATTTTTCATGGAAAAAAACCTATTTAAAAAATAAAAATCGATTTTTGGACGATTATGACAGTTTAAAAAAATTTGAAATATTATTTTTTCAATTTCTCGAAATTTTTTCAAAAGGAATACGTCTCTTTCCAGACGGAGAAATTCAATCTAAAGGCTCGACAAAAAAAAAGAAAATTGAAAAAAAAAAATTTATGCAAAATTTGAAACAAAAATGTTATATAATGCGAGTATATTTCTCAATATTTACTTACAAAATATTCGCAAATATATTGAGAAATATACTCGCATTATTTAACCTTTTTATTTCAAATTTTGCATCAAATTTTTTTCCAATTTTCTTTTTTTTGCTGAGCCTTTAGATTCAATTTCTCCGTCTGGAAAGAGACGTATTCCTTTTGAGAAAAGTTTGAGGAATTCAAAAAAATATATTTCAAATTTTTTTAAACTGTAATAATCGTCCAAAAATCGATTTTTATTTTTAAATATTATTTTTTTAAGGTTTTTTTTCCATAAAAAATGTAAAATCGTGCATTCTAAAATTTTTTTTCGTCATCTTGCAACAAACACAACAAAATTGATTCTTAGCGATTTTTCGCTCGGACACACAGGGAGAAAAGACAGGCAAAAATGCATTTTCCTGTAATTTCACCCCTATCAATGTCACCATAAATTTAATACATATCAATATTATACATATTAACAATATTATTAATACATATCAATATTTTTGTTTTAAAGAGTACTATAGCATATGAGCCGTTCGCTCAAAGAATGACCTAAGTCGATTTAGGTAGTTTTTGGAATTTAGTTACCAGTGCGTAGGTATGAGTCCTAAAGGAATGTTTGCTAAGTTTCGTAACATTTCGGCCATTATTGACCTTTTTGTGATTGGTTGAAACTGCGCGTCTAGAGTATTGTCGTTGTTAGTCGTTTCGGGGTCTCTTGGGGTACCTGATAACGAATCAGTACTCAAAATTTGGAAATTGAAATAGTGGACGTAGAATGCAAAAAGTGGTTCGATAAAAGTAAAAGTTAGTACTCGGAGGTTGATGTAGTCCCTGACTACGAATTCACGGTCAGACTTCGGGAATGCAAGATGGAGGATCTAACATGGCGACTTGCATGCGAAAAACAATGCTTATCTAGCGTAAGATCAGTACATAAATATTTCTGGAGCCATTGATTGTAAATTGCATGTGACACGGCCGATGCAGACCTGAGAAACCGTTTATTCATGGTCAATTTTTCATACTAGAGTACGATATACAAAGTACTGCATATACGATTTAGGAAATGGAAACCTCAATTTTCTCCAAAAAGTACCGCTCTCATTCAAATCCAGAGACACGAACGAGGACATGGCGGTTGATGTCTCCGTTTCTAATTTTTTTTTGTAATTTTTTTTGAATTTTTTTATTTTTTGTCGTTTAAAAAATTTTTTTTTCGTTTTGTTATTTAAAAAAAAAAATTTTCTTCGTTTAAAATTTTTTTTTCGTTTTTTGTAATTTTTTTTATTTGTTTCTTTGTTTTTTTTGTTTTTTTTTGTTTTTTGTTTTTTTTTTTTTAATTTTGAGTGCATATTCGTTATTAGCGACCCCGAAAACCCCTGATTACCAACTTTTATTTTCGTCAAACGACCTTTTGCATTTTTGGTCCACCATATTGGATCTCCCATCTTGAATTCTAAAATTTTGAGTGCATATTCGTTATTAGCCACCCAGAAATCCCCTGATCACCAACTTTTATTTTCGTCAAACGACCTTTGACATTTTTGGTCCACCATATTGGATCCGCCATCTTGAATTTTAAAATTTTGAGTGCATATTCGTTGTCAGCGACCCCGAAAACTCCCGAGTACCAACTTTTACTTTCGTTAGACGACTTTTTGTATTTTTGGTCCGCCACCTTGAATTTGCTAACTTCGAGTGCGGATTCGTTATCAGCGACCCCGAAAACCCCCGAGTACAAAGTTTCAAGTCGATTACACGTAAAGAAAAATGTGTGCTTGAAAGGGTTAAGTAGTTCGCCGAAAAAACGACCTAAATCATTTTGTATTAATTATACATTTCAGTGTTGTTAAAATGTATTTAACAACGCTCATATGTCGATTGCAGAAAAATTCAAGATATTAAGGTTTTGAAGTGGTCATGTTGATGTGGAATGCCTCATAGTATATATACTACGCGAAAATAAAAACATGTATATTAACTTCCACGATTTAAGTTATTAAAATACATAATCGTTGGGGGATTTGTGTAAAAATTTGTAATATTTAATTACGGTAGTACCTCCGCGACCGGAGGCGGGGAATCAGCGGGAATATAGGCGCGGTGAAGCACGGTGAGCGGGCACGCACGAAACAAGAGAGAGTCGGTCCGCTCACGGGGCTTGTCGACGAATATATCTCAATAACTAAACGGTGAATCCTCTTTAGCTTTTACGAGAGTATTCCTATGATACTTACCTACGTTACTTTAGTTTTTTGGTCAATTCTCGACACCCGTCTAGGTGGTACAGCGAAAACCGTGCCGTTAGGGTATGGCTGACGCATGGGTTATGTGTTAATCAGGCTCATTTTAGTTCAATTATCTCGAGTTTGAAACGGTAAATCTCTTTGTAACTGCACGTACGGTTAGATAATATCCTAATTAACACACGTGCAAAGATTGAATGATTTCTCAACACATTGATTCCACGGAGGTACTACCTTAAAAAGTACAAATTTAAATCAAGGGGGCGCAGTGGCTCAGTGGGTGAGGCTCTGGGTTCGAGTCCCACATCGGACACCAATGGAAAAAGTTTTTCCATGTGTTTTTCTGCAATCCGGGTTGGTTCGGACCCCACCATAATAAAATACATGGCCAAAAAACCTTTCTGTGGTGGGTGGGTGGGTATGGTCGGTGTACGGCTCTGGAGGACTCCCGAAGCGGTTCTTATCGCTCGGAAGGTGGCCTCTTAGTCGCGCACTGACTTACCCACTGAATCGCAGCAAATGAGGAACACGCCTAAGGCGCCTCTGGAGACCGCGCTTGAGTTTACTCGCACGGTCACCAGGGGACTAGGTAAGAGCCGACCTGTATCGACGGAAGGTTTTCTGCAGTTTCCCTCCGTCTACGGCGAATTCGATCTAGGGTCAAGGAGAGGTGAAGCGGCTGCAGCCGTGGAACAAACAGTTGAAGGGGGCAGGGTACGAGCACACCTGTGGGCAGGGAATAAGCGGAAACATGAGCGCGGTGAGCGAGGGGCACGCATGAAACAAGAGAGAGTCGGACCGCTGGATTTATCCGACGAACGCGAAAAAATTCCTTCAAATCGATAATTTTATGTCAAAAGGTTCGTCAACCCCCATTTTTTATGGAACGTATGTAATCGTGATAGTTTTCTGAACATTAAACAGTTTTAATATTGATCGTATCTAATCGTAAAAGATACGAATTTCTGTTTCTAAGTTGCATCAGCCCAGAATTCGTATATGGCGTGGGATAAATATCTTGATTTCACGAATTAATTACTCGCGTAACGAGTCGTTGACCCACTTTAAAATTTTTCAGGTGTTATCCTATACACTTCTGCTACACCACATAAAAATTCAGATTTTTATCTAATCGTTAAGTTCGCGCTCGTACTACCTTAAATGTGGAAAAAGAAGTGGATTTCAAATGGCGAGACTCCGACACTTCCACATGCAAATTTTAATCAGCCATAATTGCAATACTATTCGAACATGTAAAAAAAACCAATTTGTGTTGATGTACGTACGAAACTGTCCTGTTTTATAGGAAGCTAAGAACAGAATTGTTCTCCCAAATCCGCAGTTTCACGATACGTAAATCGTTGTAGATTTCGATGAACATTCTTAAATAATTGTATCCTACAAGGAAGTGGATGTTTGAAGGGACTACTTTTATGGCAAAAAAAATTCGATTTTCCATCAATTTTGAAGCGAAAAATATTGAATATAGAATGTTGATATTTGGTATGTTTACTATATAAGCGGTCTTTATTGAACATGATAATATCTTTTAAAGTTTGACAAAACATGGTACACTAGGACCTCTATTTAATGGTCCTCGATTTAAAAGACAGTCCCCACCATGTTGCATTTATCGATCGGTTTTTCGCGTGGTGGGAGATGGTGGGGGGCGCTTAATGTCTCCCCGATCAGGCCCGTAGCACGGAGTGCCGATGCGCAGATACAGCATGTGTGGGCATACGCTACCTCGATTTAACAAGGTGCGATGCAGAGCCGGTCCCGCCACCGGCCGTTAAATCAAGGTCCTAGTGTATTGGAAGTGGGAGGAGCCTTGTATGTCGGTGCGCTGGCGATGATATTCTTCGCTTTCGGAAGTCCTAAGTCTTGGACAGGTGATCTGAAACAAAAATATCAAACATATTTTTACTTTCTACAATATTATTGTGTATAAAGTATATTGACTAGATTAAGAGCCCACCATTCAAATTGTACTCTTCTAAACAATGCTGTGGTATTTTAAACTCTATTCTAAAAAATACTGTGGAATATGGACGGATGGAATGTAGATGAATTACTGCAGAATGGAGATCTAGTTTACACCGTCTCTACACGGTACCGTATGACATGGACGGTTTTAAGAGGTTATACGTGGAATACGGCTTTTTCGGGTTCCTACACGGTGCCCGTGTAATATCCACGGATGATATCCGAACTGTGCATAATACACGGGTTTGTGTGGGTAGCCACTTCGTATTTTTATTATGAAGGAGTTTTTTTTTCACTAAAGAAATAAGATTTGTTGGCTCAAGTTCATATGGATGGGACCAGCAATAAATTAACTTGTACACATTTTTTTCAATATGATTTTCTGAGTGTTTACAACATTTCAGGCACTCTGGCATTTAATCCCATTATTTCCCATCAAAACATATATTTCTTCACGAGAAAAAAAATACGAAGATAACTAACTTTTCTCTAATTTAAAATTTATTGAATATAAACCGACGATGAATATTTGTTCGTACAAAAAAGACTGTAATATTTTTGACTTTTTAGTGCTAAGTTGTATGCATTATTGAGTTCGGATAGCTGATTAATTTTCCTTCCTGACAGGACGCTTTGTTTTAAGGTAGTTCTGGAGTTTTTTTTTCAAATCTTAGGAATCGCCTGAAGTTTTAGTATGGTGCAGACACAATTTTCATGAACCGATTCCTTAATTTTTAATTCAATCCACTACTTAGTTTGTGAGATAATTGAAATTAAATATCGGTATTTTTGTACGCGATACGACGCGATGCCTATCCTAACGCGTCAATGAATAGGACTTTGCTCACATTTTTCATTATATATAGGCGCTAAACGGATCTTAGGATTTTTAAATAAAAACACTCCCGTATGCAGTACTATATTGTGGGAGTGATGAAACGGCAACTGTGTACGCTGCTACGAACTGATGGGCGCCCGGTAAATTCCGGGAATTTGAAACGTGTTTTGTTTCCCTAACTTATAATAATTGCGAAAAAGAGTTGAAATAAATGTATTCTTCATGAAATTGAATTTTATAAACTCATTTATATATATATATATAGTATTATTCGTATATATATGTGTTTATAGTACATACAGTATAAATATTATCAATATAATTCTGTATAAGTCATGTCTCATAGCATGAAAAAATATTCGTTGTCTTTCGGCAACAAATTTTTGTTCCTGATCGTTGAGGTTATGTACGTTTTTATCACGTTTAACAGCATTTGCTTCGACACATAGCCGCCACAGCTTTCAGTTCTTTATCTCGTTTTGTTTTTTTCATAAACCTACCCTTGAATCTCACTCGAGTTGACATTTTTACGCTTTTTTTTTTATTCACAAGATCTCACGCAATACTGACGCGTTCTAAACTGCTAATCAGGTCCCTGGCACTCAGCTCCAGCCGTGTCCCCGTAATGTAGCCAGCCGCTACGTGGCGCTGGCAGTATTCCGCGCGGCTGTAGCTTCGGCTGTCATCGCTACCGCTTACGGTAACCACGATAGCCGAAGCAAACCGAATTTTTATATTTGTATTTTATTATTTATATTTTATTGTATATATATATATGTATATATATATATATATATATATATATATATATATGTGTAAAGTATTGTTATTAATAATAAAATGTAATAAAGAAATACGGGATTATTTTGGACTATTATGATTTTTTTCGAATTTTTTTATCCAGCCGTTCACGAGATATGAATTTTTCAAAATTTCGTATGTTTTTTTTTGAATGCTCATAACTTTTTCAAAAATGCATGAATATGAATGTTTTTTTTTTTCAAATTGTGTGTTTTTCAATGAATTTTTAAAAAATCTGACGCAAAAAATTAAAACAAAAACCTCTAAAGAGTTATACGAATGGGCTATAAAACGAACTAATTTACTGAACATCGAAGTTAAGTTTTCAACAATTGAAGATTATAAAAAAACAACCGACGCTCTTAATATTCGATATTCAAAGGCTAAAACTATAACAGGCACTTAAAAATTCCATTGTGTTATTCCAAACACAGATGGATCTCTAACGATGAGAGTGACTTCTAGCTCAAACAAGAATTACTCATGTAAAATATTTAAACGACAACAAAAGTGAAACAAAAATATTTAAAAACAAAAATTTTGTTCTTAATACAGACTTATCATTGTCATGATTTCCGATTACCTCCATTTGTAATTTTTTATTGATATTTTATTTTATAAGACATTAAAAATCATACCATATTATCATATCATATGAAGTTCTTTTATAAAAAAAAAAAATTTGGATAATTTTAAAAAATTCTGAAAAAATAGAAAGAATCGTTTTCCCACGACGCGACCAGGCTTAAAATTTGTTAAATAAGAACTAGTTTTTTTGAGAATTAAAAAAAAAATCGAAGGATATAAACAATATTCAAAATCAGATTTTAATATATGAATTGAAAAAAACAAGCAAATAATTTCGTTCTAATTTTTTGCGTCAAATGTTTTAAAAATTCATTGAAAAACACACAATTTGAAAAAAAAAACATTCATATTCATGCATTTTTGAAAAAGTTATGAGCATTCAAAAAAAAACATACGAAATTTTGAAAAATTCATATCTTGTGAACGGCTGGATAAAAAAATTCGAATAAAATCATGGAGCTCTTTTTCATAGAGTACAAGAAGATAAAAAAATTAAGACCAAATAAAAATGTCAATTTCGATAGTAGGTTGAGTTGGCATGGAATGCCCCATATATTATAATTATAATATATATAATATATATATTATAATATAATATTATATTATAACGTAGGCATTTCGGAATTTATATTATGAAAAAACCGATATTTAAGGTTAAAAATGGTTGGGATGGTCGGGATATATAAATACGATGATTGCGAAGATTGCGCGTCACATGTCAGGCGGCGGTGCGCGGGAGAGGGGTAGGCGCGCGGAAGCATGCCAGCGCCACGCAGTACGAACTAAATACGGCGATCATAGCGGAGACACAGGTTTGCTATAGAATTCATTGGAGTGCCAGGGACCTGCTGCTAATACAGGAGAATTGCGCCGTTGCCACCATTACAGCGCCGCGCTCTATACGGGCAGGGGACCTATCCATGCATGAGGTGTGATTGTGTTGGACACAGAGTGTACAAGCTCTGACAAAAGTTTCTGAACGACAGCATTATGAAAGAATTGGGTTTTGCTGTTCGTTGCGGTCGAAACTTCTAGCTGATACGTGTACCTCCAGAACTACCTTAATAAAAAAAAAATATTTCGAGATTCTCATGCCAGTATGTTCAAATGTCCACGAACTTCGAGAAATTATGTTTATAAAAAATTCTAGATGTATGTGTGTGTGAACGTGTGTGTTCTAGCCTCGAAAAATTCAAATACCTCTATCTGTAAAACTACTTAAACAATCGAGCTGAAACTTGGTACACAGGTAGGCCATTTATTCGTCTTTGTTCACTGCAATTTTCGTTCAAGTTACTTTGGAATTTCTGATTTCGCGGAATTTTGAAATTTTCGAAAAATGTTTTTGGGGGCTTTAACTTTCGTAATTTTGCAGCTATCGAACTAATTTTTTCTACACACAGAAACTTACTCTCAAGCATGGTTGGTATTAAATTTGACAAGAATTGCTTAAGGGTTTTGGATTTCATATAATAGTTCTTCTGAAAATTTTTGGCTATCGGTCCAAAGTTTTATGGATAGGGATAAGTTATGGGAAAATGATGCGTAAGGAAGGTGGCTACATTCGTGCGGGAGGGAAAAATCGGGAATGGGTTGCTTGTGCGCGGGTTGCCGGGCGGGCAGCGTGCGGGAGAGAGGTCCGCGTCACAAGGTCCCGAGCGAACATTGTTATACATCGAGAGCTGTTTTATTTTTAGAATGAAGCATTTCACTCTTTGCAAGCTTCTTACCAATCATGTGATTATCTGGATCCATTTTGATTAATTTCTTGCCATTTTTGACGTAGTTATGAAGTATTTCATGAGATGATTGACTTGCAGAGGACATGCAGAGGATTGACTTGAAATTTTTTACAGATATGTGATTCCTATCGACGTATAGCCAGCCTCCTAAAGGGGCTTAAATTTTTTTTAATTTCGATTTAAAAAAATCTCTAATAGCTTTAATTTCCGCAAATTTTTGGCTGCTGAGCTAAGTTTTTTTCAATATAGACTTAATCACAATCGCGGTTGGTATTGAATGTGGCAAGAATCGATTGAGAGATTGAAATAGTATATTTTGAAATTTTTTAAAAACTGCTGTTATTGTTTTGAATGTCATTGAAATATTTGTGCTCGTTATTGTATTGGGATTGAAATCGAATTAAGAAAAAAACGTGCAAATTAGAAATTTTCTCATTGCTTCCTGAATATTTTATATTGTTCTCGCAAAGCTTTCTCTTCGAAGAAGCCAAATTTGGAAAACCCACTTGCTCATAGAAGGATCTTTGTGAGCGAGATAAAATAATGAGGAAGCTATGTGCAAATTTCTAATTTGCACGCTTTTTCTCTGTGCTTCATTTCATTTTCTATAATTCGAATTAATTTATTTCCACGTTTTGTTATTTTTTGACATAGAACGCATTTCAGTACTTGGAATTAAAAAATAAAATGTGATTTTACAGCCGAGTAACGTATGGTTTGATCGAAGTGCGGTAGCTATCAGTGCACCAGAGAAGAAATCGTCTATTGATTCCATGTGCGAATCTGTATCAGATTTGATAGAAAAAGAAGTAGCGATCGGAATTCCGCTGCAAAGAATAGTCATCGGTGGTTTTTCAATGGGTGGTGCATTATCTCTTCATTTAGCTTATAGGTACAAAAAATTGTTGGCTGGCTGTTTCGTTATGTCATCGTTTCTTAACGACAACTCTCTAGTCTACGAGGTAGTGGAATCAAATAAACTAAATTGTTTTCATTATTGTTGGTTCAAAGTCAACTTTCGTTAATTTGAGAATTTTTCAAACTTTAGGCTTTGAAAATCGAATGCGGACAAAACGCGCCACCGTTGCTCCAATTTCATGGCAAGAGTGATGAACTTGTGCCATTTAAATGGGGCGTTACTACTCACAGGACTCTCAAAAGTTTGGGCGTAAAAGGTAAGCTGATAACCCTCGAGAATGTTGATCACGAGTTGGTCAGCGATGAAGTCAAACAACTCAAGGAATGGTTACAGAACATCGTACCGGAAATAAACTAGATATTATTTTCTAATTTTTTCAATGTAATTTTAATATCTCTGGGCCAAGGGAAATTGTAAAAATTGATACACCTTTACGGCGAGATCTAGAAAAATAATAAATATACGTTGCTTACGGATATAAAACGCGTATTAGAACTGATTAATTTTTTCAACACAATGAGCTGAAACTAAATTAGACGAACAGGAAGAAATAAAGAAAAATAATAATTCTAGAGAGACGCTGACTCAAGTTCGCGTGGTCTCGTTGATACTGAGTATCTTAAACATGTCGGGGGTACTAGTATTATCTATATACCATGTATACATTAAAAAATATGGTTGTGCCTCTAGTTGTGTACTATAGTAGGTTGCATACTTGAATCGTGGAAGCTACGAGGGTCCCTTGGAACGATGATGGCGAGTACAGAAGAGCTTTAGTAGGAACTGCTCCGGGTGTCATTTTATAGTCTGCTGTGATCCCTTATATGCAACTTATTAAGGTAGAACGGTACCTCTTTTGCGGGGCAGGCGGCGAGGGGGTACTCCTATGCTTTAACATGGGGAGCCATTCGTGTTACCAACTTGAATTACTTTTCACATGAATTAATTTTCTGGTTTTCAACTTACATGTAAGGTGATGATTGTGTACTTTTTGTTGAAAAAATAACCATGAATAACTATTTCAAACATAATATTCCTGTTTTTGGCGACAAAAAATGATCCTCGCCGCATGTTTCAAAATATTAAACATTTCGCAATAGTTGCTTTGACAGCGGCGACGCCGTATACCGGTTTCAGTTTTTAACTGATGGCTGCATTTCCCAAGCTCCAAGCCCAAAGCTCCAGAGGCGTTCGTCAGATGTTTTTGTGGAAAGGTTGAAAGGATGATTCATAGTAGCGAAAAATAAAAAAAATTGTTAAAGGCTCGTTGAAATTGGGAGGGAATTTAAGGAACAAAAATTAATGAAAAATAAATAAATGCGGCAGAAAAGGTGAAAAACGAGGGAAAAAAAATCGTGTCTTGTAGGACGCCGAATTGTCAATATCGTGGTTATATGTCAACATGTCAATATCTGCAATGCGTTTGTGTGTGTGCGTAAGCGAGTCTTTCAATCTGTAAGCCGGACTGTATATAGGTATGCGAGAGCGCCTTGGTCGATACAACGTTCCCGCGCTTGGAGTCCATCAGTACAGAGCGAAAAATTGCATTTATTGTTTTTTTTTCACATTGCAGATAATCGGTACGGTGAAATTGCTGCAAATTTTGCAGGAGTGATCTTGAGAGTTGATTCATATTCTTGTGTTAGTTGTATCAAAAAGTGGCTTTTTTTAAAAGTAGTTTTTCAATGTTTTTTGCGGTTTTTTTACCCTTTTCCATATAAGATCCAATGTAGAAAAACCAATTCAATTTTCTCAGAAACGGTACGGTCCAATTCGTTGAAATTTTTCGAGCAAACATTTTACTTAATTTCGAATGTATCTACCAATTTTCATCAAAATCCCTCTTTTTTTGACATATGGTATCGTTCTACCTTAAGGGTAAAAATGTTTTACAGGAGAAATGAGAAAGAAAAAAGAAGAGTTAATGATGATTAATGTATTATGGAATGTTGATTAAACTAAGATGTTTACGAAATTCGTCATCTTTTGCGATAAAGAATGTGTTGTACCCTGAGAAACGATCCTGGGGCGTATCCTATTTTTTTCTATACAAGGTTATCTGCGGGTTAACGACTGAAGGTTACGGTGTACGCAAACGGGATGTGTATTAAATGGAAGCCTACTTAGAAAATCCCATTGGAATCAATTGAATTAACAAAAAACCTCATTGATTCAGATAGCAACTGATTCGTTTTCAATTGGAATTGTGTCCGTTCAATGGGTTTGACTCGGTTTCAATGGGATTTTTTAAGCAGGGAAGTCCTCTATTACTAATACTGGGTTCTGGCACTCATTAACATGCTTAACATGAACGTAAGCGATGTTACATGCCTAAATTGAGCATGATAAATAGCCAATCGACAGCATACGATAATAAGTACGAGATTTATGAGGAGTCTTCGGTAAGTGAAGGTTATAGACATCCGTCTGTGCACAATGAGCCTTTCGTTAGGCCACCTCCCTGCTTAGGAAAATTCATTGAAACCAACTGAAAATAAATAAATCTATGTGAATGCATATTCTGTCCAAGATATTTCCTATTCAACCACTCATTGCGTATAGACTGTATTTAATGGGAATTTCGTTCGTTGGTTCGTTCCTTCGTTCGTTCGGGAAATATTTTTGAACAAATTTTTGAGAAACGAAAATTTCATTGAAAACACTCTCTTGTCATTTGTTCGCATCGTTCTTTCCTATTGCTCGTGTTGTTCGTTCGTACGTTCGTACGTTCGTTCATTCGTTCGGGGAATATTTTTGAAAAATTTTTTGAGAATCGAAAATTTTATTGAAAACACACTCGTGTCGTTAGTTCTGATCGTTCGTTCGTTCGTTCTTTCGTTCATTCGTATCGCTCGTGTCGTAATAATTTTACTGGAAAAAAATTTTGGGAAACGAAAATTTTATTGAAAACACACTCGTGTCGTTCGTTTCTATCGTTCTTTCGTTCGCGTTTTCGTTGATTCGTATCGCACGCGTCGTAATAATTTTACTTGAAATAACTTGTTCGGAAATTTTTTTTGAAAAATGTTTGGGAAATAAAATTTTTATAGGGAACCCACGCCGTCATTCGTATTGCTGGCTCGTATCGCTCGTATCGTTCGTGTTGTAATAATTTTAGTGGAATAACTTTTTTCGATGCAAACCACTTTGATAATATCTGAATAAAATTGATTGGAAACGCGCTATTGTCTTTCGTTCGTACCGCTCGCTCATTCGTTTCGTTCATTCGTAAAATTTCGAAAAAATGTTTAAGAAACAAAAAATTTATTGAAACTCGTTCCCGTCGTTCGTTAGTACTGTTCGTATCGATCGTGTCATAATGAATCTACTTGGAAAAACTTTTTCAAAGAAAAAACGACGTTGAGACAAAATTCATTTGTTCCGAAAAAATATTTTGGTAATAAATTAAATTAAAATTGATTGGACACTTGCTCTTGTCGTTCGTTTCGTTGATCCGTATCGCTCGTTCGTATCATTCGGACGTATCGTTCATATTATTTGTTCGTATCAATCATGATTTATTAATTTTTAGAAAAAATATTTGAGCAACAAACAACTTTATTGGTAATTCGCTCTTGTCATTCGCGCGTATCGGTTTTTCGTATCGCTGGTATCGTTTGTGTCATAATAACTTTAATTGAAAAAGTTTCGAAAAAAATGTTTGAGAAACGAAACTTTCATTAGAAACGCCCTCTCGTCGTTCGTTCCTTCCTTCGTTCCCTCGTTAGTTCGTTCGTACGTTTGTTCGTTCGTTCGTTCGCTCTTTCGTTAGTTCGTTCGTTCGTTCGTTCGTTTCTTCCTTCGTTTGTTCGTTAGTTCGTTAGTTCGTTCGTTCGCTCGTTCGTTCCTTCGTTAGTTCGTTCGTACGTTCCTTCGTTAGTTCGTTAGTTAGTTAGTCCGTTCGTTCGTTCGCTCCTTCGTTAGTTCGTTAGTTCGTTTTTTCGTTCCTTCGTTAGTTCGTTAGTTCGTTCGTTCGCTTGTTCGTTCGTTCATTCGTTTGTTAGTTCGTATTGCTCGTGCCGTTCGTTCCGATCGTTCGTTCGTATCGTTCGTTTTGTCGTTCGCTCATTCCTTTCGTTCATTCATATCATTCGTTCGTATCGCACGTGTTGTAATAATGTTACTTTGAAAAACTAGTTCGGGAAATATTTTTGAAAAATTTTTGAGAAACGAAATTTTATTGGAAACTCACTCTTGTCGTTCATTCGCATCGTTCTTTCGTATCGTCTGTGTCGTTCGTGTTGTAATAATGTTACTTTGAAAAACTTGTTCGGGAAATATTTTTGAAAAATTTTTGAGAAACGAAATTTTATTGGAAACTCACTCTTGTCGTTCATTCGCATCGTTCTTTCGTATCGTTCGTGTCGTGAAAATGTTACTTGGAAAAATTTTTCGGAAAAAATGTTTGAGGCAAAAAATTTTATTGGTAACTTGCTCTCGTCGTTCGTTCGTATCGTTCGTGCCATAACAATTTTACTTCGAAAAATTTTTAGAAAGAATTTAAAAAAAAAATTTTCGAAAAGAATTTTTAAAAAATATTTGAGAAAAAAATGTTTTATTTGAAACCCACTCTTGTCGTTCGTTCATTCGTATCGTTTGTTTTTTCGTTCATCCGTACTGCACCTTCCGTTTTACTCGTATCGTTCATTCGTATCGTTCAGGTCGTAATAACTTTCCTTGGAAAACTTGGTCGGAAATTTTTTTGAAAAAGGTGTGAGAAACAAAAAATTTCATTGGAAGTCGACTCTCGTCGTTCGTTCGTATCGTTCACTCATATCGCTCACATTATTTACTCGTATTGCTCGTGATTGAAGAAATTTTTCGAAAGCAATTTCGTAAAAGCGGTTAAGAAACAAAATTTTATTCATAACTTGCTGTCGTCGTTCGTTCGTACCCTTCTTTCGTATTGCCCCGTATCGTTCATGCCGTAATGATTTTACTTCGAAAACTCTTTCAGAAAAAAATGTCGGAAAAATGTTTATTGGAAACTTGCTCTTGTCGTTTGTTCGTATCGCTCGTATCGTTCATGTCGTAATAATTTCACTTGGAAAACTTTTTCGGAAAAATTTGAAAATAATGTTCGAGAAACAAAATTTTATTAAAAACTCGCTCTTGTCATTCGTTCCAATCGTTCCTTCGTATCGCTTATATTCTTCTTGTCGTAATAATTTCACTTAAAAAAATCGAAAAAATATTTCAGGAGCAAAAAATTTATTGGGCACCCGCTCTCGTCGTTCGTTTGTTCGTACCTTCCGTGTGTTCGTCTGGTTCGCAACTGTTTTCATCATTCGATCGTATCGCACGTATCGCCCGTAAAAGTTCATTGGAAACTCGTTCTCGTCTTTCGATCGTACATCTCTCGTGTCGTAATGATTTTACTTGGAGAGCTTTTTTTGAAAAAGAAAGTTTTGAGAATAAATAGATTTTCAAAATAAATCTCGCAAAAGTGTTATTGGAAAACCTCTCTAGTCGCTTGTATATGTACGTACTATCTCGCTCATTCGTTTCGTTCGCTCGTATCATTCATATTATTAACGCGTATCGCTCGTGTTTCAATTGATTTTCGGAAAAATGTTTCGGAAACGAAATTTTATTAGCAACCTGCTTTTGTCGTTATAACTCACGTCGTAATAACTTTACTTGGAATACTTGTTTGAGAACAAAATTTGAAAGTGGGCTTCCGATTAAATTTTTGTTTTTCACACCTTTTCAAATTTTGTTCCCAAACAAATTTTTTCAAGTAAAATTATTACGACGCGTGCGATACGATTAAACGAAAGAACGAACGAACGAACGATCGAAACGAACGACACGAGTATGTTTTCAATAAAATTTTCGTTTCTCAAAAAAATTTTCAAGCAAAATTATTACGATACGAGCGATACGAATTAACGAAAGAACGAACGAACAAACGATCGGAACGAACGAGACGAGTGTGTTTTCAATAAAATTTTCGATTCTCAAAATTTTTTTAAAAAAGTATTTCCCAAACGAACGAACGTACGAACGAACGAACAAACGAACGAACAACAGGAGCAATAGGAAAGAACCATGCGAACGAATGACAAGAGTGTGTTTTCAATCAAATGTTCGTTTCTCAAAAATTTATTCAAATATATTTCCCGAACGAACGAAGGAACGAAGAAACGAACGAACGAATGAAGGAGCGAAGGAACGAACGAACGAACGAAGGGACGAACGAACGAACGATCGAGCGAACGATGAGAGGGCATTTATAATGAGAGTTTCGTTTCTCAAACATATTTTGGAAGCTTTTTCAAGTAAAATTATTGCGGCACAAACTATATCAGCGATACGAAAAGTCGATTATCGCGCGAATGACAAGAGCGAATTACCAATAAAGTTGTTGGTTTCTCAAAAATTTCTTCTAAAAATTAATAAAACATGATCGATACGAACAAATAATATGAACGATGTGAGCGAGCGATACGGATAAACTAAGTAAACGACGAGAGCAAGGGTTTCCAATCAATTTCAATTAAATTTATTATCAAAATCTTTTTCCGAAAAAATTTATTTTTTCTCCGTCTTTTTTCTTTGCAATAGTATTTCCAAGTAGAATTATTACGAAAGGAACGATACGAGTGATATACTAACGAACGACGAGAACGAGTTTCCAATAAAAATTTTGGCAATACTAACGAATGATGAGAGACAGTTTCCAATAACATTTTTGTTTCTCGAACATTTTTTTTTTTTTGAAATTTTACCAATTAACGAAACGAGCGAACGAACGGCACAAACGAACGACAAGAGCGAGTTTCCAATCAATTTAATGTAATTTATAATCAAAATCTTCGTCTTCGAAAAAAGTTTTTTCATGTTAAATTATTACGACGAAATCATTACGATACGGGCGATACTGACGAACTATACGAATGGACGAAACGAATGAGTTTCAAAACAATTTTTTCGAAATTTAAACAATTTTTCTCGGAAACATTTTTCATACGAGTGATATAAACGAACGATCAACAAACGATTCCCAGTTGCTTTTATTTTTTTCAAAGAAAAAATCGTAACATTTAATATTCATGCCCCGTGAAAAAATGTGTATGAAAAGAAGTAGCAGCATTCGAACCCTCGTAAATGAAGGCAGTTATGTGTATTAAGCACGGTCTTACATACAGGTCTTGCAACGGTGGTGGTGGGGGTAGTCCCGCTTAAGTGTTGAATTTTCTATTCCAATTTACACCGCCAGGTTCGCGCTAGGATCGTCTCGTTTCCGGTGCGACAGAGAGAAAAGTAGCTTCCATCTCTCTTTTACTCTGACGTCGCGCATGCGCCATAGACCCTAACCTTATTCTAATAAGTCTCTCTCGGTTCATGTGAATCATCATGTTAGAAATGCGAACTAATCAAATAAAAATAATATGATTAATGATCCAGAGTTGATAAACTTTATGAATTATTGTAAATGGACCCATTTTTAAATCGTACGGCGGAGAGCACCCAAGCGGGCTCGATAAACATAAACGAAAATCCGTCTTTATAATCCACGAAGATTAATTAGCTGAATCTGGCGGAGTCAGCTTGGTGATCGCGATATTTCGGGTTCGAAGCGAGCCCAATTTTTTTTTTTTTCATTAAAATGAATATAAATTATACATCAATTTAGAATCATAAACCATTGTTGAATGTTGTATCTTTTATTTTTTTGGACATTTATATAACTAAAATTATCGGGTTCTTTCTTTTATTGTTTTATTAAAAGATTCTTTGATAAGGTAAGTAAATAATTGAAAAAATTGTAAATAATTTTTTTTAAATAAATTTTTTATATCTGTCTTGTTTATTATGTAAATGAAATATACTACAATTTTCGTCAAAATGAGATAATTTTTTTTCTTCAGTCACTTATCGTTTTTTTCTCAGATTATCAACGTTTCACAGGATCTAGATTAGTAGCTACTATTTGAAGCGGCTATTATTTTTTTTTGTCAGGTTAACAGAGTTTTCCAAGACGTGAGTTCACCCGGTATTTTATTTCTACTTGATTAACACTGGGAATCGCAGCTTGCCATTTTTGAAATTGTTCAACGTCTTTCGGCACGTTGAAAACGTAGCACTTATTTTCTTTCCGGTCTTGATACCTCGTTCGGCACTTGGGTATTACGCACGTCTTACAAGGAAAGTCTTTCCGCTGACGTCCTTCGATTTTGACGAAATTCAAATATGTTACTCTACATCAAAATCTAAAAGACACGTATTTTTTTTTATCGGCGGAAAAACGTTTCTAGGGGGTGAAATTATCTTTTAAAGTTGAGACCTCTGAGGGGTACTTTTCAGGTTTCACCTACTTTCACTTGAGATAATCGAATGCACCTAAATGGATAATTAACTTAATGATAAACGATGAAAAATGCAACTGGTTTCATATCGGGGGGTTGCATAGGAAAAAAATTATAGGGGTTGAAATTCACAAAATCGTTATAACAAAAAAACTGCACCTATCTTGATGGATTCAATTGCACTTTGAAGAGGGCAAAAAAATAATACATACAGGTTTTTGCGTTTTTCTCGCAAATAAAGTTAAGGGGGTGAACTACCCCTATATATGTTTACATTTAATCTCAATAAACGGCAGTAATTCTTTTTTTTTCTTATTCCTTCTCCCAGTGATACGTTTTTTTCTTTAAATTTACCACAACCGTATCACGTACATAGCATTTAATGAACGGTTTTATCTAGGAGCCGACTTATTTATAGATCGATCTTTCGATGAAAAAGTATTTATATCTGACTTATCGATAATTCTGACTGATTTATATTTGGCAATGAGATAACATAGGCATACGATAAGCGCTTACACATATTCGTTTCGGTAGATAAGACCAAGTTTTGGGATGACGCATAAAAAAACTGCGTAGTCAAGTAAACACAAGAGAGCGTACAATATGCTTGTATCTTTTATTGATAATATGTCAACAGTCTAACAAAATAATCACTATAGTAATAAATAGAAGCGAATATATAATCATATGCTCTATTAGCCGTTGTAAGTACACTACGACCTCGATTTAACGGCCAGTGGCGGGACCGGCTCCGCATCGCACCTTGTTAAATCGAGGTAGCGTATGCCCGCCCATGCTGTATCTGCGCATCGGCACTCCGTGCTACGGGCCTGATCGGGGAGACTTTAAGCGTCCCCCACCATCTCCCACCATGCGAAAAACCGATCGATAAGTGCGACATGGTGGGGACTGTCTATTAAATCGAGGACCATTAAATCGAGGTCCTAGTGTACTGCGGTAATGATAGTCATTGAAAAAGTGTTTAAAACATAACGACTTTTTACACCAGGAACAGCGAACAATAGCAACATTATCACATCCTGGAACTTCACAGTGTGAGTTGCAGGAATCTCCAAATGCAAAGTGTACAGGATTTTCAAAATTCGCTGGTTTTTCTTCTATGTAACCACTTTTGTACCAAGAATATTTGAAAAGATCGATATAACGTGGTGACGACAGTTGGTTATGAACGAGTGACTGCAGCTTTATGATATTGTTTCTCAAATGCAAATCAATATCATAATTCATCAAAAGACAATTATCAGAAAAATGTCTAACAAAATTTTTCCATACTCGGAATCCAAAAACATCGAGGGGCTGGATTTTTCCGGTAGTTCCTTTAGGTATAATCATTACTTTGACATCTCTATTTGAAGGTTTCACGTCAAGTACAGCTTGGGGACAGTGTCCAGTCCAAGAATCAATCGGTAATCAAGATTTTGGACCAACTTTCGGGAAAAATACATGCTGCAACCAAATTTTCAAATGATCTGAAAATAGAAAAACGTATTATTTTTTCATTCGAAAAAATGTCTATACAAAAACAGTGGGTGTAATTTATACCTGAAGTAAGCTTCCCAGACTTGGATACTTCTATGTACACATTATCTGGTCTGAAAAGCGTTTTCTCCACTATTGGACCAATCTTGCCAGTTGGTTCTTTTAAAACCAAAAATAGAGGAGATAGCAGCTTGCCGTCAGCTGATATAGTCGGCTGAATAGTGTAACTGTGGGTCGTAGAAGAGACTGATTGTACAAGACATTGTACTTGCTTTTCTCCGTCGACTGATAAAGTTCTTCCGGAATGCTTTTTTAGTTGGAAGCCACTCTGATCTGCGTTGAATGTATTTGACAATCCGTACGTTCTAATATTTTGCTTTACGTCATAGACAAATTTTTGAATTTGTTGTTCCAAGACTTTTCCATCTTCAATTGTTTTGAATGTGATGAATTTATTAATTTTTCTCGATACGATACGATGAGCTGCTTTGAATGAGTTTATCCACGTACGAGATGCTTTGAAACGAAAATCAGTAGGCCTCCCCTTGTGAGACCTACCTAATGCCCTATCTAACGACTGACACATTATCACTATACGCTATTCATTCCTTATGACTATCTTGCATTTAAATGTCATTAGTCTACGAGTTCTAATGAAAAAGCGCTGTATCACCGGGCTGGATAGAACTACGTGATATTCAGTAAAGAGGTGATATACACTGATAAAATTTATTCAATTGTTAATTAACAAATGGGTTGCGGCCCAAGACTTTTAGGATTTACTTGGCCGATCATCGGCTACCATTTATGGGCCAAGTATTGAATTATCGATGGCAAATAGAGTAAATAAATATTAATGGCATACAATCATGAGCCAGCGATGGCCCAAGACTTTGAGAATTAACTTGGCCGATCATTGGCTACTGGGCCGATTTATGGGCCGAGTTTTGAATTATTAATGGCATACAATCATCAGCCAGCAATGGCCCAAGACTTTTAGAATTTACTTAGCCGATTATTGACTACTATTAATAGGCCAAATGTTGGATTGTCAATGGCAAATGTAATAACTGAATAATGATGGCATCGGATGGTCGACAAGAAATAATACGCAGATGAAATACACGAGTAAACGAGAATGTATGAATAATTTAAATCATAATAAATAACAAAAAAATAATAATACAATACAATAGTATTAAAGATCGACTAAGCTCAGCATATACAATGAAATATAAATAGAATATTAAGAATAATACAATGATATAAGGTAACAAACGCGAAATTGAATCGTTCCCACTAACCGTTCACTTGAGTATTTATATCTACATGATTAAATAAGTATGCATGGGGATGGATCTTAAAAACTTCCAAGCTCAGAGCCGAAGTTACATGTAATGGTAACGTCTCCCAAAAATAGATGCCAGAAAGAGCAAACGACTCACGGTAGGCCGCGGTTCGATGGATGGGTATATTAAAGACTGCTCTAGGCCTCCTTAAGGGACGTTCCGAAGCAATACTCGGGGGTCTAAACAATTCGAGAATATACGTTGGAGACTTATTATAAATTACGTTACGCATAGATATGCCAAGGAAATAGAGACGCCTCGATTTTACAGTGAGCCAGCCCAGTTGCCGCCTATACGGTGTAATATGTTCGTCAAGACGAAGATAAAAAATAAACCGAATACAGTTATTAATAGGACGTTCTAGCTTGGTATTCAGCTCATCAGCCAGGTTATGATAGACAAGACAACGGTAATCCACAATCGAGAAATTAACGAGGTAATTAACATTGATCGTAATTCCTGTGAGAGAGCATTACGATGGAATTTCAATCTGTAAATGGAAAAATTAATTTTTTGGAAAATTTGTAGAATCTGAGATTTCCATGAAAGATTTTGATGCATAATCACTCCTAGGTTTCTTGCTTCTCTCACAAAAGGGATTTTGGTTCCATTGAGTGAGATGGATGGGAATGTCGTAAAGTCTAGTTGTCTCGTAAAAGAGTTGTTACCCAAAAGAAGGACTTTAGACTTGGAGATGTTGAGTTTTAATCCGTTAGCAGTCGTAAAGCTAGCAATGGCATGAACATCTTCCGATATTAATCTGATCCCGTGATCTAATTGGGATGGAGGGCAACTAAGATAGATCTGAGTGTCATCAGCAAAAATCATATGTTGCGAGTGTCTAAGAACAGATCTGATGTCGTTGATATAGAGTGAAACGAGAAGAGGAACTAAAACGGAACCCTGGGGGACACCGGATGTCGTGGGTAGCCAAGAGGAGCAATTACCATGGTCATCAATTACTGCTTGAGTTCGCCCAGATAAATAAGAAAAAAACTAATCAAGCACGGTGTCAGCAAATCGAATCCTTTTTAGTTTTAAAAGGAGCTGCAAATGAGGGACTGTATCAAATGCTTTAGAAAAATCGAATAAAATAAGGATGGTAATACATTTTTCGTCAATGCCGCGCCTAACATCATCACATATTCGAAGAAGCGCTGATTGAGTGCTATGCCCGCTACGATATCCTGATTGGCGTGGGTCAAATATTTCATTTATTTCAATCCAATTTGAGATTTGCTTGTGCACTCGTCGCTCGAGAATTTTTGACAATTTACTAAGATTAGCTATCGGTCTTGTGTCAGAAGGAGACAAAGGAGTCTTGATTTTGGATAACGGCCTCAGGTAAGCTTTTTTTCAGCACTCCGGAAACTTGGCTGACTTAAGAGAGAGATTAAGAATATTTGCTAGTAGTTGACAAGAAACCTGAAGTGATTTGCTTACTGTAAAAAAAGAAATACCATCAGGAACAGCCGTGAAGGAATTAGAACTGGAATTAGAATCAATGATCGATCGTACCTCGCAAGATGTAATGTCATTAAAGTTGAATATGAATTGACCAGGCTTAACAGTCGAACACAAAGCACGAATGTCAAGATAAGAGTAAGGCGGTAGCTGGCTAGATACATTAGCGTAGAAGGCATTCAGTTCGTCTGGTTCGAAAAAAAAGAGAGAGAGAGAGAGAGAATTAGCGAATAACCGCCTAAAAAGGAGAGCTCGATAGCTATGCCCGTGCTTTCTACCATAGCTCTCTGCCGAGCCTTGAGCTCGCCTCTCGGCACTTTTTTCGAAATTTTTTTTTTCCTTTTCAATAAAGAAAATATTTTCAACGGAAGAGAGACATTTTGAACTTGGTTATTTTTAATTGATAATTTTTATTTTTGATTTTTGCTTTACGATTTTTAACAATAATAATTGGAGCACGACACATTTTTCCAATAATTTATAACCGGGTAGCAGACCAATTCGAGCAGCTTTGAGAAGGAGATGGCCTGTACCAACTCAGTTTTTGTCAAAACAAAGTGAACCTTGGTGCGTGTAAATTAGCTGACATCCTCTTATACACAGCAGCATGTATGTGTAGCGGTGAGAGCTATGCATATTTTTGCTCTGGGTAAAACATTTAAAAAATATATTCACAACGGAAAATAGTATCAGTCATCGCTATACTCTTGTTGATCGGTCATTCGATGCTAAAGTATCCCTGCCTGTGATCTGTACCGTTTTAAATTATTCTCCGCCCTGTATGAAAAAGAACTGCTGCAACTGCTGAACGATACTGCGTGAGTATGCCCATAGCTATTGACTCTCGAGCGCTACGGAACGATACCTCATAAACTTACCTATGTATATTCGCAGAGGATGCCTATTGTGTCTATAGGCATACTCACGTTGCATCTTCAGATCAAATTATATACATTAAATATATTATTGTCCCTACGAATAAAAATATGAGAGAATTCAAGCAAGCCTGAGCAACGATGAGACATGGACGTGGTGCTGACGGTGCATTTCGCGCTCACCGAGAAGTCTTCGTAATATTATCCCTAAAGGCTCGTGGAGGTTGTCACCAAGCAGTTGTAGAGCAGGTGGCTTACGGAGATGAATATAAAAAATGCATCTCTGCGGGATTCATTCAATCGGTTTTTCAAATTATATTTGTGTAGATCGCGCAAAACGTTATTATCGACAAATATCGGTAAAGTTTTTAACGCTGATAGAAAAATTCGAGTGCTTTTGAACTGTTTCACAATTATACGGGGGCTGTGATTTTTTTTCACGAATTCGGAATAAATTTTGTACTTCCGAAATAACGAAAAGGGAGATAGTGAGAGGAAGTGCGCGCGCAAAACAGAGAGTGCGTGCGCGAGAAGGAGAAAAAAGAAAAAGCCTAAGCGACAGACGCGGGAGAGAGATGCATCGAATGAACTTAAAAGAAGCGCAGGTAGAAATATTTGATAATGGTAATAATAACAATAAAAGTGAAAAATAATAAAAGAAAAAATAATAATAATTATCCAAAGAGAGAGAGAGAGATGGAAACATTGAAAACAATCATAAAAATAGATAATAATAATCGGACCACTATGGTGAGCACTCAGAACTCTTCTCCTACCACCTCTGAAAAATAGTAATAACTCCTAGAGAGAGAGAGAGAGAGAGAGAGAGAGAGAGAGAGAGAGAGAGAGAGAGAGAGAGAGAGAGAGAGAGAGAATAGAGAATAGAGAGAGAGAGAGAGAATAGAGAATAATAATAATAATCAGACCACTATGTGCAGCCCGCGAAACTCTCCCCCCACCACGCTCGAAAAGAGGCTTCGGCGTGGGAAAAAGTGGAGGGGATAGGAGTGGGGTTGGATATAGTGGTCCATATACTACTGACGGTGAATTTATCTAATTGTAAAATTCTCTAAATTTTAACCGTCTCTAAAGACGGTAAAATTCTCTAAAGACAAGTCGAGGGTGAAGACTCGATTGAGATCGTGTCGTAGTCGGGTTGGCCTCGAAGTCGGTGAGACGTCCGGTCTATCACGGCTTCGAGTTGTGGTATGGTTTAAAGTCCCAGACTTTCGTTAAACGGCGTGAAGTGCCGGTAATGAATACGTTGAGACAGGACTTAACGCGGAATGTGCTCACCTGACGAATGTAACAAAAATGAGAGCTAGGCTTGCTCGCGTGGTCTTTAAATAGTTTATTGCGTACTGACCACCGCAGTGATCTGATTGGTGGTCAGTATTCGAGTCGGGCATTGACGATGTTCGTAACGCGTTTCCGCGAATTGTTTTTCGTTTAATTTTGGTTTTCGGGGAAGCGGATTCTTCTATTTTTGGTTGTGACACGTGAGTGTAACACGTGAGACGCCCGTGATGGCTATACGATGATGTCCTGGCATTGGTAATTATCATGGATAAATATCGTGGGGGGGAGGGGGGGGCTAGGAAGCGTCCCGTCACAATATACATAAATTGGTTACCGTCGATTACAAACTTTTTTTAAATTCCCCCAGACAAAATCCCCCCGAAAAAAAAATCTCCCTGACCAAAATCCCGGCTCCCGCTGAACAAAATGCCCCTTACAAAAATCCTCCTCCACAAAATTTCCTCGGATAAATTCTATTCCCAAATATTATTATACGTATAAAACATACAAATGACGCTCTTCATTTAAATAGTTCCGATTTATTTACTTACACAATTTCGACGATAACTTTCAACGGCATAATACTTTGACGAAACAACAGCACAGAGATAATGATTACACGACTGAGACGAACATGAGACTGATTAATAAACATCGATCAAACGACTTTCGAACGTGATATCACAGACGCACGTCTCTATCTCTCAAATCATTATTTCAAACAAGGAACAAAACGTAAACACAGCACACGCACACGTGTGAACTACTTATAATCTCTATCTATTATATCTATTCTTCGTTCCGTTTCCCCCCGTTCTAACGTATCTCACTGTGCACGTTTCTTCACTTATTAATTTATGTATTCGTATATATATACACTACACTGAGAAAAAAATTTAATTCAAACAAGTGAATTCGACATTGATTCAATAGAATCTGTCATTCAATAGTGCCATCGAAATATTTGATCGTTGGAATACTATATAGTTTTGAAAAAATTTATTCAACTCAACAATATATATTTTCAAATTGCAATTATATGGTGTTCTTCATATCTTTCTATCGTTTGCCATAATATGAGTTTTCTTTGAAAGAATAGTAGAACATATCGATAAGAAAAATTTGAGCTTCAAGTCAAACATAAAATGAATTGTGCAAAATGCAGATTTATTTGGACAAATAGTTTATGGAATCTGTGTAATCATATATATACTTGAATCACTTCTCGACTTCTGTATACAGAATGTATGGAGAGTTACTGCGATGTATTTTATATTTGACAGAAGCTCATAATTAATCGAACAAACTGTTTTTTTAATTGAGTCAAATAAAAATTCTGTTAGTTAAAAGGTCGGTACAGTTAGTAAGATTACACGGGAAGTTAAATAAATCGTAAATGCGTTCTCCTGAAACGAATATGAAATTGTACAATACGAATATGTAATTGCTCCAATAGTATTTATAGTCGAAGAAGTCATGTGCGCCATTAAATCACTATCTGGCTTGCATGAATGTGAAGAATATGATGTTGCTACTATTCCTTTTACATTTGGGAAAAGTTCACAATCAATCGAATAGTACATTTATTTAATTGAGTGAGATCGAAATGTTGTTCGTTCAAAAGTCGGTACAGTTAGTAAGATTACACGGGAAGTTGAATAAATCATAAATTCGTGCTCCTGAAACCGATATACGATTGGTTCAATTGCTTTTATAGTCGAAAAAATCGTGTGTACAATTAAATCACTTTCTGATTTACATGAATGCAAAGAATATGCTGTTGCTACTATTATTTGTACATTTAGGAAAAGTTCACAATTGATCGAATAGTTTACTTCCATCATTGAAAAAGGATAAAACCTACGGTCAATTGAACTGAATATTTGTCTACTTTGAATCGATATTTAATTCGGAGAAATTATTCGCTTACTTATTTCTTCTTCAAATATCATTGAATTGATTTTAATATTATAATGCATTAAAAATTGTAGAGAAATCCACCCGCTAGCTCGTAGATGCATGGGCGTAGAGATTTCTCGACATACAGTTTTTGATTTTACTTCCACCTTACGTATTAACGTGAGAGATATTGGGAGGAAAAGAACGTAAGCCGACCAAGCACGCCAGCAGTGGAATTACATGAAAGATGGAGGGAGGAAACATTCCAGACTTACCTAGTCGGTTGTTGCACGCCTCTACCGCCGATGCTTCTCGAATAACGCACACGCTTATTAAAATGAACTCGAATTTATTACGCTATCACAGTGTTTTATCAATTGTACGACTCGATATAATCCCAAAAGTGCTATTCGGCCAGCTGTGCGCACGTGGTCCTCATCGCTCTCTCTCTCTCTCTCTCTCTCTCTCTCGCTCGTATCGGAAGGGCTCAGGCGAGAATGCGCACGCTGTCTCTCGAGTGTTTCTCGTGACGGGTCTCGTTGCTAAGTGTCGCCAAATTATCGCTCCCGTGTGCTCTCCGGTCGATGGGCCATCGATGGCGGGGCGTAGGGGGCATAGAGTGCGCAGAGAATCATGCGCGTAGGGCGTATGTCCAGCAGCGCTTCTTCTTTCTTCTGCTCTCACGGAAGCTCGCAGCGCAAAATTATGAAAAATAAAAATGCATATTGTCAAGCAGCGCGTTATGCGCACTGCCCAGCAACAACCCTGGCCTCTCGCATGGCGCAACCGACGATGCAGCCAGTTGTAAACAAAAAAAGAGTAGCGGTTCGCTACAAAATATATATTGTTCCTGGAAAAACATATTTATTTGCATCAAAGTATTTTTCTGTCATACAAAAATCATGTTTATTCCAAAAAACATCGATTTTAATTAAATAAAAAAAAAATACTGTTACTCCAGTTATATATTCAATTATGTGAAATGTATATTCGGTCCACACAAATAGACTTTTGCTTGAGATACAACAATCTTTTGCTGATTGAACAAATGTCTTGTTGTGTAGATTATTTGTAGAGTTATTTTAACTAAATATTCGATTGTTCGAAATGACGATACAGTTCTTATAGCAAAAGATTAATTCACCAGAAACAAATATTCGGTTGCTGTAGTTGTTCTTACAATGGGTTATTCAATCATATATTCAATTCATCCGATTCATCCACCGTCATCCGGTATACCGGCACTGCGGCAAGCGTAGTAGTCCTTCTCCCAAGTGGTAGAGAATCGGGATCGCACTGTACCTACAAGAACCTATTTATTTGTTAACAATTATTTAAACAATGTTACCATATTATTTTGTTTCAATACTTACTTTCGTTGCGGAAATTGTGTTCCACTCGAAGAAATATCCGAAGAAAATTTGATGCTCCGACCTGGACTCGAACACGGGACCTTCTGACGACCAGTCGATTGCTCTGACCACTGAGCTATCTAGCTTGTTTCCCACGTTTATTCGAATCGTTCTCATATCTTGTAATTTTATATTAATTCATGAAGAAAAGAATATTTCATTGTTACAACGACACATTATTGATTCAAGCCTTTCCCCAAAAAAAAATGCCAGAACTTTTTTTTTAATTAAGAAAAAAAACACTCCGTTCAAATGAATCAACCTTACTGCTGAATAAAATTGAGCAATTGCTTATTTTACTAAATGAACAGCATATTTCACTGAATTATTAGCACATTTTTTTGAATAAGTAGCATATTTCATTGGATGAACAACTTTTTTCACTTCGAAACATTCAAAATAATCGTGCTTTTAAAAACAATCACTGTATTGTTGAAGTAGGCATTCTACTCATTCCA
The DNA here is from genome assembly GCA_963564615.1 of Rhorus exstirpatorius. Lineage (NCBI taxonomy): Eukaryota > Metazoa > Arthropoda > Insecta > Hymenoptera > Ichneumonidae > Rhorus > Rhorus exstirpatorius. The sequence continues at coordinate 15,489,950 of OY751314.1, read as the reverse complement.
GTCAAAAACACCGCCGTTAATTTATTAAAATAACTTGCAATCAAACCAGTGGTATTGAGTCAACATTTCTTCTAATGGTGTAACTACTTCTGTAATAAAGTTGATATTTTCCCGTGTTAACAGATCAAATAACCTTTTAATTCAAAACAATCGTTAATTGAATTAAGATAACGCACTAACATTGGAAAATTTAACTGATCATTGCAAATAAATATAGAGCCGATACAAAATGTAATTATCATCGATACAAACACTTTTTGTTTCATTCGACATTACCATTTAGTGACTCCAAACCTTTAACAAAAAATGATTCGATGATTTTTTAAAAAATGTGAACTTGTTTATTTCATTATCGTCATTATCGTTCATTGATATAAACAGATGAGTATACAAATTAAAAAAAAAGGACGAAAAAAAATGTCAAGTACCGAGGATCGATCTCGCTTTATCGGATATACTAATCGAGCGCCCTACAAACTTCGCCATGAAATCGTTGAAATATTTGAATAGGTTTCTCATATTCAAATTGTAGCCACGCTTGGGGTTCAATTCGGCTTGACTTGTTCGATTGGTTTACTGCTTAATTTTATTCGGCTGAAAACGAATTGAAGAGGATAAAATATAATAAACAATGCAATGGAATAAACGAGTCGATGGTGAACAAAATTTTTTTCAATCTTTCTTTGGGAAAGGCTTGAAGTCACTATAATTTGTAATATTGAGCGAAATAAAAAGTGTTCGTGTTAATTAAAATTATATTTGTTTTGGTTCCTATATTTAGTTGAAATTACCAGATAAATTTTTCAAAGCTAGTGAGTTATCTTAACTCAATTAATAATTGTTTTAACTTCAAATGTTATTTGATCTGTCAACATACGAAAGTATCCAACGGTAGCGGCTTTTTTGGTTCAATCATGCACAAGTGAGATTTGATATAGATATTATTTTGCACCAACTATATACGGATTACGAAATGAGATTTTCTCAAATCAATATTCATTCAAAACAATCCATTCGTATACAGAATTCAACTGCCTACATACAACAATAAAAAATAACTTTCGTTTAACTGCTTCATTTCTGTGTCAAAATCACATAATTACTCTGAACAACTCCGCTAATCAATTTGATCAGGAATTTGAATTTTTTCAATAAAGTGTTTATACTTTTATAGCAATAAAAAATGTGCTCGAACATAATCAACAGTCAAAGTTTTCAAATTAACGAAATAATGGATTAATCCGATGAAAATATTTTACTCGAGTCTAACCAAAGTCGCGATGCAATCTTACTGCAGCAATGTATTTAGTTCAATAAATTATAAGTATAGTCTTTCTAATAGAATATTAACTTCCATCGAGTAAGTAAATTCAAAACTAAATAATTTTTTTTAATTCCATATTTCGTTAATGTAATCGTATATCTAATTGAACTGCATACGTACAACAATAAAACATCACTTTCGTTCAACTGTTTCGTTTACTTGCCAAAATCACATAATCATTCTGAACAACTCCGCCAATCAATTTAATCAGGAATTTGAATTTTTTCAATAAAGTGTTTATACTTTTATAACAATAAAGAATGTGCTCAAACAGTCAATGGTCAAAGTTTTCAAAATAACGAAATAATGGATTAATCCGATGAAAATATTTACTTGAGTCTAACAAAAGTCGCGGTGCAATCTGACTGCAGCAATGTATTTAGTTCAATCATGTATAAGTAGTCTTTCTAATAGAATATTAACTTCCATCGAGTAAGTAGATTCAAGACTAAATAATTTTTTTTTAATGCAATATTTAGTTAATGTAATCGTATATTTAATTGAACTGCATACGTACAACAATAAAAAATCACTTTCGTTCAACTGTTTCGTTTACTTGCCAAAATCACATAATTACTCTGAACAACTCTGCCAATCAATTTGATCAGGAATATTAATTTTCTCAATAAAGTATTTATACTTTTATAACAATAAAAAATGTGCTCGAACAGTCAATGGTTAAAGTTTTCAAATTAACGAAATAATGGATTAATCCGATGAAAATATTTACTTGAGTCTAACAAAAGTCGCGATGCAATCTGACTGCAGCCATGTATTTAGTTCAATCATGTAAAAGTAGTTTTTCTAATAGAATATTAACTTCCATCGAGTAAGTAGATTCAAGACTAAATAATTTTTTTTTAATTTCATATTTAGTTAATGTAATCGTATATCTAATTGGACTGCATACATACAATAATAAAAAATCACTTTCATTCAAATGCTTTGTTTATTTTCCAAAATCACATAATTACTCTGAACAACTCTGCCAATCAATTTGATCAGTAATTTGATTTTTTTCACTCAAAACTTTATACTTTTATAGCAATGAAACAAGTGTTTAAACAATCAATAGCTAAAGTTATCTAGTTAACAAAATGAATGATTAATCCGATAAAACCGTTACTTGGGACTAACAAAAGTCGCAATGAAATCTTACGGCAGCAATTTACTTAATTCAATCATCTCTACGTAGTCTTTCTAATAAAATATTAATTTACATTGAGTACGTAGATTCAAGATGAAATTATTTTTTTGGGAATAAAATATTGTTTGGGCTCAATCGCATATATTCTTCAGTCAATGAAATGTATAGTTCAACTAAATAAAAAAATCAAGATAATTATGCTTTTGAAAACAATGACAGTATTGTTGAACTAAGCATCTATTTACTTCAGCTGAAAACATTGCAGTTGAATTAATGAAATATATTCCAATAACATCAATTTTATTGAATCAACATTTTTTTTTTCTCAGTGTACCGTTCATAAGTATGGAAACACTCGCCCCAGATCCGAGCCACACAAGAAGTTGTATCGCTCTTTGAAAAATGAAGATATCTCAATTTCTCAAGCGGCGTTCTAAAAAGGACATATTTAGCTTCATTTACCTTTTTTGGAAAAATTTTTGCGTTTTTTTTTAGCCCGGTACGCACTTTGAAAGATGGTCATTTTTTGGCTTTTTTTGGAGGGTTGAAATTTTCCCGCATATCTTGTAAAAAAAATTTTTCAACTTTTTTTCCGTGATAAACTTGAAGCGGAGAGTACAACCTTCAATCTCATTTTTTGGAAAAATTTTTACGATTTTTTTTCGCAAAGATATTCAACTTTTTGCAAAAAACGACCATATTTATAAGGGGTAGTCTCACTCTGAAACTACTGGGTTTTCGTAAAATTACTAAGAGGGTAAAAAGTTGCATACAATCATTTTGGATGTATCACATTTTTTTCAGAATTAAAAAAACAAATTCGAAAAAAATTTTTTTTTCAAAAATTAAAAAAAAAATTTTTTCAAAATTTTTTCTTAAATCAACGAAATATTTTTTTTTATCGTGAAAAATCGGGACTCTTACCTCATCTACACGGCTTTTTCATCGTCGTTTTGTTTACATTTGTTTCGAACGTCGAGCGGATGCCACGTCTCGTCAAAGCTGTAATCGCAGCGAAAGGTGGCTTTTTCGATGAAAAAGCCGTGTAGATGAGGTAAGAGACCCGATTTTTCACGATGAAAAAAATATTTCGTTGATTTAAGAAAAAATTTTGAAAAAAATGTTTTTTTAATTGTTGAAATTTTTTTTTTTTTCGAATTAATTTTTTTAATTCTGAAAAAAATGTGATACATCCAAAATGATTGTATGCAACTTTTTACCCTCTTAGTAATTTTACGAAAACCCAGTAGTTTCAGAGTGAGACTACCCCTTATAAATATGGTCGTTTTTTGCAAAAAGTTGAATATCTTCGCGAAAAAAAATCGTAAAAATTTTTCCAAAAAATGAGATTGAAGGTTGTACTCCCCTTTTCAAGTTTTACACGGAAAAAAAGTTGAAAAATTTTTTCTACAAGATATGCGGGAAAATTTTAACCCTCCAAAAAAAGCTAAAAAATGACCATCTTTCAAAGTGCGTACCGGGCTCAAAAAAAAACGCAAAAATTTTTCCAAAAAAGATAAATGAAGCTAAATATGTCCTTTTTAGAACGCCGCTTGGGAAATTGAGATATCTTCATTTTTCAAAGAGCGATACAACTTCTTGTGTGGCTCGGATCTGGGGCGAGTGTTTCCATACTTATGAACGGTAGTGTATATATACATTGATTTATTCATTTACTTATGTAATTATTAATTAATTTATGTATTTATTTATTTTATTTATTTATTTATTTTCTTATTTGATTTTATTTATAATAAATTCGATAATTAGGGAAAATTTCATCCGGGAGGATTTTGTCCAGCGGGGATTTTGACTGGAGAAATTTTCTCCTCGAGAGATTATTGGGGAGATTTTGTGTTAAGGTTGTAATCGCGGGCCACCATATAAATTGCATGGCGGGTTTATTTTTCGTTACTGATTTAATTTAACATCATCGTGGTATCAACAGCTGTAGATATAAATTTTCACGACGATGTATAGTTGAGTATACATCACTTAACAACACCGTATTTTTCGTGCATACAAATCGGTTCGTACGAACGGTCTTGAAACCTCCAAATTGACCGGCTATCAAATAAATCGGCACCACTATAATACATGATACCATGTGAGTTATATGTGGTCTGCCGTAGAATATCAAAGAAAATCCAGGAGAAATAGTGTTACTCTAATTGAAATACATATATGTGCATATATAGCATGATCTAATGGAATATGCTATTTTTCGGTCACTACATAAATGTATAAATATGCATTCATTATCATATAATGTAGAAGAATTGAAATCCGTAACCTCAGCTCGAGACAGATTCGAAACATGGGAATGTAAGTGTCACTCACACATGTATTGTTTCGTGCATAGCAGAGAATACGGTGTTGTCAATACTCACTGAGAGCGGCTGCGCGCGAGTGAGTCTCTTGGATTGCTTTGTTTCGCAATTGTATTCTTGAATTTCATTGCCAAGTATCCGGGGTCACGAGGTTTTTTTGGGCTCGTTGGAACCCTTAGACCTAATGCACAAGTAGCGATTTTTTCGGAGCGATCTAATCATTCAATTTGTGAAAGATGTGTTTGAAAAGCTAAGGAAATAGCTTTTCCATACAACTGTATGTTAAATTCTCAGTTTTTGGTAGTGAATTTCTCGTAAGAGGTCCTAAGGTTTCAGATTACTACAGTGGAATATTTAATTTCGAAAATATTTAAAAATTAGCTACAACCCTGATAGACACAGTGGCAGAATGTGTCGCATTTTAGTAGTACAATGGTGATATTATGCGCTTGAACGGCAGAATGTCGTCATCATGCTGCAGTCTGCGACCGTTTTTGCCCTGTATCTATCAGGGTACATCTAATACCTCTAGGAACGAGACAGCCTCGTTAATGCAGTGTATCTTACCGTATCATAAAATTATCTAGGAATTGCACCTATTTAAGGATGTATCGGACGTACCTTCCCAACCAAAAGTGACTTTCGTCGACAATATTGCATACTTCATGATAAGATAAAAATCGGAAAAAATCAACCACAATAAAGACGATAAGAAGATTACTTTTTATTAATAATAATGTTCAAAAGTTATCAATAAATCTTTTAAACAACACATTGTTTAACAAATTTTTAGGGAATGTTTTTTTTTGTCATGGGAAATGAATTCGTTGATTTTTCTGACTGGACATGAATTTTTTTTTAATTTTCTTATTTCGAAATTTCGGTTTTCGGAAATTTGTAAAGGTTGTATTTACGAAACCATTCGTTCAAAGCCCTGGAAACTTCTTAATTGTAATATACAACTTTTTTACGAAAACATATCCAAAATTCACGATTTTTCCTTCATTTTTCAAAATTAAAAAATTTTCGAAAACCAAAATTTCAAAATGATAAAAAATTTTTTAAAAAATTCATGTGTAGTCAGAAAAATCAACGAATTCTATTCACGTGTCAAAAAAAACTCCCTAAAAATTTTTTGAACAATGTTTTGTTTAAACAATTTATTGATAACTTTTTGGCATTATTATTGTTCAAAATTAATCTTCTTATCGTCTTTATTGTGGTTGGATTTTTTCCGATTTTTATCTCATCATAAAGTATGCAATATTTTCGATGAAAGTCACTTTTGGTTGGGAAAGGTACGTCCGATACATCCTTAATTTCGGTGGGGGGTTTGAAAAAATACTTTGATAGTTCTGGGCTGCCAAACGTGACAGAACCAGGGATTCAGGAAGGAGTTTTTCTATGCCATACCTAATGATGATTGTAGTATGTTTGATAATGGCTGATGCAAAAATTCAGTAGTATCATTTATGTTAGTCTCAAGTTACGACTTCATTTGCATGCTGCAAACCTGTCAGCTTGTAATACTAACGCTCCACGACTTTTGGGTTCGATCCGTTTTCCGATACAACGAAGATTCGCGAGGAGGAACGGAATTGAAACTATTAGGGAAAAGATTAGCTCATGGCACGCTGACATCGCATGCGTTACATAACGTCTTCCTTTTATTTGAAGGTCAACAAATGATATTCGAGAAAACTTTTTACTAGGAAATAATTATCTTCGTTATATAACGATTATTTCACGTTCTGTAAGACCAAAAATTACCACAAGTCGTCTTGACCTATCTCAATAGAACGAAACGTGCAAATCTACAATCTCCATGTACGAAAGACTTAAAAATACGTTTTATGTTTAAAAGAGATTTTATTTTTTCACTCAAGTTAATCGATTGTCGGAATGTGCTCTTGAACGGCCATTCTGTGTAGTTCACGATTCAACCACCAGACATCGCATCCCTAATATATTTTTTTTCTCCAGAATTTCTCGACGAGCGGTGTTTCGCATGCCGAAGGGGTGGCTCGCTGATGGCGTTGGGCTGTTGTATGCACGACTGGGAGAGATATTGGATATATAGAGTGAAAGAGAGGGAGTAAAAAGCGATGAAATGTTCGTGGCCTACGAAACCAGCAACGCCGCGGGTTGCGCAGTGCCAATCGTTGGGCTCACTGCCCTGCAGTCGTTGCTACCTTGACGCGTCACGTTCATCCCTGAATCTTATCGTCCTGCGTGTGCCCTTTATTATGTTTGTTTCACGACTATAAGTCTCGGAACACATTCGTGAAATTTGGTCAAATGGAAAATATAAAATTTTTTTTTTTTAATCAGAAACTGATAAAGTACTGAGGAAAAAGAAAACAATATTTTGGTATTTCACGCAGTTTTCTAAACGCTGAAAAACTAAAACCATTCGGGGCTAAAGACGTGGCTAAGGAGACGTCCTTGCCATGGTAAATAAAACATGTTGTCCTCAAGCCAATCAAAGTGCTTCTCGATCGACTCTCGCGATTTGTGTAATTATTTTGTTCGTTGATTCATTCTAGCTCATTTGGTTAATTCATTTTGATGTTTTTTTTTTTGAATTTTTTTATGCTATCGACGGATGTACATCACGAAGTAAAGATGGTAGAATTAACGTGTAATTGAAAGCTCCGTCAACAATGGGAGTATAATATGCCTGTGTGCACCGATCGATCCGTAACAACCGCGTCGTTGCTCTCTCGGTAGTCTTGCGATAAAACTCTCGCTCGCTTGGTCTGCACACTTTTATAGATCAAAAGTAAATGTATACTATTTCATCATTCGTTAAAAATTATGAATAGTAATTAGGGGTGGAATTTAGTTGCTCGTTGAACCGCCACAACATGAAAAAATCTGATTTTATTTTAAACTGATCAGAAGAGTGAATATGCTCGAGTGCAGGCAGTTTGTTTAATTTTACAACCGTGGCTCCAGTGTCAGTAGCATTATTTATTTAATTAACATTTAAATTACGTGGAGCTCAAATTCAATGTGCGCACGGAGCGATAGGGGCGTTATTCAATAATTTTTTTTTCTTTTTTTCCTGCAAACACAAACAGACGCTGCATTTCACTACATCGAGATGTAAATATTGCGCTCAGTACTCGTTTGCTTACAATATAATTTAGACGCTAAATTGGTGATGGATTGTAATATTTTTATCCCTAGAAATAAGCATTAAACATACATAATCTCTTTTTTTTTACATTTTTGAATATACGTATGACTCTCGCGTCATTTGTATAGAAGGAAAGATATTATGAAATCATTGTGGGCCGTTGGTTCCATCTCTGATTTTGAGTAAAATGTATTTGACAGGTAACCCTATACTTTTACATTAGTTATCCGTCATATAAATTTTACTCGGAGATGGAACAACTGGCCTTAAATTAAGGTAGAAATTATAAACTTTGTGGGCGTAAAAAAAGGTTGCCTTGATTTTTGTCTTCACATTTGGATACCGGATGTTCAAACGAAGCAGTGAGAGGTAACAAGATTTTCTTAGACTTGTAGAAGAGCTTTTCAATTGGAAGACAAGTTTTTTAAGTTTTTTTCTTTTAGTAATGAAATAATGTTTGGAATTAGTTAATTTACGATCCTTATAATTCGAGTGCTACATCCTTCACTTATTGAGTTATTATTCGTCACACATTTTGATGCTCCCCTTTGGGTTACTTCCGAAATTTTTTTTTTTTTTTTTTTTTTTTTCAAATGCAGAGAGCCTGCCATGACTCCAAGTTCCGTGAACATCGTAGTTTCCTGGGAGGTAATTGATTTTTAATTTAACAAGAACTTACAGAGTTGTTGAGACTAGGAACTTAGAATTTTGTAAAAGAGTAGTTCTGACTTTGAACATCAAAGAAACTTTCACATTACTTTTGCATCGTTTTTGCCCATTGACAAGTCTCTGTTTATGAGTAAGTAGCTTTCTCTATTTTGTCTTAAGAAGGATAAGAAGGACGGGAAAGAAATATGCAATTATCAATATGCCTCTTTTTCTTCCTTACAGTAGAAGCTTTATTTTCGTAAATTTTTTTGGTCCTTTGTGATATTCCTGACAGCATATTTAAAATATTTCACAACAACGTAACAACATATCTACGATTACAAAAATTTTCATGAAGATTGAATTCATTTAAATTTCATGTCATTTATCATTTTCGCAAAAAGGGTGAACACGCGAAATTTTTTGAACTTCCGGGGTACATCTTTTCGTAGAAATAGATTACCATTTATCGCCATTGGTCACTGTTTGCTATAATTTTAACTTAAAAAGAATCGACCGAAGCATTTTAATTTTATTATATTTTGAAAAATTTCGAAAAACGCATTTCAACGACTTACTAGTTCTATTTTCGATTCAATATTTTCATGGCGAACAGAGTGAAATTTGAGCATCCTTAGAGCCAAATTTGATAATGATCGATCAGACAGTTTCGATTTTAGAGAATTTCAAATTTTCAGCATTTTTTGACACGTTTAACATTTAAAAAAAAAAATTGTGTGTCGGCGATTCAACTATTTTAATACTTAAATTTAATCAATAGGATTTTTTTTACAACTGGAGTGACAGAGAATTTTTTACGTCAGATTTTAAGACAGTTACACATACACACAGTCATCTGGACATTTTTTTATAACATAATTCTCTATTTTGAATATTTTAAGCATTCTTGCATGAAAATCTTAAAATGATTTTTTTTTTTAAAGAACGAAGATTCCTCTACAAGGAACCAAAATGTTACAAGTTGTGTATTTTTTTTTTTTTTTCAAATTTACGCAGAGCAAGATAGAGAAGAATTAGTTGAGTGAATGAATGTCGATGCGATTTCAACGATCTAGCTCGGCGTTTCTCGTCATTCCTTCAGAGAAAGGGTAATAAAAATGAATATCTACAGTCCGTTTTTGGCACTCCGGTCTCAGTCCGGGTCGTGTATAAACGTCTAGACGCGCGGGACAACTGTGTTTCGTTAGCGAATACGAAAACTCGTGGGACTCACATCAATCGCCGGATTACACTTGTGCATTTTTATTTTCTTTCTTTCGTAAAGGTGTTATCGAATTTTCTCGACGAGATGGAGCGAACAGGTGACCAGACGATACCTGGACATAAAATAAAGTTACGAAAAATCGGCAAACAAATAAAATAAAAATCTTCAAGACAAAGTATATAATTCGATGAAAATCAATTGTGATCCAAAGTAATAAAATATAATATATCGACACTGTTAAAAAAATGTATTCAAATTATAAATTATAATTGGTTATGCATGATAAATTGACATGTAATATTATACTGATTGATTCACGCCTTAACGAACCTCCGTTGTATTAATAATCAAGAGCTGGGGACATTTTTTTCTAAATCAATGTTCCTGCATCGATGTGTGTGACTCGAAGTATGTGCGAAAAAGCTCACCGACGTGTGCTCAAAGGATACATGACTTGCAACGCACTTTGCTGAAAAAGCGCTCTCGCTTTATCGCAAGCCCTCGGAGCATTCAAGTGCTTCTGCACTCTGTGATATCCACATATCATATGTTATTGGAGTTGTCGGTGGCTAAACATCATTCGCGTTGTTGGATTTCCTGATTTTCAAAATTCTCGAAAAGCGAGTGATACGATATTTTCGTTTGGACGTAATATCACGCGAATGTGCATGATCGATATGAATACGAGGGAACGAAATTTATTATAACGAGGATCCTAAATTCAGGAGCCAAGATTTTTCTTACCGTTGGTTCGCGAAGGGCCGCGGAGGCTGCAGCCACCATAGGCACCACTTGGTTCAGAAATACAACCACGAAAGGTAACGAGAAAAATTATTCATTTTTCATCGATTATATTACCGATGTTGTAAGTTTTTATTGTCAGTATGAGAATCCATTATTAGACATTTTTGTGTTAATAAAAATAATTAAATATCGTGTGATATCCCTCAACGTCGAATTGTATTCAGGTGTTTTTTCACCCGATTGCCTTTAAGGGGTGACGTCTCGTTAACGACCGAAAAAAAATTCACTGAAATTTTTTGTGAGGAAACCTGTGAAGTTTTTCAAATTAATAATTTCGTACTTTGAAGAGCGTTTTTTCGAGTATCTTTCGTAGTTTTTGTATTTAAAGATATCACAAATGTCGGAAATACAATCGTTCTGCTAGAGCGTTTTTCGTATATATGAGAGATTTCGGAAACGGATTAGCTGATATATCAAATATTCAAATAGATCTAGTTTTTATATGAAATGAACGAATTAACGTTTCATACTTGAATAAAGAATTTTTCAACATATTGATTTGGGACAAAATGGAGTCCATATTGATTTTCGAAGAAAAAATCTTGACATTTTCGTCTATTAGAAGAAAAACTATGCACCGAAAAAAATATCCTTCCTTCAAGGACCGCTTTTTTATGTCTAAAAGAAGCTTGCAAATTTTGTAGTGAATTGATGCTGAGGTTTTCGAGATACTGTGGTCACTGATTTTAATAAAATCATTTTGAGAAAAATGCCTTTAAAGTTTCATGTCACATTTACACATAGAAAAAAAAAGATCTTTTAAACGCGCATAACTCCATTGATTTTAATCATCTTGGAATTCAGAGAAAATATTCTGGAAATGATATGTTTTTAAAAACCGCCGAAATCCATAAAATCAAGGGTTTCAAGATGTTTTATTAAGCGTAACCCGTTAATAAATTGGCATCATCGATCGAAATCAATAAATTCATTGATATTAATTTTTTTTCTTATTAACAGAGCTGCAAAAAGAAAATCAGATGCTGAGAATTGTTCAGATAAATATTTTGACCTCTGAAAAAAATTGGACGTCGTTCTCAATTAGTTGGAAGAAACACGATTCAAAAAATGAACGTATAAACTATCATGCTTTACGCTTTCGCACGCCTCTTTAGCCCAAGCTATTGCAGACCCTTCGCCTCATCATCATACATTCATAACTAACGGTGATAAATTGTCCATAGACAATCAAATAATTGTACATAGACTTCTTGTAAAGAGTCTCAGAATGAATTTAAAAAATAACAACCTACTGTTTCTAAGAAGATTCTTTGAAATATTTTTCTTTTATTTCGATGCAAAGTAACTTGGAATGAATTTCCGAGAGATTTTTTCGGAGATTATCCTCTTCGCTGAAAATAATTTCCCAAAAATTGTTTCCACAATTGAAGATTGAAATAATTATGGAAAGATTCTTTCTACGCATACAATGCGTGCTTTTTTCACAACTTTGAGAGTAGAATAATTATAAAAAAAAGATCGCCAATTACTACTTATGTTCGATTCCCATGGCAGAAATGGCAGAAGTGACAGAAATGACGTATCAATCGGAAATATAATTTCATCCAGCATTGAAATTTAATCCTCAATTATTATCGATTTTATTTGTATACATATACATATATACATGTCAGACGGATTATCTCGTCGTCCGAGCATTATAACTTTCTCCTATCGGGGACTAAGGCCAAGATCGTTCAAACTTAAACTTCTTTATGGTCGCGGGTCGTTTCGATTTACATAGGAGAGAGTTGAGAGACGACACTTCTCGATTTATAATGTTTGCCAAGACGTTATGCAAGTTGTGACTTTGTGGTATCTACCCGACGCCTGGAATGCACGATAGCCGTCCTCGAGAGGGGGGATTTAGGTAACACTTATTGGTAAGAACGGCGGACATCAACGACTCCAAGAATTTTCTCGTAACTCATGTTACCATACATTACACGTTACTTATTCAATTCTCGACGCTCTCTCTCATATTACACACACACACACGTCACACACACACACATGTCACACACACACACACGTCACACACACACACACATGCACGTACGCGAGCACACGCACACACGGAGAGAGAGAGAGAGAGAGAGAGAGAGAGAGAGAGAGAGAGAGAGAGAGAGAGAGAGAGAAACGAATAATGAAGGTCGCGTTGGTGAGATTAGGGGAAAAATATCAATTTTCTTTTCTGTACCTAAATATTTTCAAACCATGCAACCATATAAAAAAGTTTAATTCACCGTGAATTTCAGGGAATCACTATAACATGATAACAAGTCAAGTTGAAACTTTCACATTACTTTTTCGTAATTTTGGAAGATTCACACGGCTCCTTCTATAACGGAGGGACTTTCTGTAGGAAAATATTTAAAACAATTTTCTTTAAGGAGGTTCTTAACATCAATTGGGTGCGGCAAGGGGAACGTGATGGCGCGGCGCGGGCGACGTGCGGGGCAGGTTGCGTTCGGCATTTGTTTCACCAAATACGTTTTCATTTTATTAATTTGCCATCACTCACGCTCAATTCTATTTACAAGTATATTTCACAATCGGTACGGTGAAAAACTTTCTTTATAAGCAAATTATATCTATGAAGGTCTAATCTGTCGTTTAAGCGGTTAAATAAGCGGTAAAATAATCTCCAATCATAGCTTCGAATACTTCTCCCATAAGAGCCCACGTATAAGCGGCACATTTAATGTTTTTTTTTTCTTCTCAACTACGTGGTCAAAAAAACTAAAATAATTACGGTGTATTCCTAGTACAGCACAAACCTCCCCTCAAATTTTAGAATCATTCGTACCGTTTTTCTCTGGGTTAAGAAACTCCTTAAGACCCGGTTTCTTCACATCGAGTTATCTTCCGGTTAGAGTTATCCACCAGATAACCCATGCTAAAAGCATAGGATATCTGTCAGACAAAATTTTAACCGTAGGTGAGGAAACCGGCCATAACTCATATAGGGTAGATGTACCATTTGTGGTCACTGTACCGTTTGTCTCTTAATTCTAAATATTAAGTATTCTGGATTTGACAGCATGAAGATCAGGGATGTTAGGGAGCAGTAAGTTATTTCGGCACCACTTTTCGCCACTTCAGAGGCTTATTACTGCGTCTTTGTGGATAATCGACTGTTAATGTGTAGCACACTTCGGAGATTCTGACTAAATCTTACAGAAAGCGTTCCCTACTGAAAAAGTTCATGTGATATATCATGTAGAAAAGTACATGATAAATCACATAATAAATTGTATAAAGTTATGACCGATATCAGTGCGCAATTTATTGTGTACTTTATTTTGTTATTTGTTACATGATTTATTGTATAGTTCGAATTCACATCGTTTATTATGTAATTTATCATATGATTTCTCATATGGTCAGGGGGTTTATATCGGAGAAAAAAAATGAGGACTTCGTGCGGGATCGAACCCACGTCCGTCAGATTCTGAAGCAGCCTCGCTACCGCCTGGGCTACGCCGCTTGTTTATATAAGTTAACAGTTTGACGAACATGAAGTCCACAGATGACCGGAATTTATTTCATTTTCTCTCGCCGAGTTTAGCTTTATTTTAATCCAACTATGATTTGTATGTAATAAATAGCGTGACCGAGGTGGTAGCGAGAGTGCTTCAGGATCTGACGGACGATCCTTCAGGATCTTTCAGGATCTTTCAGGATCGTCCGTCAGATCCTGAAGCACTCTCGCTACCACCTCGGTCACGCTATTTATTACATACAAATCATAGTTGGATTAAAATAAAGCTAAACTCGGTGAGAGAAAATGAAATAAATTCCAGTCATATGTGGACTTCATATTCTTTAAACTGTTAACTTATGTAAACAAGCGGCGTAGCCCAGGCGGTAGCGAGGCTGCTTCAGAATCTGACGGACGTGGGTTCGATCCCGCACGAAGTCCTCATTTTTTTTCTCCGATATAAACCCTGACCATATGAGAAATGATATGATAAATTGCATAATAAATTATGTGAATTCGAACTATACAATAAATCATCTAACAAACCACAAAATAAAGTACACAATAAATTGTGCACTGATATCGGTCATAACTTCATACAATTTATTATGTGATTTATCATGTACTTTTTTACATGATATATCACATGAACTTTTTCAGTAGGGTTTAGTACGCTGCAAGTAAGTACATGAACAACACTTATTTCACCAGATCATAAACAAGACAATGTATATATTACAGCAACAAACTTCGTTCTTTCGAATGCAATTCAATTTCTCGAAGCATAACCAACAATATATTACAAACAACGCATGGCCACAAATGGTACAATGAATTTTGTCGTTATACCGTTTTTGGCCATCGAGTGGCCACATATGGTACATGCGATTTCCATTTTGGCCATCTACATGCTCATATGCAGTTATTAATATAGTACGTTTATAAATATAGATTATTATTGTTTTTATACATAGTAAATGATGTATCATCTTTATAGAGAAGAATGGAGCGAACGAAAAAAAAATACTGAAACGCAGAAAGGTAAAATAAAAAAAAAACCTCCAAGAAGAACATTTTTTTTCAACTACGGTGAAAACGACATAAAAAATGCATTGCAAGCGATAAGAAATGGTACTCCAATCGCGAAGTTTTTTCCATTACATCTTATAATTATTATATTTCACATTTGCATTATATTGTATTTACAATTTGTTTCTTGGTAATCTTTGACAGTGTGAATCGACTTTTTATTTGGTCTTTTCCATTACAATAGGTGAGCATCCATCTGAGTCAGTGGAATTCAATTTTCCTAACGACAGTTCCATCAGTCACGTGCTTCCTTTACCCAATGAATGTATTCTTACCCAAATAAAGACGTCATACAGTGAAGAGTTCTTTACAGTGAATGAACATAGCTCGATACAGTCGAATATTAACATTATATCAGAACGTATTGAGAAAGAACATCTTAATATTGCTGGCATACAAGTCAACGCAGATCTTCTATCTGTGTATGTCTATTAGCTAATTCGGTGCGTCGCGATGTTTCGATTTGCGAAAAATCGGTGACCGAGGTTTTGAATTCAATTGTTTAACCCTTTCCGTCATGGTGGGTCACCCAGGGACCCACCTAGATCTTATCAGTTTTTCATTATTGAAACAACTTTTAACGATTTGGAGTCGGGCTTATACTTTCATTAGATTTAATATACCTCTACTTTTGTTTGATGCATACTTTTGACTCTAAAAATTCATTTATTCACTTGTTATAAATTAACAATTACCCAAAAAATTCTGGTTATATGGAAAAAAATCATTTCCACTTCGGAAATAGCACTAAATTCCACAAGACTCTGGATATCGGGGTTTCTAGGGTCGCTGATTGCGAATATGATATTGGATTTTCAAAATTCAAGATGGCGGATCCAATATGGCGGACGTCAAATCGGAAAATGGTACCAATTTTCCGGAAACTCTGCACTCAGGGGTTTTTGGAGTCACTGATTACGAATCTGGCATCAGATTTTCAAAGTTCACAATGGTGGATCTAATCTGGTGGACGTCAAATCGAAAGATCGCATCAATTTTCCCAAAATTCTATACACGGCGGTTTTTGGAGTCGCTGATTATGAATCTGGCATCAGATCTTAAAAATTAAAAATGGCAGATCCAATATGGCAGACGTCAAATCGAAAAATGGTACCAATTTTCCCGAAACTCTGTACTTGGGGGTTTTTGGGGTCGCTTATTACAAATTTGGCATCATATTTTGAAATTTGAAAATGGTGGATTGAAAATGGCGGACATAGAACCAAAAAATGTCATCAATTTTCCCAAAACACTATTACGGGTGTTTTTCGGGTCAATAATTACGAGTTTGACATCAGATCTTCCAAATTCAGTTACGAAGTTAACCTCAAGTTTTCAAAATTCAAAATGGAGGATCTAAAACTATCAAAAATCATGATGTAATAGATGTAGAAAAGATTAAGTCAATTACAGTCGAAAGAAGAAATCAAATACAGTCGAAAGAGGATGAAGTCTGTGTAGTTGAAAATTCTGGTAGCTGTAACAGTTTTCCCACTCTTATATAGCGTTACCCAGAACGACGAGGACGTGGTGGGAATCCAGTTCCATTTTTTTTTATTCACATTTTTTGGGCTTTATTTTATTTTATTATTTTTTTGGTATTCATTTTTATTTTTTATTTTATTATTTTTGTGTGTTCCAACGTACACGCTTGCGGGTTTTTACGTATTAACCCTTCCCATTTGCTTCCTCCTACGGTAGCACGTCTATACATTCCCCGTAAATGTTGACATTAGCAATTTCAACATGAAGACTCAACATTGGTGAAATCAATACAACGTATTTTCAACATTTTTAATTTCAACATGAAAACTCGACATTGATGAAATCAACACAATGTATTTTTAAGATTTTTATTTTAATATAATGTATTCATATGTATCATATATTCAATATTATTACGGTCCGACCTCCAAATAAGAAACCGAAAGCCCCCAAGGGGAAGAGTTTTTCTTAGAATTCGGATACCCCCACCAGGCGCGCGCTGCACGCTCACTGCCTCTGTCTGTCTCTCTCACTCTTTTCCGCATGCGATCGAGCTCGGAGCTCGAGTCATAGTGGGGAAAGTGCTTGAGCGAGAAACTGGAGAAGGTTTCCTATTGCCGGGTTTCTTATCTGGAGGTCGGACTGTATTCCATTATTATACTATCATCATTTCAATGCTATATATTAATGCTATAATGATATGCTACAATATTGCTATTATATAATATCATTGCTATTATATAATATCATTGCTATTATATAATATTATTGCTATTTTATAATATTATTATTATTATATAATATTATTAGGAGCGAGCAGTGGCCCAGTTGGTACGACTCTGGACTGCCACGCAGGCGGCCAGCGTTCGAATCCCACGGCCAGCACCAATGGATTTTTCCAAATGCTTTTTCTGCGAGCTCGGTGGTTTGAAACCCACTTCAAACCGTAGGTTCTTCCAACTACACTGGACCAGTACTGAAGAGGTTGCGAAATCAACAGAAACTAATAGTTCTGTAAATGAACAGAAAAACTATGCGCCCAGTGTATGACGGGAGCCTTGAGCCCGATAGGGCAAGGCAGGCGCCCCCACCAATTACCAAGTATATAATATAATTATATAATATTATATTATATTATTAATATTATATAATATTATTGCTATTATATAATATTCCTATTATATGCTATAATATTGATCACGAAATGGATTTGTTCTCATAGCGCTTGTATAGGTTCAACGTGTAGCATGTAGTACATAAGTATATATGATGTGTGCTGAATGTACATGCGTTGAATTGTATTTATATGTTAGATTTGTACATGAGTGTTTTTGGTATGTGTTGAATTGACGGGTGTTGACGCTGAGAAGTATAGACGTGTAACCTCCTCCTACCGTTCCCTGCCCGCACTTCGCTAAGCTAACCTAACTTCCGTAGCATCCGCAGCTGCTTTTTAGCTACAGTGTATCGCATTCGCCGTGGTCATGGGGAAAATGCAGAAAACCCATGCCGATACAGACGGCCTTATTTTTACTGAGTTTCCGATATATGTTACCATCTGAATCTCAGTAAAACTGCCCCCCCCCCCCCACTCGGTAGTCGGCGCGCCAAGCCAGTGCACGGCTAAGCGGTCACCCATCTAAGTCGTGGCCTCGGCCAATACTGCTTAACATGGAAGATCGCCAGAGCCGCACACCGACCGCGCGTCTAATACTGTCGGTTTTTTGGTATTTATTATTGTTTTTTAAATTTTTCATCGTGATGATAGAATTATGAATAAGGTAATGAACATTATAGAGCTGCAAAATTATCATTCATAACGGACGATTTTCAAGCTTTTTTTATTTCAGGCTATTATTATCATTTAGAATGGAATTGCTTGAAACAATTCGAATCGCTTGAAATCACTGAATCACAGTAAAGGAGGAACCTGCTTAGGGCGCCTCCCCAGATAGAACATTGACATATAATACGACGTCGCCATCGACGTCTGTAAGACGTATTTAGTACGTATACTGAAGAGCTAAATGTCCGGCTAATATCTGTATATTTGACGTATATAAGACGTCGAAAATACATCAAATCTACGCACAGCACAATAATATTTTTGAAAAACATAAACAAAAACGAAAAACGTTACTGGCGGTTCCATACGCATTTTGTCGTTGTTATAGGTCATAGAAGAGTTACACTGAAAAAAAAAAAATTAATTCTGCACGGATTTCTCGATAGAATTTTATTCTGCTTCGACGGGGACTCGAACCTGCGACGTGCCTACTTATCCTACCTATCTTTCTAACACGCTACCCACTACGCTATCGACTGTTTATGAACTTTGGTAATTCATATAATGTATTTGACACGCCAGAGAACGCTTGATCAGTTGTATGTTAGAAGCTACTCAAAGGATGGTGGTGGTCGCGTCTTCAACCCGTTTTTAGTATAACCATGTCAGTTTTTGAAGAAATTACAAAATTGAACGTGGTGAATCCAATATGGTGGATCCTATTAAGAATAACTGAGTTCAGCGCATTTCTGTTAGCGACTGTACTCCGACTCGAGCCGAGCTCGACTCGGATAACTTCGGCAACTCTCGTGCTCCTAAGCGAGCCGAACGACTGCCTATGCAGTCTGTCTCGAACCCTGAGCGAAGAACAGGGGAGCACATGTTGTGCGGCTTTATATCTATGAATATTAATCAATAAATAGTTAATCACTATTCATACTCGCCACCTCAATTTATTTATTAACCCGCTCACAATCTCCTGTGTCAACAGGTTATGGGCCCAGTTAACGTTAACTGTGAGAAAAGTGTGTGAACGCGGAGTGAATTAGTTGGCGAGAAGCACGTGGCGCGGAACGGAAGTCGGCCATTAGACGCGTGCCGGTGAGAACGTGAAAGTGGAGAGACGCTCCGAAAATCGAATCCGCGATGTCGGTCGGCATCTCTGTGAAAGGCGTGAAGCCGTTCGATGGAACGAATTTCCAGGGCTGGAAAGCTCAAGTGAACGCGTTATTTGTCATGAATGATGTACTTGACGTCGTCGACGGCACGAGAGAAGTGCCGGCAGCGGGAGCTGGACAAGCAGCTGCACTGAAAAAAAACGCGAAGGACGACGCAACGGCGAAATTTATAATTTTGTCAAATCTCGACGAGGCTCAGCAAGTGTGTGTGCTCTCGTGTGTTTCTGCGAAAGCAATGTGGGATAAGTTGTGTTTAATTCACGAACAGAAGTCAGTGACAAATATGCTGGGTCTGCTGCAGCGTTTCCAAGCTTATCGAATGTGTGAAGCGGACACGGCGGTGCAACACGTGGCCAAAGTGACGAACATGGCGGGTCAGCTCAAGGACGTTGGTGAAAACGTATCGGATGCAACAATTATGACAAAAATTCTTGCGAGTCTGACCACGAGGTTCAGCACGCTGCAGGTCGCATGGGACAACGTCGATCCGGCGCGGCAGACGCTCGATAATCTGCAAGAAAGACTGATTAGAGAGGACGCGAGGCTGAACGGCGAAGAAGACGCGTCGGAAGCGCTGGCCGCGACGGGGAAGAATCGACGTCCGCATGGAACGAAAAGTGCTGAAAATAAAAAGACTGAAAATAAAAAGAAGAGACAGGAAATACAGTGCTACAAGTATCAGGAAATGGGACATATCGCGAGCCGCTGCCGCAACAAGCGGAAGCCACGTCAGGACAGTGAAAAATCCCGCGAAGACTGTGCGTTCGTAGTGGAAACGGGAAAAAGCTCGGTCGCGTCGGGCTCGAAAAGTGGGGGAAACGCTCGCGTGCTGTGGACGGAGAGTCGCGTAATGGCCGCCGATAAAAGCGAGGCGTGGCTAATAGACAGTGGCGCGTCGAGGCACTTAACGTACCGTCGGGACTGGCTGAGCGATTACAAACCGGATAAAAATAAAAACAATGAAATAGCTCTCGGTGATAATCAGATCTGCAACGTAGCTGGCGAAGGCACGGTGCGAATTAAACGATTTATCGACGGTGTGTGACACGATGCGAAAATCGAGAATGTGCTGCACGTCCCGAAGTTACGTAGAAATTTATTCTCGGTCGGAGTGTGCACTAGACAGGGACTCGGAGTGAAATTTAACGACAATCGGGTTGAAGTAGTGCGCGACGGCGAAGTGCTCGCGACGGGCAAGAAGCAAGAAAACAACGTGTATCGCATGCTCTTCAAGGTAACGAAAGAAGGAAGCGTTGAAGAAGCAAACGTGGCCACGACGAATTTAACACTCTGGCACGAGCGATTGGGGCACGTTGGGAAACGCGCGATCCGAGAATTGGCAGAGAAAGGACTAGTGAGTGGAGTGAAGATTAAAGACAAAAATGACGTTTTTTGTGAACCGTGCCAAATGGGGAAAGCTCACAGGCTCCCGTTTAAAAAGAAATTGGTGCGCGACGAACGGATAAAACCGGGCGAGAAAATGCACTCGGATGTCTGGGGGCCGGCGCAAAATGTCTCGGTCGGCGGATCAAAGTATTTTTTGACCTTCAAGGATGAAGCGTCCGGCTACCGACACGTGTATTTTATGAAGAATAAGTCGGAAGTGTACGAGAAATTCAAGATCTTCGAGAAGATGATCGAGAATAAGTTCGGTCGAAAAATGAAAATACTACGCTCCGACAACGGCAGGGAATTCTGCAATAAAGCAATGGACAAGTATCTCGAAGAGTGCGGAATCCAGCGAGAAACGACGGCGGCGTACAATCCGGAGCAAAACGGCAAAGCCGAACGGGACAATCGGACGATAGTCGAATGTGCGCGCACAATGATAATCGCAAAGGATCTGCCGCTGAGCCTATGGGCAGAGGCTGTAAATTGTGCGGTTTACGTTCTCAACAAAACCGTGTGGACGAGTGGTGCAGTAACGCCGTACGAAGCTTGGGCTGGGAAAGCTCCAAATTTGAAGCATCTAAGAATTTTTGGTTCGGATGCGTACGTGCACACTCCTAAACAATTTACGCGAAAATTTGATGCGCGAGCGAGCAAGAAAGTCTTCGTTGGATACACGGAAGAATCGACGAACTATCGAGTCTACGATTCTCGCACGAGAAAAGTAAGCGTAGTCCGGAACGTCGTATTCAACGAGAAAATTGGAGCGCCGTCGGCGGAAGCAGAAAGAAACGAAGCAAAAGACGAAGTAACTCTTCCACTACCAAGGAGAGAGAACGAGAATATAATCGACGCCGAAGAAGACGACAACGAGGAAGAACAAGAAGAATCGGAAGAAGAAGAGGACAACAACAGAGCTGCGGTACAAGAGAACGAGCAAGAGCGAGAAGCTCAACGAAACCTGCGGGATCGCTCGAAAATTCAGGCTCCGAGCAGGTACCGGCACGATGCAAATGTTGCCGAGTTTATTACGCCAACCACATACGAAGAGGCGACAAATAGTACTGAAGCCGCGCAGTGGGCGGGTGCTATTCGAAACGAGTTTAAAGCGCACGAAGAAAATAGCACGTGGAAACTTGTAAAAATAACGCCGGAAATGAGACTGATAGACTCTAAATGGGTCTTCAAGGTGAAGAAGAACGTCGATGGGGAATCACACCAATTCAAAGCTCGGTTGTGCGCGAGGGGCTTTCTGCAACGAGAGGGAATCGACTTCAAGGAAACGTTTTCTCCAGTAGTAAGGTACGACTCACTGAGAATATTGCTGGCAACGATCGCGGCAAAAGATCTCGAAGTAATACAGTTTGACGTCCAAACTGCATTCTTGTACGGAAAACTGGAAGAAACGATCTACATGGAAATCCCGGAAGGACTCAAGCTGAAAGAAGATTCAAGGAACGTCGCGTGCAAACTCGAGAAGTCTCTCTACGGGCTAAAACAAGCGCCGAGATGCTGGAACTTGAGATTCAAAAAGTTCCTAAGTGAGTTTAATTTCGAAGAGTGCGAAGCCGACAAGTGTGTGTTTACCGGGAAATTTAAGAGCAATGTGGTGTATCTGGCATTATTTGTCGACGACGGTTTAGTCGCATCGAACAATCTAGAGACTCTTAAGATAATAATTCAGCAATTGAGTGGAACGTTCAAAATAACGGTCGAAAATTCGAAAGTTTTTGTCGGACTGCAGATCGAACGCGATAGAGAGCGAAAAACGCTAACGATCCATCAGAGCGCGTATACGAGAAAGATAATAGAGAAATTCGGAATGGCAAACGCGAAAATGGTCTGTGTGCCGGCTGATCCGCACGCAGCACTGTCCCCCACTGAGGAGGACGACGGAGAATCGAGCAATGTGCCGTACCGCGAGGCAGTCGGATCATTAGTTTTCCTAGCAGCTGTGTCGAGGCCAGATATTGCGTTCGCGGTAAATGCTGTAAGCAAATATTTGAGCAAACACAACGCCACGCATTGGCGAGCAGTAAAACGAATATTCGCGTATCTACAAGGCACGATTGAATACGGTATCAAGTATACAAGCGGCGGTAGCGAAGCAGCGTTAATCGGTTTTTCAGACGCTGACTACGCCGGAGACGTCGAAACGCGAAGATCCACGACAGGGTACGTTTTCTGTCTCGCGAACGGGGCCGTCACGTGGTCGTCACAACGGCAACAACTGGTGACGCTCAGCACGACGGAAGCCGAGTACGTGGCTGCGTCAACAGCGGCGCGAGAGTTAGTCTGGATAAGAAAGTTGTTGTCGGACATCGGACGTCCTTGTGATAAAGAAACAACTCTATATGTCGATAACCAAAGTGCAATTCAACTAGTCAGGAATCCGGTATTCCACAGGAGAACCAAACATATAGATGTTCATTTTCACTTTATTCGCGAAAAAGTAGACGAGAAAGAAATCGCGGTCCAGTACGTCCCGTCCGAAAATCAGCGCGCAGATATTTTTACAAAGGCGCTGCCGCGCGATCGTTTCAGAGATATATGTGTCAAGCTAAACATGATAATGGCTCACGAGAAACGCGAGAACGGCGGTAGTATTAAGAATAACTGAGTTCAGCGCATTTCTGTTAGCGACTGTACTCCGACTCGAGCCGAGCTCGACTCGGATAACTTCGGCAACTCTCGTGCTCCTAAGCGAGCCGAACGACTGCCTATGCAGTCTGTCTCGAACCCTGAGCGAATAACAGGGGAGCACATGTTGTGCGGCTTTATATCTATGAATATTAATCAATAAATAGTTAATCACCATTCATACTCGCCACCTCGATTTATTAATTAACCCGCTCACAATCTCCTGTGTCAACAGATCCAAAATTCTAAAAATTCCATAACTTGTTTGATTCACTCTAACTATAGTCTTAAGGCGCGCAAAACTTATTGCGCGCGATCTTTGTGTTATAATGTATTTATATATTATACATCATATAATGTAAATAACCCGGCTAGAAATAGTCATAAGGCATGCCCGAAGTACCATAAGGTCCTCAGATGGTAAACGCAGGGCATGCCTTACCAAGGCATGCCTCACAATTTTCTCATCTGGAACATACAAGGAATGCCCTACATATTGAAATGTTAAAGTATCATTAGGCAATCCACGCTAGTTCCTCACGAGGTCCTCGGTATTCTGCCTGACGAAAGGAATTTCATAAAAATGTTAAAGTATCATCAGGCAATCCACGCTAGTTCCTCACGAGGTCCTCGGTATTCTGCCTGACAAAATTAATTTTACGAAAATGTTAAAGTATCATCAGGCAATCCATGCCAGTTCCTCACGAGGTCCTCGGTATTCTTCCTGACGAAAGGAATTTCATAAAAATGTTAAAGTATCATCAGGCAATCCACGCTAGTTCCTCACGAGGTCCTCGGTATTCTGCCTGACAAAATTAATTTTACGAAAATGTTAAAGTATCATCAGGCAATCCATGCCAGTTCCTCACGAGGTCCTCGGTATTCTGCCTGACAAAATTAATTTTACGAAAATGTTAAAGTATCATCAGGCAATCCATGCCAGTTCCTCACGAGGTCCTTGGCACTCTTCCTCGCGAAAAGAATATCACGAAAATGTTAAAGTATCATTAGGCAATCCATGCCAGTTCCTCGCGAGGTCCTCGGTATTCTTCCTGACAAAAGGAATTTTATAAAAATGTTAAAGTATCATCAGGCAATCCATGCCAGTTCCTCACGAGGTCCTTGGTACTCTTCCTCGCGAAAAGAATATCACGAAAATGTTAAAGTATCATTAGGCAATCCATGCCAGTTCCTCGCGAGGTCCTCGGTATTCTTCCTGACAAAATGAATTTCATGAAAATGTTAAAGTATCATCAGGCAATCCACGCTAGTTCCTCACGAGGTCCTCGGTATTCTGCCTGACAAAATTAATTTTACGAAAATGTTAAAGTATCATCAGGCAATCCATGCCAGTTCCTCACGAGGTCCTCGGTATTCTTCCTGACGAAAGGAATTTCATAAAAATGTTAAAGTATCATCAGGCAATCCACGCTAGTTCCTCACGAGGTCCTCGGTATTCTGCCTGACAAAATTAATTTTACGAAAATGTTAAAGTATCATCAGGCAATCCATGCCAGTTCCTCACGAGGTCCTCGGTATTCTTCCTGACGAAAAGAATTTCATAAAAATGTTAAAGTATCATCAGGCAATCCATGCCAGTTCCTCACGAGGTCCTTGGTACTCTTCCTCGCGAAAAGAATATCACGAAAATGTTAAAGTATCATTAGGCAATCCATGCCAGTTCCTCGCGAGGTCCTCGGTATTCTTCCTGACAAAATGAATTTCATGAAAATGTTAAAGTATCATCAGGCAATCCACGCTAGTTCCTCACGAGGTCCTCGGTATTCTGCCTGACAAAATTAATTTTACGAAAATGTTAAAGTATCATCAGGCAATCCATGCCAGTTCCTCACGAGGTCCTCGGTATTCTTCCTGACGAAAGGAATTTCATAAAAATGTTAAAGTATCATCAGGCAATCCACGCTAGTTCCTCACGAGGTCCTCGGTATTCTGCCTGACAAAATTAATTTTACGAAAATGTTAAAGTATCATCAGGCAATCCATGCCAGTTCCTCACGAGGTCCTCGGTATTCTTCCTGACGAAAAGAATTTCATAAAAATGTTAAAGTATCATCAGGCAATCCATGCCAGTTCCTCACGAGGTCCTTGGTACTCTTCCTCGCGAAAAGAATATCACGAAAATGTTAAAGTATCATTAGGCAATCCATGCCAGTTCCTCGCGAGGTCCTCGGTATTCTTCCTGACAAAAGGAATTTTATAAAAATGTTAAAGTATCATCAGGCAATCCATGCCAGTTCCTCACGAGGTCCTTGGTACTCTTCCTCGCGAAAAGAATATCACGAAAATGTTAAAGTATCATTAGGCAATCCATGTCAGTTCCTCGCGAGGTCCTCGGTATTCTTCCTGACAAAATGAATTTCATGAAAATGTTAAAGTATCATCAGGCAACCCATGCTAGTTCCTCACGAGGTCCTCGGTATTCTTCCTGACGAAAAAAATTTCATGAAAATATTAAAGTATCATCAGGCAATCCATTCCAATGCCTCACAAGGTCCTCAGTACTGCTTACTCAGGAAGAGAATTTCATGAAAATTTTAAAGTACTATCAGGCCTCCCATCTGAGTTTCTCGCGAAATCCTCAATTCATAATTCAAACCAGAGTATTTTGAGAGAAAATTATGTAAACAAATAGTTTTATACGCCGAACAGAACAGAATGACACAGTTAATTTTCAATTCGATGTACCGTCTTCCCGGTTCATCTATTAGATCGTCAACATTTACACAGTGCCCTGCCCGAATAGATTATGGTCAGTTCCCGACAAGTAGAAACCTACTTCATTTCTTTATGCGTTGGTATGTTATTAGAATTTTGTGTGCAAAAAATTCAGCAAAAAAATGGATATGTAGTTCCCACAGATTTGTTATAAAAAGTTTTACCTCTACGGTTATGTTTTTTAATCAATTAATTATCATTCACGTTCATAATTGCAAATGAATAATAATATATTAATGATCATTTATTTGTCTGCAAATGTTTCGAATAATAAACCAAAAACTGCATGCTGGCTTGAATTTTTAAAAGCATTTGTAGGGGATTTCACTTCTTTTTGAAAGTTTGAAAGAATATATTTAAATTTAATTTTCATTGTTTTACTAAATAAATTATTTTAACTACTTTAATTAATTAATTTTATATGAGAAAATATTAATTTAATTTAAAAAAATTTTAAATTAATTCAAAATTTTTTTTTAATCCCAATTTTTTTTTTAAATAATTAAAGAGAGTATTTTTTTGTGAGCTATGCCGTGGCTATGCCTATATATACCTATGATATACAATAAAACCTCGTTTATCCGAGATAATCTGGGGAGGAGGTACCTTGAATAAGCGAAAACTCGGATAACTCGAAAGGAATAAAAAATTCGAAAATTTAAACATTTTTTATGTATTCGAAATGGTAGAATGAAATTCAATCACAAAAGTGTATAAAAGTGAAAATCTAACGAACGTAGATTAATCTTTGGGGTACAAAGCATTGTTACTACATAATGTATAACTTGTAACAAGTCGTAAAGTGTTGTAGCAAGTTTATGCGTGTACATATGTATGTATAAGCAACAAAGTAGCAATCGCAAAAAATTCGCGCGTACAGCATAGGCATAGCAGCTCCATCCGTTTTATCCGAGTTTTTACATATATAGATATATATGGCACGCGTGTGGAAAGGAGAGAAAGAAAGAGAGATAGCGCGGTCCGCTGATTCCTCGGAAACTATTCGCGTATGCGTGGAGAGAAAGAAAGAATGACTGGGTAAGGTTCGAGGGCGAGAGGAAAGCAACGAAAGAGAAAGAGCGATAGTGACATCTGTACGAGAGAGTGAGATGCGGATAGGGGATAAAAAATATCGCCGCGTTACACATTTTCGAGGCCAATAGTTCAGCGAAATAATTCGGCTGAAAATGAAAATGATCATATTTGGAGATTGCGTTAACTTGAAAGGAAAAAATAACATTTCATTGATAAATAACAATTTTCATTTTTAAACTATATCATGGATCTTGAGAAATGTAATTGTTAGCTAAGGTCCACTAAGTAAATTAATTACATGAATATTATAATTTCAATGTTTCTAGTTCTTGCGTTATCCATTTGTTAATTAACAATTATTATTATCATTGTTACATAATAACAATTATTATTAAACAAATCCATTTGTTAATTAACAATTGAATACATTTTTTCACTGTATATCACCTTTATACTGAATATCACGCTATTATATCCAGCCCGTTGAGACAGCGCTTTTTCATTGGAACTTGTATGTCATTTAAATACAGGAAAATAATAAGGAATCAGTAGCGTAGTGGTAGCATGCCAGTCGTTAGGTAGGTCGTTAGGTAGGTCTCAGGTAAAATCTCAGGTAGGCTCAAAATCAATTTCGACGGAATAACGTCCGGAATACGAAGCCGGAAGCACTCGTAAAAAAAAAAAACCTCGAAAGCTTTAATTTTTTTTTTAAATAATTATTTGAGGATCGAAAGTGCTGAATTCGTCGATTGGAGGATACCGGGTTCGATCCCAGTCAATGACTTTTTTTTTTTTTTGCAAAATTTACAGGGTTTTCAAAAATAATAGAATAACAGTTTTATATTCGTTCATCGATCATTCCAATTGCTAATTTATAAATAATAAACTATATAGACCAACATTTCTACACGGATCGTGAGGTAATCCTCACTAAAACATTATCAGGAACTCCTTACTAGGACCTCATGAGGTGATAGTGATAAGGACCTCATGATCAAATCGCGTTACGTGCCTTATAAGGTTCCCGACTGGTTTGCCTTACCAGGGCCTTATTTTCAAATGAGGCTAACCTTACGAGGACCTGAGCAGATATTTCTAGTCGGGAAAGTGTTATAAAATATATTTTAAGTGTAACAATTTATCCATCCACTTATATATATATCTCATATAGATCACTGACGTCTAATATACATATATTACAAATATACATGTATATGATATGTATACGTGATATACGTATATTTTACGTATATTATACAATAAGCATTTGACATCAAATTATATACATATATTATATGTATAAGGAACATCTACTTGACGATAGAAACGAAGCCAACTGCATTGCTGTCAAAATCACGTATTACATACGTATATTTGACGTGTGTTTTTCAACAATATCTCCGTGGAATTTTGTACATTTCATATACGTATAATATTCGTTCACTATCTTTCGGTTGTAATTCCCGGATCTGAAGCTATAATTGTATATAAATATATATAAATATTCAATGTACGTATGTACATTAAATATATATATGTATATGCTTCAGATCCGGGAATTACAACCGAAAGATAATGAACGAATATTATACGTATATGAGATGTACAAAATTCCACGGAGATATATTGCTGAAAAACACACGTCCAATATACGTATATAATACGTGGTTTGACAGGAATGCAGTTGGCTTCGTTTCTATCGTCAAGTAGATGTTCCTCATACATATAATATATGTATATAATTTGATGTTTTTTCACGCCCACGTTTCCGCTCATTTCCCGCCACCTTGTGCTCATACATCCTTAAGCCCGATTCCTCCAACGTTAATCGAGAGTTTAAACTCAGTTCGGCCCATCTCCGAACTACTATACGGAAAAAATGGAACCCTTTGACAACCGCGTCGGAGGAATTGAGTGTTAGACCGTATTTTTCTATAATGAAATTGAGAAATCGACCGCATTAAAGTAGATTAAATACGATCCTTCATGAAAGCAATCGGTATGCCCTGGCATTCAATAAGTCATTTGCAACCGTTCGGAGAAATCTGGTGACATCGATATACATCCCCCATCAGTTGATCGCAGTGAAACTCCGGTATTTTTGCCCTGTGGGAAGTCAGGAGTTAAAAAAATACATGTATCATATTTGACTGTGGGAGCTTTTTATCTACCGACAGCGACACTAGGGTGGTCCTTATTTGGGATTGAAACAAATTTCGATACGCCCGCCCCCCAGATTGGCTCAAAATGTATTTAAAAAATTTTATGTAAAAACCCAGCTCTCTATTTCAATGGGAAAGGGTGCTCCCGTGAGGACCAACCCTTTTCCCATTTAAATAACAGGCGTTTTTTCTTATGTTCCCACTTTCGAATTTTATTATCACGTTCTAGGTGCTAACAG
Source organism: Rhorus exstirpatorius (assembly GCA_963564615.1). Lineage (NCBI taxonomy): Eukaryota > Metazoa > Arthropoda > Insecta > Hymenoptera > Ichneumonidae > Rhorus > Rhorus exstirpatorius. The sequence continues at coordinate 15,460,107 of OY751314.1, read as the reverse complement.
AATCGATTACTTGCCGCATCTCTCGAATGCGCACGTAAGTCTCTGAAAAAAACCGGAAGTCTCTTGCATGTTTCATTACAGTGGAAACTCATTTAATGCACGACTTTTGTACCGACACCTATTGAGGGAGTGCATTAATCAAGGGTGCCCCTCTACAACTTTTGGCAGAACCAATCCCTGCAGAGAGCATATCCCACGCTCGTACATATGTATATACAGCTATGAATATCGTTGTTTCTGTCACACGAATTGATCAGCTGTTAGGAAATGAAGGAATGCTTTTATTTTTAAATCATTCGCCAAAAGTGTACAAAAACCGAGTCTAAATTTCAATCTCGCAACGTTACTTTTTTCAAAATCATTCACGCAAGCACAAAACGATTTTTTTTCTTTATTAGAAACGAAATCTTACCTATCGCGTTTTGAGGTTGACGACTAACAAGAGTGCCGCTAGCGGCCGGTAACCACGAGCAACAAGAGAGACGGCATAAAAGGACAAAGAGGGGTGGGGCTAGTGTCTCGAGGCCCGAAGTGGTGGGGGGTGCGCGGTGTGAATCAATCAAGGGAATCGAGGGGAAATCAGGCAACAAATGAGCGTGCATCAAATAAGTTTCTACTGTACTACGCTTTAAACAATCATATTTGATATTAATAATCATTTTCTTGGTGTTTCATGATTTTTTCTTACTTGACATATTTTTTGGATAATATTTGAGTTATTTTCGGTTTTCACTGTACGCACTAAATAAAAATATTGTTCGATTGTCAAGGAAATACATGATATATATAAATGAACGCACATCATATTGACGGATTTTGTATGGTACCTAGGAAATGGCCGGCAAGGATAGAGAAATGAAACATCAATACTTTAAATAACTGTAAATAAAATTTATTTGTGAATGACTACAGGGAAATTTCCAGATTGTAAACGAGTAGATTTTTAAGGAAAACCCTTTAATGATGGTTTCTTTTTTTGAATCCGAAATCACTACATTCTCACTTTGAAACAAATTAATTTCTCACGAAACTCAACAAAATAATGTAAAAATAGTGAAGTGCACTATGAATGTTGTCAAAAACAGACAATCCAGCTCTGCGTTTAGTCAAAAAATGAACTTCGAGAATTTGCAACCTTCTCCTTTTCAATTCTTGCTTGCACGCTTGTCCATTTGCGGCGTCACATACGCAAATCTGATTGCAGCGACAATTACCGACGCGAAAATCCAATTGTAAATATTCCAGTTCTTCTTGAATATAGGTAATATAATTTTTCTTGGAGATACTGACAACCGAAAATTAAAAATATTTCCAAAAAATACGTCAAGCAGGAAAAAATTATCAAATACGAAGAAAATGATTATTATTATGATATCAAATTGTTTAAAGCGTAGTAATGAGCATGCAAGAGACTTCCGGTTCTTTTCAGAGGCCTCAATGAGGTATTATTTGAGAGATGTACCAAGTCACCGATTCTTTAAGCGCCTAGAACGTGATAATAAAATTCGAAAGTGGGAACATAAGAAAGACGCTTGTTATTTAAATGGGATAAATTTCATTCTCACGGTGGCACTCTATCCCATTGAGATAGAGAGCTGAGCATTTAAATAGAATTTTTTTAATATACTGTGAGCCTATCTGGGGGTGGGGGTGGGGGAATTGAAATTTTTTGTAACCCCAAATAAGAAACACCCTAACCGACACAGTCGACACATAGCGATATCGTGTTCCACGCGGTGCTTTCTGGCAACGACCCAGTACGGCACAATTGAACACAATTCATCGTTGTGTTTCTCGGCGAAGCAGTCACCCATCCGAGTCGTGACAGCGCACAATACTGCTTAACGGTTCCACTTTTTATTTATTATTATCCAAATTAAAGAAGATTATTGCACATAAGTAATAATCACAATGAATAGTAATAATTTTTAACAAAAATTGGAACAGCTGCAATCACTTTTAAGTTACACACATTTTTTACCCGAAAATAATAGTACAGTCGAATCTGGTTATAAGCAATCCTTCGAGGCTGTAGGGGAAAAAAACGCCGAAGAGTCGTAAAATCTGGCTCCCCCACTACAGCGCATCGATGTAGCGTTCTTAATGTATGTGAGTGCGTCGGTGAAATGCGCAATGCTGCTGGTTATAAGCAATTGGCTTGTGGTGGGGGGTCGCGCTGAGCGGACTCGAAAAAATCCGGAAGGGAAATTGCTTATAACCAGATTCAACTGTAACACATGTTTAATACAGTTCTGCTCTTGACTGGCCTAGGGTTTGGGTAGAATTACTGGTATTGTAGTTGGGTTGGGTTATTTTGTTTGTGTTAGGGTTGGTTCGGTTTTTTTTTTTGAGTGTTTCTACTGCGCAGTTTTTTAAATAACTTTTTTTTGGCATTGCTATTTACCAGGATAATGTTAAAAAGTGCCAGAAAAGGAGACTTTTTCAATTTTTCACCATCAAGCGTTTTTGCAACTTTTTACTCTCAAATTTATAATCAGCAAGCCAAAAAAAAAAACGGAAATACAAAGTTTCAACGAAATCGGTGGTGGGACCTCATCGGAAGTACATCTATGCTCCGTCTGTAAGAGATATTCCACGTGAAGTGGACCACCTCCAGACCTTATCACCTCCAATTTTGTTCTTTTAGGATTTTGTTATCCTATACGAAAGTACATTCACTGATTTATTTCAAATTTTCTCACGTTCGGCCGATTTTTTTGGATTTCTTACATCCGCGAATTTTGAATCGATGCTATCTCGCGATTGAAACATCATATAAATATAATCAATGTAGTCAATTGAATCGTCTAACTTTTTTAAAAACAATTTACTTTTTTTCCGGAAACGTTTTGGTTACAAAAATTTGACTTGAAAACTGAAAACCAAATTTTCGTCAATTATGTCAGGTCGGAGAAGTTCGAAATATTTTTTTTTCGGATTCTACTCATTTTTCCACGTTCGAATACGTCTTCTTCCACATGGAAAAATCCGATTTACATTTACTAAAAAATAAAAGGAAAAAATATTGATTTTTTTCTTCATAAAAAAAATTATATTTCAATTAAAGAAAAAAATTCCAATTCATTCGTTTTTTTCCATAAAAGATTATTGGTATCAGACGCAAAAAAATACATTTCGCAAAATTGCAGTCGAATGTCAAACATTTATTCAGAAATTATTATTTAAGTATACAAGAGCCAGTAGAAAAATGTAGATAGAAAAATAGATTCACTGTTTTCCTTCACATGTTTTTCGCGTTTCAAAGTTCATACTGATTTCAGCAAGAGAGAATTGCTTTACAAGCACAGAATACAGTGAGGTCGGTATAAAAGTAGGTATATTTTCTAATTCGTCAGCTGAAGAAAGTGTGGTGGAAAAATAACTTTCCTGAATGATGAATCTAATCACACGAACGTCTCCTTAGGGTAACAGGACTATTCGCAACACAGACAATCCAACATACAGACAACTTGATACACAGATAATCCAACATACAGACAACTTTCCACACAGATAACTCAACATACAACAAATTCAATACACAACTTATTCAACACAAAAAATAATTAAACTCTAACTCAAGATGTATTGAGATTACGTACATTCTTTTTTTCAGTTCTTAATAATTTAATAATGAAACTTCACAGTAATTGAGTTTTTATTTAAACTCATTTATTTACAGTGTTCATTATTTATTGCGAACTTGAGAAGTGGTTGTAACGGCCTCCCGAGATTTTAGGTTATAAATGGCACGCGTAGGTCTCTAACTTCCCGGAACTGCTGTAAACCTGAACATTATCGCGAGCATAATTTACAACGTTGCCAAATCATCTTGGGAATCTCATGTGAGACGAAATTATAAAAATAAATGATATAAGATCAAAAAAAACTCTTTTTGCAACCGTAGATAATTCACAAAAGCATATTTTTATAATTATCGTTTAAAAAATCGCCTGAAAACATATATTAAATATTACGATTATTTTGTAGCATGCGAGTGGTAACCGTGGGTCAACTCAATGTATAATCATAGGGCACCCCCCCCCTTCTTCACACCCCTCCCCTCCCATTCAACTAGCATGCATAACCACCTTAAGCAGCAACGCTTGGGTCGATTACGTGGGTCGGTGCTCGCTTTGCCGTGCGCTGGCTGGGGTATCGGATCGCGGAGCAGGAGATAATTTCGTTCCCGGAGATTGGTGATTGCCTGGAGGGAGAAATACTCGCGGTTGAAAGATTGCGTGTGTTGGTACGGTTTTTTCGCAGCTTACCAGTGCCCTTTTGTACTGATGCCATACAGTAATGGGATGTGAGACTGCAGAGGACGCATACTGTCATAAAAATGAAAATCCGAAAGGGTACACGCTGAAATGCCATGAAAAAAAAAACGAGTGCGTGTACACACGGTACGCGCGTCAGAAGTGAATACTCGTATGTGATCGACGGAACTCGCTTATTGCCCGGCTAACACAGGACGTTATAAAAACGTTGTTAAGTACGTTTACAAAAACACGCAAAAACGTCTCTTTTGAATGGTCGAAAAAACGTCTTCAAAACGTCTTTTAAACGTTTTTTTTGCCGCGATTTTTTCCCCAAAAAGTTTACAGCGCGTTTAACACATTTCTGTCAGCTTCTGTAAACTTTTTTGGGAAAAAAATTGCGGCCAAAATAACGTTTAAACGACGCTTTCAAGACGTTTTTTCGACCATTCAAAAGAAACGTTTTTGCGTGTTTTTGTAAACGTCTTAACAACGTTTTTATAACGTTCTGTGTTAGCAGGGTGTTATTCTCATCAGATGAAAGAATAGTGAGAGGGAAAGAGGATAGATTGACATGCATGAAAACACGAAATGACAGGATTGTCCTTATTTCACACTGTTCTATCCGTTGTATGTATGAGTTTACAGCTGAATTTACTGTGTCTTCGTACCTCGTGTTGACGTTGGCGTTAAAAATTTTATTTGTGTAGAGGGGGGGGGGGGGGGGGCAGAAAGAATTGATAGGGTGAGCAAAGAAGTAGGAATTAGTTATAGATATGAAATCAATTTTATTTGTATAAGTATATGTATCTGTAAGTACAAAATTGGGATAAATTAATTCTGTTCTCTTATTCTATACTATTTTCATTGCTCTCGTGTCTATTATTTATAGAATCGTCTAATTCTACAATACCAAAAATTGGATTATGATAACTCAAATATGAAATAAAATGCTTCAGATCTATTTTGTCGATATTTTTTGCAAATACAGCATCTATCGTTGAACGGCCTTTAGTGGTCGGATCATTCCTGCCGTTGATCATTTTTAACGAGAAATGTTTTTTCTAAAAATTGATGGAGTGATTCGGCCTGTGGCAATGAAAAATTGACATTAAAATCACCTGCGAGAATTACCGATTCATTACGGTAATGCACAAGGTCTGCTAGCATATCGGCTAAAACTTGAGAACCGCCTATTGCTAAGGGCAATAACGCTTTAGCGATTAAACCTCATAATATCTTTAAGCGATGTATTGAGCGAAATATAAATTGCTATTAAGGTGGTTCTTGCAAAGAGATCAAATCTAGATAGACTGATAAAAATACGACAAACGTAAAGGTTGAGGTTCCTATAGTATGCTTGCAAAGTTTTAGATTCTTTCACCGTTTGGTTCCGGAGATATCTGCTCGTAAACATTTTTCAATTTAACACCGTGGGTATAGGCCCCAAAGTGACAAACGAAGCTAGAGTCCTTACTCCTATCAAATTCTAATACTTAAAAAGTAGATGAGCGGACGAAACTTTGCTGGATCGATGCAATAAACATTATTGAATATTCTGATGAAATTTCAAATTTATTTACCGTACCGTTATAATTAAAAAACGTCATTTTGTAGCCTCGGGAGCAGACCGATTCTCGCTTGTTTCATGCGTGCCCGCTCACCGCGCTCCGCCGCGCCTACGTTCCCGCTTATTCCCCGCCACCGGTCGCGCAAGAACTACTTTAAAGATCCAACGGAGGAAAACTTCGGAGAGCGTATTTCATTTTTTTTAAATTAAAGCACATTTTTTTATATCTGAAAATACCTCCACATTCTACCTATCAATCAACCTTAATATTTCTTCCAACATTTTGTACCGTCAGTAATTTTCTCATAGTTATTATCCGAGTATGTATAATATGTAATATATACAAACAAAACACAAAACAGAAGCTTAAGCTCGGCACGAAGCGAAGACGGTGTGAACTCACGCATGGATGTGGACTCACACACAACGGATAGAACAACGCGCATGCGCGCTGCTGTCCTAATACATATAAAACACGTACACACGGGCATGCTATGGATGGCCTATTGTTCTCTCGCTCGCTCACGCATCATTCTCTCTCTTTCTCTCTCTTCTTTTATTCCTTCATTCTCTTGTCCGGTGGAACAACGTGGCTGGGGGCGGGGCCTAATGTAGTCGCATAAGAAGTATTCACTTCAAAAATAATGCTGTTGTTATTAATTTTTAAAATACATTAATATTTTTACAAAGTGAAATCAATTATTTCCATTGGCAAAAAAAAATTTTGCCCATATTGTTGTCCATCGTAAGAACCCAATTTATAATTTTTTTACAAAAACATACAAGACTTTCGAAGGATTGAAAATTTCACTAATGAAACACGATTTTATATGGACATAATTAGTTGTGCGGCAATTTTGTACTAATATCGGTTTTAAGTCTTCATAGATTAAGCATTCTGATAATTATGCACATTAATACAATGTAAGTGCAAAATCATATCAACTGTTGGCATAAGATCCTGTACAAATTCTATGATGCTTAATATATACTTTGTTTTTCTACTTGCCCACGATGGCAATCTAGCTAATAAGAAGGTTGATTTTAGGCTGGAAATTCGATTTTGTTAGAGACATCTTATCCCGGCGGACTGTTCTGTCCCACCTGTCCCTGCAGAGCCCATAGTCTTACAACTCCTGAATGATATGGTTAAAACAATTCTTGTTGAGTAGGTATTCAGATTTTTTTGTCGTTATAAATCATACTTCCCGATTTTTATGAACATTATAGTAGAAAATTGTGAAAAAGTACGTGAACCACGTATCTTTAATGACCAGAAATTGGGTCATGCACTTTATTATATAAAGACTTTTATCGGTTCAAGAATTTTTTTTTCCATTACGCCCTTAGAATGACATTGCTCATTAATCTAATAAAGAAGCATGCTTTGCAATACGCGACTAGCTTGCCTAGTGAAAGGGAATGATTTTCCAATAGTATTTGTAAAAATTTGGTTTATATTTCCCGGCAATTAGGAAATTGTATTCAACGAATGTATAAATGACGTTAATTTGGACCTTATTCCTTTTCGTCAAAAACACCAGCGATCCTTCCATCGCGCCGATTTTTTTGTTCTGGCACTCTGCGCGCGAGTCTGGAACTTAGCCAATACAGGTTATTCTCTCCGCAATGCGGCTCGAACTCGGTTGAAATTTACCCTGGTGGATGTGAGAGCCTTTCGATTGGAACCTAAAGAAGGAACCATTCCAAAGGGACAAAATGAATCCAATGAAATGAATTAATGGGACTGCAAAAGAAACTTTGGTAAAAAATGATAGAATGGTTCATGTTGCGGCCTGTTTTTGGGACTCTAAAAGGAATTAAAAAATAGCAAGAGTCCCTTAGATATACCAAAAGGACATAAAAATACACTGAATAAGAATTATTTGAAAAAATTAATAATTCCCCCAAGAAGGTACTCATAAGGATACTGAAAAAGGAGCTATTGCAAAAATAGCACGAGTTCCTGGAATACACTAAGCGGACTGAAGAAAGAGCTGTTCCCTTTTAGGTCCCAACTCATCGTTGCTTTTGCCTGTTGGAACGGTTCCTTTGAACAGTATTCTACATTTGAACTCCATTTGGGGTTAAAAAGGAACAGTTCCTAGATCCGCTAGAGTAGTGCGGTAGTGTAACTGCTGAGTATTTGCTGACTTTGGATACGCTTATATATTTTGTAAACACGCGTAGGCTGGATAGCTCGTTTATGCTCACAGAGTACAAACATCTAAAAGGTGTTGAATGAAGCTTGTTTGTCAGAAGCCTTTGAAACTTTTAAAAAATGTGTTCTTATCTTTTTTTTGCGGGGTTTGTATAATGTATATCAAAATAATATTTCACCGAGATTACTCAAGAGGGAACAGTGGCGCGGTGGTAACACACCCGGCTCACACGCAGTGGGCCCTGGTTCGATTCCCACCACCGGCACCAATGGAAACAAAACTTCTACGTGCTTTTTCTGTGACCTCAGTGGTTCGGAATCCACCAAAAAATGTAGGTCGAAAAGAAAGGGGGGACGAAACCTTGTTGGATTAATTTTAATAAACGACCGTTTATATTCATGCTGTATAGAGTTTTTTGAGGTGAGCTTGACTTTAAGGAGATTCTTAACCCAGAGAAAAACGGTAAGAATGATTCTAAAATTTGGGGGGAGGTTTGTGCTGGTACTAGGAATACACCGTAATTATTTCAGATTTTTTGACCGCGTAGTTGAGGAGAAAAAAAACATTAAGGGGGGGGGTAGGGTTTTGAGGGTTCAAAAAAAGTGATTTTTTTTATTGCATATTATGAAAGTATAGTAACTCAAGAATGTTGTCTGTTAATAGGAAGTCAATCGGAGCAATGTGAGTAAAATAAAAAATAAATAGCTTACTAAGTTTTATCAGGGTCTTTTCGCTACGAAAAACTTTAAACGCGTTTTTCTCAAATCGATGTTTTTTGAGTCGGTGCACTCTGTATCTCAAAATCTATTCAACCGATCGTTCTCAAATTTTTTACAGTATTTCCTTACATAATTTATGAGGTAACCCTGTTGAGATTTTTTCGTTTTTGATTTTATTTTTTTTATTATTAACAACAATAGTCATGAATTTAGGCCAAAAATCGGTATTTTCACTTTCAAGTCTTGTAAAAAGTTCAAAAATTTAAAAAAAATGGAAAAACTCGACAGAGATACCTAGAGGGACATAAAAATTAAAGGAAAAACTTTGGTTATTTCATTTCAGATGATCCAGTGCTGAGGTATGACGTGCACCGCAAAATGTATTTTTTCTGAGGCGCCTGCGAAGAATTGCTGCCATTCGGTCAATTTTCAATATTTTTCAACCAATATTTCACAGAATATAGTTCAATTACTACTCTTTAATGTACAATAATCAGAAATAAATTTACTTTCACCGTACGCCCAAAAAAAAATCTGTAAAAACCTGTTTTTTTCTGCCTTCAAAACCCTACCCCCCCCCCCCCCCCCCCCCCTAAATATGCCGCTTATACATGGGCTCTTATGGGAGACGTATTCGAAGTTATGATTGGAGATTATTTTAGGAGTGAAACAACGGTAACATTTCCCCGAAGAACCGCTTAAACGACAGATGAGACCTTCATAGATATAATTTGCCCATGAAGAAAGTTTTTCGGCGTTCCAATTGTGAAATATACTTGTAAACAGAATTGAGCGTGAGTAATGGCTTGGTGAAACAAATGCCGAACGCAACCTGCCCCGCACGTCACCCGCGCCGCGCCGTCACGTTCCCCTTACCGCACCAAATTGATGTTAAGAACCTCCTTAACTGCGTTGAAAAAAAATCGACGTATTACGATGTAATAAAAAAAGGTTTACGGCTACTTTTCTTTCTCATTTTGAGGTTAAGCATAAGCCTTGTCGGTCATGTCATACGAACCGACAAGACTCGTATCGAGAACAAGAAAGACGTAACTCGGACTTGATTGTAACGTAGATGAACGATTGCCCACGAAGTGCTCACTGCATATTCGGGTAGCCAATCATGAGAGCTACTAAAAGGAAAAAAAAATAAATTTATTTGTATTATAATGTCCTGGGTGTCCACATAATGTCCACATACACACACACGCACACACGCACATGCATACACACACAGACAGAACAAACGGCCTTTTTTAGAGCCAAACGGTGTGCAAAATCCGATCAGCAACCTCCACGCAGTGCACACCAGGTGATACTGATGCTGACGGTGAAGAGTTAAGGCCTAGACAATAATCGAAAATTGAAACTGTGTTTATGAAGCGAGTGGGTGAAAGTATTCTCTAAAACGTAAAATGTCAATTTTCGGTTTGAAGTTGGGATTTAAAAAAAAAAATGTTTCAGACAAAAGTTACGTATTTTTTAACACGAAATACGATTCTGCAATAAAAACTATGTAGTTCTATTAAAAAAAAAAAATTGGCCTAAAAATTACCTTGAAGCGACCACTGGACGTATAAACTGTTACCACCATCAACTGTTCCCCTCGAAACCGTAACACTTTTGCAGGACACATTTTTTTGGGCGATCTCCCGTTTTAGATTTATTTCAATGGGTACTTTAAAATGGATTATAACATAACGTATAACATACGTTATGTTATATGTATAACATAACGTGTATAACACATATATGTATATATGTATATATGTATATATGTGTATATATGTGTATATGTATAGCCTGTATAACATAACGTGTTCTTCGTATACGTGCGTATGTATCTACAGACATATCAGGAATAGAAAGTTTTTGTCGAAGTTATATGAGATATATAAAATATGAATGACACATTTTTGGATGCATCTTTCCATGGGAGAAATGACCTCTGAATCTGCATGTGCCAGGTGGACACTACAAAAAATATTGTACAAATAGCTAAAAAGAGAATATCGAGTTACCGCTCGTAAAAAGACAGGTGAGAAGAGAAAAATAAAAAGATGTGAGTCCAGAGATAAGAGCGAAAGAAGACCCCATCTTCAATAAATCCATGCCCAACTCCTTGAGGATGATGGGTGTGCAGTCGGAGTATCACTTTAGCGGGTGTCTCCCGTGTGGTTCTTATCGTACCGATGGTGAGCACCTGGCAATGCACTGGCTGACACATTGAATCACTGTCGAAGAGGTGCTATCCTGTAAAGGACTTGGTGTTCGTGCTCGAGCTTACTCGCAGTACCACCAGAGAACTTAGGCTCACACACCCACTGTATCGGCACAGGTTTTCCGCGCTTTTTTTTTACCGTGGAACGCCTAGTTTTTTGACAATAAATTCCAGTAGGGTAATATAAGGAGAGATGCCGCACTTTTTGGAAAAAATTAATTACTTTTACAAAAATAGATATTCAAAAACTTGTTTGAATTATGCATTACAATGTGGCAAAAGAACAAAAAATAGATAAACTTTTATTTTGATATGAAAGATACATAAATAAAAAACAGTGCAAAGCGGAATTTCCCTAATACCCCATAGGAAGATGCCGCAGTAGTTTGTTTAATAACAATACAATTGTTTAATAACAATAGTGATTTTCGATTCGCAGATGGAACGTACATCTCAAATATGGCGGTATGAACTCAATAAAACCATAAAATTTATGAAAACTGTAGCGCGGACAGTAATATGGTACATGCATAAATTAAGCCCTTGCGTCTTCCATCCGCCATTACATATTGCGATCGAATTCGCACAGAGAAGACTCTGTGCGAATTCGATCGCAATATCGATTGTCAACTGCTCCATTACTCTAATACTAATCATAAATCACCATTGCAACACCAGCTGTCGTTAAACCTCAGAGATATGAGAAATGCGGCATCTGTCTCACATTGCAGAGAGAAACGCCACGATCAATTGTTCAATAACAGGACTGATTTTCGATTCGCAGATAGAACGTACATCTCAAATAAGGCTGTAGGAACTCAGTAAAACCATAAAATTTATGAAAACTGTAACGCGGACAGTGAAACTTGTATAAATAAACCTGCTGCGTGAAATTTCAGCGAGAAAAATTCGTACGTACCGTCTCTTCTAGACCGGGAGATGGTGGAAGATTTTGGTAAGTCATTTCTTACAGTATGGCGCTTTTAGGGAGGATCATATACGTAATAAGTGAAAGGAAAATGATGTTCTTACCGGTGGTGCGTGGGACGCAATTGCAGAATAATTAATTGAAATTGCTCGAAAATCCGGAGATGTCAAACAATTTCTTTCACAAAATTTCTTCAATTTATCGGTATTTTAACAAACAAAAAATCCGGCGCTCGCTATATGCCATCCTTCTCCGGTGGGTGTTTAGGCCCGCCATACTCTTTTGAAAATGTTTTTTTTTTTTAATTTATTTCTTACAGGCTGATTTTTTTTTCAACAATTGTTTTTTATTAATCTTGTACGAAAATCACCACGCCATACCATTCCGACGGTCCAAAATACCCGCCATACCCCCTCAAACATGTCATTTTTCAAAATTCGAAAACTATTTCTTTAGTCATCGAGCGAGGGCATACGAAGCGCCAAGTGGCAATAAGCGAACTAAAAATTCCCTAGATGTTTTATATTCCGGATTTCGCCGAAAATACAATAGTATTCCACAATTAAACATAACAAATAAATTTCTTCGACTAGTAAAATATACGCTCTGGTCCTCTGCTCCGTGGAATTTTTTTTTTTGAGGTACAATAAATTATCGAAAACTCGAGGCGGTTGTCGTTTGCCACGACGCTTTTCTCACCAACTGACAAGTTCATTTTATTATTAATTTCACACACATCTGCCACTCTTTATCGGGCCAGAGCGTACTGCTCGCCACATCACTGCACTTTTTAAAAAAATTTCCACCCTATTTCGATGAAAAACGAAGTAATCATCCGGAATATAGAATCGGAGACGCCAAGTTCGTTCTCACGGCTATATGACAGTAAATGCTATGTATTTCACAGTTCCGGCTACTAACGCTAGGTTCGCTAGTCACGGTTGTCGGTATGAGCGGAAAAGCAGCAGTGCTGGCGTAAGCGCAAATTGAGCCCTGAGATAAAATATTTTTTTATTCTTTGATCGAATATTCGTGTAGAATATTGGTTCGTTGACGTAAAGTCAATAAAAATGATCTTTGAATTTTTTAGGCATTCTTACCGAAATACTGTCAATAAACAATACAGCAGTATTGTACAAACCAATACTGAAATGCAAATATTCGCGAATTCATCATTTTTTGTTTTATATATTATATATGGTCCGGCTTCATGGTCACGGTTCGAAGCGTTCCGTGTGTGTGTGTGTGTGTGCGTGCGTGCGTGCGTGCGTGCGTGCGTGCGTGCGTGCGTGCGTGCGTGCGTGCGTGCGTGCGTGCGTGCGTGCGTGCGTGCGTGTGTGTGTGTGTGTGTGTGCGTGTGTGTTGCGAGAGAGAGAGAGAGAGGATCCCAAGCGCGAACGCCTGTAACCGCGCTGTTGCCGCGCTGCTGCAGGCTACAGAAACACACGGTTGCCGCACTACAAACACACGCTGTAGCGGCGGTGGCCCGAGTTTTCTCTCCATGCACTGATTCAGGGATTCACATCACAACAGCTGACGAGCTGACAGCTGAGCGATATATGCAATGCTTGGGCCGTATGACGGAGCATCTGAGCTATATTTCAATAACAAACTATTGTTATTCACAGCGCTGTGACGGATGTTTTTCTATCAACTAATTATTTGATGACTATTCATTAATAATAATAATAATAATTATTATTGTAAATTATTTTATTCTATATTTGAGGCACATTTATATGAATTAATTTTTGTCAATGTTGTAAAGGTTATAAATGTTATAATTTTTTAACATTTTTTTCCAAACTTTTAAAAATAAAAAAAAAATTATTTTTATCGAGCTTCTATTTTTCAGCCGGGGTATCTTTTTTTCTCCTAGAGGAAGCTTTGTTTTCGAGAAATTTTTTTTTCGAGATTTTCATACCAGTTCAAAATTTCCCAAAAAATCGACAAAACACATTTAGAAAAAATGTCCGTTTGCTATGCGTGTGATAGTATCAGTCTGCGCTATAAGTTTCATAAATTTAAAGCTATCGGGCCTACACTTATTTTTGCATTGATAGTCTGTACGAGAAGGATGACTCGAAAAATGGATGCATGTGTTCTAACTTTTGCAAATTTGGCTTTTTACATAAATCGTTTGTGGAGCAAGGATGATTGGAATTGAATTTGGCAGTTTTTCCAAAATTTTTAAATTTTCGAAAAATGTATGTGTGCTCTAAATTTCGAAAATTTGACGCTATCGAGCCTAATCTTTTTACATAAGATTTTAGAAAATTTCAAAAAATGTGCGTGTGCACTCCAACTTTCGCAAACTTTGGTGCTATCGCGGGCCAAAACTTTTCACGCTAATAGTCTCAGGGACAAGGATAATTGGTATTTGAATGAAAATCTCTCAAGGGCTTCAGATTTTAAAAAATGTGGAAATTTTCGAACAATTATGTGCGTGCATTAAATTTTGCAAATTTTAGCCTAAGCCATAGCGTTTTACCCTATTAGTCTGGGTGACAATGAAAAAATGGTGTATATTCACCTGTGTTTTTTTTGGCATTTTTGAGGCTGTTTTTCAATTTTTCAAAGGAACATGAGCTCGTATTGTTGGACTAACAAGGAGAGTATCAGGCCTCCGGGTCATGGAATATGCTCAAACTTGGTGTGATTCATTAGCCCTAAAAATGAAGCATGTTATGCGTAGTTCTATCTTAATAGCAGGCCTTTTGTTGCACCTTTCATTACATAAAATACCATTTTTAAGCAATTTATGAGTTTTTCGCTACTGCTCTGTACTAATCCAACCAAATTGGATATATTTTATTGAAACTTTGTCAGAGGATCATAAAAATAAATATACCACGGGTTAATTTACCGTATTCTATGTTGGTCACTGCAGCTAGACGGATACACACACGCACAAGCGAAGAAAAGTGAAGTGAAACAAACCAAAGTGAAGATTTATATTACAATATTCGTCTTATGGGAATACGCATAGTATTCATGCTTGCGAATACCAATAGTATTCATGCTTGTAAATACTATGTGCATTCCTACAAGACAAATTGTTATATAAATCTTCGCTTTGGTTTGTTTCACTTCACTTTTATTCGCTTGTCGCTTGTGCATAGTATGTATCGGTCTGGCAGCAGCCACCAACATTGAATATTCAATGTTGGTTGCTGCCGCTAGACCGATACATACTATATGCACAAGCGAAGAAAATTGAAGCAATGTCAAACCAATAAGTGAAGATTTATATTATAATTCGTCTTATGGGAATACGACCTATAGCGGCAGCGACCAACATTGAATATTAATGTTGGTTGCTACCGCCAGACCGATATATACACTGCACACAAGCGAATAAAAATGAAGCGAAGCAAACTGAAACAAAGATTTATATTACAATTCGTCTCATGGGAATACGCATAGTATTCATACTTGAAAATACTATGTGCATTCCTATAACACAAATTGTAATAGAAATCTTCACTCCGGTTTGTTTTGCTTCACTTTTCTTTCCTTGTGCATATAGTGTGTATCGGTCTAGCTGCAGCAACCAACATAGAATACAATGAATTAACACGTGGAATCTTCATTTTTATGATCAGCTGCAATAAAATATCCAAGTTAGCTGAATTAGTACAGAGCGCTGTAGCAAACGACTGATGAATTGCTTAAAAATGATATTTCATGCAATGAAGCAAGCGACAAAAAGCCTATTAGATAGAAATACGCATAAGAGATTTGATTTTTAGGGCGAATGAAACACCTGCAAGTTTGAGCAGAATCCATGACCCGGAGGCCTGATACTCTCATTGTAAGCAGTATATGGGCTAGATATTTGGTCTTTTTATGTTATGAGTAAACTATGAAATTGCATGTGTATGCAATTTTGTATGCATATTCAAGTGGGAATATATATATATATATGTCAAAGATATCCGAAAAATATAAGATAGAAGATTTTAGCATGAAAAATGCTGTATATGTATTTTTCGTAAATATTAGACATTTCACATATATATATTATATTTCCGTATATTTCACGATTTCACGCATACAAATAACCCATGGAAAAAATGTATTATTTTTATATACGTAAAATAGATGTAAATGATATGTGAAAAAAATTTTATATTTCTGTTACATGTTTATATGTGTATTCCATAAAATAGAGAGAGAATTCTACAAATAGAGCCATGAGAGATTGAGCGTTGACATGGCAAATCTATGGCATGAGAGAGAGAGAGAGGGAGAGTATATTTACTCTACCCGGCACATGGATCGGTGGCATACATATATGTGGGACATGACTCCGGTACTTGAGGGCTTTGAGGGTCAATCGGGGCGATCGGGGCCCTTCGCATGAAACATGCGCCGTCACTGTAACTACATCCTTCCCTATCGACAACCGTCACTTTTCGTTGAATGCATTAGTTGATATATCTGCCGCAAGCGGCGCTAACCTCGACATGTGTTTTTTTCAAATTTTTCCGCAAGAGGCGCTACCCTCGATTCCGAGTTGGTCACGTGTGCTCGATGACTCTTAAAATTTGGTCTAGTAGTTGTTTTTATGATTAGAAACATAATTGTTATAATGCCATACCTGTAGAGTGGGTGATATACGTACAATGTAATTAAATAAGTGTAAAATTTTATGCGACTTTTGAACAATTTCTTACAGTATGGCACCAATTTTTTTTGAAAGTTTGATATGTGAGGAACGTAAATACTAAATTTAAAAGTTGTATGTAGGGACATTCTTGTTTAATTAAATAACGTTTTATGTCGTATAATATTCTACGCTCGAACGTCTTCGAACTGTCTTCCTCAATACAAATTCTAACGTAGGTACACAGCAGCTGCTGGTCAGGCGTCCCAAACTCCGTCAGGCGTCCAAAAATCAATTTTCCGGGTATGGCACCACTTTTGGACTTCACCATACGTATGGGATAATTTTCCTGAATCATACTTTTTATGAACTTTCCGAAAATTAAAATGCGATACTGGAAGAAATCGTTTTTTTTTTTTTACATCGCAGCGTGCGTATCACGGTCTTTCGTACCATGGTCACAGTATGGCGTATTTTTTTTTAACTTATAATCGTATTGGAACAATCTGATTTCATGTATGCCATACTGTAAAAAAAAATTTTACGGCTTGTAGAGGCGTGTTTTAAAAACGGTTAAAAAATACCATATTTCAAGTATGGCACCACTTTTGTACTGCACTAGAAGTATGGCGAATATAATTTTGTCTCACTGTATCATAAACTGACCACGATTTAACTGCCATACTGAAAGAAATAGTTTTTCGAATTTTGAAAAATGACATGTTTGAGGGGGTATGGCGGGTATTTTGGACCGCCGCAATGGTATGGCGTGGTGATTTTCGTACAAGATTAATAAAAAACAATTGTTGAAAAAAAAAATCAGCCTCTAAGAAATAAATAAAAAAAAAAAAAACATTTTCAAAAAAGTATGGTGGGCCTAAACACCCACCGGAGAAGTATGGCATATAGCGAGCGCCGGATTTTTTGTTTGTTAAAATACCGATAAATTGAAGAAATTTTGTGAAAGAAATTGTTTGACATCTCCGGATTTTCGAGAAATTTCAATTAATTATTCTGCAATTGCGCCCTGCGCACCACCGGTAAGAACATCATTTTCCTTTCACTTATTACGTATATGAACCCCCCTAAAAGCGCCACACTGTAAGAAATTACTTACCAAAATCTTACACCATCTCCCGGTCTATTCCCTCCGTCATTACTTTCTTATTTGTGCGAATTCGATCGCAATATCGATTGTCATCTGCTTCATTACGCTAATACTAAACATAAATCACCATTGCAACACCATATGTCGTCAAATCTCAGAGATATGAGAAATGCAGCATCTCTCCCTACTTAACCCTATTCCCAGGAGACATCTGGAGCACTTAGCATGGGACTTTGCTTGTATGTGAAGCAAACATAAATTTTTTTGAAATATAACCGTTGGAAAACACTAGACACATTTTTCAAAAAACTTTTTTTTTAGAGAAATAAAAACTTTTTGACCCAAGACTCTACTTTGTTAATTTTTAGGTTAACATTTTATTTTATTGTTTGACATAAATTTTTCATGATTCACGGTTTTTATTTAACAAACCACACATTTAAATTTCTTTTTCATCAGGTGAGATGAACGGTAACGCTGAATTCGCGGTCGGGGTAGGAGTAGCGAGTGGCCCCAGTCTCGCAGCAGCACAACAAGGTCAAGGAATAGCCGCCCTGTTGGTCATGCTAGCAGTTTTATGCTTCATATTCGCATATTGCTGCTGGGGTGCACCTTTTTGCCGATCCCTTTGTCGAAGACACTGTTGCTGTCGTCTTGAAGATCCGGAGCCGGATCCTCGCTTCGGCAATAGCGATCAAGCGATGGTAGCGACACCGACAATTATACTACTGCCACATGGCAGAATGCTCGTTGTCGATGGCACCATATTCACACAATTTCAAGCCGATACGACTGGTTAGTTAATTTAAATAAAATTGACCTTTCAAGAGACCATGGAACGCTAAATTTCCATCGAAAGTTGCAAATTTCCTTGTAGATTTGAAATATAATTCGAATCAATTACCAAGTCACATACAAACGGTAATTTCTTCCGAAACAAATTTTTAACAAATTTTTAAGGATTTTTAAGTATTTCGAGAAATACAACATTATCAACTCCCATTAGAATTTCATAACTGTTACTCAATTATATTCTTGCCGATCTCTGGTCTGACGTTGTCCTTGAATTGTAACGTTTAATTATAGGTACGTTCTTTTCATATTAACTGTGTACATTTATCAGATCGTACAAAGAGTCGATAATGCAGCTCGTTTAGGAAAATAGTGGAAGAAATTACTTTTAAAAATTCACTACTTTTACGACGTAAGATCAGAACATCCTTAGATTTTAGAACACCTATAAACATATATTGTTACGAATTTTTCGGGATGAATCCCGCTAATATCGAATGTTCACGATCAAGCGAAATAACGACACAGATATTTCGTTATGTGGCGGTTATATTAATTACAATACATGATACGTTTTCCATTCGCACGTCCAAATATCACGCGACTATTCGTCTTTGAGGGGGACTTTGTCCTTGGAGTGCCATTTTTCAGGTGTTTACATTTTATTTTTTTTAAAGAAAACGAGTAAAGCTTTTTGAGTGCAATTTTTTTCTAGCTTTTATTCATGATAAGCAGAACAATAAAAAATTAAAAAAAAACCAAAATGGCGGCCGTTGCAGCTCCGCGAAAACAAGTCCTCGAACCGCTGGAGGTAAACGGCTGCCATCACTGCCCCCTCTTTGTTGATCTGAAACACAAATTCAAAGCATATTATCAATCTGTGACCCTTTGGTCATGGAATGACGGATGGATTTTTCATTTAGTGCAAATTTCGAAAAATGGCGGCAATTAAAAAAAAATCGATTTTTCGCATAAAAAGATAAATAATAAATGCAAAAATGTATCTATCGAAAAAAACGATCTGTCATTCCGTGAAGACATATTTTCTGAGTATGCTCTCCAAATTTCATGTCGATATGTTAATTACAGCGGTCAGGAGAATAGCAGCCATTTTTAAAAACGTGTTTTCGAGAAAAACGCGTTTAAAGTTTTGTAATGTGTTTACACAAATGTGTTTATATTTACCGCTAATCGGTAATGCCTGGTCCATAGAGGCATCCCTCCTCTTCTTTTAGCTGGCTCATGTTGAGCCGCTAACATCTTTTTAAAATTTCAAGGACAAAGTCCCCCTGAAGTCTGTCATTCCACTTGACGTCAGATTTCTCATTGTCATGAAGCTAATCTTCTATTGCTGTTCTGTTGTCAACCGTTATATTAATCATTCCTCCATGAATGTTCATCCTCTGATATTCATAACAATATTTACACTGCTCAATTTATACATTTTTCCCCAATGTACACAGGTCTTGACTTGGTGGAACTTGGCGAGAGTGTAATTCGCGCTCAGAGGAATCCGCGAAGTATAAATCGTCATCAGCTACAGAGCAGTCAAGGGAGCATACTGGAAATGGATGCGGAAACGCCAAGCAAAGATAGCCTCGGTTCTATAGGTGGCTTTCCACCACCAACTTACGAGAGTATTTACGGAAAAGATGATGGGGATATGCCACCTTCGTACTCGGACATTTTACTCCACAGGTCTTAACGCACAAATATTTAATTTTAAATGCAAAAAGAGTCTTTTCTCATAAACTAAATTGATATTGAACGTAGCTCTTCTACGTTCCTTGAGTGGTTCAATGGAAATCTGAAAATCGCTCTGTCTGATAAGAAGAGGTTGCATAAGCTTCATAAGGAGTCGGGTGATAACCAGTACGATGTCGAATTTAAAATCTTGCGACGAAGGTGCAAGGCACTTGTTGCTGAGGACTATAGGAAATATGTCATCTTGATCGAAAATGGTATTAAATCTGATGTAAGAGCTGTTTGGGGTTTTGTCAATGAGCAGGGACGGCAGGGTGATATTCTAAATTCGGTCTTTCTTAATGATCAACATGCCGATTGTGGCCAGGATTCTGTTAGCCTATTTGCTTCCCATTTTGCTAGCGTTTACTGTAAGAGTGACTTGCTGGCCTTTGACCCATCTTTTCACACGGATGTGTGCCTAACCGAATTGACCCTGAATCTTTCTGATATCAATAAATCTCTTTGCTTTCTGAACCACTATTAACCATTTTTAATGCATCATTTTCTGAGGGGGTTTTTCTAAAATTGTAGAAGGAATCCTTTCCTACACCTCTGCTGAAGACCGGTGACAGGCGCAGTGTAAAGAATACTAGACCAGTTTCCAAATTAAATACCATTGCTAAGATTTTTAATGAGGCGGTCGAACGAAGACTTTTAATTATTTTCGGACGTTACATTGTGCCGGAGCAGCGTGGTTTCATGAGGGCTAGGTCTACTGTTACGAACCTGTCGATCTATATTGATGATATTATTAAGAGCTCTAATGTGAGGGGTCAGACCGGACTTGGTTGAGGCGTTTGATACCGTGAATCATAAACTTCTGCTCAAAATGCTGCAAAATTTTGGGATCGATATTCCGTTGTTGGTCTGGTTTTGTTCATACCTCTCTGGATGCCATCAATATGTAAAGGTAAAAATTTTTATTTCTTTCGGCATTGAGGTACCCTCGGGTGTGTCCAGGGTTCTCACTTAGGACCTCTTCATTTCATTTTTTTTATAAACAATATCGGTCTGTCCATTTCGCATTTGAATTACCTGTTATTTGCGGAAGATTTCAAGATCTACAGGGGCATTGATTCCGTTGCGGACTCTCTGCTCTTGCAGGCAAACATCGATGCTGTTTCTCAGTGGTGTGTTGTAAATTGTATGACGTGCAAGGACGTGCAATGACGTGTAGTGGGACGTGCAAGGTGGTATCTTTTGCGCATTCTTTAGGGTCTGATGCGACTTATAGCCTTGATTCCGTGCCGCTGGAGAATGTGAACCAGATCAGGGACTTGGCGGTTTTATTCGATTGTCGTCTTTCTTTTCTTCCTCATATTAATTTTGTTAGGAATAAAGCCCTTTGGGAACTTTAATTTGTCTCCACGTTCTCCAGGGACTTCAGATCGATTGACACCCTCAAGGCTCTCTACCTTTCACTACTTCACACGATATTAACGTATGCCATTATCATATGGTCTCCCTATTTTGACTCGCATGTTATTGTTCTCGAACGTGTGCACATACATTTTTTAGGGTAGCGGCTTTCAAGATGGGGAGGCCACTGTCCGTTGTGGATCATGATTACTCCGATATTTCTGAAACCGTCGGGCTTTGTTCCCTCAAATCACTCACATCAGAGCATATAGTGACATGATCCATATACCCATATATCCATATTCACAATAATATGATTGATTGTATTGATTCTCTGGCTAGTTTTAATTTTAGGGCTCCGTCCAGGCCTCTCAGGGCTATTGATCAGCTTTTTTGTATCCTGATATGTCCTAGTGAACTGCAGCACAGAACAGTATCTGTCAGACTTAGCGACATATCGAATAAACACCGGCAGATCGATTTTTTCCATTCCTATTTCCACTTTTAAGGGCGTATGTCAGTCTGTGGTATTCGTTTTCATTTGATATTGTTCACTTTTTTTGAGCACTTTTGTTGCTATATTAAGTTTTATTTTTATTAATTTCTCTTGTATTTATTTAGTTTTATTTTATTTTTATTGTGTTTACTTTGTAATTTTATTTTATTATGTGCTATGCAGTTTTTTATTAGTATTAATAGTTACTATTGATTTGATTTTTACCATGCTATTCTTTTCTGCCTTCTTGTGCCAATTGTATTATGTTATGGATGCTTCCAAGAGAAATTTTCCCGTGTAAATAAATAAATATTTACTCATTGAGGCCACTGTCCTCGTAATTTTTACGAATTGTTGTAAAACGGCGAGTACGATGAGAATTATGACGTTGTGTGCTTAGTCATTACTGCATAGCCCTGTTGAATCATACACATTTTTCAACTGACCCAATTTGGACAACCATGTATTCGTTATAATTTTCGGGCTGCTTATTATGAATACGAGGTCTACACTAACAGTTACTTCAAATCGAAAATATTAGAACTACAACCCTTTCCAAATGCCAAGTTGTGGAAATGTATCAATTTTCTGCAGTTCACAATTTCAAATATTGGTTATTTTCATAGTAAGGACTTAAATTTTATATCAGTGACTCAAATAAGCGTAGCGGGTTATTAATTAAATGCTATCGAATTAAATTTTAATACCAACAATAACGCATGTTTATTTATTTACACTATGTTCCATAAATTTATTTTCTCGAAGTTATGATTTGGTTCGTGAAACGCAAATGAATATACGTATAATATCGACTGGCTATAAGCTCGATTTGTTTCCACTGAGGATTTTAAATTATATTTTTTTTTGTGCTACAATTTTGATAGTCGAGATACCAACACGCTGGTATCCCGTTCGACCGAAGGTGTACAAATTTATGTCCCGACCATTGCGGCTAAGTCACGGAGTTTCATGGTTGAAACTCTTGGTTTTCGCGTGGTCGACGGTCGTCATTGGCGCACAGAGATGGATTGACTTTTTTTTTAGTGACTTTACAGTCGTGCGAAGCACCTTGTAGATTATACTACGTGAAAAAGGATGCGCGGGTCAGGCACTGCACATCTCAGAGGTATCCAGCGTCTGACCCGCTACCGTGAGATCTCCAGCGCTAAAAAAATTGACAGATGCTTTCGTCGTGGGATCGTAACAGTCGCCGTTTCGCACGCAGCAGAGATAATTAGTGTCGGTTGGAAATATTCGTATGATCTTTTGAGACGTTAGTATTGCCACACTAATTTATTTACTAGCTGAATAAAAATTATTAAAATCAAGACTCACGGCACGACGGTACCGACTATTATTGGATATCGACACTCCTGACGTAACAATCCCAAACTATATAACTACCAGAAACATGCAGATGACGTCACAATTGCTCACGCTATATTCGTAATTTCTTCCTTGTGATGCGAGGTAAATTTGTGATTGGTAATTTTAGTTTTTTGTACTACGCGCTGAAGATGCTAACCCGAAATCTAAATGTCTACACCCGGTACAAGCTTACTCCGGTGAAGCGCGAGATTTTATTATCTCAGGTCTCTCTAATGACTTCCCATATAGACCTGTCGATTAAAGAAAATTATTAGGAATAGTACTTAGGTAAATTAATTTTAGGTCCATATAAGATTAAAATCAAAAGAATTACTTTTTATTATATTACTAAAAAGAAATATTTGAGGCAGTCAAATCAGTTGAAGAACACAAATTCTATCTGATTAATCCGACGCTTGTATAACACTTGTATAATACTTACCACAGTGTTATTTTCTTGCATATGGATTTTTATTCCAATCGTACCACGTTGCCTTTTACGAATCCCATTACAGCTTCCAATCTTTATATTACATTTCATTTCTTGCAAATTCCCTAGGACACAGAGAAACTGCGGAAAACCTGGCCGATTCAGTTGGTTATATTTTTTACTGAATTTCAGCTGTATTACCACCAGAAACACAAACAAACTGTCTCTCGTTGAGTAATCGGCACGCGAGTCAGTGCACGGCTAAGCGGTCACTCATCCCAATATCAACCGCGGTCAATACTGCTTGACATGTGAGATCGTGGAAGCTCCCCCCCCCCCCGCCCCCGCGCCTTCACTACTATCAATTCAACTACCGCAGTAGATTATCCACATGTAAAATACTTTCTTGCACAAAATACACACTTTGTAATTATACATACTACTGTCGAGGTGCATAATCCTTAAGGAGGTTCTGCTCCTATACTTGGGTGTGGCGAGGAGAACGTATAGCGCGGCACGGGCGACGTGCGCGGCAAGTTGCGTTCGGCATTTTCTTCACCAAATATAGCACGTTTTCATTTTATTCATTTGCCATTATTCACTCTTGGTGTGGTGAATCGCGTCCATTTTTTTGTAGGGCTTTGTAATAGATAAGTTTGTACTTTCCTGAAATTTTTAAACAGCCACTACTTTTTTCATGCACCTGATATCGAACGATTCTTCACGACATACCGGTTGATGCCATAAAACCCTATGCATTTCAAGAGTATCTATACGAATTTTTATCTCGGAAAGTTGGTGATGAATCTTGTTGAAATTTTTTAGGTACACGAAGTACACCTTTACAAACACGCTGTTAAAATTTCAAGTCGCTGTAACTTTTTTTTAGGTTCGATCAGAACCTCCTTAAGTTAGCCACTTAACGTCCATAAAACTTTTTTCACTATAATAGTTGAATTAACTCGGGATTTATTAAATCTCTGGATATTATTCAATATGAGAAGATTAATTGACATATTCACGATGATCGAAAGCTATTAACGTATCTAATTTCGTTACACTAAACGTTCGTCGTGAACAATGCTAGATCGACGTTCTAAATACATCATTATCGAGCTTAATCATAGAGAAAGCTTTTTCAACCCCAGTTAAACGATAGAGAGACTGATTATCAGGGCACAAAAAACTAGTCGCACCAATTCCGTAAGAATTACTATTTGTCTTGCGTCCGATCGCGAGTCAGAGCTTGCATCCCTCTTCTGGCTAATGTCGTAATTCTTCGAGACGTAAAAAATAGTTCCACTAACAAATGGCGCATTATTAGTAGGCATGGGTGGAAGAAATTCTAAGCAGCGTCAGTGGTACTTGTACAAACCCCCGGTCGGTCGAGCTTCGTCATTCGAAAAAAAAATTGATCTCTGTAAATCCTTAGGTTCGGACGAGGGTTCGGATACGAGCATTCTTAAATGCAATCCCCAAACAGATATACTCGTATCTACTTCAATACAGGTTTTTTTAAAATGATTGACTTCCTACTGTTACTTGACATTCTTCTTATTATCAATGATACGTCTAATGACATCCAGAATACATTTCATGTTTAACGCTGTACGCTAATTCAGAAAGTAGGCTAGAATAATAGAACGTCTATTTCAAGGAGCGCAGTGGCTCAGTGGGTGAGGCTTTGGGTTCGCACGCCGCGGACCCGGGTTCGATCCCCACTGTCGACACCAAAGAAAAAGTTTTTCTACGTGTTTTTCCTGAAATCCTGGTTGGTTCGGACTCCACCTTAAGAAAACACATGCCCAAAATACCTTTCTGTGATTGGTGGGTGGTCGGTGTGCGGCTTTGGAGGACTCCCGTAGCGGTTCTCATCGCTTGGAAGGTGGCCTCTTAGCCGTTCACTGACTGACCCACTGAATCACAGCAAAGCAGGGACCTGCCTAGGCCGACTCGGGTGACGGCGCTTGAGTTTACTCGCGCGGCCACCAGGGTGGACTAGATAGCTTCCGACCTGTATCGGCGGTAGGTTTTCTGCAGTTTCCCTCCGTCCACGGCAAATGCGATACAGGGTCAAGGAGGAAAGGCGAAGCGGCTGCAGCCGTGGAGCATTGTGGGAAAGGGAGAGAGGAGGAAGGAATATCTCGGTGGAGGGAGAAAGAAGGAAGAATTTGCTAAAAGGGGAAAGACCCCGGGCACTGGCACGGAATATATAAAAAAAAAATTTCAGCAGCTACCTTTTCTAGTTATTTTCTAGCTCATCTTGAATGTATCCTGAATGCAGTAAACTGCTTAGACGGTTGCATTTAAAAATGTATCCGTAACATGTTTGTTCTGTATGCTGCTTGCCACAATATTTCATTCGATATTTTTGTGTTTCCGTTATAGATTTACCAACCTGCCGTACGAAATCGAGCTTCACGATCACGGTCACGACGGAAAGGAAGAGATTGAGATGCACAGTTTGGACGGTTGTCCGCACATATTGACAAATCCCATAAACACCGTCGCCTATCCTTACACGACCGTAACAAGTTTCTCGAGTCAGAGTTTTCCACGTAGAAATTTATCGAGAAACCCGTCACTCATAAGCAATCCACTGGACGATTATTACATCGACAACGAGCTCGGTGTCTACAGAATCAGTCGAATGAACGTTTCGTCGATAACGAACGTGAGTGATAACGTGGATCCATCACCAAATGTTTGTCCAACGAATGATAATTCGACTAACGATCTGGCAATTCAAAATTTATCGGATAATGAGAGAAGGTACGCACATATTCACGACGATCAAACGAGGAGTCGTACAGCTGAGAACGAATCTATGAATATGAGAAATCGTGAAAGGGGAATTTCCATCGTGGACAACGAAATAACACAGGAGGAAAGTGAAAATTTCAGAATAATAGATAATATGCAATCGAGAAGACAGAGTGACGAGGGTAATGTTAGAAGGGATCAATCATACGTTCAGAGAAGCGTTCATTTTCAAAATTTTCACGCAAGTGAAGTGGAGGTTACACTTAATACGATTCAATGCAACGAAAATGTCGATAACGCGATTAGCACGAGTTCAAGGACGATCACGAGGAACACGCGGGAACATAGAGAGGAGGAACGTTCGAGGAATAACGAGGCAAGATTGCGAGCTGCAGAAGACGAAAATAACGAGGCAAGATTGCGAGCTGAGGAAGACGAGAATAACGATTTTGGGGCACTCGCGGATATTCGCGAAAGCAGAGTATGACTTGATCGTTACGGAAGAAAAAAGAAGTCATCACTTCCTATGCGAATCAATGTTTGAACTTGAAATAGTACATTTCTACACGAGTACGCAAAGGCTTTTTTGACGAAACGAGAGGATTACGGCACGAGCCGAAGGCGAGTGCTGTAACGAGTTTCGTCAAAAAGCCTTTTCGTACGAGTATCGAACGTTATTTTTCCTCATGAGAGCCGAGAAAGCGCAACGAAGTTGCGATTTCGAGGTTACAATGAGGAAAAAATGATTTTTGCACAATTTCAAAACTCTTTAAACTTCTTAATCCTATATTTTGGCTTGGGTAAAATGTTTTTATCGTGAAAAAAAATTGATCGAATCGTCGAAGGATACTCTATTTTAGAGCAAATATTTCAAAAGGTACTATTCGATATGCTTTTTTTCGATCTAGCCCTTGTTAGACAAGCATGGGGTCCTTACGCTAATACATTCTTTCATTTCCATATCTTATAGATGTGCGGAAAAAAAAGATTTCAATGTTGTAATATTTTTAGAACAGTGAGAATACATATTTTTACGAAAAAACAACCTTTTCGTATGTACGACAATTTGAACAACAAATATACAGCACTAATGACAATGATCGAGTTCCAAAAGTGGAAATGTCATTTAATTAGTTCGACGCTAATTCGTATAGAAAGTAATATTCGTTCACTTCTCTGAATGGTCAGGTTTGTTTCTCCTATGGAAATTATGAAATAATTTCTTTACCTAACAATAGTTCAGGATGATTGAGACGAATTATGATTCTCGGTTGGTCGAGTTTGGTTAGTTGAAAAGTGATAGAATTTTTTTGTTAATGCGGATGAGCATGGTTAATAATCCACAGCGATAATCATTGATGTTAGGTCGTACGAAAACCTGGTATCCGCCATTTTCTTTTCGCGGGTCGGTTAAAAAAAACAGTCAGTTGGTCCTTAAAAATAAAGACAATTTTGGTAACAAATATCAGCACAATAAGGTTTCCGAACGACACTAGGAGGGTTGGCGTTCTCAAAATACCACTAAATATTTCGGGGTAATTATAATCTACTGAGACCGAGGACTTGCCGACAGTAATCTCGAATTGTGATTGCCGTATGTAGGGAATTTTCGAGATTTTAAAATACCGCAGAGTTATTTACTCCAATGATCATTTTCGAGCATAGTCAGAATTATACAATATTATTTTTCGAACGGGGCAAATTTACGGATGGCTGTTCGGCCGAGCAGATGTCATCACGAATGAATCAAAATGACGAAAAATCATGCTGACTAACAAGGAACATCACTTTGGTGTCCCCCTCCGATCCCCATCCGATACAAACTCATATGTGTGTTGTAGAAGATTACTAGGGTCCATCGTCCATCACGCACGCTAACGCGCGCGAGCGGTTTTCTAGCAGCGCTGCAGCGCTCCAATCTAGTTTCAATGATCGACTAATCACTGTCAAACTGACAGTTATTGTGACAAACTGACAACTGAAAACCTGACCAATCACAGCACGAATAAAAAGGCTTCACTTCGAGCAACGAAAGTATCGAAACTTCGATATTTCGATATATTTTGTCACCCACCAACTTTTTACGAGTTTGATAAAAGATACGTATTTTTTTTTATCAGCGGAAAAACGGTATAAAGGGGTGAAACTACCTCTAACAGTAAGACATGTCAATGTGCGATTTGGAAGTTTCAGCTACAAGCAATAAACCGATTTCAATAAATAAAAAACGAAAATGTTGCTCATGTAAATAGGTGAAAATACCACTATAATTATTCAAAAAAGAAATTCAGGAGTGAACCACCCCTCAACTTTTTTTTCACTCCTTATTTACAAGTTGTGGATCGAATTGAATAAAACCAGGGCTATTTTAAAGGGGAAATAAAATTGAGGTTTACGTGTTTTCGCGTTTTTGCAAAAATGCAAGTTCAAGGGAGTAAACTACCCCTTACATGAATTACCTTATCGTCGCTGTATCCCGTCTATTGAAAGGTGTCTGCAAATTCAAAATATACCTGTGAACTCGTGAAGAGGGTGAACCCACCCTATCTATTTTTCTTTTTACTCACGGCATTAAAGATTTGCCAATCCATTCTAATATAACTGGTCCCATTATATTATAAATACGTATGTTGTACATGTGTACTTTTGCATATTTGAAAAAATTCCATGAAGGGGGTAATCTATCCCTCCAGAAAGGATATGTAACAATACTTATATTTGTGTGTCAGAAAAACTTCAGTGCTGTTTCAAACCCCTGCGTGAAAGCATATTTTTAATATGTGACGGGAATCTCGCGATTCGCGTCACCTTCTGCCTATCTCACCATCCTCCACGCCGGGAGAGCCGTTGAGCGTTAGGTAATCTTCTTAATTTGACGGCGGGAATTACCAAACCCGCTAAACGTAACTTTAGATGAAATTAACAAAATGAACGGAAACGAAACTTAACCTAAAATGGATGCCGGCGTGTCGGATGGCGAGAACGGTGACGGTATACCCGATTCGCTCAGGATGTAGGTTGTGGTGAGAGGGCGTGGACGGCTAACCAACTCTCGAGTGCCTTCGAAAACGTAACCTGAAAATAATGGAGCTCAACGCAAAAAAATCGTATAGGGGGCCTTGGTTCAGGCTAATTTATTTCCGAATAGATAGCTTACATTAAATCCCTAGACCATAACACAAATTTCGATAACGAATAAAACGCAACGATATCACGATAACGGTAGCGGAAAATAAATTCGGTAACGCTGAAAAGAATAATGGCTGAAAAGAAATTCGAAAAATTATTAGCGATAACGTCGGTAACGGGAACTGAGCACGGTAACGAAAACGATAACGCCCGATCGAAGTTAACCGAGAACGAACGATACCGGGAAAACGAGAACACCAAAAGATAGCTCGGTAACAAACGATATCAGAACACGAGAACACCGGAAAAGATAGCTCGAGAACAAACGGTAGCAGCAAAACGAGAACGCCGAACGATAGCTCGGTAACAAACGATATCAAAAAACGAGAACGCCGGAAAAGGTAGCTCGGGAACAAACGATATCAGAAAAACGAGAGCGCTGAAACGATAGCTCGAAAACAAACGATAGCGTAACGTTACCAAAACGAGACCAGAAACGGTAGCATGTCGGGAGCTCCCCGAGCGGTGAACCGGTCGGGTCAAGAGTCGCGCCGCAAGAGAACGAATCGAATAGATCGCTCGATCGAAAAGGTAATGTGGAAAGAGGGGACGATTACGCGCATGCGTAATAAGATTCCAAGTCCACTCTTCCCCTTACATCACGCACACAATAAAACCCTATCACAGACATGAAACGGGAAAATTCGAACGATAACACGAATTCAAACAAAAATATTTCTTAATAGTCGATAACGGAAAAATGCCCAGGTGTTATGGCGTAGGGGTACTTTTTACTTTGAGGATGGTCCTCCAAAGGGTATTCTTCGAGTATGGGGAAGATCCGGGACTATCTAAAACTAAACCTAACGATAGCGATGCGATCGGGCAATCCGTGGCAGCTGGGTGATTGTAATCCCAGCCGACAACGGCCTTCCATACGTAAACGGAACTCAAACATAACCGCCCTTCTCTTCTCCATACCATTCACGTGAAGCGTCGAGATTTCCACTCGATCCTTTATACTTCCCTCGATCACTTGTCCAAGAAAGACCGAATATACCGGGTGGCTCGTTATTTCGGCCCTGTCTCGCGGTAACTCGGTATCCTTCATGCGATTGACCCCATAAAACACGACTTGCTAACTAAAACGTACGATAACGCGAAAGCTGAAAAAAAAACGATAAAGAACCCATACGCTAAATATTAAAAATTATCCGGATTATTCGAACATCGTCTTGTAAACGAAGGTCGGGATGACCTGGGACGCTAAAACAAAAAAATTGCGTCACAAATATTAGCACATTAAACGAACAATTATCAATTCCTTTATTTAGACATCGATACATATGAACAAATTCATTAGTAGTATACCTATATAGATGGTATAAAAAATTTGTTCTTCAGTATTAGGAATTTTTTGGCTTTTGCGTTATAAATATCCGTAATCGGATTAAATACATATAATTTAATTTATCTTATCATGTTTTTAGATGATAGATCAATAGAATGATTCGTATCTATCAATCACACACCGTGTGGAATACGGGACGCGTTGACAGTGAATCTGTAAATTGGCGATAAGGATTGTTGGTGCCACATAAGAATATTATTAGCTATTCCGCGGGCAACTAATACCTTATCTTCCTGATATTCCCACTTCAAAAACTAGTAACATTTGAAAACTCTTCTAATCTATGTTGGAACCAGCTGTGCGTTGTGTTCTCTGTATCGCGTGCCCTCTCTGTTTTGTGTGGAAAATATTTATTGATAATGAAAGTGAACCCAATCAACGTTATCTAACTTCTACTTGCAGCTTGTAGGAGTTTTACTTGTATACCCTTTCCGGGTTTTTACAAGTGTCTGAGTTTCGCCATTTACATTCCACTCATTACCATCTTTAAGACCATTTCGCTTTATCACCTATATTTTTCACTACTCCACTATGACATTATTACCTCCTCCCTCTGTGTTCCACGGCTCCAGCCAAGGGCGTCACCAAAGGGGGGCAGAGGGGGGCAGCTGCCCCCCCCCCCCCCCCTAAAGATTCGAAAAAATGTACTAGATCCCGTGTGGAAATTTCTTCGAGAAGGCCCGAGCAGCGTTGAGGCCCCGATCGGGATCAATTATAGCTTCCATAACAATGTATCCCTACCACCACCTGATGAGGACCTGATCAGATATTGATCAGTCATCCCCACAAAAAACGCTACTGAGGTTTTGATAAGGCCAATAGATCAGGGCCCGATCAGGAATTGATCAGTTCTCCCGAAAATTTGGTCTTAAGGTTTCAACAACGGCCAGCAGATCAGGTCCTGCTCAGGGATCGATTAATTTTCCCTAAAGTTTGATCTTGAGGTTTAGATAAAGGCTAGTAGATTAGGCCGCGTTCAAGAATCGGCATTTTTTCCCGAAAATTTGGCTTCGAGGTCTTGATAAAATTATGCATATCAGGTCCTGCACAGGTATTGATCCGTGTCTTCTAAAACAAATCTTGACATTTTGATGGGACCCAGAAGATCGGATTCTTCTCAAGAATCGGTCATTTCTCTTGGAAACGTTGGCCTTGTGGTCTCGATGAGGCCCAGGAGATCAGGTCCTGCTGAAAAATCGGTTATTTTTCCAGAGATTTTACTTTGAGGTCTAGAGAAGGGTTATCAAATCATGTTCTGATCAGGTCCTGATCCGGTGCCCTCAAAAATATAACTTGAGATTCTGATGGAACCCAGAAGATCGCGTTCTGCTCAGTAATCGGTCATTCCTATACGATACTTAATCTTGTGGTTTCGATGAGGGCGATCAAATCGGGTCCTGTTCAGGAATCGGCCATTTTTCCCGAGAATTTGATCTTGAGGTCTTAATAATGCCTAGCAGATTAGGTCATGCTTAGGAATCGGTCATTTCTCCCCAAAATTTGATCTTGAAGTCTCAATAAGGATCCGTTAGGCATTAACAGGGCATCCACAATAAGGGCTTCAACTATTAATTAATAATTGACTTTCATATTTTGGACTGCAAGACAGAAGATTGTTGTTACATAATTATTATTAAATTAATAATTTATTAATTATTGACTTTAAAGAAATTAATAACTAAATTAGTAAATTCATAATTAATAAATTAATAAATTAATAATTCACTTAGTATCACCTTGTTCACAGTCGCACAAGCTTATACAAAAATTTTGATGCCGAAACCACTCGTGGTTCTCCAAAAATATATTTGTTAACTAACGTACAAAGGGTAAATTAATTATATAAATATTACATTTTTTGTATACATCATTCTGTCATATTCAGAATATGAAGATTCAAGATATAAATTTTCAAACTTTAATTGCCTGTAGTTATTTTGAACTCAATTGTTAATTAACTGGTAAGTAAAATTTTCACTTACTATCATCTTGCACATTGTCTCAAAAGCCCATATAACACCCGGGAAAAAATGTTTATATATGAGTCAGGCATGAACCAGATATGTTCACATATGTTCATATCTGGTTCATGCCTGATTTATGTATGATTATATATGATCATACATAAATTTATGTATGATTATATATGAACATACATAACGTCATGTAAAATCGAATAGGATTATATATAACTGTATATATGATTATATATGACCATACATAACATCATATATGAATATAGTTCCTATATAAATTCATGTATGTTTATATATCAACATACATAACTTCATGTATAATCGTATATGATCATATTATGTAGCATTATATATGATCATATATAACCATGTATAGTATTATATATGACCATGTAGATCATATATACATTTATGTATGATTGTGTATGAACATACACAACATCATGTGTAATCGTATAGGATCATACATGAAGTTATGTATGTTGATATATAAACATACATGAATTTATATAGGAACTATATTCATATATGATGTTATGTATGGTCATACATACATTCATGTTTGATTATATATGACCATATATATTATAGATGAACATGTGGATCGTATATAAATTTATATTTATGGACCATACAGCATAACAATATATATAATCGTTTAGGATTATATAAAACATATTATATATGATCATATATGATCATACATGATAATATATACATTTCACAATCAAAAGCGGATGAATTCACTCTTTCATTTTCAAAATCCGACCCCAAATAAAATGTTTCTCATGAAGTCCATCAAAATCTGGAAAAAAAATTATTTTTACAAATGTAGATTCATCCGTTTTTGACCATTTATAGATCATTTGGCATGATCATACACGACTTGGTATGATCATCCACGACTTGATATGATCATCCATAACTTCATATGACCACACTGCAAATCCAAGTGTGTTATGTTACACGCAAAAGATGTGTAATTTTTTAAATAACACGTGTAAATGGCATAATGTATGTTAAAGAAACACACATATGCGTGTTATGCTACTTTTACCCGCATTTTCTGTGTAACTTTACACGCACGGTCCGCATTAAACCTTTACACACTTTATGATTCGTGTTAAAATAACACATTTATTGGTAAATCACACATTTTGCGACATTTTACAACTATTATTATCATTATTACATAATAAAAATTATTATTAAACAACATTTACTATTAAACAACATAATAACAATCATTATTAAACAAATCCATTTGTTAATTAACAATTGAATAAATTTTTTCACTGCATATCACCTTTTTACTGAATAATATCACGCGATTCTATCCAGCCATATTACATAATAACAATTATTATTAAACAAATCCATTTGTTAATTAACAATTGAATAAATTTGTTCACTGTATATCACCTTTTTACTGAATATCACGCTCTTCGATCGAGCCCGGTGAGACAGTGCTTTTTCATTAGAACTCGTATACTAATATCATTTAAATACAAGAAATTCATAAGGAATCAATAGCGTAGTGGTAGAGTGTCGCTCGTTAGGTAGGTCGTTAGGTAGGTCTCAGGTGAAATCTCAGGTAGGCTCAAAATTAATTTCGACGGAAAAACGTCCGGACCACGAAGCCGGAAACACTCGTAAAAAAAAAAAATTCTCCAAATCTTTAATTTTTTTTTTAATGATTATTTAAGGATCGAAAGTGCTGAATTCGATTACTGCGGAGGATCGTGGGTTCAAGTCCCGGTCAATGGCTTTTTTTTTTCAAAATTTACAGGATTTTCGAAAATAATGGAATAACAGTTTTAAGCTCGTTCGTCGATCATTCCTAATAGCTAATTCATAAACAATAAATAAACTATTACTACTACTAAACACTTGGATTTGCAGTGCATACATGACTTGATATGATCATAGACGATTTGATATGATCATACACGATTTGGTATGATCATACACGATTTGGTATGATCAGACATGGCCACTTTTCTGGCATGAGTCATACATGACTAGTTATATATGATCATGTATGATCAGATATGATTATTTTTTCCCGGGCAATTTTAATTTTTGAACTATACATGGATTTTGAGAAATGTAATTGTTAACTAAGGTACCCTTAGTAAATTGATTACAAGAATTGTGTTTTTTTCTACACCATCCTGTCCTGCTCACACTTTCAATATTCCACAAATGAACTTTATAATTTCAATGCACTTAGTTCTTACGAAAATCATTTGTTAGTAAACAATTGAATAAATCGTTTCACTTTATATCACTTTTTTTACTGAATTGCTATTCTATGCAACCTGGTGAGACAGTTCATAAGGAATCAATAACGCAGTGGTAGTGGGTCAGTCGTTAGTTACGTCGTTAGGTATATAGGTCTCAGTTAGAATCTCAGGTAGGATTGTATCGAATTTCGGCGGAATAACGTCCGGACTACGAAGCCGGAAACACTCGTAAAAAAAAAATAATTTCCAGAGCGTTAATTTTTTATTTAAATAATTATTTGAGGATCTAAAGTTCTGAATTCATCGATTGAAGAATAGCGGGTTCGAATCCCGGATGGTGACTTTTTTTTGGAAAATTTACAGGATTTTAAAAAATAATGGAATAACAGTATTAAATTTATTCATCGATGATTTTTAATTGATAATTTATGAATAATGACCTATATTTATTATGCCA
The DNA here is from genome assembly GCA_963564615.1 of Rhorus exstirpatorius. Taxonomy (NCBI): domain Eukaryota; kingdom Metazoa; phylum Arthropoda; class Insecta; order Hymenoptera; family Ichneumonidae; genus Rhorus; species Rhorus exstirpatorius. The sequence continues at coordinate 15,424,358 of OY751314.1, read as the reverse complement.
ATTTGGGGGAAAATTAATCGTCAGGCCCCCGCATAGATTTTTTTGATCAGGGTCCGAAATGGTGGCCCGATCTGGGCCAGAAGTACGAAGTGTTACATTTCCAATCAAATACCGATGATTCTTCATGATCAGGTCCTTCATTAAAATCAGGCTTAATATTCAGGCCTAGATCACAGCCCGAACTCAATTTCCACACGGGATACTACCGACAGTTTATAATTCCCCCATCCTCTCTCTCATCTCCCCCCCCCTGCCCATTGGCTGGCGACGCCCTTGGCTCCAGCCGTTTCACCTCCCCTTGACCCTGTATCGCATTCGCCGTGAACGGAGGGAAATGGACGGAGGGAAATTGTAGACAGCTTTCGTCGATACAAGTCAGTTTCTACCTAGTCCCCCAGGTGGCCGTGTGAGTAAACTTAAGCCCGGTCTCCCAAGGCGCCCTAGGTAGGTTCCTCCTTTGCTGCGATCCAGTGGGTAAGTCAGTGCCCGGCTAGCGGCCACCTTCCGAGCGGTAAGAACCGCTTCGGGAGTCCTCCAAAGCTGTATACCGACCACCCAACTATCACAAAAAGGTTACCCAGCCATTTATTTTATCACGGCAGGGTCCTAACCAACCAGGATTGCTGAAAAACACAGGAAAACTTTTTCCATTGGTGTCGTTTGTGGGATTCAAACTTCTACTTGCAACATTTAAAGCAATAAATATTGCACAAACTTGAGTTAATAATGCAGAAAAATAGCCAAGGGAAAATTTTGAAAGCATTTTAATCGATTCAATGCAACGCTATAATGGAGTTGAAATGATACAGGAGGAAACACTCGATTTTCAAGAACCGTTTAAACAGTACGTCGGAATATTTTTCAGTTATCAGGTTATAGCGAAATGATGACTATATTTTTTGGTTTTATCTTAAGGTAATTTTTTTATTAACAGAACATGAATATGAATAATGATATACGTAGAAGATTGTGACGTCTTTTCTTCGTCTATGTTCTCTTTTATTTTATTCCTCTAAAGAAATACCGGAGTGTCACCCTTTGCAAATCTACCCCCACCAGATCGCCTCGGCATAAGTGTCTATGGCGGAAAGGTGTTTTACCGCACGAGCCGCCAGCTGCCTTAATCACTTTATGGGTCAGTCAATGGCCAGCTACATCTATATTCACTTATTGCTGCGTTTTAAAAAGAATATTACTCTATGAGTTTTCCCAAAACATTTTCAATTACTTGATCCATACACTACGTTTTCAATTTCCACGATACTACAAGTATGAAACAAATGCTTTGTAGTAAGGAGATATAGCTAATGCGGATTCTGGTGCTTGCTCCAGTGACAATGAGTTGAGTTATGATTACAAACAAAGAGCAATAGAATACTGGAGATCTAGCAAAAAAAAATCCAGTGTTGAGACCTTTAAGGGGGGAAATCACAGTAGCACACAAAAAAATAGGCATATTTTCGGGAATTAATTTTGGCTGAATAAAAGTATCAATCGGAAATCTGTAAAGTAGGTTTTATAGCAATACTAAAAAAGTACAAAATGTAATTTTTTCAATAAAAAATATTTTAAAATGGCGGCTGCGCAGCATATGCCCCAAGGCGCCTATTTTTGAAAGCGTGTCGATGGCCAAAGACGTAGACTCCTTAATTTTTGACCTGGAAGAAAAAACCAAAATTTTTTAGTTTCCATATAACAACAGCTAGCGAGCTACGTAGGATTTTTTCGATATATTGATTTTTCGCAAAATGGTGCATGTTTGAAAATAAAGTTAAATTTAAAAAAAAAAACGCCATAAAATCGTCGATAAAAAAAAACAAAGCCATATAAAACAAAAAATCCTACGTAGCTCCGTGGAGAAAGATATTTCGAAGCTACTGTAAAAATTTCAAGTCGATCGGTAAAAATTTGCTCGAGTTATGTCTTCGGCGAGCTCAAAAAAAGTGGTTTCGAGAAAAACGCGTTCAAAGTTTTAAGTACTGAGAAACCATACCTGATACTGAAAAGAATACCTGAGAGGCGTTACCGCAAAATGGAAAATTTGGGCACTCGGACACTTTTGCCGTATTCCATCATTTGGTATATTATTTTTAAGACCCTAAAGCACCTTTTAAGCGAAAAAAAATTTTTTCGAAAAATTGAAAATTTTACTGTGATTTTCCCCCCTTAACCAAAAAGACAAATTCGTGAAATTTATACAGTATTAGCTGCCCGCCCCATAGCTGATAATATTCTTATATGGCACCAACATCCTTATCAACAATTTACAGATTCACTGTTATCGTGTCCCGTATTCTATACAGTGTGCGATTGATAAGTGTGAATCATTCTGTTGATTTATATACGTGTGTGCATAGAAACAAGTTCCTGAACATAAAAACATGATAAGGTAAATTAAACCGTACGTATACAATCCTATTACGGATATTTATAACGCAGAGAAGCAAAGAAATACCTAATACCAAAGAACGAATGTTTTATACCATCTATATAGATATCCTGATAAATTTTTTCATATGTATCGATCTTTAAAATCACGGAACTGACAATAAATTACGCTAATATTAAAAATATGCTTTTACGCAAGCGCTTGAAACAGCGCTGAAGTTTTTCCGACATAAAAATATACGTATTGGTTCAAACCCTCTCTTGAGGGGTAGATTACCCCCTTCACGGAGGTTGTTTTTGAATTATGCAAGAGTACACATGCACAACATTCGTATTTGCAATATAATGGCGTCTGTTATATCAGCACGGATTGAAAAATGTTTAATGCCGTGAGTGGAAAGAAAAATAGAGAGGGTGGTTCACCCTCTCATGCACGTCTAATAATTTTATTACATGATGAGATATCAACTCCAAGTTCATACGTATGTTTTTAATTTACAGACACATTTTAAATAGACGGAATACAGCGATGATAAGGTAATTCATCTAAGGGGTAGCTTACCCCCCTGAACTTGCATTTTTGCAAAAACGCAAAAACACGTAAACTTCAATTTTATTTCCCCTTTAAAATAGCACTGTTTTTATTCAATTCGATCCACAACTTGTAAATAAGGAGTGCAAAAAAAGTTGAGGGGTGGCTCACCCCTAAATTTTTTAAAAAAGTAATTATAGTGGTATTTTCACCTATTTACACGAGCAACATTTTCGTTTTTGATTCATTGAAATCGGTTGATTGCTTATAGGTGAACTGCCAAATCGCACGTTGACATGTCTTGCTGTGAGGGGTGGTTTTACCCCTTTTTTGCGCCGATAACAAAAAAAACGTGTGTTTTATTTTTAAATGTTCTAAAACATACATGAGTTTCCACAAAATTGGATTGGGACACCGAAGTGATGTTCTTTTTAAGAAGCCATTTACCTGAACAAGAATTTTACCTTCGTAGAGATCTGCATTACCGACGTCTCTATGATACGGTATAAGTAAAAATCTATGACGGTAGCGTAATACCGTAATCACGATCTAAATAGTGGTAAATATTATGTTTCGACACAGGACTTCTTCTAGTGCAGTAACATTAGGCGAAAATTTGACATCACTACGGAAAAATTCCATGTGAGCTAAATATTGGTGTCCACTTACCTTTTGCCTTTCTCAATGAGTTTTTGGAAGTCCCCGTTATTCGGATGTACTCATAACATTTTACAGCATCTAAAAAGTGTGAAGAATGATTTTTGTTTGTTTTTCGCTAATATCTTTGTTTCTATTGATTTTACAAGATACGCTGTAGGCACGTTTGTGTCATAGAATGGTTCCTCGTATACCTAAAAGTTGCTTTGGAGTAATTGCGTCTTCATTCAGGGCACTGTAACTAAGGCAGTCAATCAGAACACCGGGCTAGTGGGCGAATTTGAGAGATGGTAAAAAAGATTTTTTTGATTGGCTGTTGTAGTTGACATGCCATGTATCTTGTCCTTTACAAAATCACTATAAGCAGCTATGCTTCACCTCTCTAATTACGTCGCGCAGTTTGAGTCGGGTCTATCCCAGCTCTTCCCGTTTTAGCAGTCAAGGTTTGGCAAATACACAGTTTTAAATCGTTTTCGTATACTTTTAAATGTTACTCAGGGAATGACGAAAAAGTGAAACATCGATGTTGTATTTATAGTGGAACTCTCGAAAGTGGAGATTCTGTAACAGTTTAACGTGCAATAAATAATTTGAAGACTGCGAGTAGTGAAATGGAAAGGTCGCATTATTTAATGATGTAACATTAATCGAAGTGCACGGGGGATGCCGTAAAAATTATGTCCATCAATCATCAACGCTTCCAAGGGGAAACCTCTATCGAGAATGCTACTAGTTTATGGGCATGTATCCCTCCAAAAAGTAAGATGGGATAAAGCACATCATCTTTCGGCTTAAAAAATTCAGTATTCTTCAGAAAGTTGACCCTTACGTAAAAATTTAGAGAATAACTATTGAAAAAACTATTCAAACAACTATTGATAAAAAAAATTCAAAAGTTGAAAAGTTGTTCCGCTTCCACTGGGTAATAGTAATTATTGGAATGGAATATTCACTATTGGGGTCTAAATAGTTGAGCTCAGTAAGTAGTTTCTATTACAGTAGTAATTGTTAAATTATAATCTCACTGTTACGTTTGAATGAGGAGGTACGTTGTAAGAAATCGCACTTCTGTTAACACCACATGCCCAAGTTGACTCCAGATGCAGCGTAGCCCATAATGATGTATACTTTCTCACTTGGCTGGTAATCTGACATTTTTAAAATTTTGTGTACAAAATAATTATTCAATGTTCAGTCAACCATACACTTAAACTCAGAAAGATCGCGATATTTTCTTTTCTTTGAATTCTAACTGCGACTAATCCTCCCTTTATCGCATACGTTTTCCGGTCGTAGTGTTTGTTTACATTGAACAACATGCATGCAGAAACGAGACCTGCAGATGTCAATAGACAATAGCTGATATTTTACATCCAAGCTTCAATGAAATGTAAACAAACACTACGGCTGGGAAACGTACAAGATTTAAAGATGATTAATCGCAGTTAAACTACGAAGAAAAAAAGTCAGTGTCTAAATCATCACGATTTTCATGAGTTCAAGAGTATGTTTTACTGAACATTAGAGAATTATTTTGTAAGCAAAATTTTTTAAATGTCAGATTACTAGCCGACTGAAATAGTAGACATCATTATGGCCTACAGTGCATCTGGAGGTAACGTGAGAGCAGCAGCGAGAGAGTATCAGGCTGATCACCCTAATCGCTAGCATCCTAATCATTCGACTATATAACGACTGATAAACAGAGCTCGGGGAGGCGATCTTAAGAGAAAACGTTAAAAAAAAAACACGTGCTGAGGATCCAGTAACGATTGCTATACTGGGAATGATTGTCGTTGATCCTTATATTAGCCAGCGTCAAATAAGTCGTGAATTAAACATTTCACAGTGGAAAGTGATCCAAATTCTGAAGCAATTTAATTTTCATCCGTATCACATTTCACTCCACCGAGAGCTGTCAGACGACAATAAGGTACAGCGGGTAGCATTTTGTAGATGGGCACAGGGTGAATTGGCACGCTACCCCACATTTTTGAATCGCGTTATGTTTAGCGAAGAGGCTTCATTGCAAAACACCGGGGAATTGAATCGGTACAATTGCCATTATTATTCAGACGTGAATCCTCACTGGGTGCGTCAGGTTGACAATCAACATCGATGGAAGGTTGTGGTGTGGTGTGGCATTGTGGGCGGTCACCTAGCGGGACCCTATTTTTTTTAAGGTAACGTCAACGGAGCTAATTACCTCAACCTTTTACAAAATGAGCTACCAGGATTAATGCAAGGCATCGATCCAGACACCGTTGAGCGATTGTGGATCCAGCAAGATAGTGCACACTACACTCGTATCATTACGAATTTTTAAAATGAAAATTATCCGCAACGTTGGGCTGGCCGAAACGGTCCCGTACGTTGGCCGGCAAGGTCACCAGATCTAACGTCTCCAGCTTTTTTTTTTTTTTTGGGGGGGTTACCTCAAAGGTATCGTGTACGCTATAAAACCCACAACACCAGAGGACATGAGCGAACGCATTATTGCGGAGTGTGCTGATATATCCGCTGAAGTACTGAGAAAAACGATTAGCGAATTGCAGCGACGTTTACGACTTTGCGTTGACACAAACGGGGAATATTTGAAAAGTAGTCAGAGGGACGTGCGCGGTACCGTATGGAGAAGAATTTTGTCGTGGGTGGATAACAAAGGTAAGAAGCATCTTGAAGTCAGAAAATGATTTTACAAAAGTTAAACATCCTCTACGTAATCGTTACAGTTCATATGTTATCGAAACTCATTGAGTACTTTCAGTCAAGTTCCAGAGCTGATTGTAAGTTGAGTTCTCTTACAATTAATCGCGATGATGATTCCGATTCCCAGACAGTTCCATCTTTCTTACCCTCTATCTCCGCGACAAACAGCTTTAGACCATATGTATCCTCATGATTTTTCATGCAGAATTTTATGTTACATCCAATTCCAAAGTCAAAAATATATGGTTCCTTTAACCCTTTGCGGCATAGTGGGACACCAGAGTCCCAGCTTTTTTATTCACAACTTTCCTCGGTAGATTTAATGCTTTCGAAGTAACATCCACGGATCTTTGTACTATAATAGTAGAAGCATCGTGGAATGTGACAAAAATGATGATACATGCAGTTACGCAAAATTACAAACAATTATAAATAAATAAATGTCAAAAATCGTTCACTTTTATAGAAAAAAAATCATTTTCGATCGAACTTTTGGGTAAATTGCAACCAAATTTGGTACTCGGGGGTTTTGGGGGTCGCTAATTACGAATTTGAGGTCCATTTTTTAAAATTAAAAATGGCGGATTCAATATGGTGGACGAATTTTCGAAAGTTCATCGGATTCACGTGAAACTAATTACTCGGGGGTTTTAGGGATCGCTGAATACGAATTCGAAGTCCGTTTTTGAAAATTAAAAATGGCGGACGAATCTTCAAAAATTCATCAGATTCACTTGAAACTAGTTACTCGGGGGTTTTCGGGGTCGCTGATCACGAATTTGGAAACAGTTTATAAAAATTGAAAATAGCGGAACCAATACGTCGAAAGAATTTTCAAAGAGTAGAATTTCAGAGAATTCATCTCTTTGAAAATTCTTTCGACGTATTGGTTCCGCTGTTTTCAATTTTTATAAACTGTTTCCAAATTCGTAATCAGCGACCCCGAAAACCCCCGAGTAACTAGTTTCAAGTGAATCCGACGAACTTTGGAAAATTCGTCCGTCATATTGAATCCGCCATTTTTTATTTTCAAAAACGGACTTCGAATTCGTAATCAGCGACCCTTGAAACCCCCCGAGTAACTAGTTTCAAGTGAATCCGATGAACTTTCGAAAATTCGTCCGCCATATTGAATCCGCCATTTTTTATTTTCAAAAACGGACTTCAAATTCGTAATCAGCGACCCCGAAAACCCCCGAGTAACTAGTTTCAAGTGAATCCGATGAACTTTCTAAAATTCGTCCGCCATATTGAATCCGCAATTTTTTATTTTCAAAAACGGACTTCAAATTCGTAATCAGCGACCCCGAAAACCACATGTTCGATAGTTTTAGTAAAAAAACCGTTCGTCTGAAAAATGTATGCCGCAAAGGGTTAAAAAACCGAGTTGACTTTGATTTGACCTCGGCAAGGTCACCTAGAAAAAATCTGATTCAGCCAAATTCTATTCCGCTCCAAACACTAAAACTTTTGCGGGAAACATTTTTTGATACTTCTCTTAGGTTATGAGATATCACCCTGGATCGATTAAGACCAATCACCCTGTATAATTTACATTTGCATATGTCCCCGGTACATGTGTGCTGAACGGCGGTCGGGGGAGAAGTGACGATCAATGGGTAATGCTCGTAGTACAAGTCGATGATGTAGTGATCGTTGCTCCCGCCTATACATATCCTCTCTCTCTCTCTCTCTCTCTCTCTCTCTCTCTCTCTCTCTCTCTCTCTCTCTCTCTCTCTCTCTCTCTCTAAATATTATGCCAGTAATTTTTTGCTTTATAACAAAACAAAAAAATGTCTATGTCTAACCAATGCCTATTGCATAGTATCAATATCACTTGATACCTATTAACGCTTTGCCTACCTATCCTTGCCTACTTAAGCATAAGCGGTTACTCCCTTTTTTCAATAACTTTTAGGAGTTTTAGGCAAAAAAAACTCTTCACTAGGATATCGATCCAAATATATATTTTTAAAAAAATTGACTATATAAGAAAAAGAAACTCTTAAAAAAAATTATCAACTGCAATAGAACATCAAGAATCTTGTTTGTTATTTTTTATTTATTTTTAGTACTATATTCGTTATTATTTGGTATCGTGATCATATGCTAGTCTTACTTGTTGGCTAGCGCCGTGCCAGCACCATGCTCAGTGTATACTCTCATTCGTGTGTTCGCCACGATTAATTTCGTCCGTTAGAACCGTGCTATCGGCATCTGATGATGACCGCGCTGCTACCCGCGTTCGTGACGTTGGGTGGTTCTGAGGGTATCGCGTATGGTCAGCTCGCATCTCGTTCGGAATATCCGTCTATTTGAGGTCACGGTGGCGATCTCTCGCCGATCGTTTGAAGCTGACCGACATGGCATCTCCAGGTTCTACCATCGTCCAACCGTATTACGTAGTGTAATTTTCCCATTTTCTTGATCACTCTTCCATATTGCCATTTGCTCTGGGTGGCATATTCTCGTACGGATACCCTCTCACCGATTCTGAAGGATCGTATGGTTCCCGTTACCGGTGATTTCGCGGCCACAACTTGTGTCGTCGGCTTCATTCGAACGAGACGTGATTTACTCGTGACCGAACATAAGTAAGGCGGGTGACTGATAGGTAATACTGTGTGGCATTTTCTGGTATTGCAACAGTAGTTTACAAAGTTTTCGTTCCTTTTCGTTTGACTTTGGCCCGATAGCGTGCAAGGACTTTTTTGAATGTCTGAACCCACCGCTCGGCTAGGCCGTTTGTTGCGGAATGATACGGAGCTGTCAGTCCATGTTTCATTCCGTTCGATTCCAAAAATACGTTCAAATTCATGCGACACGAACTGTCTGCCGTTGTCACTGACTAATACTCTCAGGACGCCGAAGCACACGAAAGTTTCTCTACAAATTCTAATTGTTGTTTTCGTCGACATGATATTTGTTACGCATATTTCCGGAAAACGTGAGTATGCGTCTACTCATGTAAAATAATACGAGCCGTAGAATGGTCCTGCATAGTCTACGTGTATACGTTCAAAGGAGGTATTGACCTCTTCCCACGGGTGCGTGTCTACTTTTGGTGGATCGTGCCTTACAGCGTTGCACGCCCCGCAATTGTGTGCCCCGGTCCTATGCCTGACCACCAGCAGTACCTTCGCGCGAGTCCCTTCATTTTATTTATTGCAAAGTGAGCAGTATGTAATTCGTTAAGAAATTCGAGTTACAACGATTTCGGTATCACTACACTTTGCCCGTGCAGTAAGCAGCCCTGCTGAAACGATAATTCCGTTTACGGGATGTTGAATTGGAGCTCCTGTAGAATTATTTTACCTACCTGCTGTGCTTTGCACAGGTTGCGAAGGCCTAGCTCGAAGGCCTGGCTCTGTGCTGTTTTCGCTTGTTAGTTTCAATACCGTTATCGGCAGTGTCTCTAATTGTGCGATTTCGAAAATGTTTGGCTCTTGTACCTCGTGAGCTCTTCAAACGTAATGGGTAACTGGGATATCGCGTCAGCATTCGCGTTTGCCTTAGAACTCTTGTATTTGATATCATACTGAAACGCTAGTAAATATATCATGTAATGTTCCATGCGCGTCGTGGCGAGTACGGGTAAGCCCTTATCGGGATTAAAAATTTGGAATAATGGTTTGTGATCCGTGTACAAGGTGAATCGGCGTACGGACGCTGATTCACTTGTACGAACCTGTACGATACCTGTACGGACAGGTACTGAGATAGTGTGAAAGGATTAATGTGTAGCATCCCGGAATGAGAGGGACCTCGAGCCATTTTCCACATATTCAGAGGACATCGGATGGTTGTGGTAGTAGAACTTCTGTCGTTAGAGGATTCAAGTCATAAAATCAATGGCAAGACTTTTGAAACCAGTTTCGTTGCTAGTGAAACTCCTCCCTTCCGTTGCTAGTGAAATGGGGCAATATTCTCCAGTTTATTTCGCTGATGGAATATTTGATACTTTTCGCTATTTCTTGATCATTAATAACTGATCTTGCAGGTGTTAAGTATTTAATGCCACCAGTGCTGTGAAACGTGTTCAGACCGTCTATTTTTCATTGAATTCATCAGACATTGAAGTCAGCATTGTCAAACTCAATTTTACAAATCGATCCTGGCTGGTTTGAGGATGACAGAATGCTAATCTAATACCTGTGCATCCCTGTATGACGAGCAGAAGCCTAAATTCGAAATCAGAGTTACTAAGTTCTTGGAACCGAATTTTCGATATAAAAACACGGCGAGGCTCGTTGGGACACAGGATATGAACGAGCGTGGCGTTATTACCAAGATAATAGCATGACATATGAAAATCAATTTTTTTTGACACATCAGCCGCTGTCGTGTTTTTTTTTCAACATGAGGTTTTGCATGAACAAATGAAGAGTTTCCGGAATTACACTATTGAAATTCTTCAAAAACTCATTACTTGGAGCGTGAAACGTATGTTCGTACACTTATACTGTACATCCTGCCTGATGATTGCTGCAGCTGCCTCGAAGATTCGCAGTCGTTCCTCGCGCTCACCATTTTGTCTCGCATTGTACCACAAATCATGAAAAATCTTCAATCTTCTGTCGTGAAAGCAAAACGTTGGAATTTTCTTCTGATTTTGCGTTATGAGACTATTGTTTCCATATTTTTCGGTTAATATAGATTTCACAGTCGCATAAACAAGAACGTATCCGGTACACCAAGACATCAAGTCAGGCAGTGACACTTGACTGTCGTCCATTGCTTCAAGATAGGTATATATTTCTTCCATAGCCGTTATAACTTCTTCTACTTCCGGACGTCCATTCTTTTTACTCATTGGTACTTGTGAAGAAAAAAAAAAATGAAGCGGGATTGATGATAAATTGCGTCAGTCGCAACTAGATCAATTGTGTTAATCATACGATTTTTCATCTTGTAAAAACACCGGTGAGATATCTGGTGGGGAGGGGGAAGGAAGGAACACTGAATAAAAAAAAATCCCACGCTTGAGTTACTCGAATTGTCTTAGGCCCCAAAGGGACGTTGAAGGTACTATTTATTAATAATATGGCAAGTACAATAAGTAATGGCGAATTTAATTGGAGAAACGCCGTTAACACGAGACCGGGAGAGAGCAATCAAGATGGCTGACCACATTTTGCCACCTGCCGCCGAGAATGAGAGAATTACCGTGATTCGATTTGTTCCGAGCGATAATCCGAAAATAATGTTAGGCCGAGGGAGTTTGACCGAAAGCTGAATATTCAATCAACACGAGGTTCACCAATGCCGAGGTACTGACAGGAGAAATGCCGGGTAACTTTTGCTTGAGCACGTATTACATGGTAGATCGTTCCATTGAGACTTCGCGTTGGTAAGCGATCCGAGGTAAACCGAGTCCGGAGATAAATCCCGTGAGTTGTCTTGAGATGATTCCGAGTGAGTGGGAATATCGTGAACGCGCCGAAAAAGCGTCGAACCGAGGAGGAACCGATAATAGTTGAATTGTCCGAGAGTGGTTGCAAAATCTACGTCCGTGTAGATCGGTTCCGGTGAGAATAATGAGAATAACCGTCACTCGTGATAACGAGTTAACCGAAAACCATCATGAGAGTGCGCGCGAGGAGAGCTACCCGAGAGGTGCTGCCACCGGTTAATTGCGCACGAGAATATGAATGGATATTTTCCAAACACATCTCTTCACCCCACACATCGTTTATTTTCTCCGCTGCTGGTAATATTTTGTCTCTCAAAGGTAGGCGCCGAATATTGTATACTTTTATAAATTTTTCGATGGGCTTCTTTTTTCCCCTTTTGAAGAATTCATCATTTATTTCCTCGGTGCAATATAAACATTTTTCGCAGAAATCAAATTGGGGAAATAACGATCGTAAATTTTCACCGCGATTTCCAGTGTCCGATTACGCAACACTGACATTTATACGCAACGCTGCTTTGATGCTGTCCGATCGAATGTAATTTTTTTGACACGAGACATGGACTTTCACTCTCTCAACACTTAACTGAAGATGTTGATTGTCTTTTCTTTTAATACTTGCTTTAATGAGAGTTTTTCTTTTTTTCGTTTCACTACGACTACATCATCGCTTGAAATATTCTCCTCACAAATAAGACACTTCTACATTGCAGCCGATAGGCTACAATCCAGCAAACACTTGAAAATTACATGAAACTCAACGTGCGTCGATTTGAACTGGAGTGCAGACTGATGCAAATAAGAAACTAGCACAACCGTGACCTGCCTCCACCTCATCTCCCCAACGGCGACTAATTTCATAGGGTGCTTTCCAATTAGAGCACAGTGTGACACAGTGTCGACATTTCTGATGGAATCGGACTATCAGAGCAAAGGAATAGACCAGAAATGTCGACACTGTGTCGTTCTGTGCTCTAATTGGAAAGCACGAATAATGGACGTATTGAAAGAATACGGACAGTGTATGTCTGGCCTCGACGGCCCTTGAAGACATAGCAGTTGTTCTCGACCCCCACTCTGTTCGTTTTTCTACCAACGACTATACGTATTTAGAGCTACTACTCGACCAGCCTAACATTGGTCGCTCTTTATTCACTTGAAAAGTATTGATCGCACCAAAAAATTTATTTCAACATTTTTTGTTAGAAATTTATTCATCTTTCATTTTTGCAATAGCTACTTTCTCATTATGATTAACGATTCAGAAGATATCATCAAAAAATCATGGAAGTGTACACTTTTTTAAGATGGAGGCTCGAGCTCGGGTTCAATACTTTAGAACGTTTTACACGTTCACGAGTAAGCCAATACGAACGTCTGTGCTGAATTTCAAAACTTTTGTAATTATTTTTTTATATTGGCGCAAAATAGGTCTAATTTGATGGCCTACGTAAGAATCTCGGGATGCGATGGGTAAAACGAAAAAAGAGGAGAAAAGGGAGGGGAGGGAGCTCAGGACAGGTTTTACGACTTAACGACTCCTTAGCTATTACCTAGGCTCACTCACGATTTTTAAATAAACGATTTCATAATTAATAGTATTTCACGGGAGTTTTACTCACACCACTACACGTGAAACTCGAAACAAAACAAAAGGAAAAATCAGGGGAAGACTCTACGGTGAATGGCCCAGTTAATGATTATTTAAGAGAGAATCTAGGTTATTTAATTTTTTAAAATCATTTGTGGGTATGGTATTCCAAAATATTTGGTTTTTTTTAACCTCTTCCCGGCCACCGTTCCATATTTGAAACAAGAGTTTAAAAAAATCTACCGCGTGAATTTGTCGTAGAAAATTTCCACGAAGTTTTTCATGACGCTAGAAAATTGGGCCAGGAAGAGGTTAATAATATTGACAATTCTGAATACAACAATATTTTTTAAACAGATAAACATATTAAAATGAGTGTAAATAATCAATTTTACAAATACTTGTTTTATGCCAGAGTTACTGACACTCCGAATTCTGAATGGCTCAAATACTGACAACAGCGACCTAGTTACTCGTGAATCCATAAAACAGTCTTATATGAATCCAAAACCTTTTCAGAAAATAATCGTTAAATTTAGTTTTTTTTTTCATTCAATAGAAAATTTGTAAAATTATAATTTTTATTAATCCGTAGATTTTACTACTTTTAAGATTATATAACTTGTATTATACAATATGAATTTTTTTTAATGACAATAGTTGAATTGTTGCACATTACAAAATATTATACAGTAGCTCCCGCCCTGGGCCTACTCGAGCTAGGCCTGTTCCCTTTCAGGGCCGCTCAGCGACGTGCCCCCTCTATTTAGCCGTTTCCATGGTAATAGTTACGTTGCGCACGTTTGTTACCTGTCACGGCGCGTTTATTTACTTTTTGAGAGTTCTGTATATCACTAAATACGCTGAGCGGGCAGGGCCTCCCAGATTATGCTCCACTGCTAGTGTCATCGCTCAGTGGTGGGGGCTCCCACAGTATGCCACTTCCCCATTTTTTCAGTCTCGACCCGAGGCCTAGTGCGGGAGTCTACTGTAATTTATATCAAGAGGCATGGTAGTGCATCGAGAGAAGGACATTTCCTCCTATAACGACATGTTGAGAGGTATTACAGCCTCTTATACACTTCACAACTTGCGTATACACAGGAGTATATCTGTATAACGAAACTTATTTTCCTAATTATTAATTAACTATACGGACTTCGACAATGATATGAATACGAAATTTTTTTTTCTCTTCCGAACGGTACCAAAATGGATGCTGTAGCTATAGACATATCAGAGATATCGCATTTTATTCATTATGATCGACGTACAATCATTTCGCACCAATTAGGTTAGGTTCACGGGCGGCGACAGTTTCGTACGTCTCACGTACGTCCCGTAAACTATCTTTCTGGTAGTGCGGCATTGCCCCGATATTCTTTTTCTCAAAAGTCGTTTCCGCGATTATTTTATTAAATAGTTATTTAATAGTGTCTAGAGTATACATCAATTCATCCCTAGTGGGAAAAGCAACCGGTTGTCTGGTGTAAAATAATCCTATATGCAACCGGACAGACAACGGTTGCTTTGTGCAAAAAAGCAACTGCAAAAAGTATGCAGTTGCTAGTTTTACGGTTGCTAGTTACGGTACGGTTGCAGTTACGGTTGCTAGTTCATGGTGATCGCTCGTGTAGTTACTGGTGGTTATTACTGGTGGTTACTGGTGGCCTTAAGTTTAGTTCAGTGATCCACGAACAACCGATCTTGCGGTTGCTGATGGTTGTTCATGAATACTCCACTAAATGGTTGCCCATGCAGTTGCTGATGGTTGTTTAAGATTCAGACCACCGCGAACGACCAATCATGCGCTTACTGATGTTTTTTTTTCCGAAAAATCTGCCAAATGATTTCCCACGCAGTTTGTGATAGATATTTTTAGGTCAAACAACCTGTATATCTAATCATGTGTGGCTGCTGATAAGAACGCATTAATTATTATTTTAAAAAATAATCTCTGTTATTCTTAAAAAAATTTCTTTTTATAATAATTGTTCCAGCCTCAGCCAGTAGAGGTCAAAAATCATTATTGAAAAATTATTTGAACAATGATTATCCAAAATAATTAAACGTGCTCATGTTTGTTGACGATATAATGAAATGGAATATTGCAGTTTCGTACTTTTGCAGATCTCTGGACCCTGGAAAATTTAGGATGTACAGCGATGAATTAGGATAGGGCACGCATAAGGATGTTATTCATTTAATGCATTAAGAAATTGGGTCATGCATGCAATACAACATCGGTGTCCGGTCTATATCTCCGTGGACTAATTCTCCCTGGAAAAAAAATCCCACATGAAAAAATTCCTTGGACGAAATTTCCCTTTGGCTAAAATTTCCTTGAACATAATCTCCACTGCTCAAAATTCCCTCCCATTAAATCTCCCCTGTTTGAAATTTCTACGGAAAAAAATCACAAAGCCCATGGCAATAGCCCATGGAAAAAATAGCCGACCGATAAATAGTAGCCTCTGCATTTTTGATTGATTTCTGGACGACCCACAGATAGATGACTTTGTGTGTGTGTG
Source organism: Rhorus exstirpatorius (assembly GCA_963564615.1). Taxonomy (NCBI): domain Eukaryota; kingdom Metazoa; phylum Arthropoda; class Insecta; order Hymenoptera; family Ichneumonidae; genus Rhorus; species Rhorus exstirpatorius. The sequence continues at coordinate 15,408,537 of OY751314.1, read as the reverse complement.
TGTGTGTGTGTGTGTGTGTGTGTGTGTGTGTGTGTGTGTGTGTGTGTGTGTGTGTGTGTGTGTGTGTGTGTGTGTGTGTGTGTGTGTGTGTGTGTGTGTGTGTGTGTGTGTGTGTGTGTGTGTGTGTGTGTGTGTGTGTGTGTGTGTGTGTGTGTGTGTGTGTGTGTGTGTGTGTGTGTGTGTGTGTGTGTGTGTGTGTGTGTGTGTGTGTGTGTGTGTGTGTGTGTGTGTGTGTGTGTGTGTGTGTGTGTGTGTGTGTGTGTGTGTGTGTGTGTGTGTGTGTGTGTGTGTGTGTGTGCGTGCGTGCGTGTGCGGGCGCATACACGTGTGCGATGGGGGTCCAGCAGCGAAGCTCCAGCCACGAAGCTCCAACCACCAACCAGCGCTTGCCCCCCCCCCCCCCCCACTGGCCAGGATCTGGTTTGAAACCCAAAAAGAAACCGCGCGGGTATCGTGACCACAGCTCCTGTAGAAGGTATAAAGTATGTTGTCTAGGGTGAGATTGTTGGTGGAGATTTTGTCGGGGGGAATTGATTCCGGGGGAGATTTCATTTTGGGGTCATTTGGGCCGAGGATATTTTGTCGTAGGGGATTCGTTTCGGGTCAGATTTGTCCGGGAAATCATTTCCGGATATAATTTTTCCTGAGAGAATTGTTCCTAGAACCAATACATCACAACGTAGTTTTCTGCATATATAGTAGGCCAGTCGGATTCAACATCAAATCGACCGACTCCTATTCTTTTCGAGTACAGTAATGCCGATTTTTTCGTAGGTAGTTTTAACCTCAAAAAATAAGCCTTTGATTGTGCGAGTTGATTGAATTAACGTAACATTGTTTTAAAAAATCGCAATTTTTATTTTTATTTTTTTTTTTTTCGTGCGTATGAAGAAAAATGTTATCCTTGTGCATAAGAAAAAATTTTAGAAACTTGAAAAATGTTGGTTAATTCAGCTGCGATAAAAAAACCAATAAACTTTTAATTTTTTTCATTTAAATCTAGTTCCCTTAATTATCAATGTATACCTTCGAAACTGATATGACGCGTATAAAATCTGTGCCCTAAGAGTTTGTCCAACAATAATTCAATTATCTCGCCTATTATTGCAACAAATAGCGATTTTCAAAAAATATTCGGGTACCAATAAAATTAGAGCCGATGGGGTTACAAGGTCCAAAAAAATCATGGTTGTAGTTATAGATATGGAGATTCATAATATTATTTAAAAATAATTTTTTTCTATAAAAAATATTCGAAAAAATAGGAAATGAAATTTTTGTCATTTAACAAATACGATTAATGACTGGAATTATTGACTTACGAAAACCGGTTTTGTTATTGTTATTTCTGTTTTTGCGACAGGGAATTAAAAAATAAAATATGCGTGCATACTCCGTGCGATACAAGTGAAACTTGTTGGGTAGGCCTGCGAAAGAAAATTATGATTTTCTGTTTGACGAGAGAGGCCACACTTTGGTTACATGCAACAAAATACGCATTTATATACAAATAATCATATAGTTGGTGTTATAAAGTACGCAGAGGATTATATTGAGGAGAATAACATTTTAATCAAAAAGTGAGACAATGACAAAGGGGTGATATGATCACTTCGAGTCTTAGCTCGGAACTGACTACAGAGAACACAGTTGCTGGGCAGACACACACAATAGGCTTGTGCACATGTGTATAGTTCGTCACTTATACGTGCATACTCTAGTACATGTCTCCATTACCTATATCTCTTTCAGGCATATACTTCTGTACCAACACACTCCCCTAATGTAGACATACTAGATCATTACATTTATATAAATACATAATTTGCTCATATTTTACACCTTTTTTCATCATCCATCAGTTACAATACAAATATATTTGGAATGATACACGCATAAATATTTTTCAGTCATTCTTTGGATTACGTGCATCTGAAATGAAATCGAGACTCACAGTGGTAACATACACATAATCATTCAGTGCATCTATTTACAATTCTTTCATATATTTTTCTTTTTACAAAATGTGCCTCATGAAGAAACCAGGATCATAAAGATACTGTCGCGACTGAAAATAGTTTCTTTATGTTGTACATACATGAACTCTGTTTTAGTGTGTGGTTATTCTCACTTGTACATACTTTATTTTGTTTTGTTTTATTATCAACCATCTGTGGAAATATAATACATTCACATAACTGAGTTTTTTATTCATTATTGTAGAGTTTGTCCAATGGTCCTATATTTTCTATAAACTGTTGTATTTTTCTTGGTCCTACAGGTTTGGTAAGGATGTCTGCGACCATTTCTTCTGTTGACACTGATTTTAACTCAATTTCTTATTTGTCAATTTTTTCTTTAATTGAGTAGTATCTGACATTGACATGTTTGGATTGTGACTGAATTTTGCATTTTTGCCAAATTCGATTGTACTTCTGTTGTCACACATAATCATTGTTGGACCTTCGGTTTCGAGTTCGAGTTCCTTGATAATCTTTCTGAGCCATAAGGTTTCATCTACTGCGTCGGATAGGGATTGATGTTCTGCTTTAGTACTTGATTTGGCTACAGTTTATTGCTTTTTTGAGCGCCAGCTTATCGCACTTCCCTGCATCAGGAAGACGTATCCTGCTATTGATTTGAAGTCTGTCTTATCTGAGGCATAGATAGCATCACAATAGCCAAATAATTTTGGACAGCTATCTTTTGAGAAAGTTAGACCAAATTTAGGCGTTGTTTTTAGGTAACGAAAGAGATTCTTACCGCTTCCCAATGAGATTGATTGTAAGAAGTATTAAATCTACTTAGTAGGCTGACAGAGTAGGCGATATCAGGCCTTGTAGATTGTAGGAGGTACATCAACGAACCAATGGCGTTTTGGTATGGAATATTCTTCAGTTTGTCAATTTGTTCTGGGTTTTTTTTCTGTCAGATCGGGTTCAAGACCTAAATCCTGGATCAATAGGTTTCGGGGTACCAGAGCAGTTTTTGATTTGGATAGACCGATAGAGGTAAAAATTGATTCAAGTTTAATATACCAAGATCTATTTGCCTGTTGGAGTCCATATATAGCTTTTTTTAGCTTGCATACCTTATTTTGATTTCCAGAACTAATGTAGCCAGCTGGTTGAGTTAAATAGATATCTTCAGTGACGTTGCTGTGTAGGAACGCTGTGACGACGTCCAAGTGTCTTATCTTCAAGTCTTGTTGAGCAGCATACGCAAAGAGCATTTGGATCGTTGAGTAGCGGACAACTGGAGAGAAGATTTCTTGATAGTCTATTCCTTAAACTTGCTTGAAGCCTTGAGCCACCAATCTGGCCTTGAATTTGGTTTCGTCATCTGATTGTTTCAGTTTGTAGATCCATTTTGTTCCAATAACGTTCGCTTCAGCAGGACGGTCCACAAGTTCCCATTTATCATGAGATATTATTGAATTATATTCACAATCCATGGCTTCTTTCCAATCTTAAGCATTAGCGCTAGATATCGCTTCTTTGTAGGTTCTTGGTTCGGTCAAAGGTGGTAGAAGTGACGTCATATCACACTCGTAGTCCTTCAGTTTTTCAAGTATTATTTTGGTTCTCACAGATTTTCTGATTATTACGGTAGGCTGTTTTGGTTCATTGGTTGTTTCTGCAGTTGTATTTTCTGTCTAATTTTCGAAAAGATCTTGTAGTTTAGTCTCAACTGAGGGTTTAGTTCGTCGCACTTCCTTAATTGGAGTTCCGGTTGAGATAGGTTCAGCAATAGGTTCAGAGCTAGCATCGTCAAAGGAGTTGCTATCGTTAAGGTCCGGTGGTTGATCATCGTTCTACTCGAGTGGTAGCATGACAGTGGGTTTTGATTCTTTGCTGTTCAGATCTTCGTCGCAGATAACATCTCTACTTCGTATGAATTTTTGCTTTTTGATGCTCCACAACTTTTAGGTGTTTGGATCCTTGCAGTAATCTACAAGTATGCAGTCAGATGATTATTTGTCAAATTTTTGGCGATCCTTGGATGGAATAAGTGAGTACGCTTTGCACCCAAAGATTTTTAAATTTGAATGGTTGGGTTTTCTTCCAAACCATAATTCGTAGGGTGTTCTTCCATCAAAAGCAGCTTTTGGAGATCGATTAGCAAGATAAGCTGCAGTTGCAATAGCCTCTGACTAAAAGGTTTTCTCCACGTTCGAATCAGCCAGCATGCACCGAGCTTTTTCTTGTAGAATTCTGTTGACTCGTTCGGCTCGTCCATTAAGAGGCGCGGCAGAGCCTCGAGACAAGTACATTTCCTCCTATACCGACATGTCGAGAGGTACTACAGCCTCTTATACGCCACACATCGAGCTTATACACGGGAGTATATCTATATAACGAAACTTATTTTTCTAATTATCAATTAATTAAACAGACTTCGGCAATGATATTAATACGAATATTTTTTATTTTTTTTTCTCTTTCGATTGGTACCCAAATGAATGCTGTAGCTATTGACATATGGGAGATATCGCATTTTATTTTTTATTTTCGACGTACAACGATCATCATTTTTTCGCTCCGCAAATTTTTCGCTCCGCAAATTTTTCGCTCCACTAATTTTTCGCACCACCAACATAACCACACTAACCGTCTTCAGTCCCGTGTCACGCTGAAAGGCCGAAAAGACGCGATACCGGCGCATCTTGAAAAAATATTTATTTCTAGATAAATATTTTTTTCATTCAATGTGGTTCTGTGTTAAAAAAGAAAAGTTTCGTCCAGGCTGATCGCACCATAATTTTTGGTGTCTAAGTTAATCGCGTCATAAATTTTTGGCGTCCAGGTCGATCGCTCCATATTTCTTCGTGTCTAGAGGTCAATCGCGTCGTAGTTTTAGGTGTCTAGGTCAATCGCGTCATAGTTATTGGAATCCAGGTTGATGGCACATTAGTTCTTGGCGTTCAGGTCGATCGTGTCATAGTTCTTGGCGTTCAGGTCGATCGCACCATTGTTCTTCGTGTCCAGGTCGATCGCACCATAGTTCTTGGCGTCCAGGTCGATCGCGTCATAGTTCTTGGCGTCCAGGTTGACCAAGCCATAGTTATTGGTGCCTAAGTCAATCGCGTCATAGTTCTAGGGGTCCAGGTCGATCACGCAATAGTTCTTGATGTCAAGATTAATCGCGCCATAGTTCTTGGCGTCCAGGTCGATCGTGTCATAGTTCTTGGCGTCCAGGTCGATCGCACCATAGTTCTTCGCGTCCAGGTCGATCGCATCGTAGTTTTTGGCGTCCAGGTCGATCGCGTCATAGTTCTTGGCGTCCAGGTCGATCGCACCATAGTTCTTCGCGTCCAGGTCGATCGCATCGTAGTTTTTGGCGTCCAGGTCGATCGCGTCATAGTTCTTGGCATCCAGGTCGATCGCACCATAGTTCTACGCGTCCAGGTCGATCGCATCGTAGTTTTTGGCGTCCAGGTCGATCGCGTCATAGTTCTTGGCGTCCAGGTTGATCGCGCGGTAGTTATTGGCGTTCAGGTTGACCAAGCCATAGTTATTGGTGCCCAAGTCAATCGCGTCATAGTTCTTGGCGTCCAGGTCGATCGCGCCATAGTTCTTGATGTCTAGGTTAATCGCGTCATAGTTCTTGGTGTCTAGGTCAATCACGTCATAGTTTTTAGCATCCAGGTTGATCGCGCGTTACTTCTTGGCGTCCAGCTTGATCGCACCATAGTGCTTGGCGTCCGGGTCTTACGCGCCATTTATATGCGTAATGCCTTGCCGTTGACCTGGAACTTAAGAACTACAGAGCGCGAGGCCTGGACAGCGTAAAACGCATTCCCATCAACTTGGAACTCGAGAACAATCGAGCGGTAGACCTGGACGGTGGAAAACGCAATCCCGTTGACCTGGAACTCTAGAACTACGAAGCGTGAGACCTGGATGACGGAAAACTCATTCCCGTCGACCTGGTTCTCAAGAACAACGGAGCGCAGAGCCTGGACGACAAATAACGCCTTCCCAACTACCTGGTGCTCAAAGATTACGAAGCGCGGGGCCATTCCAGGATGGTAGGTGACGGATACCCGTCGACCTGTGCTCAAGAACTACCGAAAGTGATACCTGGACGGCAGGAAAAAAGATCCCATGACGTGGGGATCTGGTGCTACGGAGCGCACCACCACATGTCCATCGGGAGAAAAACATAAAAATAATCAAACGTAAAAATTAATTAAAAAATGATAACTCTGGGTGACGAATGATGTTCCGGAGGATCTGTTTATTGCGAATTTGTACTCGTCTAATCGATTACAAATAATTGATTGAATATATTACTTTCATAATTTATAATTAAACGTTGTTCAATTACAATTTTAATTTGTAATTAAATTCTTGTCGATTTCAAATTACATTTATAATTTGTAGTTATACAGAAGTTTAATTACAAATTACATTTTTAATTTGAAATTAAAAGAAGTGTAATTAGAAATTTTATTTCTAATGGGTAATTGAAAAGAGTGAAAATTTTAATTACAGATTATATTTATAATTTTTAATTACAAAATGTTCAATCACAGATCACATTTGTAATAGTCCATTGAAAAAAGTTTAATTTCAAATTACATTTGTGATTTGTAAGTAAACAAAGTTTAATTACAATTTCACAACTCGGTTCGGTACAGACAATTCAAATTTCAAAGGACCTGCGCATACGGACAACATGCTTCATTTTTCTGTACCAATTCGGTTATAGACTGCGTTTGTCTGGATCAAATCGCTTCATGGGATTTTTTTTTTGTAGTGCAATGATTTGTCGAATTTTCCCTTGTTCAGTTGACTATGATGGCTTTTATGAGTAGAATTACGTGGGTCGCGGTCGGGTTGAGTCTGCGTTTCATTGATATCTTACAAACGAAGCTCTAATATTCCATCGCGAAAAAAAAGATAGTGCTCGATACTATGAACCGACTATAGAAAAGCAATGCTTATGATTTTTATAACTCAGCGATGGTGCTTTGTATCAAGAATCGAAACTCAAAGATGTTTGAATGGATCATGCGAGCACTTTCAAGAATAGGGAGACCTCATTGATAGGATTTTGTACGCATAGAATATTTTGGAGTTCGCTAAACTTGCTAACGATCTAATAAAAAAAAAATGCAAATGATAATTCGTGTGCTAGGTGCTAGATTGGGGCTTCTGAAGTTGTGAAATAATGAAACCATTCCATAATTGTACGAAATGTTTTGGCAAGACAATTTATGCCGTCAAAAATTGTTCAATTCTACCCTGAGCATAGTAGTCGCCATTCAAAGCTTTTACATAGAAGTTACATCGTAAATATATGTCGACATATATAATGCTTTGCAAAAAGAAACCAAATCCCACCAAAAACACCATGAATGGTGTATAAAAACTTGAGACAAGTCCATTTCCTTGCGTCGTTTTGTTTATGCTTACAAAAAGATGTCAAACCCAAATATTTGACAAATAACCCTTTACAAAAAGATGTCAAACACAAAAAGTTGTCAAATAAATTCAAATAATCTAAGTCACAGTTGCCAAGTACATCAAGCATTTTCATTGTTTACATTTTTATTAACCGTTTATAAGTAAGTAACAACGCTCGAAAACGTATTGAAACGGACTTAAGGACTTAATCTAAAAATTTAATGTTTGAAAGATTTTATTGAAAAAAAATTCGCATTGAAAAAAAAAATCCGAACGAAGTACTTGGCGAGTTATGTAAAATGACTGTACAGACTACCTGTTACGAACTCGCCAAGTACTTCGTTCGGATTTTTTTTTTCAATGCGAATTTTTTTTCAATAAAATCTTTCAAACATTAAATTTTTAGATTAAGTCCTTAAGTCCGTTTCAATACGTTTTCTAGCGTTGTTACTTACTTATAAACGGTTAATAAAAATGTAAACAATGAAAATGCTTGATGTACTTGGCAACTGTGACTTAGATTATTTGAATTTATTTGACAACTTTTTGTGTTTGACATCTTTTTGTAAAGGGTTATTTGTCAAATATTTGGGTTTGACATCTTTTTGTAAGCATAAACAAAACGACGCAAGGAAATGGACTTGTCTCAAGTTTTTATACACCATTCATGGTGTTTTTGGTGGGTTCGATTGAGAGTTACCAGGGACGGTTGGTTGATGATCGATGCCAAGCCTCTTCGTGAAGTTAATCAGGTGACTGTTCAGGTATTCACGTCCATTATCGCTTCGTATAGTTTTTATTGTTTGTCCAGTTTGATTCTGAGCAAAATTGATAAATTGTTCAAGAGATTCAGCAGCTTCAGACTTTCTTTTTAACAGAAAAGCAAAGACCATTCTAGAATAATCATCGTACACAACCATAAAGTAATTGTGACCTTCTATTGATGGTGGTCTGATTTCACACAGGTCTGTGTGTAGAAGGTCCAAGACAGCATTTGTTCTGTTACTAGATGGTTGAAAAGGTTTTTTTACGTTCTTACCGTAGGTGCAGGCTCGACAGAATAATTTTTCTTTGTTGGATATTTTGATTCCTTCTGCATGGTTTGTCAGTTGTGAGAGAGACTGGTAGTTCAGAATTGCTAGTCACCGATGCCAGGTAAACATCTTCGCCTTGTTCGTGGTAGCTGATAAGAGAGTTGGTTGATGAGATATCGTATTTTGGCTGGAATTATTCGATAAATTAATTTTGTGAATTCCGTTAGATATTTTCTCTGCTGACATCACAAATTCTTTTTCAGCATTTTTTACTAGGCAGCTGTTTTTGTGAAATGAGACATGCGCATTATTGTTTGTCATACAGCTGATTGAAAGTAGGTTAGATACTATCTCTGGTACGTATAAAACGTTAGTAAGAGATACGTTGCAATTTCCGTCAAGTGTTTTGACTTTATGTATGCGGTGAGCTCCGTCAAATGCTGCGGTGACCAATCAGGAGCCAGGCGCATGTCCGGCGACGCACAGTGGGACGAGAAGCCGAAATCGTGGCCACAAATCCGAAAAATGAAAATTGGATTCGGGGAATTTTGACCCTCGGGTGGGGTAGAGAAATGATTGGTGCATTCAAACCTCGAAGGGTACGGTCGTCCCTTCTATACCTGGCTCGATACGTTAGTTCAAAGTCAGCCTTCATTGAGAGTGCACGCGGCGAGCGAGAACGTAAGAAGAAACGGTGAACTTTGAAAATTCATAACTTGGAAGTGAGTGAACCGACTTTAATTTTTCAAAATGGATTCTATTCCTGGAGGTATGTAGAAGATATTCATATATAAGTAGAAATACGAAATCATGTTTATCTGCATGAAATACGGCTATGTTCGGTACCCTCTGAAAACGATATAATTTTCGAGACTTATACTTTCAAATGGACAAAAAGTAGGGAACTCCAGGAGACTCCACTTTGATTCAAGTCTTAGGTTCTAGATGAGTCTTTCAACTATCGAAAACGTTTTAGATCATCTGCTACTTCTTGCTACTAAGTGTAGTTTTTTTTAGTTAGCGTGAGCGAGTATGCAGCCTTCTACCACGCGCGCGGCCCCGGCTGGCGCGACGGCCGGCTGACGAGCGTCCGGGTCTGCCAGGTGTTCAATACGTACAATAGGGAACTTATACCGGTTTTTAACGTGTATAGGGTGTCCGTAACAAAGTAGTACCTACGGTTATTCTAGAGTCACACTATTCATGATGATTTTTATTTATGATTTGGTTGAGGAAAAAAATTAATTTCAGAACGAATTCAGTTTATCCAATGAGTTTCATGGTATTTTATTAATTGTAGTTTACGTTAAATATTGCAAGTTCTCATATGCGAATCAATTTCTAATTTTCTGTTGCTTTATTACAGGGTCTAGTACCGACGACAATTTACTATACACCCGGAGGGAGGTCTTCGTTATTGTGAAAGGGCGTTTGAATGAACCATTCGCCGATTTATTGGAACACCTTTCAGCAGAAATTTCCAAGAAAAGTGGACGTTCGGTGCTCATTCAGGAGGATATGAAGAAGTCTTTGTCGACCCTATTTGCTAAAATGCGAACAAAGTGGCAATCCGTCGGCAGGTATGAAGATAAGTTTTACAATAAATACGAGGAATGGCTCGATGGGCACGTGTCTTTTCCGGTACCTGCTCCTTCTCAGAAGACACCTGCCCCGGCCCCGGCCGCGACCGATGCACGTGGTCGCTCTTTTGTTGAGTTTGAGTCATCAAGTGAAAGATCGAAACGAAGGAAGACCGCAGAAGTTCGTGCAACGTTGACTACAAGCGAGTTGGCATATGCTACTGAAATAAGCCTTCGATCTTCAGGACAACTGGATGCCGCGAAACTTGTGAAAGAAGCAACGCAGACGAGTCCAACGAGAGCTTCAAAGTATCGAAAAGCTTTTGAAGCACAACCCGAAGAACCATTATCTGCAGATGAAGCGCTTTCTTATTTGGTGGACCGTCAATTGTCGAAGAGTGACTACCAAACATTGAGATCACTAAGTGTTGAGCGGCATTTTCGTCTGGTTCCTCCGTACTCGAAAGTAGCAGAAGCCAAAAAACTCTGTTATCCACCCCATACGGCTATTACTATTACAGAGAGCAAAGCAGAAGTTCGGTTACAGGCTTTGTTGGACCATACTGTCCAGCGTATTCTATTACTTCAACGGGAAGTTATTTCGAGCATAGCAGCTGAGGAGGATGTAAAAAAGATGACCCTCATTTGCAAATGGGGCTGTGACGGAAGCTCTGGACAAAGTGCATACAAGCAAAAATTTGAAGACGACAGCATTTCAGATACGAGTGTGTTCTTCACTTCGATTGTGCCATTACAACTCGTATCTGTCGATTGTAAATCAAATGCTGAAATCGTAGTTTGAAAGAACCCTAGGCCATCATCTCCACGATTTTGTAGACCACTAAGATTACAATTTCTGCACGAAACCACGGATTCAACAATCGACGAAGAACGGTACATCAATGACCAGATAAAGACACTTGTTCCTTACGAAAGCACCATAAATCAGAACGAAATTTCAGTCGAATTCCAATTGTCATTAACAATGATCGATGGGAAAGTTTGTAACGCATTGACATCAACGAGTTCGGCTCAACGTTGCTACTTGTGTGGAGCTACATCAAAAAATTTCGACGACATCGATGCTCTTCTCAAAAGAACGGTCAACGAAGACAATTTCAAGTTCGGACTATTTACTTTGCATGTGTGGATACGTTTTTTCGAATGCTGTTTACATTTGGCCTACAAAATATAAATAAAAAAATTGCAAGCACGTACTGAGGAAGACAAGCGAATTGTAGAAGAGAGCAAGAGGGTTGTTCAAAAGAGCTTTCGTACGCAATTAGGACTAATTGTCGATTATCCGAAGCCTGGATTCGGCAATACTAATGATGTGAATACAGCTCGGCGCTTTTTCGAAAATTCCACGGTGTCTGCTATGATGACAGCCCAGATAGACCACTGACGTCTAATATACGTATATTTTAGGTATATATGTATATGATATGTATACGTCTATGATAGACTTATATTATACGTATATTATACATATATTGAGTATATATTGTGGTGCTATTTAAATGATGTAGTGAAAGAATTTTATATACGTATATTTTACGTATATTATACAATAAGCATTTGACATCAAATTATATACATATATTATATGTATAAGGAACATCTACTTGGCGATAGAAACGAAGCCAACTGCATTGCTGTCAAAATCACGTATTATATACGTATATTGGACGTGTGTTTTTCAACAATATCTCCGTGGAATTTTATACATCTCATATACGTATGATATTCGTTCATTATCTTTCGGTTGTAATTCCCGGATCTGAAGCATATATATACATATTTAATGTACATACGTACATTGAATATTTATATATTTTTATATATAATTATAGCTTCAGATCCGGGAATTACAACCCAAAGATAATGAACGAATATTATACGTATATGAGATGTATAAAATTTCACGGAGATATTGTTGAAAAACACACGTCCAATATACGAATATAATACGTGATTTTGACAGCAATGCAGTTGGCTTCATTTCTATCGTCGAGTAGATGTTCCTTATACATATAATATATGTATATAATTTGATGTCAAATGCTTATTGTATAATATACGTAAAATATACGTATATCACGTATACATATCATATACTTGTATGTTTGTAATGTATGTATATTAGACGTCAGTGATCTACATGGGATATATATAAGTGGATGGATAAATTATTACAATTAAAATATATTTTATAACACTTTATTCACATTAAAGTTAGAGTGAATCAGACAAGTTATGGCGTTTTTAGAATTTTCGATCCACCATATTGGATTCGTCACGTTTAATTTTGTTATTGCTTCCAAAACCAAAATGATTATACAAAATAAAGGGTTGAACACGCTACGACCACCATTCCTTGAGTAGCTCCTAACATACAACTGATCAAGTGTTCTCTAGCGTGTCAAATACATGATATGAATTACCAAAGTTCATAAACAGTCGGTAGCGTAGTGGGTAGCGTGTTAGAAAGATAGGTCGGATAAGTAGGTAGGTCGCAGGCTCGAGTCCCGGTCGAAGCAGAATAAAATTCTATCGAGAAATCCGTGCAGAATTTATTTTATTTTTTCAGTGTAACTCTTCTATGACCTATGACAACGACAAAATGCGTATGGAACCGCCAGTAATGTTTTTCGTTTTTATTTATATTTTTTAAAAATGTTATTGTGGTGTGAGGGTAGATTTGATGTATTTTCGACGTCTTATATACGTCAAATATACAGATATTAGCCGGACATTTAGCTCTTCAGTATACGTACTAAATACGTCTTACAGACGTCGATGGCGACGTCGTACATACGTATATTAGACGTCAGTGTTCTATCTAGGAGGAGTCGACGAAAAATGAATCACACGTTTCTACGCTATTCTACAGGCTATTTCGAGTGGCCATGCGATTAATACCGACAAATTTCGAGAATACACGCTAGAAACTGCACGACTATTCGTACAACTTTACCCGTGGTATTAAATGCCTACTTCGCTGCACAAAATTCTCATCCATGGACCAGAAATAATAGCTCACGCATTATTACCAATCGGCCAACTATCTAAAGAAGCTCAGGAAGCTAGGAACAAGGACATCAAAAGTATCCGAGAAAATTTATCACGAAAGTGTTCGAGATAAAAAACAATGGAAGATGTTTGGAACCGGCTGATGGTAACATCTGATCCATACATTTCCAGCCTCCGTAAATTGCCACAGAAGAAAATGCGAAGTTTAACTCCGGAAGCTGTAGAATTGTTGATCCAACCTACAATAACGAGTCAATCTACAGCAGAAACAGATTCTGAATTTGACGACGATGATTCGGATGAGGAAATTGTATTCCACTAATTTTATAAGCCTTCACATTTCATGACATTAATACTGAAAATAAAAAGTCTTTATTCCTGTATAATCATATGCCTAAACATTTCCCACCATTTTGTTTTTGAGATTTTTGACTTTGGATTCGTAATCAGCGACCCCAAAAACCCCCGAGTACCGACTTTCACTCGAATCCATTAGGTTTTTGAAGAAATTTGTTACCGTTTTTGGTCCGCCATTTCATTTTTGAGATTTTTGACTTTGGATTCGTAATCAGCGACCCCAGAAACCCCCGAGTGCAGACTCTCGCCCAAATTCGTTTGGCCAGTTTTTTGTGGCCACGATTTCGGCTTCTCGTCCCACTGTGCGGCTGGCTTCAGCCACGTGCCCCCCCCCCCCCCCCCGTTACGCAAGCCCGGGCCTTCGGCACAATCCCTCGCCCCAGTCCACCCGGAATCGCCTCGAAGAGCGCATTGTAATACCTAGATCACCAAACGCTATTACCATCTATGATTGTTCGTTACATGTCGTGTCGTTTGACGCATATCGCCACACAGCAGCACCTCACGGTCTGCTTTACAAAAGTCTTTATAGATATATTAGATAGCTTATGCTTTACTCCACATGGCAGCACTTAACTCTGCCTACTGTCGGGTTCCCTCTCTGGGTTCCCCTACCCTAAGCGTCTAGCGATAAGAAATTCTATTTAAGCCCGCGCTCTGCCTGTCAGAGCGTCTTATTCATTTGAAATTTAAAAGTAAAAGCATATATAAGTGTATTTTCGATAATAAAGAATTCTCTTCAGTACAAAAATAAAAAGGAAGTGAAAAAAATATATTTTTACGATTCACCCCGTGACAGCATCATTGATTTATAACGTGTGTTTGCAATTATATATATATATTCTCATAGGCCTCCCCGAGACCATTTATTGTGCGGGGCATTCAGAGGGACGTAAAAAATCATTCGTCGTGAAGCACCGCTATAAAAAATTGTAAGCCTTTAAGGGATATCGACCCTTGCGTCTATTGTTCAGCGTATTGAATATTTGTAAAAAAAAACGCTCCAGCACCCGAGTGTGACTGGGCTGTTGTGTAGCACGAGAGCTAAAACGCCGAGACCCTGAGGGGATCCGTCGTCGATATTATATTGCGGGATTAAATACATTGTACCTGCATTCTCGCTTCGGCGGATATTTACTACGTCACGGTAAAAATTCGCTAGTCTGAGACGAATATCATCGTATTTCGCCACGAGGCCATCTACGCATCGATCAAAGTAAGAACATCGGAGGAACGTGAAAGAGAGAGAGAGAGAGTGATAGAGCGAGCAACGGCGTGGTCGTTGCGAGAAAGGACGCTATCCACCATCTTGTCTCTCCACGCCGCGCTCTTCTCACCATCGAGCCACGATACGAAGATAAGTCCTCGTATATAGATATATCTCGTCGATTCGTGAAGCGTCACATATCGCGATATGAACTTGTGACGCCGTTTATTTAATATTTCACAGTCAATTTAACTTCATTTCACACTAGTAATAAAACTCGAGTAGAGTTCGTGCCACATGTGATGTCGTCATAGACGACGTATTATTACGATTATAATCTCGTTCTTTCGATCCTGGTCGATGAATCGCCTCGGTCCTAATTTGATAGAAGTAGCTCCGTGATTTTTGTATTTTTTTTGTCCCTATAACTTCTTTATTTTTCTTTTTTTTAAATGTAATTGCGATCAATCGTACAAACGATTCATCGCTCATTGTAATGTATGGGTAATGTGAGCTAGTAAGACCACGGTCCTCTGCTATTGTTTTTTCTTTTGATACATACATCACTAAGTCGAGGTCAATCGAGCGACGCGAAATTCTGGTGCGTATTTACGGTATATGAATATCTGTGAATACTTGTGATTCTTGAACAACGCTTACTCGACGCCCGAGATCCCGAGATCTCTCGTGCGCCTCGAAGTCGGTCAAGCCTCGTCAATATATTATTCCATTGTTTTTTTTTTTTTTTTGTATTCCACGAATTTTCGAGCATCGTCGAATTGACTCGAAATAAAATATATATTTGATATTTTTTTTGAAGATTTTATTGTATTTCTTTATTTTCGAGTAAAATAAAGTCCAATTCGTTACAATATCGATATACCAAACCGAGTCAAGAATCTATGTATCGATATACCAAACCACCTCAAGAATCGATATATCGATATATCGAACCATGTCAGTAACCGATATATCGAATCATGTCAACAATCGATATATCGATATATAAATTATATCTCAACTCGACCTATCTAAAAGCTTGATATATGAGGAATTTCATTTTAGCTCGACCTATCAACCGCACCTCAAACTCAATCCCAAGCTCAAACACATACAACTTTTTATACATAAATTATGATATTAAGTTTCATATATAAATATCGACACATATAAATTTTCATATATAAATCATTGTAACGAATTTTCACATAAGTTTCACATGATTTTTACAATTTCCCAATCCAAACTCAAACGTCATCGTCCTGAGCCAACCTCCTGAGCCACCACCGTCGCCTCTTGAGTACAAATATATACATCGTTTTATATTATTTTGATTGAAAAAATTGAATTGGAAAAACTGTTTATACAAATTGATTCCGAAGAATTCTCAGATATATAAAATTTTGTTTGGGAAGAAATTTCATAACCATTAATAATACAAACATACGTAATTTTGATTTTTCTTGAGATTTGTTTAAAATTGTTTTCGCAATTTATAGTACACAATAGTGGATTAGGCCTACTGGGGATAACCATTTACATAAAAAACGCATAGCTCACTCCTTGTTTATATACGTTTTTTTCTCTGACCACTGGAACTAAAAGTGGCGTCACAAATTCTATAAATTATATTTACCTACGAGTAACACAAATAAAGAATTCACGATTGGTCGTTCCAGTCCAATCTACGGAAATCTACGCTTTTGCCTTTGTATGCCACAGATTTCTTTGGGTATCCTGTCATCCTTTCCCTACCCGAAAATGCACCACTAGATGAAGGAAAAACATCAAACAATTGGAATCCAACCATAAAAAAGAATCCGATAATATATGTATTAAAGAAAGAAGATTATCTTAAAGAAAAATGCAATTATTTAATCATTTATTTAAACAACAATTATTTAAGCAGACAAAATGGAATTATTTAAGAATACAGTACATTATCAACCATAGCTAGAAATGTCCTTCCCAGGTGTTTGAGTTTTGGTTTTCCCTGGGGCATTGGGCAAATGCCAGGACATGGCTGAGAGAAGTCCAAAACAAAAAATAAAATCTTTCCTCAGTATATAAGTTGCCGGGACGCAACTTGAAATAAAATCATAACATACCCATTCTTTTATTAAATAAAAACATTTTTTTAATAATTTTTCTGAACCTTTTTCAGTAACTTTTTTTTTCTTACCACTGACACCAACACAAAATGGGGGTTTGGCGCGCGAAGCCTCCCTAGTATATATCGTATGGCTCGGGCGCTACGCGTCCTCGCTGGGATTGGGTTGTTTATACGTTTGGGTTGGCCTCTAGTCGATAGACTAATGTAGGTAAGGGAAGTCGGCAAATTGGATCCGTAACTTCGAAATAAGGATTGGCTCTGAGGAGCGAGGCGCGTCGGGCTTGTTAGGGAAGCGGGTTAGGCTAACGTGCCGGGCCTGGGCGAGACACAGGAAAATAGTCTCTTGAATACTAACTCTTTGCGGCGGATAGCGCCCTACATCGACGACGGTTGTACGTTCATTGGCTCGAACACGGTTTACGAGGACTCCGATCTGAACCCGTACAGGAACCTTTTGTTCCAGCTTACACCCGTGAGCGTCTGGACGTTGGACAACCTCCTGATGGAGATGAAGAACCGGACAGAGAATCAGCTCCCGATGACAATGAAGTTGAAGATCCAATCCGTACTTATCTTATGGATTATGTACTCAAGACATTGAATTGAATGAGTCTGAACTGCGCCTGATACAACTGTTCCGACATCAGGACTCGCTAGTACGACAAAGAGTTGATGCTCTAAACGATTAGTTGGATACAGTGTACGTAAGATCAAATGGCGCAAGAAGGGAAGATCGCGAACACCGACAGCAACGTGCAAGATATCGGAACAAAAGAAAATAAGGCAACGCAGATGTACCGGCTCGTCCATATGGCAGAGGACGACAGCGTGCGCTGCTTGAAAAAAAAACGCAAGAGCTTTATAAAAAGAACAGGGCCGAATTAGCCGAATGCATACTGGATAAGCCGATAGGACAGATCGTTGAACTGTCGCACTATTTCAATCCCTAAAGGAGGCGATACGAGAGACGCAGACAACTGGCGCCCAATTATGGTCTCGTCCATAATCTTACGGCTAATTAACAAGATTGTGGGAAGTAGGCTGGGAGATCTACCGCTACACCATCTGTAAAGAGGATTTCGTAAGATCGATGGAGTTTTATTTAACCCGTAAACGCCACACTAGTGCAAATTTGCACCACCTAAAATTCATTTTTTGTGAATTTTTGAACATTTTTGTTCTGATTTTGTCGTATTTTCACTGAATGAATAATATTTATCGCATTTGAAATTATGACCTTCGGTTTCCTGAGAAACTATTACCCCAAAAAACACTGGTTATCGAATAGTTTTAGATTATTTATACGAGAATTATAGTACATTGAAAATGCAAAATTCCAAATCGCACTAGTGTGGCATGTATGTATGCTCAATAGAGGTGTGGTTTTTACGGGTTAAGGTAGTTCGGTCGAGTTTGGCCGAAGTCAAATTTCATCCGTAATTCAGATTTATTTACGTAAAATTTAACCATATGAAAGCTATGATAAATTGAATTGTTGCATAAAAAAATATTACAAGCTTCTTTTAGGGTGTAAATAATAAGTTAATAATAATTAATACCCGGAATAATGACAGACTCAACTCGACTCATTCTCTACGTTAGGGAGCGACCTAATCTAACCTTACGCATAAAGTTACTAGATTGCATTCGCGAGTTTTGTTGTATGCTTTAAAACAGTATAATGAAGAACAGGGGGGAAAAAAGGCTCGTCTCGAGGCAAGTACAGTTGAATCAACGCCAGTATGCAATGAACTCGGAACTCGTCTAGTTGACATTGTATATCTTGCCGAACAACTCAAATGTGACAGTTGTTCAGAACCACTTTTGCTGGCGTTCATCGAATCTGAAGTGAGACGCGGATTAGCTTCGGTTTTCACATGTTTTTTCCCCTAGTCTTCTGCTAGCGAGCAGATCCGGTGTATGACAAGGACAGAGACCGCGGACTCGCATTAATTATTGAAATTAAAAAAAAAAAACCGTATGGTAAATCGACTTAAATCTTTGGTAAATATCTCTTATAGATATCAACCATTATTGTGGTATATGTTTTTTTTGCCCTTAAACGATTAATTTTTCGTGTACCTGAAATTTCGATAGTTGGCGTGCCATCTGAGCCTTATATGCCCTATAAGAGCAATGTTAACTTATTTATGAATTACGCAAAAACTACACGGTGAATTAATTTGAAATTTTGCAGACATGTAGAGCAAGGTCAACTCTTTTGATTAAATGCAAAAAAACAGGGTGTTAAACGTGAACCTCAATTCGACCGAACTACCTTAACAATGGTACCCTACATAACATTGTGCCAAAACAGCATCATCATAGACGACCCTACAGCCTAATCTCCATCGATCTTCGGAAGGCATTTGACTCTGTATCGGTGAATTCAGTAATTCGGGCGATGGCCCGATTCAACCTGGAGCCGGAGATTAGGGAGTTCATTCTAGATGGCTACCAAAACTCCTATACAGTAATCAAGTTAGCTAATAAAAAATCTGACCCAAGCTTGCTATCGCGAGGGGTGAAACAACGGGATCCTCTATCGTTGTACCTCTTCAACATCGTTATAGATGAGTTGATTTGTCAGCTTGCCAACTCCAACCAGGGAGTGTGGATTTAGAACACCAAAATCCTTTGCTTGGGTTACGCCGATGACATTGTTATAGTCGGATCGAGCGGATCGAAGAAATTTATCTCTCAATGTAGGAAAAGAGGGAGGTACATCTGTGGGAATAGTGCCAGGAAAGAAGCTGTTATACACAATTACTCGGAAAATATTCAATATCAGAGGGCAATTGATCCCGCAGGAATCGGTGGGCAAGTACTTCAAGTATTTAGGAATGAACATCAACTCTATGGGAATCTCAAAACCGCTTATCGGTGATCTCAAGGTCCAGCTGCTCCGTGTCGAGAAACCTCCGCTGAAACCAGCTCAGAAGTTGTACATTATTAAAACCTATCTTATCCCTCGAATATTGAATGCTCTTCAGAGTCCCCGGATCACTATTAAAATCTTGAAGGAAACAGACAAGTTAATCCGCATGACAGCACGTCGGTTTCTATACCTGAACCGGACGTGTTCAGATGCCTACCTTCACGCCCCCGTAAGATATGGTGGACTTGGTCTACAATCTACGAGGGTGGTGATTCGGGTGATCCTGAAGAGTAGGCTCCTGAAATTTTCTACCTCTTACGATGACTATGCGCGGGATCTCTCGAATTTCGACGGTGCCCAGAAGATTATCGATAAGCTTGACAACTGGTGCCAGCAGTTTGGAAGATCGACGGACGCAGTGGGCAGGGTATGGGGAGAGAGGTTGGAGACATTGTATTCGGGGAATGGGCTTAGACAAGGGTCCGTCAATTATCATGGTGGAAGTTGGATTGACGACCTTCCACAATTTTGGTCTGGTGCTGACTACATCAAGGCTACTCAGCTACATGGGAATCTACTACCTACCCAGGGTATTCCATCCAACCCTCCTAAACAAAGATATTGTAGAGGCGGGTGCCCGGGGCGCACCGAATCGCTGTGCCATGTTTTACAACGATGTCCGGTTTCACACTGGCTGCGATTAAAGAGACATGACCGTGTTGTTAGCCTGATTCAGCGTTTGGAAACAAAAAAGAACTGGGTGACAGAGGTGGAACCCCGCATTCGGTGTGATAATGGTCTTTTACGGAAGCCGGATTTGATATGCACTAAGGAAGATACTACGATCGTAATCGATGTAGCAATATTGTGGGAGAGGCCCAATCCACTTGCGGTAACATATGCTCATAAACAGGCTACCTACAATGATGCCCGTATGGTGCCAGCACTCAGAAGACGGTAGCCAGGTAATAATATACATGTTAAAGCAGTGGTTATTGGTGCAAGAGGGGTCTGGTGTGGTAGAAATGATCGAACTATCCAACTACTCGGCTTGGGACAGAATGATGTACGGCAGATAATAATAGCTACGATTAACGGTAGTACCATTGTACATTGTGCATTTATGAAGGCAGAATTCTATCGTGATGAATAGCTATGATGTATTTAGAGGGACCCTCCGTTACGCGAGGAGGTTGACCGCTTGAATTTATCAGAATAGATTGTGCCAGACTCGTGATGTTGCAGTCAAGATTAATATGGAGGTGAAATAATACATTTACGGCCAGTGGGCGGCGGTCAGCAGCCCAAAATACAGACCCACCGTTACACGGGGGTCACAACAAGAAAATAGCCAAATGCGTCGTCATCTAATTGGTGACGCGCATTAATGGATTAACGAGATTCCCACTGTCCCTATCTACTCCCGTTGAAATCAAGCCTACCCGCAATAGCCTAGACAATAGCTCAACCTCGAACCCAGAAGACATCTCCAGGTCCCACCCACTGACCCTGGCCCCCTCATAACGAAAACATCGCCCGCCCCCCGGAAATCCCCATTCCCCTTGTTGTCGTACCGAGCGACAATCGTACCATGGAAGTTAAGATTTTTAAACTGAACATGCAGCGTTCCGCCACTTTAACAGCCGAGGTGCGTTCACTCGTGGCCCAGAAGCGACTGGACTTCCTGCTATTGCAGGAACCATACGTCCGGAAGCAGGACCACAGCCACACCTTCTACGGAGTAGGGACTGGAATTAGGGTAGTAGCAGTCCGCTCACAACGCCCGTGGGCGGCCGTTGCTCTCTGCAATCCCGATTTCCAGATGATCTTCATCTCGCAGCTAAGCACTACGCACTGTGTTAGTGCTGAAGTGCAGGCACCCGGCTTCTCGTTCTATGTCGTCTCCCATTATTTTTAGTGCAGCCACGTGATTGAGGAGCACCTCGGACATCTCGCTACGGTTTTGCGTTCCCTGAGGGGAAGAGAGTTTTAATTGCACTGGATGCTAATGATAGGTCTGCCCTTTGGGGGCCGCAGAGGACCAATCCCCATAGAATCTTACTAGAGGATTTTACTCAAGAATTTTACCTTCACATCATGAATGACATAAACCAGCCCTCCACCTTCTAAACGACAAGGGGTTTCTCATACATCGATGTTACCCTGGAGTCAGTGGCGTAGCTACACTTTCAGCGCCCTGGAGCGAAATTCTTCAAGCGCCCCCTGCTCCCCCCTTCTCATATGAGGCGCTTTTTCAGTTACTATAAGCATCTCAGATGAGCGTTACTAGGAAGTTATAGTTGCTGAAAAGAAAAATCAATCTGCAACGATAACATGTACGCTGAACTTCAACCTGGTATACACAATGAAAATAGACTGCCTTTCGGTAACTTTTTTATTGCACGAGACATAGTTTTTAAATCAACGGGAAATGGGAAATACAGTTGCTGTTTCTCGTAAGTTATTTACAAGTTACATCTTCTTGCTTGAGCATCCGTGGATTCGTTGGTCAGAGTATCCAAGTCGAGTTGTTTGGCTCTTTGTCCTTCGATGGAGATTGTCGCCAGGGCAGTCAAACGACTTTGCGACATAGACGTTCTCAGGTATATTTTGATAAGTTTGAGTTTCGAAAAACTTCTTTCAGCTGTTGCAACGCTTACTGGCAGAGTGAGAAATATGAAGCAGGCTGTGATAACATCCGGAAAACTGCTCGACGCTTGGCAATCAACAAGTAGAAAATGTGTGAGTTCTTGGACTGACCTGATCTTTTCGAATTGGTTAGAAAAGCATATCTTCAGACGCAGCAACTGTGCTCCGATGTTTGGAGAGATATCTTCTGAATTAGCATTAGCAAGTGCTTTCGCATGCGAAACATCGGACTCAGATATACTCGCTAGTGCACTAGCGAGTATATCTGAGTTCGATGTTTCAAGCAAATTACGCGGTGATATACAGCTGAACACATTTGAGATCTCTTCTAGTGCCTCGAAACGAATCTTCAATTGAGTGGTTACGATGTCAAGGTTACGATTGAAAACTTGAGTTTCAAACCTTTTTTCGGCGTCTTGCAGTCGTTCATCCGAATCGATTTCGCCAAATATTTTTCAGGTACGGCCGATTCTCTTGTTCGGAAAGCTTGGGTCAACCTTCTACTCTTCACCCAACTTCTTCGCATCGCTCTTCAAGATGTGCCAATTACAATTACCGCATTTCGCTGAATTCCGTGACAAGGGAAGATAGCATTGCACTTGCTTTTCCGATATCCTTTTGTTTTGCTTGGAGCGATTTTGATACGAAATCGACGGCACCAAGAATTTTGTTTTGTAGTACGATCAACACTACCGTCGGAAACTCCCCGAAATATTTCATCAACCCATTGGCTTGCGTCTTTTCGGCATTATTTTTCCCTTCGAGTGATAGGTACGACAAAATTTTCATGACGTCAAAATATCGACAACGTAGCGAATCGACAGCTTGAATGCGCGAGGACCATCTCGTAGGGCAGACTCTTTTCAGAGTTTGTTTCATTAGCCCCTCCATGAGCATGGACCACCTAGTAATTGCGCTGAAAAATGCGTAAAGCTGCTCCAGATTATCAAAGAAATTGCGAACCTCCGGGATTTCTCGAACGGCATCGTTGATAAAGAAATTTAAGTTGTGCGCACAACAGTGAATGTACCGAGCATACGGATTTTTTCGGCTCAATCGTGCTTGCAAACCGTTGTACACTCCACTCATGTTCGCGGCTCCGTCGTATCCCTGACCGCGTAGTTTTGTAAAATCTGTGAAATCTTCGATCACTTTGAGTAGAGTATCTTCTAATGCAGCTGATGTCTGACTCTTAACTTCAGTGAGCCCAACGAAAGACTCCTTGATATCGATCCCAACGATTCTGCCGATGTTATCTTGTTTGCATGACACATATCGAAACACGGTGCTGAGTTGATCAATCTTAGACAGATTTGTGTCGAATCTGTTATAACCGATACGAATGCAGCATCTTGAATTTCTTGTCTGATCTGCGAGTTTATTTTGTTTGACAGAATTTCTAACACTTCGTTTTGAATTTGCGGGCTCAAATAGTTCACCGCTCCCTTTGGGCACTTGAGTAGTTCTTCCAGAATAGGATCGTATCGGGACAACAGATAGATGAATTCCAGGAAATTACCGTTTGTAGTCGTCGAATTCTCTTCAATCCTATGAGCTCGGAACGGCAGATCGTTTGTGGCAAGCGTCAGTGTTACATCAAAAAATTCGTCTCAAAACTAAACGCCAATAATTTGAAGCGGTTCGTGATTGGGCACTTTGCAGCGACTCAATGGTCTTCTCTGATTTCTAGCGATCGTATGTTTCACACGATACTGCATGCTCCGTCGAATTTTCGTGTCTTTCGATGTTGCGGCCCAAGTGGGCCCAATCAGCAGTACCGGGCACAAGACACTGATGATTTGGCGACTTGACGAACAACCAGCACGCGAGACAATAAACAAGGTTGACTTTTGGCGAATAACATAGCAAATGTCTCCTGAATGCAAGAGATGCGTTTCCATTTTTCTTTACGTAGAAGCTTTCATCAAAACTTCGATTGCGATTGCGACCTTCTTTGTCGACTGGAAACGGGCCGCTAGGTTGACATGGGCCAATTTTGATTATTTCTCGCTTTTTATCCGCCGTCGGATTATCAGGCCAGTCTGCTCTGTCAGATGAATAAATGATTCTTCGATGTTCCGGTACCACGATCGAAGTACCGACAACATCATCTGTTTCTGACTGTTCCAACCCCGAACTTACAATAGGTGGTGGAAGCGGTGGTGGAGGCGGAGGAGGAGATCTTGGTGGAGGATCACTATCAGCGCTCAAACACGGACGGATTTCGTTGCTAATCTTGCTTGGAGGAGTTGTGGCTTTCATAAAAAACGTAGAAAGCTTCGGCACTTTTTTTAACAGCTCAATTTCTGCTTCATGTTTTTCTGTTTGTCTTTTCCGATTTTCCGCACCACTTGCTTTTTTCTTGTTGGGAATTTTTTGCGACATATCGAAATATCTCCTACACACCACCAAAAACGTCAAACCTCAAAGCGATTCACCGAGGTGGTGGAATAAACACGGGTGGCTGTGGGTGACTGGGTAGTTCGCTGGGCGGGAGGTTTTATTGTTAATAACACTACACCGCTCACAATGCACTGATGATTTCACGACGTGTCGAAGAGCAGCTCGCGAGACAATAAACAAAACGTTGACGCTTGGGCTTGTGCGAGTTCGTGCAAGCATGAACAAGCTTAGAACGCGCGCTGAAAGTTTCCTTTTGTTGATCGATATAGATTATGCCAACATCCTTGTTAAATTGTAAATAATACATAAAAAATAAAAATACATTGTTATATTACAGTAAATATTACAACGCAGTATACGAATTGTGACCCTTACAATGTTGCATGGTTGCAGTACTGCATGGTTGCACCTATTTATCGTACGATTCGCTTTCCTTCAGAAGAACATATCGTAAACCCGACCCTATCCCCAAACATAGTGAATATATCGCACATTCGACATAACATTACCATCCGCTTTTTTGCTTTGGAATTGATTCTATTAGTTTTTCCACTACCTTCTCTAGAGTATAACTAGTTACCGCCTGTATTTACGAATATTTATAATTTGATAGGAATCGTCGATCGACTATTGACAGGAATTAAGATACATAAAAAAAAAATCATTTCGCAGGCGCCCCCTAGACTCCGGCGCCCTGGAGCAACTGCTCCCTCCGCTCCCTGACGCTACGCCACTGCCTGGAGTCTCCCTCCATGGCTCCATACTTCGGGGAATGGAGAATGCGAGAGAACTGGACCATTAGCGACCACAACGCACTCGACATCAGGCTTCCTTTCCTGAGAGCCGCGGGGGGTGATAGGCTGGCAGGGACCGGGCGGTTCAATGTCAATCGGGCCGACTGGGATCTGTTCGCAACGACCCTGACCAGTCTCTCGACCACAAGACTCAATGATCTCCCACTTGCGTCGGTGGAAGATGTTGATACAATGGCTTCGACTTGTTATGTCCCGCGACTTTCGGGACTTTTGCATCGATCTGAGATTACCAAATTTAATACGAGAAAAGGGACCCGGTCACATGAAAGAAACGTTTTTTTTTTCCTATGGAGAACTCGGATAGTTCGGGCTGTCTTCAAATCAAGCCGTCGACACGAATATGGTATCACGTAAGCATAAATTATCGAGAGGTGACGCCATGGCGGCGTCGATATCGCAGCTCTTTATAACAAAACGTCCATCGTCGGGCGTGAAGAAAAACATCCGTCGATGCTGACGAAATCTTTGGCAAATGGCATCAGATTACTCGGAAGTGGTGGGCCTTTGTGCACAACGAAAAGCAATGTGCATGGGACACCAATACAGGCCAAGTGCAAACTCTATGCCTTCGTGAGAGCCACAGGCGGTCTCTTTGGGTGTGCGTGAGAAGGAGAGCAAGAGAGACAGCGAGACAGAGCGTGTATAGCTCATCTAAAGCTAAGTGACCGGTGATCCTCTTTTTCCTTATCCCGAATGAAGACTTTATGAACTGAATTCCCAAAAGTACGTGAGTGAACGAATGTAAAAATGTAAAATCAAGAATGAGCATGGATACCTGGGTCAGGTCATCGTTGATGGTAAAGGTGGCTGTGGATTATAGATTATTGCATTTAAATGTTCAATTTTATTTTAGACTAGATCGAGATTTCCATGAATCGAAATTGGTTGAAGAGAAGAGAATTCTTCTTTGAATCTTTGTTGTTTTTTTTCCCTTGCTCCGAAATTATGGGAGGTTCTAGCCTTGTTACGACTTTTTGGGGAACGGCGTCTGGAAAAAGTCATCGGATGATTCTCATGGGTGGTGTACATGAGCTCTGCACGTGATCGATAAGTTAATGCAGCTGTCGAGTCAAGGAGACTCGATGGAAGAAAGATTTCGACGAAGCACCCAATCATCGACGACCAAAATTAAACAAACTTTTGAGAATATCTGTTTATGCTTGGACTGTTATTGGACTCCAATTTAATGAGAACTGAATGTTTGAGCTGCACGAAAAGGATGCCGAGTGTATAGCCAAAGAAAGAGAGCAAGCAGCGCTTTGTCCCAAGTCCTGGGATTCAGATGGCGTATGTCCCATTGACATCCGATTCCGAGCTCTCGCCGCCGAAGGTGGGGCAACACCAAAATTCAACATCAAGTCCAACAAAGACCCCAAAAGCGTAGCAAGCGCATTATTTAATTAACGTTTTCCTTTTTAATTAACAACGACCAAATTCAAAGATTTCAGGAGATTTCGTAATGCATGGATAAAGGTTTATGTGGAAATGAAAATTGTGAACGAATCCTTTTTCCTAATATAATAATTGAGAGATTGATAAACAAATGTTTGTGCGATAATTGCGTAATTATAAAGTATATTCTTCCTGTAATGACAAGTAAGAGAAATGATAAAGCCAGAATTATAAAATTGCACAGGATCCGAAGTATATAGATAGCATTTTCAATTGTTGTAACAAATGTAGAATCTGAATAACTGGTTAATAATTATGAGAATTTTGAGTAGTTTGGATACGCTAAAATGATTTTCTGTCGCATAATTATTGGGAAGGTTGGAATATTAAACTAATTCTAATCCAAAAGAAATTGCATGTCATATACCATTGCATCAGAACCTCCGCATGGTACATAATTCCAAAGAAATAGGAATGAATAGAGTGAGAGAAAAGATCGAACGAAAGGCAGAGCGAGAAAGATACAGAGAAACAGAGGAGAAGTTGTCACCGAACGAGAATGAGAAACGAATGAGAAAAGACTAATGGATGTGTACGTATGTGTGTGTGTGTGACATCGAGAGCCTATGACGGGTCAACGCATGGCCCATAGGAGAAGTCAAATGCAAGTATGGAGGGATGAGAGAGAGAAAGTGACCAGAATGAAGAAGAGGGGTTTACTTCTCTGCTATGGTACCTCCAAAACGAGGGATAGAGTGAGGGTGAGAGTAGATACGAAATATGTAAGTATGAGAGAGATAGGATGAGCGTATTCATGAAAAGACGGCGTAGGTACGAGAAAAGTCGCGTTTCTCATTTTTAAATAACGGAATAATTATTGTAAAAGAATGCAGGAGCGAATGTTTTGATAAGGATAATTTTTTATTGATTATAAGTATAAATTTGCGATTATATAGATTCTCGGTGGTCATCAGGGATGCGAGGTGGAGGCGGCGGAGGAACCTGAAGCGTTTTAGGCGTCTAAGGGCGTACCTCCCCACCACCGAAGCTAAGTAATCCTGCAAGACCCTATATAAAACCGGGTAATGAGCCCGCGGTATGTCGGAGTTGGAAGATATTTTAAGTAGACGAATCGCTGTCAGTGGGAGCCCAGAGTAGATCTTAGTTTTGAGTCACAGTATGGTCAAGTTCAGACGTCAGAAACCGCCGGAACTCTTAAGCTCAATCACTGTCCGTCGGGTTCATTTTATTCTCTTATTACATTTTGAACCGTTTTCTTTTACCACTAAATTTTTAGTTTTATTTCCTTTATTTTTTTTCTATTGAATTCAACCGTTTAAGTTTCCGTGGCGACCCAAGTATTTTTATTTTTATTTTGTTGTGAACAAACATTTATTTTCTTCTCGTGTGGACATTGTGTTTTTAAAGAACAATATATTTTCGTGTGAACAATTCTTCTGTTATTGTGTGAACATTTTCCTCTTGCGTTGGACACTGCTTTCACCCTCCGACCAATTTACCATTTCGTTCATCAATCGTTTTCAATTGTTTCCATCATCGTCATCGTTCAATTTTGCCGGCCTTACACCTTGCTCTGTTTCCCATAATCATCGAAGTAGTAAGTATCTCCAAATGTTTTCTCGCGTATACACCTATATATTCGTTCGTGTTGCGCGGTGTCTCCGACCCCGGTCGACACCCCATGACGTCTCGAGGCCCGTAACCGAAGCTACCGGGTTACTCACCGTTGAAATCCTATGATGTATTTTCGTCGTTGTTTTGCCTTTTCGCGTTATTTTTTGTATTAAGTTCAGTTTTGTGGGAAATTCAGATTTTTGTGGTGAATTAAATTTTGTGAAAATTTAGCTTTGTGTTTCAATTCAGTTCTGCGAAAAGGTTATGTCGATTTAAATTCAGTTTAGTGAAGAGTTATGTTATGTTAAATTTAGATTTCCTAAAGGGTTATTTTTGTGTTAAATGCAGTGTCAAACTAAAATTATTTTCCGGTTGAAATCTCCTCATGTTTAAATTCAATTCTTTTTCCGATTTATTTCCCGTCCGTTAAAATTATTTTTCTTTTTTTTTTCTTTTGTGCAATTAAATTATTTTGATGTTCCCAGTAAATCATTCCAGATGAATCTGTAGAATTTCGGTCTGTTGTAAGACTATTTTTCTTGTGAAATTGTTTTCTTCTAGAAGGTGCACATTTTCGTAAATTCAGTGAAATATTGTGACGTGCAGGGCGTTATTGCACGACTAACAAAGTAAATATAAACCCTTGTGCGAAACACAAGGGTTTATATTTAATTTTGTTTAGGATAAGTTCTCCGACAACGTCCCATACGGGCCCGCTCCTTAGGATATTTTGGAAGAGGAATTTTTGTTGTTAGGTAAAATTAAAGTGAGAACTCTTTGATCAATCGGATTATCTCATGCACCGTTTAATGCGACTATCCCAATTATCCCCTTTAAAATACAATGATAATATAACAAGATTAGAGGCTCGAAGAAATATGATATTCGCGATGCAACCTACTCATTCATACATACATACGTAGTACTCACTCGTATGCTGAACAGCTGACAATTATCGCTGTCGACTCGGACCTATTCTGTTTTATCCGGGGTTAAATTCATTTTTGAGAAATTTAAAATTTCTTCGAGTGATTAAACTCAATTGAGTCGTGGTCGAATAAATTCTGTGTTGATTTTCTTTGTGAGAGTTGTCCTCTCGATTGACCATGGACCTTTTTCAGTTAAAAATAGCTGTCGTTGTAGTAGCGGTCATTTTAGTGCTCGCGATAATTTCGTTTGTCCTTGCAGTTTGCGCGGATAAGCCCCAGGAGGCTTATCTTGAGAATGGTCCTGTAGTTTATTTCCTCCCACGTCAGTGAAAGTCGAGTTCACGTATACTTGTCAGAATTCATTTAATGTGATCACACCATTTTTCTCCCTTTACATTATGAGTTTTATTTGTCCGATTTTGCCGAATTACAATTTAGTAGTCTTGTTCGATATGTCTCGCGAAAATTAAAGAGTTTTGTTCGCGAGATTTTATTTCAATTTGCCATTGTTATCAAATTATGCACTCTCCGCCCATCCTGAGCAATTTTCCGCAAGTTTAGGCTCAAAACAGGGCAATAACCTGGCCAATGCCGATTTTATCTCGAATAACGTGTTAACGGGAAAGCCACGCTTTGTTTGGCCAAGATGAGAAAAATCAAGGGTCAGGACGTAACAGACTGTTACAGACATTATTACGGATGCCTGCACCGAGTCGATGCCAAGGAAAAATACTTTAGAAAGTACAATCCATGGTGGACAGCCCAACTAACGAATCTGAAAAGGGGAGCTATTGCCTCAGACGTGCGTACAAGGGAGAAAGAGATCGAGAGCTGGAGGCAGTTCGTTACGTCGCACGGGAACAAGGAGCCCTGGGGCTTCGTCTACAAGCGCCAGGCAAATAAACTCCAAGTTGAGAAAGTGCTCAGCACGATCCGGCGTAACGACACTGTCACAATGAACATGAGAGAATCCGCCAGCTGCCTCCTGAACACGGACGCCCCTAACGACCAGATACAACTTGATACCCCCCAGCAACGGGTGGTAAGGGACGGAGCAAGCATCGCACCCGATACCCTCAACTCTGATCCCTTTACACAGGCGGAAGTTGCAGCGATAGTAAAGACGCTCAAGAATAACAAGGCCCCGGTCCCGACCTCATCAAAGTTGCCGCGCCCAAGGCGGCATTCGTCGCCATTCCTGCCCAACTAGTCCGCCTCTTCACTGGATTCCTTCAATAGGGCGTCTTTCCCTCTGCCTGGAAGGAAGGCTCACTCCAAGTACTCCTGAAGGGTGAGGACAAGGACGAGAAGGATCTAAAGTCCTACTAACCCATCAGTCTCCTCTCCGTGATATGTAAGCTCTTCGATACTGTCCTCAAGGGACGCCTCGCACGTACCGCAATAGCACCGGGAAAGAGCTCCGAGCGACAGTACAGCTTCATTTCGGGCAAGTCGATGGAGAACGCTGTCGTAGAGCTTCGCGGCACGGTGGCCGCCTCTCAGGAGGTGTACACCGTCGCGGTGCTCTTCGACATATCCGGGGCCTTTGACAATGGGTGGTGGCCCCTGGTCTTAGAAAGCCTCAAGGTGAGAGAGTGCCCAGCGAATGTGTTTCAGGTTATCTGTAGTTATTTTGAGAATAGGAGCGTTAAAACTCGTGGGGAAAGGAAAAGGTGTCCAAGATGGCAACCACGGGGTGCCCTCAAGGCTCCGTCCTGGGTCGCGCCTGCTGAAACCTCATGTTCGACGGTCTCCTTCGAATTATCGAGGAGATGGTCGCGGGAAACTTTATAGCATACGCAGACGATCTTCTTGTCATTGTCAGGGGTAACACGCGGAGTGAACTAGAAGCAAGGAGCCAGCGCATCGTCGACGCGATAGTCGACTGGTGTGACTCAGCCAATCTTAAACCCTCGGAGCGAAAAGCAGAGACAATAGTCCTCAAGGGTGAACGGGTCTGTCCAGAACCGGTAGGTAGAAGGGGAGTAGACCACTCTGACCGCGCTAGAAGGCAAATTTAGAGGCCTGATTTGGCCGGGAGGTATCCTCGCATCACGATACGTGGCACCACATAGCGTTTAAAAACAGTGTCAGGTACTTGGGGGTTCACTTTGACAGAGAAATGGAAGTTAGGTCTCATTGCGAATACCTTAGGGATAAGACAGTTAGGCTCTTCAATAAGTTCAGGCAGTTAGCTGACACTAGGTGAGGTCTGCAATACAAATCATTAGCCACAGTGTACCAGGGGATCTTCGTGCGGACGGTCTCCCACGGAGCCACGGGTTGGGCGGACCTGTGCACAACACGGGATAGACAGATTTTAGGAACAGGACAAAGGCGCGCGCTTATCGCGGCGACGTCGGCCTATAATACGGCATCGACACCGGCGCTGTGCGTCGTAGGGGGCGCACTTCCCATAGATATTCTCCTTGAAGAACATAGAGTACGAGATTAGAGTAGGCAGAGATAAGACGATTAATAACGTGGTCGTTCCTCATGCAGCGAGAGATGCCATCAGGAGGATTCAGGTCGAGGCAATGAACATGTGGCAAGCAGCATGGCAATCTTCTACAAAAGGCCGCACCACATTTGCCTTCTTCGATCGTGTCGCCGATAGGGTGGCAGCTCGCTGGCTCTGGCCTGGACACTATTCGACACAATTCCTTACCAGCCACGGCAACTTTGGAGCTAATCTCACCCGATTTGCGCGTGGCGGCCGGGAATAGTGCCAGTGTGGCCAGCTAGATACGGCAGTCCACACCCTCTTAGAGTGCGAAAACTTCGAACCGCAGAGTCGCTCTGCGGGAATTTGTAGGGAACTGAGGGTGGCCGGAAGCCGCGCGCCAAGTGGTGTCGTCGGAAGAGGCATTCTCGGTGTTTTCCAAATTTTCCGAGGAGACCCTTTGGCTCAAAAGTCAAGAGGAACAGTTCCCCATGGCAAGGGAGGAGGTATGAAAGTTTGTTGGGTGTAGGTAATCGCTTGTAAGTAGTCAAAGCTCACATAGGTGTGAAAGTTGTGAGGCGTAAAAATCGTAAATATTCTTAAAAGCAATAAATGATAAGGTGTAAGCTTCATATCCAAATCCCCAAGACCCAACTAATCCCCAAGCCCCAAGTCATAGATCAAAAACTTATAACTGTAAGTCACTAACTGTAAGTCCCTAAAGCCTCAAGTCGTAGAATAAAAATTGATAGCTGTAAGCCAATAGCTGTAAGTCGAAAAGGTTGGGGGGTAAGTGAAATTAAGTTAAAATCGGAAGTTGTGGGTTGGGATAGATAGATTGGGGGAAAGGGACAAAAACGGTTATGGAAAAATAGGCGCGATTGACCGCAGTCAACGTGTAGTCAGGTGCCTAGCCGGGGACACGTCGGACTCCATCCATGTTGGAGACGTCGCACTCTGGCGTGTCAAACGCTGCGGGATAGGGTACAGTACACATACGAACAGCATGACGACACACAAAACACGAGCACAGGATGCATACACACCCGAACATGAACCATCATCACCTTCCACAAACCTTGTGACCCTATCCATACACTTTCTGGGCTTGTGTCCAGGCGGGACACAGAGAATGGGCCTTCCCGAGGTTCCCCGTGAGTGTGTGGCGACGCAAGCACCCGTGCCGTTGGGAGGGCTACATGCTCTTTGATCGGGGCGGGACACGGGTCACCGTGCGGCCCAACCGTTGTCTCTACTTTGCGCGCCAGCGGAAGTCAAAGGATTTTTCCATCGCCGGTTCCCAGTGGTTGTGGCCCCCTCGCTGGGAAGCGGATATTGCCGTGGGGGGTGCCAGAATTGGCGAGGTAGCAGGGGCTGTTCACTTTCAGGCGACCGGTTCACATATAGTCCGGGAGCCAGCGACACTATTTTTTGACACATTTGCGCAACATTCATTATATTGTTTTTGTGTCATATTAGCGCTTGTTGAACATAAAATCGACTCCTGCCGGCGCACCAGCGGGACAACGCTTATCAGCAGATTGTTTAAACAAATGAGTGAATGTCAAAAATGCCCAAAACTGAAACTTCTCGTATTGTTTATTGACAGTCCATTAGAGAAAAAAAAAAACACTTCCTGCCACCTCTATTGTCGAACGACAAACTCCTGCCATCGACGTGATGATGTTTAAAAAAAAAATCGACTTATATCCGCAAAGCTGAAATTTTTTTTACCGTTAGTTTACCAATTAAGCTAGTGAAAAAAATTATGCTGCCAGCCATTTGAGAGAACATGGCGTCGGCAGGAGGTAGTAGAGTTGTTGTTGGTTAATTGACATAGGAGAGGAATTAATCTAAAGGCATTTTTTTAAATATTTTTCTTCGATCTTTTCTCATGTTGGTTTAAAAATATGTTATACAAAAATATTATCAAAATATGGATAGGTAAAAAAATATGACAACATTTTTGAGACAATGATTAAACAATTTTACAAAGAACTCCAATCATCATCGATGTCTCAGATTGTTTCGATGAAGCAAGCGTCTTCGTCAGAATCCTCACTGTCGCTGAAATGGCTATTCGTTCCATCCTCGTCATCATCATTTTCATTGTAGTCTGTAAAATTTTTTTTTTTAATACAGAATTTATAACTACACGGAAAAAATAAACTATAATTTTTACAGTTTTCCCCATCAACCACGCCTCCTGGAAGGAAACTGTGAACATGTTGCTTTGAACTTTATATTTTTTACAATTATAAATGCTGAATTACACTGTAAAAAACGCAATGTTTACAGCAAAATATTCAGTTTCCTTTCAGAAAGCGCTGGTGATGGGAAAAACTGTAAAAATTGGAATTAACTTTTTTTCGTTTAAGCATATGCTGTAGGAGAGAGGAAACATAATATTATTACCTGAAACATTCATTTTAGAGGGGTTCTCCAATACGACTTCGCTGACTGAAGCTGGTAATTGTTCACCTTCAAACCATCAAAAATCAAATTTATCTCCCACTTCTTGCCATCGTGTTGGACCATATACTGCAGATATACGCCGATCTCAAAATTTGGACCATATACTGCAGATATACGCCGATCTCAAAATTTGTCGTCGCAGCTCCGACTTGCATGGTGGCAAAATTGAACCATCAAAGTTCTTCGTTTCCAACTTGAATCGCTCCCCAATGTCGTTGCATTTAAAAGCTTTCATGAATGTTACCAGTCGTGCTATATACACGTTGCCCAATCGTTTGTAGCCGTACATGCAGCAAACAAATTTTTCCAACGTTTCGAAAATATCGTGTCTCGATTATTGAGTACTTGTGTAGCTTTGAGAAGACTTCGATGAACTGAGGAGAGCTTTGAAGAATTGTAAATGGCCGTTTTTTGCCTTTTAAGCAGGTTTGAAATCACATCTTGTGAATGCATGAAATCCTGGCAGAGCTTGACATGAATTTTGCCCCAATGTATATAACGGATAATATGTATAATGAATATAACGCATACAATATATAATGGATATAACGGATAAAATATATAATGGATATGAGCGATAATAATTTAATACATGGATTTTCGAGCACGACTATTTTTCTCCTGCCGACGCACAGTGGGGCCAAATCCAAAAAAACCTGGCCAAAAGTCCCAAAAATGAAAGTCTAAAATAGGGATTTTTCGACCTACTATTGGTCACAGTAGACCCTAGGGAGGCAGAATCCAACTATAGTAAGCGCTGAAAGTAACTACTGTTGTACAGACGACAGTGTGAAAGTAGTGTTCAAGCGAGCATCTGTGTTGTGTAGTTACGCCAGAATAAAACAATCTTTTTGAAAGAAGCACAGTTTTTACAAAACATTATCAATTCCCTTGGGACAAAATGGAATCAGAAGCTATTGGTAAGTAAAATATGACAACCACTCGTAAAATTGCATAAATTTAAATATAAAATTACAGGTTATGAAGTTATACGCATGTTTTTTCGTCTAAAATTTCCCAAAAAAAAATTTTTCAAAGTAAAAACAAAAAAAGTAACTGTTACGTCCTGGGTGAGAACGATAGGGTATAAGTATAAATAGGGGTGCCTCTTGTTGGGACCGGAATGCGCCGGTCGGGGATAGAGGCAAGAGTGCGGTGATCGTGTGACGCTACTTACGTGAAACGTAGATTTTTCTTGCTTTCTTTGGTAAAACGTGGTGTTTTACCGTGGTTTTTGTTAGATGATTTTTGTTTGGGCGTAGCGGGTGTTTAGTTGATGAAGACGACGT
The DNA here is from genome assembly GCA_963564615.1 of Rhorus exstirpatorius. NCBI lineage: Eukaryota > Metazoa > Arthropoda > Insecta > Hymenoptera > Ichneumonidae > Rhorus > Rhorus exstirpatorius. The sequence continues at coordinate 15,372,893 of OY751314.1, read as the reverse complement.
TGTCGGTTGAGGTGTCGCTCGAATTGTTGTTGCTGTGCTCGTACATTAAACAATTCTTCCCTGGAGCGAGTCGTTATTATTTTCGTATTTACCGCTTCGGCGTTTGCTCGTAAAAGTCTGAATGAAAAAGTTATCCTTCGAGTGTGTCCTATTTTCGGGTGGGACTCCCACACGATAGGGTTGGTACCTCCACCACAGTGCGTGCGTCTAGCGCACGGAGTTGTGGTTGGCTGGTTAGAGTACAGAGCGTGCATCTGGCGCACGGGACTGTACCCGGAGGGAGGAATAAGTAACTACTTAAGCACGTGCGTCTAGCGCACAGTACTGTACTACTTAAGCACGTGCGTCTAGCGCACAGCACTGTAGTCAGAGAAGGTGAGAAAAGTAACTACTTAAGCACGTGCGTCTAGCGCACAGTACTGTACTACTTAAGCACGTGCGTCTAGCGCACAGTACTGTAGTCAGAGAATTTAACTACTTAAGCACGTGCGTCTAGCGCACAGTACTGTAGTTAGAGAATTTAACTACTTAAGCACGTGCGTCTAGCGCACAGCACTGTAGTTAGAGAAGGTGAGAAAATTAAGTAAAGTAACTGCGTGAGCACGTGCGTCTAGCGCACGGTACTGCAGTTATGAAAAGGTGTTGGGAACACGTGAATTTTGGTGGGTGTCCCAATCGAAACTGAACAACTTGAAGTATGTTCGTACGTTTTATCTATTATTTTCCCGTATTTACCGGCCGAATCTATCCTCGTTGGATGAGCGGATGCAGGCGTAGCGGGTTATTTAAATGAGTTTGTCGAATCACTTTTTAATTTCAACAAATAAATTTCGGCGTTTATTCAAATAGTCCTCGACCAATCCCGTTGGGGAAATTGGACAGGAAGTTTTCACAATTTTCACATTTTTTAAGTTTTAGTCCTGTTTTACACGCGGTCGGGTCCCCGAGGTAGACCCGCCGATTTTTCCGATGGTTATTCGTTAACCTGCTCAAGTGACTGAGTACTCTGACTCTTAAGTACTTGGCTGGTGATTACTCTCTACTCACTCCTCACAGACTGACTTATAGACTGACTGACGGACTTCTTGCTGGTCATTATATAGGCCCTTATTCTATTGTCGCATAAGGTGGGAGATGTCGGCGCGTGAGGGAAGAGTTTCTCTCACACCTCGACATTCTGCTGACGATAATCGCCAGACGGATTTCCAGTGATTATGGCTGGCGATTTTCCTGTCAGCTTCGTGTAATCGACATTGTCCAGACTGATTTCTGACTACTGCCAGTGCAGGGATATCGATACTCACGAAGTGCACTTGTTGTTTATGTTGAGGCTCATCCCTAGGCGATAAGCGCGGCTACCGTGTGCGAACCAGCAAGGCGCTGATTTTCACCAACTTCCAGCATTTGCGGGAGCTTGGTGATAACGCGCGACATACGCCGGTTCGTCACTCAGCGTCTTCCCCCGTGACGAGCCTCGTTCGTAAAAGATTCAAGTTTTTGTGCGTTTAGGCGGTGAACTCCGGCAATGAGGGTCACCTCTAGTCGTTCATGTTTTCTCGTAATTTGAGTATTAAAAGAACGTATATGAAAAATTTCAAATTTAGGTGGGTATTTCGACCTAGGACGTTACATAACACATGGTAACACCTTGAAATTAATAGGAAACTGTAGTTTAATGCATGACAAATAAAATATCCAAAATCCAGCTGCCCCCAGCTGCCCTTTTTTTTAAATTGAATTTCTAGTGCAAACACGTGTTTAAGGCGTAAATAGGCCCCTATTCAAGTTGCACACAAATACATAGAAAATTACGGCTTTGCTTCTCGTCCCCTACATACCAACGTCTCTTGGTGTACAATATATCTATCCACTTCAGCTGGCTCCTTTTTCTCTCTCGTACGCTTTCTTTTTCTTTCTTATCCCCTCTACTTGGCCTTCGTTCTGAACTCCTTACGCATATATCGTTGTATCCTGCTTGCTCATTCTCTCTTCTTGCTCTTTGTTTATGATAGATCTTGTTCACTCTTTCCCCGGCATTCTTTCTCGTTCTTTCGTTCTACCCTGTATTGAATTACAAATGTTATTCACGCTGTCCCTTATCATATCTCGCTCTTCTTTAGAAATTTACGTTACAATGGTTAATAGCTCAAATGAGAGTATTCATAAATAATATTTACATAGCAATTTTTTTTCAGATTCCAGTAAGAAAAACGCAAATGGGTTAACAAGATTACAGATATTCAATTTACTCAAATCTAATTTAAATGCCGACTCTGCTGAGGTTTTTCAAACAATTGAACAATACATGCAGTCAAAACTAAAATGCCCACAATTTACTCTGACAGAAAATAGTAAACTTTTATTAAAATCGTTGATGTCTAGGATGAGAGATAAGTGACAGTCAAGCAAACGATTTGAAAAACGGTTTTTAGAAAACAATGAAACATGGTTGGAGGTATTTATTAAGAAAAGAATTTCATAATTAACTCAATGTTCGCTTGATGTTATAAAGTCCAAATAATAATTTTTACTTTTTCGCAGACATTCGTACTTCTTTGTGAAGAGAATCAGAAAAGTACTACTGAACAAGAATCTGACGTAAGCACGCCGAAGACATCTGCATCTCTTGGTCGACCCATCTCTTGGTCGACCACGATTAGACTTTGAAAAAAGTTCAGAAAGATCGAAACGTCGAAAAGTTCAAAATCTGCGAGTGAATACTTCGGCGGAAGAACTTGCATATGCAACGCATATGAATTTGCGAGAAGATGCTAAAATAGATGCTGCTCATATAGTAAAAAATAAAATTTTTGGAAGTCCCAGTAAGGCGACGAAATATCGGCAGTCTATAAAATTACTGGATGTTGAGCATAAGAACTTGACTCCCAATGAATCAGTGTCTGTGTACATTGAATTAAAGTTTTCAAGAAATAAGTATCAGCAGTTGAGAAATATATGCTTAGCTCGATCTTGTCAAATGTTTCCATCGGTCAAGAAGTTAAGAAAACCTCGACGAGAATGTTATCCTACAGGAAAAATAAATATAACGCAGGATAGTGCGGAGATAAACTTGGAGCCACTCCTTCATCATACGGTTCAGCGCACAATTGAAAGTCAAACCGATGTGATTGCTCGTTTAGCTGAAGAACAACTGCAAAATCTAATTTTAGTGGGCAAGTGGGGTATGGATGGTAGCTCTGGTCACAGTATTTATAAACAAGAGCTTGATGGCGATAAATCCGATAATAATCTGTTTTTTACGGCTTTCGTACCTTTACAATTATTTTATGAAAATCAATTAACAGGCGAAAAAGTTATCGTTTCGAAAAATGCAAGGCCATCTTTACCAAGATATTGCAGACCGATAAACATGCAATTCGCCAAGGAAACCGATCTATTAGCAGTTAAGTAGTTAAAGAAACAAGGGATAGTGTTTCAAAGCAAATAGATGAACGGCAGCCTTATTCAGCAGTTGTTCATAGAAAACAAGTTAATATGAAATTTGCGTTGTGTTTGTCTATGATAGATCAAAAAATATGCAATTCCTTAACCGAATGTAAATCTGCTCAACACTGCTTCGTTTGCTCTGAGACAATTTCACATTTTAATGATTTAGATAAAATGTTGGAAGTGCCTGTCCAGAATTCCATGTTTAATTTCGGTCTTTCAACTCTTCATGCTTGGATTAGGTGCTTTGAATGCCTACTGCACATCTCTTATAAATTATATATCAGGTGTTGGAAACTGCAAAAAAAAATGAAGAGATGAAAAAAACATTTGAAACTACCAAGAAAAATATACAACTTGGTTTCAAGAAAAAATTACACTTGACGGTTGATATGCCGAAAGCAGGAGCTGGCAGCTGAAATGACAGAAATACGGCGCGAGCTTTTTTTCAAAATTCACGAATTTCAGCGGAAATTACTGGCTTGGACAAAAATCTAATCGATCGTTTCTATGTCATACTGCAGACGATATCATGTGGTTATGAATTGACATTGAGGCTTACCATAAGTATGATTTAGAAACAGCTCGCAAATACGTTGGGCTATACTTATGGCCCACTGCCTGGCATATATACATATGCCCACTGCTGTATACAAGCTATTGATACACGGAAAAGATATAATTGGAAATTCCATTTCGCCGATTGGTCAGCTATCCGAAGAGGCCCAAGAGGCTTGCAAGAAATTATTTAGAGAATTCCGGCTAAGTTTTGCGAGCAAAAATTTCAGGGAAAAAACCATGGAAGATGTTTTCAAGCGGTTTTTAGAAATGAGTGATCCACTCATTTCTTCTTGTCGACCTGTACCACAAAAACCACTTAAATCTTTATCCGAGGATGTTTTAGAGCTACTGACAGCTCCAACCGCACCTCTATTTGAAAGTATTTTAGAGCAAGTAGAAGATAGCAGTACTGATGAGTCAGAGACGTCGAACGCTGATTCGGATTATGAAGAAAATTTTCTTTTTTAAATCTGTTTCTTATTTTTTTGTAAATTTTTAACATACGAGTTTCGAAATAAAAAAAATTGTATCACGAAAAATTTTATTTTTATTTTTATTCTGACTTACTAATTTCCGTGAAATTCCAGGAGGAGACGTCGATACTGTCCACCCTGGGCCCTAGGTGCCTCAGAGGCAGTTGCTGTCACGATATTCGTGTTTAGCGACCAAAAAAACCCCCGAGTAACGAGTCTCGGCTGTCTATGTTACGAATTTCCATAAAACTCCAGGAGAGGACGTAAAATCAGTCCACCCTGGGCACCAGGTACCTCGAAAGAGGCTGTCGTCGTGATATTCGTGTTTAGCGACCCCAAAAACCCCCGAGTAGTAAATTTGAAGTCAATTACTTGAATTTTTTACTTTTGGCCAGGTTTTTTGGATTTGGCCCCACTGTGCAACGCAATGTTCTGTCAAATGGCTGGCAGCATAATTTTTTTGACTAGCTTAATTATTAAACTAACGGTGAAAAAAATTTCAGCTCTGCGGATATAAGTCGATTTTTTTTTTAACATCATTACGTCGATGGCAGGAGTTTGTCGTTCGATAATAGAGGTGGCAGGACGTGTTTTTTTTTCCATAATGGACTGTCAATAAACAATACGTGAAGTTTCAGCTTTGCGCATTTTTGACATTCACTCAATTATTTAAACATAATTGACATGTGACAGCCACTTGTTGTCCCGCGATTGAGATGACAGGAGTTCATATTTTTGATAGGCTATATTATCACGACAAATTAAAAAAAAAAACCAGGCTTGCGCAAATATAGCAACGAAAACTGTCGCTGGCTCCCGGACTAATATTAAATGTTCCTATTTACTTTCTAGCGAAACCACTGCCAAGGGAACGAGCTTGGAAAAATTAGCGGGGAAAGAAGACCCTGTTGAGCTTGACTCTAGCCTGAAACTGTAAGGAGACATGAGAGGTGTAGCATAAGTGGGAGATAGCAACATCGCTGGTGAAATACCACTACTTTCATCGTTTCTTTACATACTCGGTTAGGCGGAGCGCGTGCGCCTAGGACTTTATCCCTGGCTGTCACGGTGTTCTAGAGCCAAGCGTGTAAGGCTCTGGCCGATCGCCAATCATACCCCCGCGTGATCCGATTCAAGGACACTGCCAGGCGGGGAGATTTATTGGGGCGGTACATCTGTCAAAGAATAACGCAGGTGTCCTAAGGCCAGCTCAGCGAGGACAGACACCTCGCGTAGAGCAAAAAGGCAAAAGCTGGGTTGATCTCGATGATGTAGGAGTCTCTTGAGTCGAAAGGCTCAAAACAATGTGAATCTACTAGGTGGCGCGTTTACGGACGCGCCATCGCACGAGCCCCGTTTGCCTTATGGAGTCGCTTTAAACTGGCTACGGGATCTCACCATACGTCGGCTCGGCTTCTAAAGGTCGATCATGGGTTTTCAAAGTTCGATGTAGAGACTGAATCGTCTGTAGACGACTTAGGTTGTTTACATACGATTCGTAGGTTGGGTCAATTGGATTGAAATAGATGCAAAAACCATAAACTAATGTTTATTTACTTTACGCTTATTCACTAATCGTTTATCAGAATCTATACAGGAATTTTAGACGGGTTTGATATGACTCTAAAATAAAATTTTCTGTAGGCTAATATTTCCTCAGAACCATATAAAATAATTTTATTCGCCGTATTTTGTATGTATGAAACAAATGTGTTACGCAGATTATGCGTCTTGTAGTTCTTGAATAAATTTCGATATTTTACGTTTCTACGTAATGATACATATCGGTATCAGTAACCGTGTTATAACAGTCATTTCGGGGACCGACTCGATGAGTGAACGACCTCGGATCGAGAGAATATCCTGAGAATAAAATTTTTTTTTTTCGGATCGGCGGTATTATGAGTACACCACTATATTATTTTATTTATAAGGTTATGTTAAACAACTGTAACTAAGGGCATGCATATACGAACCAGCAAAAATATAGTAAAGCTATTTACTGGGTCCGATACCTGTACATCCTTGAGTTAGATACCCGCAATCACCGTTAGGACACTGTTATTGGCACAAACAATTATTATTTCTATACACAACGAAAAATTGCGATTTACCAATATATTCAGAATAATGCTGATCCAAATATCGGTTCTGTTTGTAGTGTATATACCATATCTACTGTCCATTATCCTTCAGTAAATATTATGCTTTCGATTTGAATTGTAAAAGTACATATCGGCACCGGTCACTGTGACATATCGGTGCAAGGGTACTTGCCGGGACTGTACGAGTTTCGAGGCTGACAAATATCTGTACTCTATGAAAATATATTTTATTTAATAGAACGCTCAATAATTTAATTACTCGGGAAATATGGAGGAAAGTTGTGCCCTTTTTCAGTCATACTTTTATAAGTACCTATCAGCATGAAAACGGTAAACGGCGTTCTCAATGTAACTTTTTATAATTACAATGCAAATAATTCATATTATAGGATGGAAATACCTTGCTATATCATCTCTAGTAGTAGTAAGTTTTACTTGCATAGCCTTTTCGGCTTTTTACAACACTTTCATTCACTATACACTAGGACCTCGATTTAATGGGCCTCGATTTAATAGACAGTCCCCACCATGTCGCATTTATCGATCGGTTTTTCGCGTGGTGGGAGATGGTGGGGGACGCTTAAAGTCTCCCCGATCAGGCCCGTAGCACGGAGTGCCGATGCGCAGATACAGCATGGGCGGGCATACGCTACCTCGATTTAACAAGGTGCGATGCGGAGCCGGTCCCGCCACTGGCCGTTAAATCGAGGTCCTAGTGTATCACTCTTACACTGGGCCCACTATTTTAGTTTTTCTGTTCATTTACGGAACTATTTTTCTCTCTCGATTTTTGCAACCTCATTGCTATTGGCCCAGTGTATTTGTGAGAACCTACAATTTAAGGTGGGTTTCGAACCACCGAGCTCGCAGGAAAAGCATCTGGAAAAATCCATTGGTGCCGGCCGCGGGATCGAACCCTGGCCGCCTGCGTGGCAGTCCAGAGTCGGACCAACTGGGCCACTGCTCGCTCCTATATCGTCTCTATTTTATTCATACAGAAACGTTACTCTCAGAGAGATTTGAATTGTTGCAATCTTTACTGTAATGGTACATATCGGTACCATCCTCTGCTGTATTACGGTGATTGTGGAGACCGAGCATCATTTATGTGATTAATTTATTGTAAGGGTAGTTTCGAAGACCAAAAACACCACAAAGGTTTTTTCAAGGACCATGCAACTAGGGAATACGTGATCACTACTTTCATAGTGTATTGTATGTGTTCATGCTTTCTTCATATCGTTCGCGTTTCGGCAGTCAGTTCAACACCGACTGACGAGTGAGTGCTGTGCATGATTCCGTTGCTGCCGTGCGGTATACAACAATGTATGCATTAGTGCTATTAAACGACGAGATTTATCACGTGTGCAAACGTACAGACATTTCGAAGAAAGGAGAAGAAACAATTATCCGTTTCAAGGGTTCCCGATACGCAGGTGAAATTGTCGCCCTGAATGGTAAGTACGATATAATCTGTAATGGGAATCTTGCGATTCACGCTAGCTTCGGCCTATCCCACCATTCTCCTCGCCGGGAGAGCCGTTGAGCGCCAGGTAATCTTTTTAATTCACCGGCGGGAATTATCAAACCCGCTAAACTTAATCGGAACTGAAATGAACGGAAACGAACGAAACAAAAAGAGACGCCAGCATGTCAGATGGCGAGAATGGTGACGGTATACCCGATTCGCTCAGGATGTAGGTTGTGGTGAGAGGGCGTGGACGGCTGGCCAACTCTCGAGTGCCTGCGAAAACGTACTCTGTAAATAACTGAACTCAACACAAAAATCGTATAGGAGGCCTTGGTTCAGGCTAATTTATTTCGTAATCGATAACTTACAAGAAATTCCCAGACCATAACCCAAATTTTGATAACTAATATGGAAAACGAAAAGAAATCACGATAACGGGGGCGATAGCGAATAACAAAAATTCGGGAATAGCGAGAACGTCGGTAGCTGAAAATAAATTCGGTAGTACTGAAAAGAATATTTGGCTGAAAATAAAGTCGGCATATTGACCTTCCGAAAATAAATTCGGAAAATTAGCGATAACGCCGGTACGGAAACTGAGCACGATAACGAAAACGATAACGCCAGATCGAAATTAGTCGGGAAGGAGCGATATCGGAAAAAGAGAACGCGAAAAGATAGCTCGATAACAAACGATATCGGAGAAAACGAGAACACCGAAAAAGATAGCTCGAGAACAAACCATATCAGGAAAACGAGAACTCCAAAAAGATAGCTCGAGAACAAACGATATCAGGAAAACGAGAACGCCGAAAAGCTAGCTCGAGAACAAACGATAGCGTAACGATACCGAAACGGGAGCAGAAACTGAAATTAAACAATAAGTAACATTTTCTTAAGCAATAATCCAAAATATGCTGAAATATTCCAATGGCGTGTGGGTCCTATTGCTGCGACAATCGTCCTCCAAGTGGCATTCTTCGGGTATGGGAGATCCGGGACTACCTAAAACTAAACCTACCGATAACGGTGTTATCGGGCAATCCGTGGCGGTGGGGTGATCACAGGTCCCTCCGCCAACGGCCTTCAAAACTTAAACGTAACTCAAAACGTAACTCAACCCGCAAGCGCCTTTTTCGTCTCCATACCCTATAATGAAGCGCCGAGACTCACACTCGAACCTTCCCACACAGCATTAGATATTCACCGTATGTACAAAATAAGTGCACAATGTGAAAAAAATATCGTGCATGTGAAAACGATATTTTATGTACATACCCGGAAGGATATTCATTTACGAGCATATCATGAATATTATATGTATATGCGTTTTTAGAACATTCCGGGATATTCGTCGTTATATATTCCCCGTATGTTTTCAAATGTTCGAATCCGTAATTGAAGATTCTGATACCCCCACAGCTCACGGACTTGCATAGAAGTGTGATTTCTGAAGCATATTCGTTCACTATAAACAGTATATATAATAATTATCGAATAACTACGTTCAATTGGGTTGGAAAAAATTATGTAGGTACATTTTTAATCAATTAATAATTTAGTTGAAAAACGAGTAAAAAAAATTGATAAAATTATTATATATATGAATAAGTACGATGAATAATATAAGATAGAAGGTATACAGAGCTATTTATCTATTTTGAGAACGTATTACAGAAAGCTTTCGCTGTTTTACGTTTCAAAATTCGCGCCAGAATATGAGTTGCGCTGCGATCGACGGCCAATCCAAGAGGATATCTGCTCACGTGACTTTTCAGCGAAGAAAGCAACCAGTGGAAGTGCAGTGCTGTTACCGTGCGAATAAAGGCTTCATTCTCACTCAATCCCGCGCACGAAAGTTTGTCGCCGCACGTGTTTTAAGAATAAACCAGGAAAATTATTTTACATATTGACGCGTGTACGTACGAGAGTATTATATTCATAATAGGAATTGTAAATATAGTTCGACTTGATATATTATTTCCACCTCTTTTAGTTTATAATTTGTGTTAGGTTATGTTAGACGAGTCCTCGCGCGTTGTTAACCTTTTATGCATCAGGTGATTCACCACGTTTATTCGTCGTATTTATTATTTCTCAATTAAGTTTTTAAACTGTATTTTATTGATTGTGTGTTCACCATGCCCAAGGCATTGAAAATAATAATAATGCTTGTACATATATTTTTCATGTTCCAGAAAAAATATTCGAATGTCCATAGAACATTCACTTTTATCTCAGGGATATGTTTTGAATGTGTAATGAACATGACAATGTCACCCCAAAATGATATCTGCAAAATGTCGATGGGATCATTTAAAGGACATGCATACTATGTACACGATATTCGTGTATATAGTATACATATCCTTTAAATGTTCCCATCGACATTTTGCAGATATCATTTTGGGGTGACATTGTCATGTTCATTACACATTCAGAACATATACCTCAGATAAAAGTGAATGTTCTATGAACATTCGAATATTTTTTCTGGAACATGCAAAATATGTACAATGAATATCTAATGCTGTGTGGGCCACTACGCTATCGACTGTTTATTAACTCTGACGATTCATATCATGGATTTGACACGCCGGAGAATTCTTGATCAGTTGTATGTTGGGAGCTACTCAAGGGATGGTGGTGTCCCGTCTTCCACCCTTTATTTAGTATAACCATATCGGTTTTGGAAGAAATTACAAAATTAATGTGGCAAATCCAATATGGTGGAACAAAAGTTCTAAAAATGCCATAATATTATATACATATATGTTATTTTATATCAGGACATAAATAATCATATTATGATTATACATACACATTAAACAATATATTTAACATTTGAAATGTATGTACATTATACTGCTTTAGAAATGAAAATTTGAATAGGGTTCAAAATGCTTTTGATTTTTTCATCCGTTACATGTTGATATAATGAATGTTAGTTATATACAGATATAATGCTACAACGCATTCTAATAACGTTCACATAACCTGCACGTTACGAATGTTATATAAAAAATGTTACAAACATGTTGCGTAAACGTTACAAATCTTAGTTATACAGCTGTAACGCTAAAACGCGTTCGTAACCTTCACATCACATGCTTATAACGAATGTTATATAAATGTCGTTACAAGTACGTTATGTCAATGTTACAAATGTTAGTTACACAACTGTAACGGAACAACACTTTGTAACGTTCACATAACCTGCACATTACGAATGTTATATAAAAAGTGTTATAAGCCTGTTCTGTAAACGTTATAAATTTGAGTTATAAAACTGTAATGCAACAACGTTATATAACATTTACATTGCCTGCATATTACCAATAATATATAACATATTATTCGCATGTTACGTAGCAGTTACATCACACAGCTATTGCATTGTGACAATTACATGTAACTTCCATGTTATATTACTGTAATGAAACGTGTTCACTGGGAATTTTTATCAATAATTATCTTAACTTCCGCTCGGTGAAACCTTCCAAAATCAATTACACACGCGTGCATATGACATCAAAGAAGATTTATCCAAATTCACAACAAAATCTTAAGAAGACGATATAACGAAAGGACTACCTCAATATAGAAAAAAATTCTGAATTTAATATCTACAAATTTAGTATCTACAAATCTATTGAAAATTTTAAAAAATTTATGAAATTGATTAGAAAATGCTTCTAATTTAAATATTTCTTTGTATATACCTAATGAATACTTATTGCATTCATATAAACAATTTTAAATGTACAATTCTGTTTTTTTTTCTCAAAATTCTGTTCTTTCTCTATTGATTTAAGAATTTTGTTGACGTAGTTAATCATACGAAGATAATGCATGAATAAAACCTCACTGCTCATTTTGTAATTGACCCAGACACTAAATTCAAACCTATACAGTGCTTTCTCAAAATTCCGCATAATGCTCAATTTCATAAAAATTTTCAGACTGTATGAAATCTTTTATCCTGACATTTTCTTAAATATGTTCGATAGCTTGGGAAATTTTGAGCACGTTGACATGAGAAACTTACAAAAGATTTCTTAATTTGTCAACATTCTGAACAGACAGTTCCCGCTCCATAAGAGTCGCTGCGATGCAGCTTTCTCGAGCCATCTCTTCTGCCGCAGTGCCTACTTCTGTTTCATGTGTCTTATAGCAATTCACATGAAGTGGAGGAATATTCAACGAAGCCAGTATCTTGTTGATATGAGTGTTGCCCATGCCACCATTTAAAGCTCCTAGAATAAATAATTGAATTTCATTATTGCTAACAATTAATATCGTTATATTTATTACTTTCTTAGTTAAAAATATTATCTTACCCATTGCTGCTCTGGTATTGACATCGTAATGTTTACTCGTTTTGGTTCGTGTACTCTGTTTTTTAACTTGATGTGTTTTATCAGTTGCAAATCTGATTTTTCCTTGGCAATTTTCGCACTGAACCGTAAATATAGACGCTAATCCGATTCGAGTTTCATCAACGATGTTGCTCAGAGGAACCACTGTATCACATTTCTGACATTTACAGAAAAGATGTTTTGACACAGTTTTCAAATGTACAATACGTCGGCCTTCGAAATTGTTCGGTTCAGCTGCGCTCTCTTTGAGGTTATCTTTTTCTCTTCTGCATCCGTACACACTCCTCAAATTTTTTCCCACTTCCACTTGTCGCACTCGTGAATTGTACACTTTTTCAGTGACACGTTTGCCTTTCCAGAAAAACGCTTTTTTTTTTAATTTTCTTCTCCATGGTCAAACGAGGTCGACGTAAAGCATGGAATGAAAAATTCTAACCTAACATATGACAGCTGTACAGGGTACGCTGTCGCGCCTGGTTGCAGCGCTGCCAAACTTATTGAAAAGACTACGCTAGTCGTAACAATTTTTCTTTTGACTAACTCGGTACCAGATGAACTTCCTTAAGTAGCCAATGTACCCGACAAAACTCTGACGCGAAATTCTCGAATCACTGGTGGGTACTGTAACGATTTTCTTTATTCAGTCGTAAAATAAAGAAAATATGGTGATAATATGTATTATTTTTTATTGAAAAACTCCGAACGATTAATCTCGAATTTATTTTATGTTTATGTTTCGATTTTTCTTTCGGAGACTTCTCTCATAAACACATTCACGTCGGATATACGACGTTATTATACGAGGCTAAATCCTCGAACCAATGAGACGCGATTCAAATATATCACGGTTCGTCTTGTATACCGGGGCACTGCCGTCTTTCACGCGGGGTATTTATTAAAAAAAAAATACAAAAGAAAACTCACGGGCGATGGGTAAACGTTATTGCGATTTCACGAATGGGATTAATTTAGATAATATAATAGTACTCTTATGATTTTATGAAGGGGAGCAGTAGCGCAGTGGGTAGCGTGCTCGGCTCGCACGCAGTGGCGCGCGATGTGGCCGGGTTCGATTCCCACTGTCGGCACCAATGGAAAAATTTTCTAAGTGCTTTTTCTGTGACCCGGTGGTTCGGAATCCACCTAAAAAAGTAGGTCCAAAGGAAACCAGCGCCTTGGTGTGGTGACTGAAAGGCTGGGAAGATGTCTCGGGTTCGATTCCCGATGCCGTGGAACGGCTGATGAAAACACAACGGGCTCGGACGTAGCTCCAGAAACAGGACGTACGAACTACGACTGCCTCTGTTCCAATGTGCTGACATCTAGCGTGTGCGAGACGAGCTCCGGCAGCGAGAAGCATTGCCGTAGCACAGCAGATGGTAAAAGCACAAACGGGCTCGGACGTAGCTCCAGAGGCAGGGCGTACGAACTACGACTGTTTCTGTCCCAGGTGTTTAAATCTAGCGAGTGCGCGACAAGCTCCGGCAGCGGGGATCGAACCGGGGACAAACGGATACGAGAGGAGACCAAAGCCCTAGCGGGAAAAACAACCACCCAAGCAACCGCGCAGACAACCGGTTGTTTTGTGCAAAAAAGCAACCGCAAAAGATGCGGTTGCTTGCGGTTGCTAGTTGCTGGTGGTTGCTAATGCAGTTGTTGATGGTTGCTTTAAGTTCATACAATCGCGATCGACCGATCATGCGGTTGTTGTTCTTTTCCAAAGTCCGCTGAATATGCCGGGATCGATTAAGGTAATCGGGGACGTTATTTATTGTATCATACGTGTAGTATTACGTAGTCCTCCTCTGTTAAGATAGAAAGTTGCTAAATACTTCATAAGAAAAACCGTAATTTTAGAAAAAATACAATATCCAGGAGTTTGGATTTAACCCATTAAGGATGTATTGGACGTACCTTCCCAACCAAAATTGACTTTCGTCGCGACAATATTGCATACTTTGTGATAAGATAAAAATCGGAAAAAATTCAACCACAATAAAGACGATAGAAGATTAATTTTGAACAATAATAGAGCCAAAAAGTTATCAATAAATTGTTTAAACAAAACATTGTTTACCAAATTTTTAGGGGAAGTTTCCTTTTTGATACGTGAAATGAATTCGTTGATTTTTCTGACTACACATGAGTTTTTTAAAAATTTTCTTATCATTTTGAAATTTCGGTTTTCGAAAATTTTTTAATTTTGAAAAATGAAGGAAGAATCATGAATTTTGGATATGTTTTCGTAAAAACGTTGTATATTTTACAATTTAGAAGTTTCCAGGGCATTGAACGAATAGTTTCGTAAATACAACCTTTACAAGTTTCCGAAACCTGAAATTTCAAAATGATAAGAAAATTTAAAAGAAATTCACGTGTAGTCAGAAAAATCAATGAATTCATTTCACATGACAAAAAGAAACATTCCTTAAAAATTTGTTAAGCAATGTTTTGTTGAAACAAATTATTGATAACTTTTGAGCATTATTATTATTAAAAAGTCTTTATTGTAGTTGTAAATCGTCTTTATTGTAGTTGAATTTTTTCCGATTTTTTTCTTATCATGAAGTAGGCAATATTGTCGACGAAAGTCACTTTTGGTTGGGAAGGTACGTCCGATACATCCTTAACGACCAAGATAGTTAATTTTATAACATGTTTTTGAACCTAAATTTTACATCTAACAAAGTAATAAATGAATATAATGTAAGGTTCTCATATTTTCGGGTGTGATAAAATAGAATCCCAAACGGGCATTGCGGTTTAAAAAAAAAAGTAAAAAAATCCGATTTTAGAGAATCAAAAAAGGGACAAAAAAGTTCCTGTACAACAATCTCTTGGATGAACGGGTAAGGCGCGGGCGCGTGTCAAAGAATAAAACTGCACCCAAACGCGTTTTATATGCGGATTAAAAAAGTAAAAAAATCTGATTTTAGATGATCAAAAAAGGGACAAAAAAGTTCCCGTACGGTCATCTCTCGGATGAACAGGTGAGGCGGGGGCGCGTGCCAAAGAATGAAACTGAACCCAAACGCGCTTTATATGCGGCTTAAAAAAAATATTAAAAAATCCGTTTTTAGAGAATCGAAAAAATAACAATAAAGATGCTGTACAGATATCTCTCAAAAAGTCATAGTTTAAAAGTTACAAATTGCCAAACTTCCAATGTGCAGGTATGCAGATATCTTCAGGGTCATATCGGTGACCCCAAAAACCCTTAAAGAACACGTTTCACGATAATTCGTTAATTTTTGAAAATTGGTTACGCCATTTCAAATTTGGTATTTTTCACTTCGAATTGGTAATCAGCGACCCCAAAAACCCCCTAGAACATATTTCACGATAATTCGTTAATTTTTAAAAATTGGTTCCGCCATATTGGATCCGCCATTTTGAATTTAGCATTTTTCACTTCGAATTCAGCAACCCCAAAAACCCCTTGAAACACGTTTCACGCTAATCCGTTAAATTTTAAAAATTGGTTCCGCCATATTGGATCCGCCATCTTGAATTTTGTATTTTTTACTTCGAATTCGTAATCAGCGACATCGAAAACCCTCAAATTGCTTACCTTTATGCAAAAATATTTGCGAGAGAAAAACGTGTGACCCAATCGATTAAGACAACCACTAACAACTGCACGAGCAACTACCAGCAACTAGCAACCGCAAGAAACTGCATCTTTTGCGGTTGCTTTTTTGCACAAAGCAACCGTTGTCTGCCCGGTTGCTTGTAGGGTTGTTTTACACGAGACAACCGGTTGCTTTTACCGCTAGGGAGGTAGATGGTGTTGGGATCCCGCAACCCTCAGGGGAGTCGGTGTAAGAACTCATACCATCTTATGATTTTATTATGGCCTCAGCCTATATACTCTACGAAAATTTGTCGAAGAATTTATCGTGCGCGAATGAGTCACGCTTCACTCATCACACGACCTTCAACGCTTTCTTTTAATATACAAATGCGAGAACACATGAAATCAGGCATAACCAGCGAGACAAAGAAATAATAATAATCATAAACGATGTCGATTCATCGACTTGGATCGCAATCCTTTCTTATAACTGATGTCCTCGGATGAATAATTATAAACGCTGTCCGCAGACGAATAAATTATTATTACGAGAAACAAAAAAAAAAAAAGAAAACTTGAATTTAACGTGGCTCGGGTGCGACCGAGAGAATAGATTATCACTTTTTACAAAAGAATACGCACAATAAATTTGTACACGAATAATACGAAGACGCTCGTAAAGTCAACGAAATGATCTTGGCTTAATCTTCCTGGTAAATGGTCAATTGACCGCGCGACAGAAATACGTGAACGGGGGACTTAGGTTTCCCTGGATGATGGGCCTCGATCAGGTCCCTGGCACTCAGCTCCAGCCGTGTCCCCGTAATGTAGCCAGCCGCTACGTGGCGCTGGCAGTATTCCGCGCGGCTGTAGCTTCGGCTGTCATCGCTACCGCTTACGGTAACGACGATAGCCGAAGCAAACCGAATTTTTATATTTGTATTTTATTATTTATATTTTATTATATATATATATAAATATATATATATATATATATATATATATATGTAAAGTATTGTTATTAATAATAAAATGTAATAAAGAAATACGGGATTATTTTGGACTATTATGATTTTTTTCGAATTTTTTTATCCAGCCGTTCACGAGATATGAATTTTTCAAAATTTCGTATGTTTTTTTTTGAATGCTCATAACTTTTTCAAAAATGCATGAATATGAATGTTTTTTTTTTCAAATTGTGTGTTTTTCAATGAATTTTTAAAAAATTTGACGCAAAAAATTAAAACAAAAACCTCTAAAGAGTTATACGAATGGGCTATAAAACGAACTAATTTACTGAACATCGAAGTTAAGTTTTCAACAATTGAAGATTATAAAAAAACAACCGACGCTCTTAATATTCGATATTCAAAGGCTAAAACTATAACAGGCACTTAAAAATTCCATTGTGTTATTCCAAACACAGATGGATCTCTAACGATGAGAGTGACTTCTAGCTCAAACAAGAATTACTCATGTAAAATATTTAAACGACAACAAAAGTGAAACAAAAATATTTAAAAACAAAAATTTTGTTCTTAATACAGACTTATCATTGTCATGATTTCCGATTACCTCCATTTGTAATTTTTTATTGATATTTTATTTTATAAGACATTAAAAATCATACCATATTATCATATCATATGAAGTTCTTTTATAAAAAAAAAAAAATTTGGATAATTTTAAAAAATTCTGAAAAAATAGAAAGAATCGTTTTCCCACGACGCGACCAGGCTTAAAATTTGTTAAATAAGAACTAGTTTTTTTGAGAATTAAAAAAAAAATCGAAGGATATAAACAATATTCAAAATCAGATTTTAATATATGAATTGAAAAAAACAAGCAAATAATTTCGTTCTAATTTTTTGCGTCAAATGTTTTAAAAATTCATTGAAAAACACACAATTTGAAAAAAAAAAACATTCATATTCATGCATTTTTGAAAAAGTTATGAGCATTCAAAAAAAAACATACGAAATTTTGAAAAATTCATATCTTGTGAACGGCTGGATAAAAAAATTCGAATAAAATCATGGAGCTCTTTTTCATAGAGTACAAGAAGATAAAAAAATTAAGACCAAATAAAAATGTCAATTTCGATAGTAGGTTGAGTTGGCATGGAATGCCCCATATATTATAATTATAATATATATAATATATATATTATAATATAATATTATATTATAACGTAGGCATTTCGGAATTTATATTATGAAAAAACCGATATTTAAGGTTAAAAATGGTTGGGATGGTCGGGATATATAAATACGATGATTGCGAAGATTGCGCGTCACATGTCAGGCGGCGGTGCGCGGGAGAGGGGTAGGCGCGCGGAAGCATGCCAGCGCCACGCAGTACGAACTAAATACGGCGATCATAGCGGAGACACAGGTTTGCTATAGAATTCATTGGAGTGCCAGGGACCTGGCCTCGATGCGCACGATGAATCGTCGCTCAAGATGGCGGTGACTTCGCTCGTCTAGTCTCGTTCCCGTGTCGCTCTCTCTATCTCTCTCGCTCGCTCTTGCGCTCGTGCCGTGTATCACGAGTCTCGTTGCTCACGGCGTAGATTATCACCCTGGACGAAATTGGGCAAGAATACGGATGACGCCTCGGCGTGATGAATCGTAGGGCCTATTCTCCCGCAGGAAGGAATATGCCGGCATCCACGAGTCTCATCGTGGTTTTTTATCTCGAGAATCGTCGTATTACTCGACGGCCCAGTCACGCACTGGTGCTAGAATAGATTCAACGAAGGCCACAACAATCGCGTCTAAACGGGTATCGCGATACACGAATATTTTTTATAATTCACCAATATGACAAGAATTACAATACCTTGGAAAAATGGCACTCGAACGTGTCTCAGTGAGGGGTATATTAAAGATGAGGCGATTATTTACACACACGACGACAAAAGATATATATAGATATACACGAGACCGAAAAGATGAGACGTACGCTCACCGAGACGACGCTGTGCTGACTGGGATAAGGGTTTAGGCTAAATCTATCGGATCGCTTCGCAGGGGGTGGGGGGTACCCACGTGAGAGACGCCGGCCGGCGAGGCGTCGCCGGAGCGTCGACACAACAAGGCTAATAGATCGTGGGATCGATAGATGTCATGCCCAGTCAAAAATCTGGACGTCCTAGGACGTAATATGGACTAGGATAATATGGAATATTACGTCCTAGGACGTCCAGATTTTTGACTGGGTGACGAGCTCCAATGAGCCTCGTCGCCGTTATAGTACAGCGATGATACATTTTTCGGTCTGGAGATCAATCACTGACAAATCAATTTCGTTTTCCCCGCCGTGCTCTACAAGATCGCCATCGTACTTTTTTTCTTCATCTTCGCAATCGAAATCACGTTTGTTCTCTGATTTATCCTTTACCGGAATGAGCTCTGGCTTTTTTTCTTTAAAGTCACGAATAAATTTGAATAAGTACCATAGTTTAAACAATTATTTTGTTGCACACATTTCACATATATGTGTGTAGGATCAATAAAAGGATGTTAATATTATACAAGCGGGTTGTAGGATAACGTAAAAATAGTATTTATTCCCATGATATATAAAAGCAAAAAGTATAATATGCCGATACACGGATCGCAGTTAAATTCGAAGAGCGCCCATACTCGTTCACCGTTCTCGAGGGACTCCTCGAGCTCATTTTTATTCTCTCCCTTTCGTCCTTTTTCTCTTTCTCTCGATATTTAGTTCTCTGAGTATTAAAGTCATAAATTTAACAAAGGGTCATAAACAGGCCCTTGGAGACCTTCCATCTATTCTCCGCTCACTCGTCTATTTGCCAACTATGTGTTGAACATTTCCATATTCACTCTATCTCTCTCACACTCATTTCGTCTCTCTTCTTTTAAATCCTCCAATCTCTCAGCAAATACCTTTTCTAACCGGCCATAGAGATATTCCTAGGTAAACTCATAAAACCCACACTCGACCATCCTGCGTTACATATCGACGCGATATTCATTTTCTCTCTATTTCTATTCTTCATTCTTTTTATCACTGCACCGATTCATTACTCTGCTGTAGTCGTACTCTCGTCATCACTATCGTCACTGATTATCGCATCACTGTTCGCTAGTTCGTCGTAAAATTGTCCAGGCCATGGCTTCATATAGTCGGTGGCTGTGCTTGTTTGTCGTGGACCCTCGTGTTCTCCGATCTTCTCAACTTTAAAGCGGTTATTCCGCATCACCATCGTCACCTTGTACGGACCTAGAAACTTCGGATGTAACTTCAGCTCAGTTCCGAATTGTGTGCGTAATATCGTCACCAAATCACCCACTTTATATGACACAGCGATCTTCGATTTCTTGTCGTATGTCTTGCGATTTTCCTCTTGCACCTTTGAAATGCTCTCCTTGGCACATTTTCTTAACTCGGCACGGTCTTCCTTAAAACGGTCAATGGTTTCTTCCTCGAGCAATTCTCGAAGCTTTATGTCTTCTTTCAAATTCATCGTGCGGCCGATCATCAGTTCAAAAAGCGTTCTTTTGATGCTCCGGTTAAATGATGCATTTAATTGCTGTTGAACTATATCTACGTATTTATGCCAATCCATCGGCTTTTGGGTCGACAATTTTGTCAACGTGGGTATAATCGTTCTATTGTACCTGACCATTTCCTCGCGGCACCCCTGTAGTGATCAGACAGTGCTCAATGCCTTGATCATTACAGTAGTCTCGAAAAACAGCGGCCGTAAACGCCGTACCTCTGTTTGAAACAATTCTTCTTGGATTTCCAAACACAACGACATGTTTCGTTAAACGTGTCACCACTTCTTCGGACGTTGTCGATTTCGTCGGGTATAACCATATAAACTCCGTGAAAGCATCCACGGCTACAAAGAGGTGTTTATAATTTTTCTTCGTCGACGGCATCGGTCCTAAATGGTCGATATGATATGTGTCGAGCGGTGCGTCCCCTTTGTCGATGGGATTTAATGGCCCTTCTCTCTTTCCGGCTTTCCTCTCTAGTATGCACTGCACACAGTTCTTTATCACCTTTTGAATTTTCTCTCGCATTTGGGAAAACCAAAACTCTTGGGAAAGTGCATATTCGGTTTTTTGTCACCCCAAGTGCCCTTTCCGTGTACTTGCCGGATCACATCGTATTGCATAGCACGCGGCACGACCAACAACGTATTTCCCCTGACCTCTCTGTACAATACACCATGCTTTCAAACCAACTGCACTTCTCTTTTTTTCTTCTGGGCCTCACATAGTTTTTGTAACTGCTCGTCATCTTCCTGAGCCCTTTTGACACGACTGATGAGCGTCTCGTCGACCATGTTTACGTTCATCACCCCTATCGGGTTTCGACTTATTGTTAGTGCATCGGCGTGTTTCATTGATGTCCCTGGGCGATCCTCGATCGTATATTGAAATTATTCAATCAACAACGTCCAGTGAGCCACCCGCAAGCAGGTATCCTTCTTGGATATGGTCAATGCAAATGCCCGACAATCCGTTACGATTTTGACCGAAATGCCTAGAAGGTATACGCGAAACTTCTTAAGGGCTTTTATTACAGCGAGAACCTTCAATTCGTAGCTAGTGTAGCGCTCCTCCGCTGGTGTCGTTTTCCAGCTTGCGTAATAAACGGGATGCATCATGCCGTCCTCTGAATCCTTTTGCATAAGTATCGCGCCAAAACCTGCGATACACGCGTCGGTTGCAACTCCGTCGCGGCTCCTTCGCGATACAATCTCAGCACTGGTTCCTCCATCAACGCAGTCTTTAGTCGTGAAAACGCATTTTCCTCTTCTTCGCGGAATTGAAACTTAACGCCGTTCTTTGACAATTGTGATAAAGGCTGTGCGATCTGCGCAAACTGTGGGATAAATTTCCGAAAATATCCTGTCAAGCCTAAAAAGCTCTGAATTTGTTTTACCGTCGTCGGTCTTGGAAAATTCGCGACAGCTTTGGTCTTCTTATCGGAAGATTTGATAATTCCTTTCTGTACAATGTATCCGAGATACTCTACACGCTTGACCAGCAGATCACATTTGCGCCAATTAATTATCAAGCCGTAATCACTCGCCGTTCTGAGTACCGTTTTTAACTTTCTTAAATTGTCCCCTTCGTCCCTCCCTAGTAGATTGCCGAACTCAACAAGCAACTGAAAAAATAACCGTCAAAAGGACGGTTCTTTTTGGACAAAAAAGAACTGTGGAAAAACCTTCAAAAGAACCGTCTATTTTCATGAATCTGTAGACGGTCCTTCGTACGGTCGTTCCTACTGGTTTTTGGTTCTTAGTACGGTTTTTACCAGTTCGGTCCTTTTTATGGTTTTATTAAGGTTTTATTTTATGTAAACAAATTTATTACAACATTTCGTATGCTCCTTCTCTCCCTGGCAGTTGATTCCCTTTATTATTAAAATTCCCTTTATTATAAAAATTTCATTCTGCTGTGATTTGGACTGCCTCGATCCTGGCTCGCGTTGACACTACAAAATACAGTGTTTTTGTTTCGTTTATCCAGTACGGTTCGTTTTATGGTCATTTTGTCGGTTGCAAACCCGAAAAAATAGTATGGTTATTAGTACGGTTCTTTTGGTGGTTGCTCGTAGTTTTTTAGGTGCTCGCGAAATATTACGAACGGTTCTTTTTTAGGTTATTGGTCGGTGATTTTTTTTCCAAAAAGAACCATCGATGACCGGTCCTTTTTACGGTTTTTAGTGAGTCATACAATCTACCAGGGCTAGCCAGAATAATTAGATCATCCAAATACGTTAGTACCGTACCATTTGTAATCAATTCGTGAAATACTGTGCATATCTGTCGCTGGAATACACTCGGCGAATTATATAGCCCAAATAGTACCTTTAAAAATTCGTATTGCCCGTCTGGCACAACAAATGACGTATACTTGCGGCTACTCTTTTCCACGGGCACGTGGAAAAACTCATCTTTCAAGTCAAGGGTGCTGAATACGCTTGCGTCTTGTAGTCGGTCGAGCTGATCCTCGATAAGTGGCAGCGATAGCGATCTCGTAGAATTTTCTTATTTAGCATCCGATAGAGATAATATAGTACAATTAGGCCTAATACGATTCAAAACTTGCCACCGCCTTCGCGGATCCTCGAAACAATTTCCTCGCATACAGCACTTTGTGTACATCCGTCAAGTTGCACATATCTGCGACGTTTTTGAAATTTGTTATCCATCTTTTCACATTTTCGCGTGAGTTTCCGCTGAAAGTCTCGAGCCCATCCTCAACGTCTTTAAAAGAGAATAAACACGTATTTTCTTTATTCACCGACTTGCGCGTCGTCACTGACTCTATCCTCGTATGAACGAGCCCCCAATTGTAGGATGAATAAAAGGATGTTGGTATTAGACAAGCGGGTTGTAGGATAACGTAAAAATAGTATTTATTCCCAGGGAGAACAGTGGCACAGTGGGTGAGGCTCTGGGTTCGCATGCAGCGGACCCGGGTTCGAGCCCTACAGCCGACACCAATGGAATTTATTCTATGTGTTTAATCTGCAATCCCGGTAGTTCGGATCCCACAAAAACAAATGCCCAAAAAGCACCTTACTGTGATGGGTGGGTGTCGGGGTGTGGCTCTGGAGGACCTTCCGCAGCAGTCCTTATCGCTCGGAAGGAGGTCTCTTAGCCGCGAACTGACTTACCCACTGAATCACAGTAAAAGGAGGGGCTCGCTTAGGGCTCCTCTGGAGACCGCGCTTGAGTTTACTCGCGCGGCCACCAGGGGGGAACTAGGGAGACTTCAACCTTCATCGGCGGAAGGTTTTCTGCAGTTTTCCTTCATCCTCGGCGAATGCGATACAAGGTAAAAAGGTAAAGGAGCGATGCTGCTGCAGACGTATGATCGTGAGGAGGTGTAGGTGGTGATAATAATGGTCGGAGCAGGCGGTAGATGATCAGAAGTACGAAATCACCACCCTTGTAAGAACCCCCCAGAGGGGGTGTGCAAGTAAAACTCGACATTATTATTTTATTAGTATTGTGACGCAATTTTTCGGTTTTTGGCGTCACAGGTCTTCCCGACCAGGGTTTTCTATGTTTTCGAATAATTTATGGTAATTTTAACAATTAGCGTGTAAGTTCATTTTTCGGTTTTGCGTTATCGGAAGCTCTCGTCCCAGTTATCGGATCGACGCGAAATAAGACACCGAGTTACCGTGGATAGGGGCCGAAACAATGAGCCACCCGGTATACTCGGTGTCGAAGGAAGTAATTCGTGGGAGTCTAAAAGTTCGAGTGCGACTCTCGGCGCTCCGCGAAAAGGTATGGGTAAAGAAGGGCAGGTTGAGTTACGTTTCTGTATGGAAGGCAGTTGGCGTATGGGCCCGCGATTCCCCATCCGCCACGGATTGCCCAATCGCACCGTTATCGTAGTATTAGTTATAGTTGGTCTCCGATTTGCCCGTACCAGAAGAAGACCCCGCGAAGGACAATCATCGCGAGCAACAGGATCCACCCGCCGCAACATCTTGGCGTGTCTACGTTCTTCGTTTCACGAATATTTGTCTCAATTCAGTTTAGCGTTATCGTTTGAATTTGCCGGTCAGTTACGTTTCGAGATACGGCGCTCGAGTCGTTGTGACGTCAGGAGACGAGGGGGATCGCGAGTTCTCGTTACGCGTGCGCGTACTCGTCCCTCTCCCTCTTAGTTATCGTCTCGATCGATTTACCTGTTCGATTCGCTCTCTTTCTGCGTGGCTTTCGATCCGAGTGGTTCGCCGCTCGGAGCTCGCTCTCTTTCTGCGTAGCTCTCGATCCGAGTAGTTCGCCGCTCGGAGCTCACTCTCTTTCTACGCTGCTCTCGACCCGAGCGGTTCGCTGCTCGGGAAGCTCCCGTCATGTTACCGCTTTTGCTCTCGTATCGCTACGCTATCGTTTCTCTCGAGCTATCTTTTTAACGTTCTCGCCTTCTCTGATATCGTGTGTTACCGAATTTGCTCTCGTTTCGTTCTCGTTATGCTACCGCTGCTCTCTAACTACCTCTTTGTGATCTCGATTGCGAGGAATTTCGGTTCTCGAGTTACCGAAATTATTTTGTTGTTGTCGTCACGCTGTGGTACTTTCGAGCTCTCGGTCCACGTTCCCGTTTCCGAGTCCGTCGTCGTTATCTAATTAATTTAAGCATCGAATTTATCGTCGTTACCGAATTTATTTTAAGTTACCGCATTCACCGTCGTTATCGACATTATTTAGGTATCGAGGTTATCGCCGTTATCGAATTTAGTTAAGCGTCGAATTGATTGTCGTTATCGAATTTAGTTAAGTATCGAAGTTACCGTCGTTACCGAATTTTTCTATTCGTTATCGCCTCCGTTACCGTGCTTTCTGTTCGTTTTCCTATCAGTTATCGAAATTATGAGCTATCGTGAGAGGAATCAATAAACTAGCCTGAACCAAGGCCCCATAAATTTTCTGTGGTTGAGTTCAGTTATTTCAGATCGCGAAGGCACTCGAGAGTTAGCCAGCCATCCACGCCCTCTCTCCACAACCTACACACTGAGCGAATCGGGTATACCGTCACCGATCTCGCCATCCAACACGCCGGCGTCCCTTTTTCGTGTTTCGTTTACGTCTTTCTAAAGTTCCGGTTAAGTTTCGCGGGTTTGGTAATTCCCGCCGTTCAATTAAAAAGATTACCTGGTGCTCAACGGCTCTCCCAGCGTCGAGGATGGTGAGATGGGCCGAAGGTGACGCGAATCGCGAGATTCCCGTCACAGTATTTATTCCCATGATATATAAAAGAAAAAGAATAATATTTCGATACACGGATCGCAGTTAAATTCGAAGAGCGCCCATACTCGTTCACCGTTCTCGAGAGACTCCTCGAGCTCATTTTTATTCTCTCACTTTCGTCCTTTTTCCCTTTCTCTCGATATTTAGTTCTCCAAGCACTAAAGACACAAATTTAACAAAGGGTCATAAACAGACCCTTGGGACCTTCCATCTATTCTCCGCTCCCTCATCCATTTGCCAACCATGTGTTAAACATTTCCATACTCACTCTATCTCTCACTCCCTCATTCCGTCTCTCTTCTTTCAAATCCTCCAATCTCTCAGCAAAAACCTTTCCTAGCCGGCCATAGAGATATTCCTAGGTAAACTCATAAAACCCACATGTGGAATATATATTAAAAAAAAACGGACATTCATTTATACAATTTTTTACCGAAATATATGTGATATATCCCACACAGCATTAGATATTCATTGTACATATTTTGCATGTTCCAGAAAAAATATTCGAATGTTCATAGAACATTCACTTTTATCTGAGGTATATGTTCTGAATGTGTAATGAACATGACAATGTCACCCCAAAATGATATCTGCAAAATGTCGATGGGAACATTTAAAGGATATGTATACTATATACACGAATATACACGAATATCGTGTACATAGTATGCATGTCCTTTAAATGATCCCATCGACATTTTGCAGATATCATTTTGGGGTGACATTGTCATGTTCATTACACATTCAAAACATATCCCTGAGATGAAAGTGAATGTTCTATGGACATTCGAATATTTTTTCTGGAACATGAAAAATATATGTACAAGCATTATTATTATTTTCAATGCCTTGGGCATGGTGAACACACAATCAATAAAATACAGTTTAAAAACTTAATTGAGAAATAATAAATACGACGAATAAACGTGGTGAATCACCTGATGCATAAAAGGTTAACAACGCGCGAGGACTCGTCTAACATAACCTAACACAAATTATAAACTAGAAGAGGTGGAAATAATATATCAAGTCGAACTATATTTACAATTCCTATTATGAATATAATACTCTCGTACGTACACGCGTCAATATGTAAAATAATTTTCCTGGTTTATTATTAAAACACGTGCGGCGACAAACTTTCGTGCGCGGGATTGAGTGAGAATGAAGCCTTTATTCGCACGGTAACAGCACTGCACTTCCACTGGTTGCTTTCTTCGCTGAAAAGTCACGTGAGCAGATATCCTCTTGGATTGGCCGTCGATCGCAGCGCAACTCATATTCTGGCGCGAATTTCGAAACGTAAAACAGCGAAAGCTTTCTGTAATACGTTCTCAAAATAGATAAATAGCTCTGTATACCTTCTATCTTATATTATTCATCGTACTTATTCATATATATAATAATTTTATCAATTTTTTTTACTCGTTTTTCAACTAAATTATTAATTGATTAAAAATGTACCTACATAATTTTTTCCAACCCAATTGAACGTAGTTATTCGATAATTATTATATATACTGTTTATAGTGAACGAATATGCTTCAGAAATCACACTTCTATGCAAGTCCGTGAGCTGTGGGGGTATCAGAATCTTCAATTACGGATTCGAACATTTGAAAACATACGGGGAATATATAACGACGAATATCCCGGAATGTTCTAAAAACGCATATACATATAATATTCATGATATGCTCGTAAATGAATATCCTTCCGGGTATGTACATAAAATATCGTTTTCACATGCACGATATTTTTTTCACATTGTGCACTTATTTTGTACATACGGTGAATATCTAATGCTGTGTGGGGGGTAGCGTGTTAGGTAGATAGGTAGGATAGATACGAAGGTCGCAGGTTCGAATCCCCCCGTCGAGGAGAATAAAATCCTATCGAGAAATCCGTGCAGGATTCTTTTTTTTCCAATGTAACTCTTCTATAACCTATAAAAATGACAAAATAAGATGATGAAATAAAAAGATTATTTAATAATAATCTTTTATTTCATCATATTATTTTAGAATATTGCATTTATATAACTTTTATGAATTTTGTTACATTACCTTGCAACATAATTATTACATACCGGTTATATAACACATTATATAACATGTTATATTGCTGAGTCGGAAATGGCAAGTTACATGCAATTTACATGTAACATCCAGGTAATATTACTTGTAATATTCGGTTATGTTGCCGTTACATTGCTGCAATATTACTGTGTTTACTGGGTTACAATTTTCGGTAGTCTCTCATAAGAGCGCGTGTTAAAAGTTGCTTTTTCATCAATAAATATTTTGGCTTCTACTCGGCGAAGCCTTTTAAAACTTTGCATACATTTTTATGCAACATCAACGAAGCTTTATTTAGTTTTTCAAAGAAATGTGAAGAAAAAAATAATGGCTATTTTTGTAATCGTATAGCAAGTACACCTTGGAGACCTTGAATTTAAAATATGTTTTGTTCTGTAGTCAATTTGCAACAAATTTTCTTAATTAACTTGAGCCCGCAAAGCATTTTGTGTATTAAAAAAACTGAAAAACAGTTTTTCGATTGGAACGTCAAGAAAGGATTACCTGAAATTAAATTATTTGATTATTATTAAATTAAGTTATTAAAATAAAAATTAAATTAAATTATAAGTTTTTGTAATTGAATAATAATAATTATTATTATTATTGAATAATGAAATAAAAATAAAAAATATCAGGAAATTTTAGTCAATCAATATTTTGATACAAATAAAACTCATAAATTAATTCAGAAGGATTTTTTTGACAGGCCGTCCCATCTCACCACGAATTTCCTTTTCCCGACTTTGTCCGAAATAAATCCGAGAAACCTTACTGACATCCGACCAGAAAATATAGTGCGTATTGCGGCTTCGTTCGACATGGGATGGTCAACAAGAGGGACCGGACGTGACTACGACAGTCTTACGGGATCTGCGGCTCTCATAGGATTTTTTACTAAGAAAGTCCTTACATACACTTCTAAAAACAGAAAATGCCGAAAATGCGATCGAGGACACGACTGTAGCGATCATAACTGCAGATTAAATTTCGAAGGTTCTGCTAAGGCAATGGAGTCCTCAGCTGCTGCGCATCGAGCAACCGAAAATTCGATTTTCGAAACATGTCACGTTCAATTAGGCATTATGATTGAAGATAACGATAGTAGCGCGATAGGATCAGTACGAGCGGCTAGTCAGCACGAAGTTATAAAACATTCCGATAAAAATCATATAAGTAAAGGGGTAGTAAATGAACTTTACAAAATCAAGAAAAGTCACAAAGAGCTCAATCCGGTCGCAATAAAATATCTCTAACGCTGCTTCAATTATTGCGTAGTCCAGAATATCGGTGATCCTGTCGGAATGGCCAAAGGCATACGAAACATTCCATCCCATTGTTTCAATAAATATGACAATTGCGGAACATGGTGTGGCTATCGTGCAGACCCGGCATCGTACAGGCATTCTGCGATAGGGGACGGATTTCTGAGCGAACAATTATTTAATGCATTGCGTTGTATATTTGACGTTGTAGCTTCTAGAACGGACAGATTTGCAGCAGGAGTTTCAAGTAACGTCAACGAAAGCCTGAACGCAACAATTGCTAGTAAGGCACCAAAATCGCGCTTTTATGGTAGCTTCCGGTGATGCTCGACTGGCATGCGCAATCAATAAAAAAAATAACGGGGAACAATACGTACATAAAATGTCGGAAAAATTATCTTTGTCGCCTGCGAAATATACAGAAAAGTATGGTCTAACAGTGGATTCGAACGCGAACAACAGAAATTTAAGATCATGTTCCCAACAGTTCAAAAAGAGACGTTTGTTTTTAAAAGCAAAAAAAAAAAATAGAGCTGCGACACAAGAAGGAACGCTCCGAAGGATCTCAAACATACCAATCAGACATAGGGTTATTGAACGCTGACATGCCTCCTATCATTGAGATTCAGAATAGTTCTTCATCGCGCATATTGGTATTTTTTTACTTAGAAACTGGAGGCTTTTCTAAGACAGCAGATATTTTGCAAATAGCTGCTAAACACGAGAGCTCGAATTTTTCAATTTACGTAACTCCTACCCAGAAAATTGATGAAAGAGCAAGCAATGTAACAGGATTACGGATAGTCGCAGGGCAGCTACAATATCATGGCAAAGAAGTCGTATCAGTTACTCTCCAAGATGCATTGTTGCAATTTTACAATTTCCTCGGAGAATGGAAAAAGAAATGCGTGTTAGTTGCACACAACAGCACATTTGATCGTCAAAGGCTCGTAGAGGCCATTCAAAAAAGTTTACTGACTCAACACTTTAGAGCAGTGATATTTGGCTTCTCGGATTCGTTGCCCATTATCAAAAAAGTCACAAAGCTAACCGGGAAAGGGGATAATACATTGGAAAAACTAGCTGAAACTCTCAAAATATCAACTTCCAACACTCATAACGCTGTCGATGACGTTGCGATGCTTGAGCAAGTGATCACGAAACTTGGTATTTCTGAGGACACATTTTTTGAGAATACACTAACTTGGGATAACGCAATAATAAAAAAAAATTCGACGAGGAGTTGCCAAAAGCTTTAAAAAAGCTAGATGCTTTAAAAACGTGTACGTCACTTGCTACTCGCAAAAAAATCGTTGCTGCCGACATAAGTTACGATCTAATATTAGAAGTGTACGAAAAAAATTAATTGATGGGCTTGATGAATCTTTTGGGTGAGGATGAAAATCGAATTGTAAAAGTTAGTAAATCAAGAAGCGTGTCAAAGAAAATCTGCGATTTTTTGGAAAACAAAATTTCGTAAAAATGGATTTTTTCCAAAGATGAAAACCAAACAGATAATTTTTAATATAAGTTTTAAGATATTAAGATAAGTTAACACATAATCTTTAGTTTAAGATTCGATATGTTTTGTTATTAAATTGGAAAATTATATTGTCATTGAATTTTATTACAAAAATATGTGTGTTTTCATTCCATTTTTAATATGTGCTATTATTTCATATCCTTTTTTTATAACTACAATGATTTTATTTTCAATTAATTGATTTGATTATTAAAGTGTAGTGCACATTGCGTCGTTCGGAAAGTGTCCAGTGTTGATTTCAAAAAGCGCGCGGTTGCGACGTTGCCGCCATAACATGCGGCTGGAATAATATGGAGGCTAACC